>CM076574.1:674288478-675021204 GCA_034641835.2 Pinus albicaulis | reverse complement strand
AATAAGGATTAAGGGTCTTTTTATTATTTAAAATAAGATAAAACCCTAAACAACCAAAACCCTAACCTGAGAAGATGTAACACCAAGAGTTTATGGGCTCCGTTGGGGTTAGTTGGGCAACCAACTTCCCGGGGTCGTAACTTGGTCATATGATCTTCGTTTGACGCACATGATACCTTGTTAGAAAGATCTCTCAGAGGACTACAACTGCTAATATGATTTCTATGAAATCACCAAACCTTTCATGCCCAAAAAACATCGTTTGGGGCCTCAAAACGGCTCCGAAAGTTCAGGACCCAAAAAACTGACAAAAATAGTAAATTGTGCTATAATTAAGGAAAATGAAAAATTGAAAGAGACAATGGCGAGGGCCCATGTGGAATAGGCGGGTGGCCACCAATATCCACCTCGATCACCTTAAATCAAATTTCTTGAGCTAACTCAATCATCATGACTTAGTTAATTGACACAAGTTGTTATGAGACGAAATTAAAATTTATTGTCCAATTTATTTAAGGGAAAAATAAATTAGATCGCCCAAATATCACACTCTGCACATCAAAATTTCACTGCACAGGCATTTTCAAAATATCTTTCAATCGCCAATTTCATTCGTTTTCTTGTTGCAAATTTCAACACTCCCTCTCAACAAGAAAGGAATTCAATTCATCCCTGTCCGATACCTGAATGTTCTCATGCCACACTTTCAGTGCTTGCTTTGCACCGCAAACTTCAAACCAACAGCTCGAAAATTGAAACCAAGATAATGCATCCGCTGTCGCAGTCTTCGACCGTCGTTAGCCATCGCACATGTCTAGCATCGGATTCTCTACATTGTCACGAATTCCACATCCGTTCCTCGGAATCGCGTTAACTCTATTTGTGCTCCAGTATTTGACATCTGTCACTCTGATTTATGTCTTGCTGACATCTGACTACATTAATCTAACTAATCCTTCCTACTACTACTATACTGTGGACCTTGCCCAAATTTCTTATCTTGGGATTATGTCTACACATAACCCCACCTTACACCTTGAGGTATGGCTGCTCCCTCTTCCCATATGGCTCGAAATCTCCCCCTCATGGAGGTCTCTACTTGAGTGGACGTTTCCACTCGATCTCCTCTCTGCTTCTCCAATTGTAGTAGCTACTCCACAACCTTCTAAGACTGCTTCTCATGAGGATGCATGTTGAGAGGTAATTTATGCTCCCTCTAAACCACCAAGTCTCTAACTTCTGCCTTTATCCTCAAAAATTTGCATGCATCTGGTACCTCAAGTGCATATAGGTTCTTGACTCGCGCACAATGTGATTGTCCTGAAGTTACAAAAAGTTTCTAAAAAAGAGTTGATTTTAAATCGATGATATCTCCCTCATCCGAGCTCCGATTTGACCGATTTTTTTTCCATTTGGTTATATTTTTGCAAGGTGCTGTGGAGGTAAATCCCCTCTGCGGACAGAGGTGATCCCTACTAGCCCAGACCAGGTCTAGCAACAATCAATCACGCTATAGTGCAGGTTCCCAATTGCAAATAAACCAACTAGCAACGAAGGCTTACCTGGAATCCAACGCAGTCGTTGTAGAAGATGTGGCGCTCCTGTTCCTTAGCCCTGGTAGATCACGATCCCCACGATCTCCGTGATGGGACACCTGCACATGCGAGAAACAAAACAAACGCAAGCGTAAAATCCAATAGATGCAACTATATGTCAGTCAAAAAGGACATAACTCATCATCATAAACAACAACAAGAGTGGAACCATAACCAATAATCGTTTATTAATAATCAATCAAAGGAAAATTACAACCATAGTTCTGACACTGAATTCTCCTTCAGAGGGGTCGCTAGCAGAACACGTCTCAAAAATCCTGTCAAGGATGGGACAAACCTCTCTCTTCGGATCTTGACGATAGTCTCCTTGCTTGAAATTGGCCTTAAGGGAATTATGGAGGCTCTTGCAGCATAAGGCCCTTGGAAATTTGGGAACTTGAAGACTAGCTTGCTATGGACATGGGCAAGCTTTTATAGATGGAGGAAGAGGATTTGGGATCCCTATAATCATGGGATTGGCCCTATCATCAAGGAAGCTTCCATGAGAGGTGGCAAACCACTTCCTCTCTATGGAAATCCGTAGCTAAACCTCCCAACTCAAGATAGATATTAGTTCCTGGATCAGTTAGGAAGAAACTTCTGCCATTTATTTTTAAAAAACACCTCTCAAATTGGCTGGCGCGAGTGTGACTCTGGGACAGAGCGCCAACTGGCGCGGCCTCTTTGAAGTATTTTCCCCATTGGCGCGGGTACTGAACTGCCTGCTCGCGCCAATGCTAAAAGGGTCATTTTCAGGGTTTTTCACCAGGAGATGTCTTCAAGGCAATGAAATCTCTTGTTCAGAGGGATGTCACGAAGGTGGTTTCAAGCCATGTCACTGCTCACAGGTCACAAAATGAGCCCTCCAATGTGCGGGACAGGTATTGCAGGGACGGTGACAAATTACTGTGTAACACAAGGAATCCAAATATTCTATTTTTTTTCGAAAATTGGAAATATGATGCAGAAGTGTTGTCCTTGATGGCAACCCACTGAGTGAAGATGAAGACATGCGACTGTTGACATGTGTTGTCCTTGATGGCAAACTACCTGATGAAGTAATACTTAACCTGATGGACTTGGTAAATGATGTAAATCGGATGTGATATGATGTTTGTTGACAATATGATGCTGAGTGTTGTCCTTGAAAGGCAACTCACTTGATGAAGATGATGGCAACTTACTTGATGAAGTTGTGCTTGATAGAATATGGTTTGATGAACTAATTATGATGTATCTACAGTAAGTACAGAAGGCAATGAAGAAAGAAATTCAGATTGTGCTAAATCTATGGTGAAAGAGTATGTCTCAAGGTATACGCGGATCTGTCTAAGGGAAGTCTCGTATGCATGTGGAAAAGAACGTTCCAAGTCGCGTATGGGCAAAAGCGCTCTAAAAGTGCAAAACCAGGGGTAATCACCATGGTATTGACCCATTGTATTGGGTAATGTTCCGCCTAATTGACGGAGAATGTTGGTTTTTGATCCGTCCTTTGCCCTTGATGTCAAAGGGGGAGAGTGACATGGTATCTATCTGCTGTGGTAACCAAACACCATCATGGTTGCCATCAAGTCCAAAGGGGGAGATTGTTGGAAATATGATGCAGAGTGTTGTCCTTGATGGCAACCCACTAAATAAAGATGAAGACATGCGACTATTGACATGTGTTGTCCTTGATGGCAAACCACCTGATGAAGTTATTCTTGACTTGATGGACTTGGTAAATGATGTAAATCTGATGTGATATGATGTTTGTTGACAATATGATGCTGAGTGTTGTCCTTGAAAGGAAACCCTCTTGATGAAGAGGATGGCAACTTACTTGATGAAGTTGTGCTTGATAGAATATGGGTTGATGAAGGAAATCTGATGTATCTACAGTGTGAACAGAAGGCAATGAAGAAAGGAATTCATCATGTGCTAATTCTATGATGAAAAAGAGTATGTCTCTAGGTATACGCAGATTGGCCTAAGGGAAGTCGCGTATGCACGCGGAAAAGAACGTTCCAAGTAGCGTATGGGCTAAAGCGCTCTAAAAGTGCAAAACCAAGGGTAACCACCATGGTATTGACCCATTGTATTGGGTAATGATCCGCCTAATTGACCCCGTCCAGGTAGTTTTGGGCTTATGGTATTGTTTTGGTCCATGGTATTGAAAAAGGGGCTCATGGTATTGAAAAAGGATAAACCTATATAAGGAGAAGAATTTCATTGTGCAAATCATGGGTGTGGGTGCAAGATGTCTGAGCTTGAATGAATACTTCTCTCTGAAGTATATCTGAATGGAAAGGGTTACACTTGAATGATAAATCTGAATGTATGATGCACCAATGATGAAGAAGGGGATCTAGATCTGAATTGCTCTTGTATTTGTTAGATCTGTTTATGGAGTGATTAGATCTGTGATGAGGCGAACATCTAGGCGAACATCTGTCTGAAGCAAAGGGTTGAATCTGAGCTGAATGTCTGATCTGATGAAGTATGCTGCTCTGTAATGATTGAAGATCTATACGCTACTTCGCCGCGGAGGAAGCGCGTATATACGCGGCTTCAGCGAAGAGAAAGCGCGTATGGGCAATAAAATATACACTGAGGTATACGCTGGTTTGTGTGGACGGAAGCGCGTATATACGCGACATCAGTAAAGGGAAAGCGCGTATGCAAACTAGGGTTTGCTGAAGCAAGGGGTATGAAATATCTGATCTATTCTGCTGTGTTTCTGCTATCTGATCTGTGTTGATATGTATCTGTTGGTGACGTATGTTTGTGCTTAAAAGTATGGAAAGGGTCCAGTATGAAAATATGATGAAATGTGGCATGCAAGTGGTGTTCTATTGAAGTTGTTGGATCCAGTGTGAAAATTGATGAAACGTGGTCCAAGGTGGTGCTGAAGGTTGTAGCCTTCAGTCAGGGGGTTGTAGCTCCCTTCCAGGTGAGGCTGGTAAACGAGATCGGGGGGTCGTGGCTCCCTTCCAGGAGAGGCTGGTAAACGAGTCAGGGGGTTGGAGCTCCCTTCCAGGAGAGGCTGGTAAACGAGCGCAGGTGGGTGCCTGCGTGCTGGTCAAGTCTGCGCCGGCACATATGTTGTAAGATGTTTTCTCTATAATAAAATATTGAAGGCTGAGCAACTGCAGCGGTGGTTTTCTCCCGATTTGGGTTTCCACCTAAAAATCCTGGTGTTCATGTGTGATGCTTTGTGTGATAGTTTATTCTGTTCTTACTGCACATGTTTACTGTTTATTAAACATCTGATGAATGAATGATGGAATAATAGAAGTGAAGATTTAATGACATATCTAGATCCCTGTGTATACGCTAGTTTCATAAAGGGGATCCGCGTATATACGCTAGTTTACTGAAAGAAAGTAGCGTATGGGTTTTAAGGAATGAAAAAGTAAAAAAATTTGATTATGCAGTAAATACTGATTCACCCCCCCCCTCTCAGTATTTTTCCCAACAACAACATGTCATCCACTATTACAAAGAGGAGCATATGCATTTCAATGAGGTAAAGAGAGGCCTTTCTATACGAAAGAAAATTACTAAACATCATGCAAGGAAAAACATGCTTGCTTGTGCCAAATGGAAGAAGGCCGTCGTGGAGCTTGAAAACATAAAAAGAGAAAACGAGCATGATGGCCTTGAAATTTTGGCTGAGGCTTCTAAACAAGTGTCCAAGATGTCTTGAGGGACCACTCCAGCAATTTTGGGGCAATTTGGACAAAATTTTGTTTTTTTTTAATTTTGAGCCCTCTATGCGCAGCACCCTAGGCACTACGCAGAACATTGGTGCATCCTCAACATGAAAAATTTTAATTTTTGGATTCCTCTCATCACTAGCGGTCTTCTCACAAAATTTCAAATCATTTGGAGCATTTTGACCCCCAAAATGTCACAAAACATCAAAATTTTGACCTTTCTGCCTCATTTTCAGACCAGGCGCTGTGCACAGAGAAATTCTGGGAGATTTTGATTTTGGACTGGAAAATGGCACCCAATCAGTGCTATTCAAGAATTTCTGGAACTTTGACTCATCAGTCTTTCCAACGAGCCATCACGGAGTCAAATCCGACATCGGGAAGGGGTCCAAAACTCAGTCACAAGAGACCCTATTTTCTGTTGAAGTGGCACTGTGCATAGAGGCTGCCTAGTCTGTTTTGGACCAAAAGTAAAAAAAACAAACTCATTTATTGCAAATAGATATTTTATATTTTTTTCAAGAAAATTACTCTATAATTAGGTGCAAATAGTTATTTTGGCATTTATTTCTTAGGATATTATATGCCTTGGGCCTTGCATGGTCTCTTGGCCATAAATGACATTTATGGTTATATTTGACATTTTCCTACCACATTTGGGGTTTTAGTCCTCATTTGCTCCATACATAGAGCATGAGGCCACTATGTATTTTGTTGGCATTTGATGAGCTTGTAGAGCAATATACATGGTTTTATGAGCTTGGAGAAGAAATTGGTTTTGTGAAGTGGATGAATGGCTTGTTTGGCTTGATGATGGAGAAGCTTGTTTGCAGGATTCCATAGCTTGGTGGATGGTGATGTATTCTTAACTTGTTAATGTTTTCTTGTTCTTATTTTGTTTCATTCTTCTTGGCTGCTATAAATCAGAAAATTATAGGTTGAGACATGTTCTTTGAGGCACCTCAATCCTCCTATTTGTTATAGCTTTGATGTTTTCCTCTTTTGGCCATCTTAAGGAATTCTTGATTGCTCCTTAGGTCCACCAAAACTTGATTTTGTTTCATGTATGGTTAGTATGCTAGCTTAAAATTATGATTCATGGTATGCCCTACTTATTTGAAGCTTTCAAAACCCTATCTTGAAGCCTTTCTGTGAAATATTGATTGTTAGGTTAAGTCAAAGAGGTATCGTTCGATCTTGCCCTTTGTACATACTTACCAACTTGTTTCAGAGTTCCCAATAGCTTGATATATGCTGTTTAGGAGTTCCCTCTCCATAAATTGATTTATTTGTATTATCTTATGTGTTTTCCCAAAATCTAAAGGTGAATTTCTAAAGTTATAAGCTCTTATGCTTTCTATGTTTCACTGGAATGTTTCTCTTGGATGTTTATCAGTTTAAAGTATTGTTTATTGAGCTTAATGGTTTTCCCTACCTCATGAGTTGTAACTTTTAAACTATATATGTTTAAGACCTCTTAGTTTTTTCCCAAATTTTATGTTCACTACACCTCATACAACACCTTAAGGATCCATTAACCTTGCTAGATCAACCCCACAACATACTCTGTTTCAAAATTTAGACAATCTCAACTTTTACTTGACTCCATAGCCCAATGGCTTTGACAGACTCTCACTCCACCTATTCCACTTAACCATCTTACCCAACCAAAACAATAAAAAAAACCTACACTTAACAACTAGCCTAAAATCAAAACCCTAGAGAAAAAAGAACACGTCCTTTGCACCCAATAGAGAGATCCCTCTCTGAGTCCAGGAAGGCTAGGTCTTAGGACTCCAAAGACTAGTTCCATGTTACCCTTTCATTTAGTCTGCCAATATGCCAAATCATGGGACACTAACATTCTGGCGATCACGATGGTACCTTCTGAGTATATAGTTTCCTGAATACCTCTTAAGACTCTTTAGACCCTCAATTTGACTTAGAAAATCTAGTGAATTTTCCACCTCATTGCCACACTAACATTCTAGCGATTATGGTGGAACCTTCTGAGTTAGTTCATGCCTAAAAATTCCTTAAAATATTTAGAAACCCTTGATTGATAGTATCTGGTGGTTTATCTACCACCTCATCGCTACACTAAAATTCCGGCGATCACGGTGGGACCTTCTGAGTCAGTGACAAAATAAGTATCCCTTAGGACTCCAGATACACTTATCCAATCATAGACAACTCAAACTATCAGCCATAGAGTAGACTCTAGTTGTTTGACCATCCTAGCAAAATGATGACTCAGTTGTAGGACACTGTTATAAACCTTAGGACTACCTATAGAAACTAAGAAAACCCCAAAACACCCTTAGATTTGTTTTTTGTCAGTTATTGGTGGTGGACCATAAACATACACTTTTAAAATAGCAAAAAAAATCCACCTGGTGACTCCAATAGCCTTTAGTAGGCCTATTACTTCATTAACAAACATTTTACTTCCTAGATTTGTTTCAAACAAACCCTAAGAAGTTTATGAACCCACTTATATACTATAATAGTTTACTAAGCATTAAGAGAGGTCAACCTTTAGAAAACAATACTAAAAATTTTAGCCTCTCTGAATTTTGACATTTGAAATCTGGCTTCACATAGGATTAGTACTAGATCTCACCCAGACCCAAACCCTCCCAACATAGTTGATGACCCATAAAATATTTTGTGGAAAACTTCTAGATCTAGAGACTCGACCACTGTTAGGACCATCCATAGAGAAAGCTCTGTACTTGAACATCTTACAGCTTTGCAAGATCCCTAATTTGACTTGCACCATACTAGGAACCTCTTCAGAAACAGGTCTCAAACTGATATTGACCAAACTGACCTTGAACCATTAGATTTGTAGAAGAGTTCTAGTAGAGAAGCTTCTCCTTCCACACCACTTGACTTTCATCTTCTCCATCACTTCAACTCTTTACATACCAAATATACTCCAAATCAGTTTGTTAGTCCAATTACTTTCACCACACCTATCCATACCACCACTGTGCAAACCACTCTGCTTCATCATACACCCCCTTTCACAAACCCACCTCTTGTAAATCCTTCATTAGCTCCCGTCATGGTAGCTTGGTATGCTCCCTTGGCCTTACCACAACCCCTAGTTCCTTTTCCAAATGAATATTAGTCCAAGATCCCTCATTTCACAGGGGTTGAACCCATCAGTGCCCAACAACATGTAGATAGAAGAAGAAATCATTAAGATGATAATATTTGCACAAAGCCTAGGAGGAGAGGCCAAAAATGGTTCAAAGCATTAACTCCTAATTCAATACATGATCTCTCTTCCCTTTACTAGACTTTCATAAAAAAATTGGAAATCAAGAAAAATCCCCTCCAAATCATGTGTGAATACAACAATCTTAAAAGGAATGTAGGGGAAAGTATGCGAAACTATTGCACCAGGTTTAACAGTGTGTATAATGCCCTCCCACCTCACACGAAACCCCCACAAGGCCTAGCACTAGTAAAATTCCCTGAAGGTTTTGACCCAGACATGACTTTCCAAATAAGAGAAAGGGACCCTGAAACCTTAGAAGAAATGTAAAAAGCAACTATTAGTGCAGAAGTAAACTTGATTGAAAAGAGAGCCAGGCTGAAATCAGAAAGGAGAGTAACCTACAAGGATGAAATCATGCCCTCAACCTCCTCTTCTGATACAAAAATAGACAGCATAATGAGGACTATGGAGAGAATGATAGAAAAGATAAAACTAAATGAAAGGGCACCTCCTAGAGACAATCAAAACAATTCCCAAAACCGAAACAAAACTCAAAACTTTAGAAGAGATACTCCCCAAATCAAACAAAGGGAAAATGACCAACAAATCAGACCTCCTTTTCAAAAAAATTGTGTAGATGAAGAAGGAGAAGTTATAGAACCTGAAGAGAACAATGTAAACCTGCTTTGATAATGAAAATGAAAATTTTCTCACGGAAGAAGAACAAGGCCTTTTTGGTTTTGATCAAACTCAAACAGATTGTGAAAACTCTGAACATTACCAATTAGGACTGGAAAATTCCAGTATGGAAGTCCATAGGCAATATGACCTTAGGAATAAAAGAAACCAAGAAGCCTCTAAGAAACACCCAATTGATACTTCCGCTAAGAAAACTCGAGAAAATAGTCATAAGGGAACATCAAAAAATACAAATAACATAGCTAGGAAAACTAACCCAAGCAAAGAAAAAATCAGCCAGCAAAGTGGTGACACAAGCTGCCCTAGTACCTCTACTAGTGGCCCTAAATTTTTTTTGTTATCTAAAAACCCTAATCAAAATCAGCATATCAAAATTATCGAAAAGGCTGTGGCAGACAAAAATGATGAAAGTATGTCTAAGACCCAAGTCCCTTTCAGCTTTGAAGGGAATATTGCTAAAATTAAGATAACCATGCATTTGACTGAACTAGTAACCCAAGGAATGTATAAATCCCAAGTGCTAAATGTTTTAAAATTAGGAAATGATACTCACACACTAAATTTAATTGATTATGGTCCTGAATTGTTATTTGGACCTAAGGTTGAAGGAAAGTATCAAGAAAGGGTTGTCCCTCCTTTCTATATCATTTTAAAAATACATGACAAAATATTACACAATACTATGCTGGACTTTGGAGCCTCACAAAACCTCATGCCTAAATTTTTGATGGAGAGCTTAGGCTAGAAATCACTAAACCCTAGAAATACTTGTACTCATTTGATTCAAGTAGGATTAAGTGTTTGGGCCTAATCAAATATATTTGTGTCAATTTAGCACAGATTTCCACTAAAGCTCTTGTCATGGACATAGTGGTGGCGGACATTCCCCCTAGGCATGGCATGCTTTTGTCTAGATCGTGGGGAGCCAAACATCAAGGAAACCTTCAAATAGATATGTCCTATGCTACTATCCCTGTTTTCAACCAGACAAAAAAACTTTACCGAGAATCACACATGAAGTATACGGTGAATAACTTGGATAGGCAAAAAAACACCCCTATCTATTATATTCATTCAAACTTGGATTCGTTCATCTTGTATAATGAAAATGAAATTAATGAACAAGTGAGTGAAAATGACAAATATATAGTGCCACCAGAACAACCAAGCATACCCTCAACTGAAGAACATATCATCCCAAACTCTAGTAGCCCCAAAAAATAACAAAGTGGTGAAATAGAAACACTGTGGAGCATGACCTTTGATGGTTCTCGTGGCAAGGATGGATCAGGGGCTGGTGTCTGGCTACATAACACTAATGAGGGCCATTCTTACAGACTAGTATTTTAGTGCACTAATAACATTGCAGAGTATGAGGCTCTCCTCCTTGGATTACACCTGCTCAAAGACTTAGGAGCTAAGAAAATATTTGCTCAAGGATATTCTGAACTAATCATTAAACAAATCAGAGGTGAGAATTCAGCTAAGAATCCAAGATTAATAGAGTATAGAAATCTAGCTTTAGATCTCCTCAAATCCTTTGAGAAATATGAGCTAGTTTACATTCCTAGAGCCCAAAATAGTCTTGCAAACGAGCTTGCCTTTGCTACTAGCAACATTCAAATACCACTTGCAAGTGAACAGTAAATTGTTAAAGTCAAACACCGGCCTATAGTACCCAATAACATTGATTATTGGCAAGTGTTTGAGGGTGATGAAGAAATTGATGACTTTTTTCAATTTAGGAATGAATTTACATTGACAAAACCAAGTCTAGGGCATAAGGAAGATGTTTCTAGAAAATAAAAGATCTTAGAAACAGAGCTGCTACCTTTTGCTGATATAAACCTGATTACAACTCCTCATGAGGCAGAAGTGTTTGAGGATCCAAATCGAAGGGACCTTGAGGTTTTAGGGTGCAATGATGATACCTTACCAAGAGGACTGACACCATTAGAAGAAATTTTTGACTTTAATGATGTAGCTAAGAAACCAAAAATGGAATCCACAGAAAATGATGTAGAAGAATGTAACATTGGCTGCCTAAAGGAACCAAAATGATCAAAATCTCCAGAACTCTTCCTCCTCACATAAAAAAAAGATATATTGAACTTTTTCAATAATTTAGAGATGATTTTGCATGGGGGTAGGGGGATTTAAAATCATATGACACAAGCATTATTCAACATAAAATTCCTCTTAAAGAGAATCGGAAATCCTTCAAACAAAAATTGAGAAGAATCAACCCTGTTTTATTACCTTTAGTTGAGAAGGAAATAAGAAATATGTATGATGCTGGGATCATAGTTTCCCTTCGATACTCAGAGTGGGTTTCAAACCTTGTATCAGTTAGGAAGAAGAACAGGGAGTTTTGGCTTTGCATTGACTTTAGGAATCTGAACAGAGCCTCCTTAAAAGATAACTACCCCTTGCTATGATGGATCACATTCTTCAAAGGATGGTTGGTTCTAAGAGGATCTCCTTACTTGATGGTTTTCCGGCTACAACCAAGTATTAGTGTTCCCGAGTGATCATCAAAAAATTGCTTTCACTACCCCTTGGGGTACATTCACATATGTCAAAATGACACTCGGATTGATGAATGCGGTGGCCACTTTACAAAGGCCCATGGATATATATTTTTCCAAAGACATAGGCTACTTCATACTCATTTACCTTGATGACATCACTATTTACTCTAAGACTGATGAGGAACACTTAATCCACTTAAGAAAAGTTTTTGAAAAATATAGGAAATATGGCCTTTCCTTGAATCCTAAGAAAACATTGTTTGGTCTCCAGGAAGGAAAACTCTTAGGTCACATCATCTAAGAAGAAGGAATAAAAATAGACCCCAAAATGATTGAAGTCATATTACAAATTAGCCATCCTAGGAACATTAAAGAATTACAGTCTTTCATTGGGAAGATAAACTTTTTAGGGAGGTTCATCCCCAATCTTGCCAAAATTTTGAGGAACATTACAAACATTATTAAAAATGAGATAGGGGTTAAATGGACCTTAGAAGCCAAAAGATTCGTTGATTAGGTCAAATTAACCCTCACTCAAACACTAGTTCTGATCAGTCCCAATTTTAACAAGGACTTCTACATTTTCTCATTTGCCTCTGAACATACCATTGTTGCAGTATTACTACAAAATAATATGACGGGACAAGCACAACCCATAGAATTCTTCGGCAAGGCCCTTAGAGATGCTCCTTTAAAATACAACATAATGGAGAAACAAGCTTTTTCCTTGATCAAAGCATTGAAAGACTTAAGAGTTTATATATTACATTCTGATGTCATTTCTTTTGTTCCACACTCGGTTGTCAAGGAAATTTTAAATCAGGACCCTGATGGTAAAAGAGTAAAGTGGATTTCCATTATATTAGAATATGACTTAGAAATTAGGCCCACAAGACTGGTTAAAGGATAAGGACTTGCAAAAATTATGGCCGAGTCAAATTTCAAAGCTTTAGATATGAACATGGTTGATGTTTTAGAAGAACAAGAAGAATGTACTGCTCCCCATGTTGAAGAAGCATTTTTGAATTCATCTTGATATGCTGATATTCTCTATGTGCTTTTCTATCTTAATGCTCCCCCTACATTATCAAAGAAAAAAGCTAGATTCTTAAAAAAGAAATCTTTGAAGTTTTGCATCTTAGATGGGATATTATATTGGAAGAATCCTGTTGGTATACTACTTAAATGTTTGCTTGAGGATGATGCAGGTAAGATCATGCATGAACTGCATGAAGGAGAGTGTGGAGGCCATCTTTACTAGAAAACCACAGCCAACAAAATCCTTAGAGCTGGCTACTATTGGCCCACCCTTTTCCTTGATACCCACAAAATAGTCATGACTTGTCATAAATGCCAAATATTTGATGGAAAGAGAAAACTCTTACCTTTACCTTTACATCCCATTACTTTTGAAGCTCCTTTTCAAAAATGGGGTTTACACTTCGTTGGAGAAATTCACCCCACCTCGTCTGCACAACATAAGTGGATCCTCACGACCACTGATTACTTTACCAAGGGGATAGAAGCCATCCCCTCTATAAATGCTACTGATTCAGTCATTATCAAATTTCTTGATAAAAACATCTTGTCTAGATTTGGTTGCCCCAGAAAGATCATCACAGATAATGCTGCTGCCTTTTCATCCAAAAAAATGATTGAATTTTGTCACAAATGTTGTGGTCCCGTGATTTGGCATATTGATAGACCAAATGACAGAGCAACATCAGACTAGTCTTTGGAGTCCTAGGACCTAGCCTTCCTGGACTCAGAGAGGGCTCTCTCTATTGTGCGAAGGAAGTGAACTTGTTCACTTTGGATGATTGATTTTAGGCTAGTTGTTGTTGTATTTGTTTGTTTGTTTGTTTTGGGTTGGGGTAAGATGATCAGGTAGGATAGGTGGAAAGAGATGTTGTAAAATCAATAGGGCTATGGGGTCAGATGAAGTCAAGGGTGTCTAAATGATGAAACAAAGTGTATTGCAGGGTTGATTTAGCAAGGTTAATGGATCCTTTCGGTGATGTATGAGGTGTAATGAACATCAAGTTTGGGGAAAAACTAAGAGCTCTTAAACATATATAGTTTCAAGAAATAACTCATGAGGTAGGGCAAACCATTAATCTCTATGAACAATACTCAAACTCATAAACATGTAAGATGAACATTCCGGTGAAACATAGAAGCATTATAACTCCTAACTTTAGAAATTCACCTTCAAATTTTGGGAAAACACATAAGATAAACAAAAAAATCAATTTATGTAGAGGGAAATCCTAAAAAACATATATCAAGTTATTGGGAACTTTGAAATAAGTTGGTAAGCATGGGCAAAGGGAAAGATCGAAACGAGACCTCTTTGTCTTAACCTAATCAATCAATATTCCATAGAAAAGCTTTAAGATAGGTTTTGAAAACTTTAAATAAGTAGGGCATACCATGAATCATATTTATAAGCTATCATACTAACCATTCATGAAACAAAAACAAGTCTTAGTGGGCCTAAGGAGAAGTCAATAATTCCTTAAGATGAATAAAAGAGGAAAAAATCAAGGCTATAACAAACAAGAGGTTTGAGGTGCTTCCATCAGCATGTCTCAACCTATACTTTTCTGATCTATAGCAAACAAGAATAATGAAACAGAAATGAAGAAAAGAAAACATTAACAAGTTAAGAAAACATCACCATTCACCAAGCTATTGAATCCTGCAAACATGCTTCTCCATCCTCAAGCCAAACAAGCCATTCATTTACTTCATAAAACCAATTTCTTCTCCAAGCTCATAAAGCCATGTATTGATCTTAAAAACATCAAGTACCAACTGTTTACAATGAATCCTCATGCCTTATATAAAAAACAAGGAAGAGGAGAGCAGTAGAGAGTAACTAGAAGCCTATTGGCCCAAAAGAAATATCCTAAGTTGTCCTTGAGGCTTTGCAAAGCCCAAGGCACAAAAAAATCTAAATAAATATATTTTCTGACTATAAATGGAAATAAAATTGAATTTTAGGCATGACATGCCTAAGAAAACTTTCCAAATTCACATTCTTCCAGGTCACACACAGGAGCGCAGCACACTGCGTCAAAAATTTGGAAACTTGCCAGGAGCGCAGCACAGAAATAGGCCTTTTTGGAGCAGTGTTTTGGAGGCCTTCCTGATGTCGAAAAAGGATCCGAGATGGCTCGTTGGAAATCCCTTGAAGTCTAATTTCCATATATACTTTTATTTTTTCAATATGACCTCTGCAAGTTTCCCAAAAAGTGGAAAAATCAAAGACTACAAGGAACACAGTACATGCTCAGAAAAGTGGGCAGAAAGGTGAAAAAATGAGTGTTTTTGACCCTTTTGGGGGGTCAAAACAACTCCAATTGAGCTCAAATTTGGTGAGAATACTCCTCTAATGATGGGGAATCCAAAAATGTAAGCTTATCCTCCTGAAGATGCCTTGGGAAAAATCACAACACAGGGTGTGCTACGCTCCTAGCCTCAAAATTTGCAAAAAACAAAAATTTGTTCAATTGCTCTCAAAATTGGTAGGTAGGTGCCTCACAAGTCTTTGGAGACCTGTAGAGAAACTTGGGCCAAAATTCCAAGCCTAGCTTGGTATTTTTCATCATTTGGTGCCGGGTGCTCATTTTGGGCAGTTTTGAGCTTTTTCCTTGGAAAGTGATCTCTCCGTTTATAGTGCTCAGTCATTCTCCTTTACAAGCTCAAGTATTTGTTGGACTTCTTCAATTTTGCCTCTACATATATGTTGGATCTCTCAATCCATGATTCCCTGTTATGCTCAATTTCCATGGCAAGGATTTCAGTGAGGGGAAATTGTTGTGCTTGGGCTGATTCTTCCTCTCTCTGCTTTGCCAATGCTTTCCTAAGACCCATAGTCTTAGGTCTCTTTCTAGTCTGGCCTTCTTCACCACTATCCTCCTCATAAGCGCCCATGTATTCCTCCAACTTCACTTGTGACCTTTGAGCGTCTTTTTGATATTTGAGCGCCCTTGCTTCATAGATGGCCAACTGGGCACTCATTTTTTTGTTCTACATCTGCAAGAAGTGAATGGGATCCTTAGACCTTTCTAACTAAAATTTCAAGTCTTTTATCTATGCATTCCGGTCTTGTAGAAGAGAGTTTACTAGTCTTGTCTTATTTTCCTCATCACTGTCTATGTGAATGAGCTCGAATTCTCTTTCTTCTTCGTTATTCTCCTCTTCCTCTTTCACTTGTTGTTTACCTTTGTATTTTACTGGAGTTGAAGAGGAGTGCATGGCCCCTTGCCCTTTGGAGGCAGAAAACACATGCCTCTCTCCTCTTTTATAGGTAATGGTGAAAGGTGTAACAAGTTTTACTTGCAAAGCTTGATCACTAGTGACCTTAGGACTTTTTTTCTCTTCATGGATGATCTTTGTGTGTGCATATTCCTTATCTTGCTCTTGGCTACCCTTTTGATCAACATATTCACTATCCTCTATGCCATTATCACTATCAATATCCTTAGGATTGTCCTCTATTTCTGCAATGTTAGAGGCACCTTTATATTTGTTGGGCACATCTTCATTTCCATGACTGTCCTCTTCCTCATCTTTAGACCCACTGTATTCATTGTCAACTTGATCCTTTGTATCACTATTTGCATTCTTTGTAGTGTCACTGTCTTGGGTACCTTCATTAGTTTTCCCATCACTGTGAGGATCCTTTATTTCTTCGCTAGGTGAGTTCCTTTGGCTGATATCTCCTTCACTTCCCTACTCTTTATATTCATTATTTGTCCCTTTGTCATCATTTTCTTGCCTACGGAAAACAACTTGAAACTTTGTTTCTTGGCTGTCTTTTCCATTCTTGTCACTGTCATTTTTGTTTTCTTCATTGATTTTGTAGAAATTATATAGCTTATGTGTTATATGTCCAAAATTCTCCTGATCTCACACTATTTTAACTTCATGCAAAATACAAAATCTATCCCACCATTGATCATTTGCGGAAATTAAATCAAGATTTCAATGCACACATGAAACTATAAAAATTCACACACATTAACACAGTTGTTTAATGGGAAAGCCTGAAGTTGAAAACCCAAACTATATATATATATAATATATGTCATAGAGATCATGTAAAAATCCTCATACAAAGCTAATCATATCAAGATCTCAGTACAATACAATCTCTATGCACTAATCAAGAACAATCAGCAAAAATCTGCACTGATTTTTGCCCCCCTGATAGTCTGCATTTACTGCGCAATCCCTGCTAAAGAATGGCTCTACATGAGTTCGAATTTCTCCAGCCTTGCTCACGCAATCCTCATTGGCATCTCCAATGAATGTGTGGTGCATACAATGCAACACTATAGTCACAACTGATAGTCACACTTGCTCTTTCACCAATCTCTCCACTGAGTCTCCACTGATCTGTTTTGCACTATAGTTAACTATTTTTTCTGTCCAGTTAAATAATGAGTTATTATTTAGTGAATTAAATTAACTAATTAATTCACTCAACTCCACTGAAAGTATCAATCATTTATAAATATACACAATCATTTCAACTGATTTTAACTCCACAACACCACCAACTACTTCTCCAACACCACCAAACTCTGCCACTTGAGTTCTAACTGAAATCCTCCATGCATGAACCACCAGTAGCTCTAGGAATTGCATAATTCCTTCAGCTAGCTGATCTGAACAATCTATTAACTGAATTTTAGTGCTCCAAGAGAATAAGATAATGTTTAGAGTCCAAATATTATTAAGAGCTAATAATATCCGACATGTCTATTTTTAGACTGGAAGTCTAAAAGTAGACTTCACCCAAAATGCCCAAAAATAGAAGTCCATCTATTTTTCCAACTTGACCAACCATCCAAAAATAGCATCCTGCAACTCACAGAATATGATCGACATGTCTAAAAATAGACATAGTCTAAAAATAGACTTTGCGCCAAAAAAAGCCTGCGAGCCCACTTAGTGAAGGCGACTCTTTTCACTAAGCTCATCATCTTGTTGAATCTCAAAAGCTTTCATATGCTTCCTCCTGACTGTCTTCATAGGTATTATCAGTGTCATTCTCTTCAAAATAAGACTCATTGTTTTGGCTCTTTTGCTCATTATGGGGCTCACTAATTTCAACTCTGTTTTCTTCTTTATCAACACACTCAACTTTGTCACAGCCTTTGTTAATTTCTTCTTGGCTATATCCCTCTCTGCCACCTTCATCTTCTTCACTTTTTTCTTCATTTTATCCATCCTTTCCCTCACTGCTTTCTTCTTTTTCATCACTAATTTCTTCATGGCCCTCACTGCTTTCTTCTTGGCCACCACTTCTTTCTTCTTGGCCATCACCGTTTTCTTCATTTTCTGATTTTTTAGGGGAAGGTGAATGAGGAAGGTCTATTTGAGGGAATGATTCATGTGAAGAAGATGAACCAAGGTCAGTGGAAGGTGATGGAGGTGTGTGAGAAGGATTTTGAGATGATGATGGTAGACTTTGCAGAGGATTAGGCTGTGGAGTTGTGAAATCATTGTGGGAAATGAAAACCTCTTAGGGGATGCCTTGTTGTTCTAGTTGGTGTGAGACAATCACTTTGATGAGGGAAAGATTAAAAAGGCTTGACATTTTTTGGGATGGAGGCCTTTTCTACATGATGAAAGAAATTTTCTCAATACCTTTGCAAAGATATTAGGGCATGTGTAGCAGCTTGGTTTTGGTGAAGTGCACGAGGAGCCTTATGTGGTATGAATAGACTCTGGAGAACCTTCCCTCCCAGGTGAAGTATTTCATGATGATCTTCATCAGGAGAGCATATCTGTCCAATAGATGAGAGAAGGGGAACATAGTTTTACAGTCAGCTTGACAACTTGGTTTCAAGAATGGGTGATAGTGGCTTAGGTCTAGATACTTTTGTTTTAACCACCTTTCTCCTATGAAAGGCATTCCAGTGGCCCTAGATATGGAATAGGCGGTCAACTCAAATTTTACCCCGACTAGGTGTACTTTATGTTTATGAAGGTTTAGGGTAAAAATCTTGGTCAACTGAGGGTGACTCTAGAGCTTTTTTACCTTTTTACAGAATTCATAGCAACCCAACTCTTGAAAACAGGCCAAAATGGTAGGGGAGGTTATCAGCCCTTCAATGTTTATAGGTTCAAACCTATTTGGCATCCCTCCCTTCCTTTGCTACTTTTTAGCCCTTTGAGTCACCTCATCTATGTCAACATTCTCCTCTTTAGACATTTTGTTTTTCTTTAACCCTGCCTCAAGATCCTTAAAGATAAATGGCACTGCTAGTGAAATGATGTGGAAAGGGGTTAAAGGAGATGATGAGTTTTCTAACTAGGTCAAGGAATTAGCAGTGTGCAGGTTAAGTGTTTTCTTTTAGGATTTAACTACCTTCTCTAACACCAATTCTAAAATTTCTTAGTGGCCTTGTCTTTAGAAAAACATGCATATCTGGGAAAAGGTTCAAAATACCTCTTGAAGTGCCTCCAAAACAGAGAAAATGGCTCAAAAAGTAGGCTGCAAAATATTGGCAGGAGCGCAGTACGGTGGTCAGGCAGCTCGGATCACCCCTGAACATGCTTTCGTTCAGCATTTGGTGCAGTGGCATGATCGCAACACAATGGTTGGGCGGCTCGGTTCACCCTGAACGGTTCTGTCGTGCAGAGTCTCGAGGAGTGGCAGGAGCACAACATAGTGGTCGAGCAGCTCGGGTCACCCTGAACGGGCCATCATTCAGCGTTTGGAGTAGTGGCAGGAGCACAACATGATGGTCGGGCAGCTCGAGCAGTGACAGGAGCGTAGCACAGTGGTCGAGCGGCTCAGGTCTGATCCGGATTTTATGCAGGAACACAACAGAATACAGATATAACCATAGATACAGAGATGCAGCGGAAATAATACTTCATTTTATTAATAAAATAATGACTGCAATAAGCTTACAAACATAATGGAAATAAGCTAGGGCGCTGGTAGCGTATCTCTAAGGAGAGATGTAGCATACGCAGGCCTCTGAACTATGTTACATTGACGCTCGCAGGCCTATTACAGACATAATGGAAATAAGCTAAGCTAGGGTACTGGCAGCGTATCCCTGAGAAGAGATGTGGCGGCTACCAGCCCCTGAACTGTGTTATAATGTAGACATGATGGAGATGGGCTAGTTAGGCATCGGTAGCGCTTATCTCCGTTGGAGATGTATCGCCCTGCCCCGCCTCGCGTCTTACAATGAGGCTCGAGGGCCTATTTATTGTTGAGAAACAATGTAGAATCCGAAACGTCCAAACCCTAACCGTAGGAGATGTAGCGCTCAAACTGTGGGTCCCGTTTGGGTAAATTGGTGGTTCAACTTCCCGGGGACGTAACTTTGGCATCCGATCTCCGTTTGACGCGCTCAATAGCTCGTTAGAAAGATCTGTCCGAGGAGTACAATTTTTGAACAAGCAACATCGGTCCATGGACCCATGTTGCTCTTCGTTTTCCCAAAAATCGTCGTTTAGGGCCTCAAAACAGCTCCGGAAGTTTAAGACCCGAAAAACTGCTAAAAATAGTAAGTTGTGCCAAAACTTACAAACTGAAATAATTGATGGTGGGGGTTCAAATGGACTCGATGGGTGGCCACTAATATCCACCTAGACTATTAATGCCCCAAAACGGCTCCGGGTGTGCAGGACCCGAAAACCTGCTATAAATAGTAAGCTGTGCTGAAGCTGAAAAACCGAAAGAATTGATGCTGCGGGTCCAAATGGAATAGGTGGGAGGCCACCGATATCCACCTGGATCATTCCTCCCTCCTTAGGAAGCAATGGTCTCCATTGCGTTAAGTTCCTCCATGGGGGGGGGGGGGGAATTTTGCTGAACTGGGTGTTGGCAGCCGTGCTGGATGTAGATGTGCCACCGCTGGGCAGCCATTGAAGGATCTGAAAAAAAATTGTCCATCATCGCGTTCTTCTCGAGGGCATCCTCGAGCAAGATTTTTACAGGATCTCCTGCTCCCTCGTCTTTCTTTCCTTCCGCCATGGGGGGTCGTCGGGGTTGCGAGGTTGAACTCCTTATACCCTGGCCGCATTGGGGACATGAAGAGAAAAACAGAGAAAGAGCAGACCCGCTCTGATACCACTGATCATTCAGCGTTTGGAGAAATGGCAGGAGCGTAGCATAGTAGTCGGCCGGTTCGGGCCACTTTGAACGTGCCTTCATGCAGGGTCTGAATGCCGGGCAGAAATGCAGGAGCACAATACAAATCTTCAGGCACACAGTGCATAGTGGAGATTTACACTGGGAGAATCTACAAGCACGCAATGTGACTCTACAGGAGCGCAACGCCTGAAAAATTTCACCTGAGGACTTCTAGCAGAAAAATTGAAGACCCTCACTGTGAGTGTGAATGACCAACGGAGTGGGGAGATGCTTGCTGTGGTTGTTTGATACCTTTTGGTAAAAATCAAAGTTGAAACCCTCTTTATAAGGTTTTTTCTCTTTTCCCTTTTCTCGCTGTATTTTAACTCATGCTTACCTCTTTTGAAAATTTGAATATGCTTCTAACTTTTATTTTTTAGAGAAAGAACCTTGAACTGACATTTCTTGCCTCTTTTGGCTGATACTATTCATCATTTTTCTACCCTTGGTGTAGTGGAGTATTTATTTTCATGTCTATCCCTTTTGATCTTCTTTAAACCTCTAATTTTTCCTTTTGCTGAGGTGGAGTTAGTGCTTGTTTGTCAAACCCGATAAGGTAGCTTGAAAACCATTGAAACCATTTGTTGTGATGAAGGAGGTTTATTTGTCACTATTTTGACCTTCTTTGTCTATTTTCCCAAGCTTCTGAGTTTTTAGGGTTACTTTAGAAAAACTAACAGTGTTATCTTTTAAGTTGTCAAAGAGACACTTATCAAACTCACTATTTATGTCTAAAAGCCTATAATGATCATTTGAAGGGTTTTAGGTGTTGTTTTCCTTTGTAACCTTAGCATTGCTCTATTGCTTGTTCAAAGCAGTCACGAATCTTGATTCTCATAAAACACATAGCTTGCCGCTTTCTTCTTGGTTGTGAATGGTCCTCTTATGACGATCCTTCTCTTTTACCTTACCTCATGGCTAATCTGATGGATTTTTGGTCTTCTTTGTAGGAATGTAAGAAAAGGGTAGATGTCCCTCTACAAGATTCATGCTTGAAGCCAAACAACTTTTTAATGATATTTTTGATTGATTTACAGTGTTGCTTATGTGCCACTGTCTTTTAGGACCTGCATGGACCTTTTGATGGGCAACACTTCATAACACTCTCTCATGAGACCATGATCTTCCTTGTAAACTTAAGCCTGTTTGTATCTTGCTACCAGCTGTGGATGCCTTCATGAACTTTTTAGGTCTCCTTATTCGCCTCTATTCTGCTATTGACCATTTAAAAATCATTCTTGCAAATATTCTTGGACATGGTAAATTGCTCCTTTGCAAGCTTACTGCTTAATCAAGAGGATATCTTTGGAGGTATTTGATATTATTTGGACAATGATAAGCTTCATTCTTTTGTTCTCTTGACTTCACCTTTGAATATCTGTCGAAACAGTGAATTCAAAACCATGATAGTGCACAACCTAGGTGACCCTATTTGACTTATTGTAATGCCCTTGGAATAGGTTTTTGACTGAAAAATTGAATCAGGGTTTGGATGAGGATACATGATTTTGACACTCTATCATGCACTACCATCCTAGACAACTAGAAAAACTTGTTTTACTTCAAAGGGATTTTTAGAAAGGGAGTTTTGAAACCACCATTGCTTGAGGCACTTGGTGAGTAGGGGAAAAAAATTGGTTTACTTGGCGAAACAAGGTGTGAAAATAGAGAGCTTAGGAAAACAGAGACAGAGTGTTATAGATATAGGTGGAAAACATAGTGAGAGTGAGGGACATCAATCTAGGATTTGGTCTTGTCTGGGTGATAGATTGGCCATGTTTAGACAGGGAGGCAGGATAGTGAAAATTTTCTTTTTGAGGAGATTTATAGAACTCACATGATTATTGAATTCTGTTTCTAGAAATCCAGGACAAAAAATTTAGTCATCTAAACAAGCAAAAATTACTGATGACTAATAGTGGCTCCACTTGGGAAGGGAAACTCCTTTTCAGGAGGTGTCCAGAAGTTCAGATCTCTTGGTTTATGAAGATCAGTGCCTCATCCATTGGGCGGATTTTCTTCTTTCTTTTGCTACTACTTTCCCTGAAGTAGTGATTTTGAAAATCTGAAAGCATGATTAGCTCAACTTCACTTTTACCTACCCAACCTATTCGCCTAACATTTTTTATTCCTTGGGTGAACTTGAACTGGAAAACCCATTGAAATTTTATTTTGAAAGTGAAAACAAACTATCTACTTCTACACTTATCTCTTCTAGGAGTTCATATTAGGCTATTGAACTCCTTTGATTGTCTACCTATTCTATTCAACTCTCAAGGTTAAACTGTTTGACAAGATTCATTCACTAAGCTAACAACATGAAATTGAAAACATGACTAAATTAGGATTAGATAATTTGATTTAACATGGGTTTTTGGCATAAAATGAAGCTGCACACAAATGTTATTTTTGTAAAAAATAAGATATAGGAAAATCAGGGCTAGGAGACATAGTTTTCTATTCATCCCTATTTTTCTCCTTGGTTTTGTTTTGAGCATGTGGAACTAGTATCTCTCTTTCCTAATCTAGTTTCTTTGACAAGTTAAACTTCAATGTTTTGACCAGCATTCTTTTCACTAACTTATCAATAATAAATTTAAAACATGTTCAGCCATGATTAGGCTATATAGATGAATAAGACATTCTTTTGCACTAGTAGTGGCATTTAGACTTGCAAACTTTCAGTATTACTATTTTTTGGGTATGGGGCTGTACCTTTTCTTTAGAAATCACCCTATTTTCCATTTTTTTCCTATTTTTTTGTATTTTTCTCTCTTTTTTACTTTTTCTTCACACAATGGTATGTACAATGAGTGAAAATTTTGAAGCTAAGGATCTTGACAAAAGTAGTATTTTAGCATCTTGTCTTCAAAAGGATCTCCTAACATCTTTTGTCCATTCAACTCTTGAAAATAGAAAACATAGTTACCTCTATTTGACAACATGGTATAAGGATTATTCCAAGTTTTTTCAGAAAATCTATTATCCCCTTGGTGATTCTTCTTTGACCTTTGCTCTTCAAATCTGTTTTAGTCAAAGATCCTCTTCAAGTAGGCAAGGTATTCTTTATCATCTTTAAAAAAAATGATGAAGTCATCCATGTACATGATAGTAGAGAAATTTAAAACTGAAGGCATTGTTTTTCGGGGAGTATCTCCAGCACTTTCTATCTCGGGAGGTATTTGTTTAAGCATGCAACTGTCCCAAGGAAATTTGAAAAAATCTTTGAGTTGATTGATCTGAAGTGGTATCATCTAATGGTAACGTGAAAAACTATCATGCAATGAGATTTGGTTAGAAAACCCTACCCTTTGTAAAGTATGATCTTTTTTGGTAAAAAGGTATTTGTTCTTTTGGAAGGGTTGCTCCTGGTACCTAAAATCTATACAAAGCCTATATCCCTTTGCCTTCTTTCTAAGTGAACTCGGGTATTCAAAATTTTTCTTATTTTTTTTGAAAGGAAGGCTTTTTAGAAAAATGGTTGTGTTACAAGGTTTTAGACTAGCCTGCTTACACACATAAAAATTCTTAAATTTTTTGCACAATATTGTATTCCTTTGTTTTTTGTGTAGTGATAAAATTTTAGACAACTTAATTATTTTAGGTTTCTTAAGTTTACCCATGCTACCTTCCTCTATTATAGCTTTAGCAGAAATTTCTTTGGGATCTATAGCAATATTTGTGAACATTGATAATTTTTCTGAAAGGGAAAATTTATTGGATGATGAAGCATCTAAGTAAGGTAAAAACATCAGACTGTCTTGTTCCAGATTCCCAAAGATTTTTTTTTTGTGAGGGTATTTCATTTTGTTTGGATTAGCAAAAGGAGGAAGTTGTGTTTCTGTGGTTTGTCCTTCCTTTGAGCAACCTGTTTCCTGTCCTAGACAGGTTTTTGTTTCTGACATTTCATTTTCAATTTGCAGAAAATCAAGTTTGGTTTTGTTATCCTATGGTGTTCCAGGATCGTGATAGTTTTGACTGTCGAAATAATCATAGAGGAAGTGATTTGATTGTTGTAATGTGCCTAGATCTTCACAATTCTCATTTTCTTTTTCATCAAGGTCATTTTCATTATACAAGATGAATGAGTCCAAGTCTAAATGAATGGAATAGATAGGGGTGTTGTTGGTTCTATCTAGGCTGCTTACCATATACTTCATATGAGATTCCCGGTAGAGTCTCCTAGTTTGGTTAAAAATTGGGATGGTAGCATAAGACATGTCAAGTTGGAGGGTCCCTGGAAGTTTGGCTCCCCAAGATCGAGACAAAAGCATGCCATATTTGGGAGGAAAGTCAGCCATGACTATGTCCATGACCAGGCTCTTAGTA
Source organism: Pinus albicaulis (assembly GCA_034641835.2). Lineage (NCBI taxonomy): Eukaryota > Viridiplantae > Streptophyta > Pinopsida > Pinales > Pinaceae > Pinus > Pinus albicaulis. The sequence continues at coordinate 674,995,951 of CM076574.1, read as the reverse complement.
GGGATTTGTGTTAGACTGACACATAAGTCCTTGATTAAACCTAGGCATTTAACCTTGCTTGAATCGAAAGAATATAGATCTTTGTAGGGCCTAGCTATTTTTAGGCCTAATCGTTCCATCACTACCTTTGGCATGAGGTTGTGGGAAGCACTAGAGTTTAGCATGGCATTATGTAGGATTTTGTTGTGTATGTTTAGGCTAACATAGAATGAGGGAATGGCTCCTTCTTGGTATTTTCCATCTACTTTGGGTCCAAAAAAAAACTCTGGTTTATCATCCGTCAAATTCAGAGTATTGGTATCATTTCCTATGCTCAAAACTTTCAAAACTTGGGAGCGGTACATATCCTGAGCTACCAATTCAGTGAGAGGGACAGTTATTTTGATTTTAGTGATCTCTCCTTCAAAACTGAAAGGTACTTGAGTTTTGGACATATTTACATCAGTTTTATCAGCCATAAATATTTCCATATTTTTAATTTTCTGATTTTGATTCAGGGCTTTGGTCAGTAGAGTTTTCTCAGGGCCACTAGCAGAGGTACTAGGACAGCTCGTGTCAACACCTGTTTGGCTAGTTTTATCCTTGTTGGGATCATTTTTCTTGGCCATGGCGCTGTTATTGTCTGTTGTTATTTTAAGAATGTTTTCGGAAGTTTTCTTAACAATAGTGTCTGAGTTGTTTTTCGTGGATTTGTCTTGGTTTTTCTTACTCCTAAGATCATATTGCCTATGGAATTACATTATGGCATTTTCTAATCCCAATTCGTGGTCTTAGAAATTTTGATAGCTTGTTTCATCTTGGTTTGAGGAGAAAAAGCCTTGTTCTTCTTCTGTGAGAAAAACACCACCCTCACTATCAAAGGCTATTAAGTTTAGATGGTTTTCATCTGGTTGTTCAATATCTCTTTCCCCTTCGTCAACATAGTTGTCTTGGAAGGGTGGCCTGATTTGTTGATCATTTTCCCTTGGTTTGTTTTGGGGCAGGTCTCTTCTAAAATTTTGATTCTAGTTTCTGTTTTGGGGATTTGGTTGGTTGTCCCTAGGGGGTGCTCTTTCATTTATGCTTATTCTCTCCATCATTCTTTCCATGGTCCTATGAAGGTTGTCCATCTTGGAATTAGATGAGGAGGTGGAGGGCATGGTGTCATATTTGTATGTTACCCTCTTTTCTAATCTTACCCTAGCTCTTTTTTCAATTAATTTGGCCTGTACACTTATAGCTCCCTTTTGCATGTATTCTAAATTTAGGGGCTCTCTTTATCTTAGCTGATAGGCCATGTCGGGGTCAAAACCCTCTGGGAATTTAGCTAAGGCTAGGCCTAATGGGGGTTTCATTTTTGGCGCTAGTGCATTGTAAACACTATTGAACCTAGTGCAGTAGTCTTGGACACTTTATCCCGTGTTTATTTTGAGATTGATATATTCTGAAAGGGTCTGAAGAGGGTTTTTCTTGATTTCCCATTTGTTTATGAATGTTTGGTAAAGGGAAGGGAGATCATGTATGTTGTTGGGAGTTAGGCTTTTGAACCATTTCTTAGCTTCTCCTCCTATACTTTGGGCAAACATCCTCATCTTTATGGTTTCCTCTTCTAATTCCATGTAGTCAAAAGCATCATTCATTCTATCTACATGCCGTTGGGAAGTGGTGGATTCAACCCTCATGAAGTGTGGGATTATGGATTGGTAATCATTTGGAAAAGATACCAATGGTTTCAGTAACATAAGGGGTGCATACCATGTTGCCATGATAGGAGCTAATGGTGGATTTAAAAGTGGAGGATTTGTGCTATGAGATGGAGTGGTTTGCATAGTGGAGGTGTGAATGGGTGTGGCGGAAGTACTCAAACTAGTAAACTGATTATGAGCAGACTTGGGTTGAAAAGAGCCAAAGTGGTGGAGAAGTTAGAAATCACGTTTTGTGGAAGGAGAAACTTCTCCGCTAGGACTCTACTGCAAGTCTATGGGCTCAATATTGGTATGGTCGATTATATTTTGTGACTTGGTTCTGAAAAGGTTTTTGGTATGGTGCAAGTCAAACTAGGGATCTTGCAAGGCTGTAAGCTGTTCAAGTACAGAGCTTGCTTTATGAATGGTCCTATTAGTAGCTAAGTTTCCAGTTTTAGAAGTTTGCCACAAAATATTTTCTGGGTCATCAACTATAGTAGGAGGGTTCAGATGTGGATGAGATCTGTTATTGATTCTTCGTGGAGCCATATTTCAAACTCGAAATTTTGAGAGGTTGAAAGCTTTTTAAAATTTCGGAAGGCTAACCTCTTTAGGTGCTATCAAACTCGCACAGTGCGTGACTAGGTTTCTAGACTTCTCAGGGCTGGTTTGATGCAGTCCTACAGGAGTCTATAGATACTTAGCAAAATTTAGAAGCCCTACTGGAGGCTAGTGGAGTTTCCAGGTGGATATTTTTAGTTGTTTTGAGGATATGTTGTCTATGGTCCACCACCAATACTGACGAAAGACCAATCTAGAAATTTTTTGGGGTTTTCTGAGTTTCTATATGTAGCCCGAAGGTTATGTAAGAGTTTCCTATAACTGAGTCATCAATTTGCTAGGATGGTGAAAAATCTAGATTATACTCTTAGGCTATCAGTTATGGTCTCTATGATTTGACGAAGGTTTCTGAAATCCTAAGGGATACTTAGTTTGTCACTGACATCAGAGGTTGCATCATAATTTCAATTGTGTTAGTGATAGTGATGAGGTAGCTATAAATCATAGGATATTGTTTGATGAAGGGATTTTAGATTCCTAATGGGTATTTAGATTATTATGAACTTAGAAGTTCCCACCGTGATCGCCATTATGTTGTGGTCCCGTGATTTGGCAGATTGGTAGACCAAATGACAGGGAAAAATCAGGCCAGTCTTTGGAGTCCTAGGACCAAGCTTTCTTGGAATCACAGAGGGCTCTCTCTATTGTGCGAAGGATGTGAACTTGTTCGCTTTGGATGATTGATTTTAGGCTAGTTGTTAAGTGTAATTTGTTTGTTTGTTTTGGGTTGGGGTAAGATGATCAAGTAGGATAGGTGGAAAGAGAGGTTGTCAAATCAATAGGGCTATGGGGTTAGATGAAGTCAAGGGTGTCTAAATGATGAAACAAAGCGTATTGCAGGGATGATTTAGCAAGGTTAATGGATCCTTTGGGTGATGTATGAGGTGTAATGAACATCAAGTTTGGGAAAAAACTAAGAGGTCTTAAAAATATATAGTATGAAGAAATAACTCATGAGGTAGGGCAAACCATTAATCTCTATGAACACTACTCAAACTGATAAACATGTAAGATGAAAATTTCGGTGAAACATAGAAGCATTAGAATTCCTAACTTTAGAAATTCACCTTCAGCTTTTGGGAAAACACATAAGATAAACAAACAACTCAATTTATGGAGAGGGAACTCATAAAAAAAATATATCAAGCTATTGGGAACTCTGAAATAAGTTGGTAAGCATGGGAAAATGGCAAGATTGAAATGAATCTCTTTGTCTTAACCTAATCAATCAATATTCCATAGAAAAGCTTCAAGATAGGGTTTTGAAAACTTTAAATAAGCAGGGCATACCATGAATCATATTTATAAGATAGCATACTAACCATTCATGAAACAAAAACAAGTTTTAATGGGCCTAAGGAGCAGTCAAGAATTCCTTAAGATGACTAAAAGAGGAAAACATCAAGGCTATAACAAATAGGAGGTTTGAGGTGCTTCCATGAGCATGTCTCAACCTATACTTTTCTGATATATAGCAAACAAGAATAATGAAACAGAAATGAGGACAAGAAAAAATTAACAAGTTAAGAAAACATCATCATTCACCAAGCTATGGAATCCTGCAAACATGCTTCTCCATCATCAAGCCAAACAAGCCATTCATTTACTTCATAAAACCAATTTCTTCTCCAAGCTCATAAAACCATGTATTGATATTAAACACATAAAGTCCCAACTGCTTACAATGAATCCTCATGCGTTATATAACAAAAAAGGAAGAGGAGAGCCATAGAGAGTAACTAGAAGCCTATTGACCCAAAAGAAATATCCTAAGTTGTCCTTGAGGCTTTGCAAAGGCCAAGGCACAAAAATATCTAAATAAATATATTTTCCGACTATAAATGGAAATAAAATTGAATTTTAGGGATGAAATGCCTAAGAAAACTTGCCAAATGCACATTCTACCCAGTCACACATAGAAGCACAGCACATTGTGTCAAAAATTTGGAAACTTGCCTGGAGCGCAGCGCATAAATAGGCCTTTTTGCAGCAGTGTTTTGGAGGCCTTCCCGATGTCGAAAAAGGAAATGAGATGGCTCGTTGGAAAGCCCTTGTAGTATGATTTCCATATCTACATTTTTTTTTTCAATATGACCTCTGAAAGTTTCCCAAAAAGTGGAAAAAATCCAAGACTACTAGGACTGCAGCACATGCTCAGAAAAGTGGGCAAAAAGGTGAAAAAATGAGTGTTTTTGACGCTTTTGGGGGGTCAAAACAACTCCAATTGAGCTGAAATTTGGTGATAATACTCCTTTAATCATGGGGAATCCAAAAATTTAAGCTAATCCTCTTGAAGATGCCCTAGGAAAAAGTACAGCACAGGGTGCTGCGCTCCTAGCCTTAAAATTTGCAAAAAGCAAAAATTTTTTCAATTGGTCTCAAAATTGGTAGGTAGGTGCCTCATGAGTCCTTGGAGACCTGTAGAGAAACTTGGGCCAAAATTCCAAGCCTAGCTTGGTGTTTTTCATGATTTTGTGCCAGGCCCTCATTTTGGGCAGTTTTGAGCTTTTTCCTTGCAAAGTGATCTCTCCGTTTATAGTGCTCAGTCATTCTCCTTTGCAAGCTCAAGTCTTTGTTGGCCTTCTCCAGTTTCGCCTCTAGATGTATGTTGGATCTCTCAAGCCATGATTCCCTGTTATGCTCAATTTCCATGGCAAGGAGTTCAGTGGGGGGAAATTGTTGTGCGTGGGATAATTATTCCTCTCTCTGCTTTGCCAATGCTTTCCTAAGACCCATAGTCTTAGGTCTCTTTCTAGTCTGGCCTTCTTCACCACTATCCTCCTCATAAGTGCCCATGTATTCCTCCAACTGAACTTGTGACCTTTGAGCCTCTTTTTGATATTTGAGCGCCCTTGCTTCATAGATGGCCAGCTGGCCACTCATTTGTTTGTTCTACATCTGCAAAAAGTGAATGAGATCCTTAGAACTTTCTAACTCAAATTCCAAGTCTTTGATCTGTGCATTACGGTCTTGTAGAAGGGATTTTACTATTCTTGTCTCATTTTCCTCATCACTGTATATGTGAATGAGCTCAAATTCTATTTCTTCTTCATGATTGTTCTCTTCCTCTTTCACTTGTTGTTTACCTTTGTATTTTATTTTAGTTGAGGAGGAGTGCATGGCCCCTTGCCCTTTGGAGGCAGCAAACACATGCCTCTCTCCTCTTTGATAGGTAATGGTGAAAGGTGCAACAAGTTTTACTTGCAAAGCTTGATCACTAGTGACCTTAGGACTGTTTTTCTCTTCATGGATGATCTCTGTGTATGCATCTTCCTTATCTTTCTCTTGGCTGCCCTTTTTATCAACATCTTCACTATCCTCTATGCCATTATCACTGTCAAGATCCTTAGGATTTTCCTCTTTTTTTGAAATGTTAGAGGTGCCTTGATCTTTGTTGGGCACATATTCTTTTCCATGACTATCCTCTTCCTCATCTTTAGACCCACTGTATTCATTGTCAACTTGATCCTTTGTATCACTGTTTGCATTCTTTGTAGGGTCACTGTCTTGGGTAACTTCATTAGTTTTCCCATCACTGTGAGGGTCCTTTCTTTCTTCACTAGGTGAGTTCCTTTGGCTGATCTCTCCTTCACTCCCCTACTCTTTATCTTCATTATTTGACCCTTTTTCATCATTTTCTTGCCTACGAAAAGCAACTTGAAACTTTGTTTCTTGAGTGTCTTTGCCATTCTTGTCAATGTCATTTTTGTTTTATTCATTTATTTCATATGATTCCTCCCCAAAGTCTTCATAGGTATTCTCGATGTCATTCTCTTCATCATAAGACTCACTGTTTTGGCTCTTTTGCTCATTACGGGGCTCACTAATTTCAACTCTGTTTTATTCTTTATCAACACACTCAACTTTGTCACAACCTTTATTAATTTCTTCTTGGATATCTCGCTCTCTGTCACCTTCCTCTTATTCACTTTTTTCTTCATTTTCATCATCCTTTCCCTCACTGCTTTCTTCTTTTTCATCACTACTTTCTTCATGGCCCTCACTGCTTTCTTCTTGGCCACCACTGCTTTCTTCTTGGCCATCACCGTTTTCTTCATTTTCTGATTTCTTAGGGGAAGGTGAATGAGGAAGGTCTATTTGTGGGAATGATTCATGTGAAGAAGATGAACCAAGGTCAGTGGAAGGTGTTGGAGGTGTGTTGATTTTGAGATGATGATGTCAGACTTTGCAGAGGAGTGGGCTATGGAGTTGTGAAATCATTGTGGGCGATGAAAAGCTCCTATGGGATCCCTTGTTGTTCTAGTTGGTGTGAGACAATCACTTTGATGAGGGAATGATGAAAAAGGCTTGACATTTTTTGGGATGGAGGCCTTTTCTACATGATGGAAGACATTTTCTTAATACTTTTGAAAAGATAGTAGGGCATGTGTAGCATCTTGGTTTTGGTGAAGTGCATGAGGAGCCTTATGTGGTATGAATAGACTCTGGAGAACCTGCCCTCACAGGTGAAGTATTTCATGATGATCTTCATCCGGAGAGCATATCTGTCCAATAGATGAGAGAAGGGGAACATAGTTTTATAGTCAGCTTGACAACTTGGTTTCAAGAATGAGAGATAATGGCTTAGGTATAGATACTTTTGTTTGAACCACCTTTCTCCTATGCAAGGCATTCTAGTGGCCCTAGATATGGCATAGGCTGTCAACTCAAATTTTACCCTGGCTAGGTGTAATTTATGTTTTTGAAGGTTTAGGGCAAAGAGCTTGGTCAACTGAGGGTGACTCTAGAGATTTTGTACCTTTTTACAGAATTCATAGCAGCCCAACTCTTGAAAACAAGCCAAAATGGTACGGGAGGTTATTAGCTCTTCAGTGTTTATAGGTTCAATCCTATTTGGCATCCCTCCCTTCCTTTGCTACTTTTTAGCCCTTTGAGTCACCTCATCTATGTCAACATTCTCCTCTTCATACATTTTGTTTTTCTTTAGCCCTGCCTCAAGATCCTTAAAGATAAATGGCACTGCTAGTGAAATTATGTGGAAAGGGGTTAAAGGAGATGATGATTTTTCTAACTAGGTTAAGGCATTAGCAGTGTGTAGGTTAAGTGTTATCTTTTAGGATTTAATTGCCTTCTCTAACACCAATTCTCAAATTTCTTAGTGGCCTTATCTTTAGAAAAACATGCATATGTAGGAAAAGGTTCAAAATACCTCTTGAAACGCCTCCAAAACAGAGAAAATGGCTCAAAAAGCAGGCTGCAAAATAGTGGGAGGAGTGCAGCATGGTGTTCATGCGGCACGGGTCACCCCTGAACGTGTTGTCATTTAGTGTTTGGTGCAGTGGAAGGAGTGCAGCACAATGGTAGGGTAGCTTGGGTCACCTTGAAAGGACCTGTCGTGCAGAGTTTGGAGCAATGGCAGGAGCGCACCACAGTGGTTGGGTGGCTCGGGTCACCCTTAACGAGCCATCGTTCAGCATTTGGAGTAGTGGGAGGAGTGCAGCATAGTGGTCGGGTGGCTTGAGCAGTGGTAGGAGCACAACATAGTGGTCACGCGGCTCGGGTCACCCTAAACGGGCCTATCATTCAAAGTTTGGAGAAATGACAGGAGCGCAACGCGGTAGTCGGGCGGTTCGAGCCACTCTGAATGCACCTTCGTGCAGGGTATGAACGCCAGGCACAAATGCAGGAGCACAACACCAATATTTAGGAACGCAACTTGCAATGGAGATTTATATTGGGATAAGCTACATGCATGCAAATCAACTCTACAGGAGCACAGCGCTTGAAAAATTTCGCCTGAGGACTTCTAGCAGAAAAATTGAAAACCCTCACTGTGAGTGTGAATGACCAACGGAGCTGGGAGATGTTTGCTGTGGTTGTTTGATACCTTTTGGTAAAAATCAAAGTTGAAACCCTCTTTATAAGGTTTTTTCTCTTTTCCCTTTTCTCACTGTCTTTTAACTCATGCTTGCCCCTTTTGAAAATTTGAATATGCTTCTAACTTTTCTTTTTTAGAGAAAGAACCTTGAACTAGCATTTCTTGCCTCTTTTGGTTGATATTGTTCATCATTTTTCTACCCTTGTTGTAGTGGAGTATTTATTTTCATGTCTGCCCCTTTTGATCTTCTTTAAACCTCTGATTTTTTCTTTTGCTGAGGTGGAGTTAGTGCTTGTCTGCCAAACCCAATAAGGTAGCTTGAAAACCCTTGAAACCATCTGTTATGATGAAGGAGGTTTCTTTGTCACTATTTTGACCTTCTTTGTCTATTTTCCCAAGCTTCTGAGTTTTTAGGGATAATTTAGAAAAACAAACAATGTTATCTTCTGATTTTTCAAAGAGACACTTATCAAACTCATTATTTATGTCTAAAAGCCTACAATGATCATTTGAAGGGTTTTAGGTGTTATTTTCCTTTGTAACCTTATCATTGCTCTATTGTTTGGTCAAAACAATCATGAATCTTGATTCTCATCAAACACATACCTTGCTGGTTTCTTCTTGGTTGTGAATGGTCCTCTTATGATGATCATTCTCTTTTACCTTACCTCATGGCTAATCTGATGGTTTTTTGGTCTTGTTTGCAGGAATGTAAGCAAAGGAAAGTTGTCCCTCCACAAGATTCATGCTTGAAGCCAAAAAAAAATTTAATGATCTTTTTTATTGATGTACAATGTTGCTTATGTGCCACTGTCTTTTAGGACTTGCATGGACCTTTTGGTAGGCAGCACTTCATAACACTCTCTCATGAGACCATGATCTTTATTGTAAACTTAAGCATGTTTGTATCTTGCTACTAGCTGCGGATGCCTTCATGAGATTTTTAGGTCTCCTTCTTCACCTCTATTATGTTTTTGACCATTTACAAAGCATTCCTACATAAATGTTTGGACATGGTAAATTGCTCCTTTGTAGTCTTACTGCTTGATCAAGAGGATATCTTTGGAGGTTTTTGGTATTCTTTGGACAATGATAAGCTTTATTCTTTTGTTCTCTTGACTTCACCTTTGAATATCTATGGAAACAGTGAATTCAAAACCATGACAGTGCACAATCTACGTGACCCTATTTGACGTATTGTAATGCCCTTGGAATAGGTTTTTGACTGAAAACTTGAATCAGGGTTTGGATGAGGAGATAGGATTTTGACACTCTATCATGCACTACCATCCTAGACAACTAGAAAACCTTGTTTTAGTTCAAATGGATTTTTAGAAAGGGAGTTCTGAAACCACCATTGCTTGAGGAACTTGGTGAGTAGGGGAAAAAATTGGTTTACTTGGTGAAAAAAGGTGTGAAAATAGAGAGCTTAGGCAAACAGAGACAGAGTGTTATAGGAAGAGGTGGAAAAAATAGTGAGAGTGAGCGACATCAGTCCAGGATTTGGTCTTATCTGGGTGATAGATTGACCATGTCTAGACAGGGAGGTAGGATAGTGAAAATGTTCTTTTTGAGGAGATTTCTAGAACTCACATGATTCTTGAATTCTGTTTCTAGAAATCTAGGAAAAAGCATTTAGTCATCTAAACAAGCAAAAGATACTAATGACTAAAAAAAAATACCACATCACACTAGGAAATTCCACATCTTATTACCCTCAGGGTAATGGGTTAGCCGAATCCTCTAACAAAATCTTGGTCAATATCATCAAGAAGCTCCTAGAACATAATCAAAAGGCATGGCATGGCAAGCTTATACATGCACTATGGGATGATAGAATAACCACCAATAAATCAATCGGTATGTCTCCCTATCAACTGCTGTATGGCATGAATGCCATTTTTCCAACATCCTTGGGAGTTCCAGTGGTAAGACTTCTCCAAGAAGTGAAATCAGAAGAAAATGACATTCAGAGTAGGCTGAACCAAACCATTCATTTGCAGCAGACAAGGGAAGAGGTTTATAACAAGACTCAAGAAATATAGGAAAGCATAAAGAAAATCTTTGACAAAAGAAACAAAGCTAGTAATTTCCACATTGGAGACACTGTACTAAAGTGGGATTCTAGGAAGGAAGACAAAGGTAAATATGGTAAATTTGAGAAATTGTGGAAAGGCCCTTACCTTATTCAGTAAGTTAGAGGTCATAATGATTTCTTTTTACAAGGGCTCAATGGAGAAGAACCTTTTGGAGGTCCTGTAAATGGTAGGATTCTCAAACACTATTTTTGTCAAGAGTCTTAGTTAGAATTTATCATTCATTGTACATATCACTGTTTGATGAAAAGATATTGAGAGAAATCAAAAAAAAAAATACAAAACAGAAAATGGAAAGGATGGCAGATTTGAAAAGAGGTAAAGCCCCATACCCAAAAAATAGAACTAATGAAAGTGTGTAAGTCTAAATACCTCTACTATTGCATAAAGGAGTGTTGTTTCAGTCATCTAGCCTAATCATGGCTGAGACATGTTTTAAATTTATTGTTGAATAAGTTAGTGAAAGATAGTTGGTCAAATTATTCAAGCTTGACTTGTCAAAAGATAGATTAGGGAAGAAAGATATTGGTTCCACATGCTTAAAACAAAACCAAGGAGAAAAATAGGGATGAATAGCAAAAAATGTATCCTAGCCTTGATTTTTCTAGTCTTATTTTGTACAAAAATAACATTTGTGTGCAACTTGTTTTTACACCACAAACCCATAGTGAGTCAGATTGTCTAATCCTGATTTAACCATGTTTTCAATTTCATGTTTATAGCTTAGTGAATAAATCCTGTCAAAGAGTTTAACCTTGATAGTTGAATAGTATAGGTAGAGAATCAAAGGATTTCATCAGCATAATCTGAGCTCCGGGAAAAAATAAGGTAGAAGTAGATAGTTTATTTTACTTTCAAAAGGAAAAATGTCAAGGTTGCGAGTCCAAATGCACCTAAAGAAGAAGAAATGTTAGGAAAGTAGGTTGGGTAGGTAGAGATGGATTTGAGCTAATCATGTCTTTCAGATTATTAAGATCATAACTTCAAGCAACATCAGCAAGACAAAAGAGGTAAAACTATGCCCAATGGATGAGGCACTAGTCTCCATAAAGCCAGAAATTTGAAGTTTTGGAAACCTCCTAAAAAGGAGCTGCCCTCCCCAAGTGGAGCCACTGTTAGTCATCAATAATTTTTTCCTTCATAGATGACTAAATGATTTCCCTATATTTCTAGAAACAAAGTTCATGAACATTGTAAGTTCTAGAAATCTCACTGCCTTCATCATCCTTAAAGATAATTTTTCACTATTTCATCATTCCATCATGTCCAGCTCTGCTTACTAGTCTCAGATAACCCATTAGGGGCTCATGTCCCCCATTTTGTCTATATATTGTAACCTTTGACCCAAACCCTTTGTTTTTGTTTTTCCTAAACCCCCCCACTGCTACCTAAGGCCACCAATCAAACAATTTTGTTGTGTGTTTCCCAGAAATGCCCCAAGCATTGATGGTATCAAACTATCTCTATAGAATCTTTATATAAATCAAGTATATTGGATTTTGGATCTTCAATATATCATTTTATCATAAACTCCATCTTACACTTGATGATCCCAAATTCTAAGTTTCAGTCCAAAAGCAAAGTCCTAGGAACCTTCTACTAGGTCACCTAGGGTTTCACAAAGTCATAGGGTGGATCTGGTATCCTAAAAAAACTCTATCTTTTCATGTATGAAGAAACTACATTCAAAGAAGAAAGGGACAAGTGATTTTGTCCAAAACTCATCAAAGAGGTCATTCAAGGAAGGCCTTTTTTCCTAAAGCACAAATATTGCAAGGGGACAACTGCCACTTGCTCACATTTCTGCAAAAGAATAAAATGGCCATCAACCTAGCAAAATTTAAGGTAATAAGGGTGAAAATCATCATAAGAATACCATTCACAGAAAATAAGAAAAGCATCAAGTATATGTTTGAAAAGAATCAGGGTTTGTGACAGCTTTTCCCAAACAAGGAATCAGTAATAGGTCTATAAGGGCAAAGGTCACCTCCAACTCCATCAAGTGCACATTGAAGACTTTTAGGAAATGATAAATGAAATCTGATAAGTTTCAGAGAACTTAGAAGACAACACTATTTACTTTTTATAATTAGCCCTAAAACCTAGCAGTTTGGGAAAGTTGACAAACTGGTCAAATAGTGATGACAAAACCTCCTTCATAACAACAGAGGGTTTCAGAGGGTTTCAAGCTGCCCTCTAGGGTTTGGCAAAGAGGCATTGAATCCGCCTCACTAAAGGTACAAAAAGGCAAAGAGTATTAGTACAAAGGCATGAGGTTTCAAAAGGTAAAATCAGAGGTCTTAAAAGGATCAAAGGAGGCATTCAAGAAGCACTGTGTCCCACTTCACCACAAGGAAAAAAAGGGCTAGAAATATCATTGCAATGGTTTGAATCCTCAAAAGAACAGTCAAAGGCATTTTCAAATGGTCAAAGAAAGCAAGCATGAGGTAAAATTTCCCAAGGAGGTGATTATGATAAGCATAGATTCACTATTAGAGAAAAGAAGTGTCAAATTCCAAAAAAGATAGTGATCACAAGGCAAAAATTTTGTAGGCACCTGAAAGAACAAAATTTGCCAAGGGAAAACACAAAATGATTTAAAACTGCTTACTTTTCCAACCAAAGATATAACACTAGCAAACTGATCAAAAGAACAAATTTGTAATTGGTCTAAAAATAGAGAGAACCTCCAACAAGTTTTCCCCATCTAGATTATATTCTACAAAAGACAATTTTCCCATGTTAAATCATCTCTGCGGGAATGTTTTAGGATGGTTATCAGCATAAAAAATGTAAAGTGAGAAGCTTGAATTACAAATGAAATCTACAACAGAAGAGAAATTCATGCCCAAGTAAAAGAAGCATCACTGGTTTTGCAATTGTTTAGCATAGTAAGGTGTTAACCAGGAAGAAATATTGTCAAAGGGTAAACGGACAGAGATGCATCAGCACAATTAAACAAAAAAACCATTTTTCTAGGTTTCTGCCACCTACAAGACCAAAAAGGGCCAAAAAAGACAGTAAAAAGGTAAGAACGAAATAAACATTATAAAAGTGGGTTTTGGCATGAAATATTTTTTCCAAAAGGGGTATAAAGGTCTCCTTGACCTCTTCCCAACTCATTTTTTCAAGAAGGCAAAGAAGAGAGCTGTTGAAAGCAATTTTCTAAAGTTTTTCTGCAAATTTGGCTGAAAATTTCAGGTGCTATGCACCAATGGAGGTGCTACGCACCTAGCCGTCATCGCTGTGCATAGAGGAGGCAGTCGCAATGTTAATTTACACTGCACTGTGCACCGAGAGGGCAACGCTACGCACTTGTGAAGGCGCTACGCACAAGATCATACCACTCGACTGCCCACTAGTTTCACACTGGCGCTGCACTCCGACGAGGCCCGATAGGCCCATTTATGAGCCTGACCCAACCTGGCGCTATGCATTGAGGATTTTGGCTGAAATTTGTCAAAAAATTGCTCAAATTTCCCTCTTTCTCCTCTGATTTGTCTCAAGATTCCTGCATAGAGCTAAACAGGGTTGGTGGTTCCTTTTTCCTTGATCTCCAATTAATATTTTTCATTCATAATCAAAAGAGAAATTCAAAGACCTAATGTGCTCAAAACCTAATCTTCATGGAAACCAAATTATTGACATTCTAGGGTAGGGTTTGCAAATTTGAAATTTGTCTTTATGTCAAGACACTTATTACCTACAAACCTCCTTCTAAAAACTCTGAAATTTTCCTAGACCTACCTCTTTTTGCCTTCATTTACCAAAATTTTCCCTCAGATAATTCATTTGTCCTCCCTAAACCTAAAGGCTCTCACCAAGCTAAAAATATTTTTGTTCTAGACGAGTCACCATGTCTAAAGAAGAGATCATTACCAGCAATTATGAAGGCCCATGGCCTATCAAGCCAAAACACAAGGGAGCAAGGGTTAATAGGTTTGAACCTTTAGACACCATTCAAATCACCTTTTCTCCCATGGTCCTTGCATATTTTCAAGATGTTGGATGCTTTCAGTTGTGTGAGAGGGTTAAACAGGTCCAAAGCCACTCAGACTTGACTAGGTTGTTCATTCTCATCCTACAAAACCACCAAGTCAACCTAGCAGGAGTAAATTTTGAAATCTCATCTTTAACCATTACTAAAGCTACAGGAATACCAGATATTGGTGAGAGATGGTTCAAACAAAAGAAATTGTATTTGAGCTACTATGAGCCCTTCCTCAAACCTAGTTGTCAACAAGGCTGCAAGGTTGTTTTATCCTTCTCCCACCTGCTAGAGAGATATGCCCTACTGATGAGGCAGATTATCAAGTACTTCACTTGTGTGGGGAGGTACTGTAGGGTTTATTCATATCACATAAGGCTACTAATGCACTTCACCAGGGTTAAATTGCTAAACCTACCATACTATCTCTACCAGAGCATAGAAAAAATGGCTTCAGTGGTCAAGAAGAGGAGTTATGCCCACCAAAAGAAGATTATTTTTCACCACTCCTTGGTTAAGATGATTTTTTTGCACCAGCTGGAGTAGCAGGAAATCCCTTGGGAATTTTTCATCTCACATGATGTATTTTCAAATCCCCAAGCCTTCATTCAACAAAATTTTCCTTCCACTTCACACCCTCTTGCCTCCATTCCTCCATCATCTCCACCTATGCCTTCTCCACAAGGAAAATTACCTCCTACTTCTTCTCCTAATGCATCAAATGAAGATGATAACAATGGCACTGATGGACAAGCAGATGACAGTGAAAGGGAAGAAAACAGTGAGGCAGAAACAGAGTTAGATGAAGAAAAAGAAGAGGACAACAGAGCTGAGGAAGAAGATGATGACAGTAGCCATGAAGAACAAAAAAATAGAAGTGGAGATAAAGAAGACAGTGAGGCAGAGGCAAAGTCTAGTGAGGAAGAGCAGGAGGATGATAATGACAACGAGGAGGAAGATGAACATGGAAGTCAAGAAGAGGAAGATAGTGAGAAATTAGAGCAAGACGGCGATAGTGATAACACAAATGAGTCACTCCCAAGTGCAGAAAAAGGTGTTGATGATGAGCAAGATGAAAAATCAGAAGATAATAAAGGGAATGATGAGGATGAAAGTCAACAGGAAGGTTCACATGACAGCCAAGAGAAAAATGTGCTTGAGCATGACAGTGAGCACAATGATAGTGCAAGCAATGATGAAATGAATGAAGGCAATGATCTTGAAGAAACAGAAGGTGATGATGAGGAAACAAAAGACCAAGAACAGGCATATTATGAGGCTGAAATAGAGTTTGACGAAGAAGGCATTGACCAAGGCAATAGCACCAATGAAACAGTCAGTGATGAGCAAGGAAATAGTCTGTTGAACCCTTGGTTAAATTGAGAGGGGGGGGGGGTGAATCAGTTTAATGAAGTCATGTTCTTATTAAAATTTATTTTATACTCATTCACATTGTTTGGGTTCCTATGTTTTGGCCGTTGACAAAAACCAAAAGATAAGACAACATCAAACCACTCTGGGATTCAAGGATCTAGCCCTCTTGAACCGAGAGAGGGATCTCTCTATGAATGAGTTTAAAGATATGATCTTTAAAGCCTGAAATGTGATATTAGGCTAGTTATGAAGAGCATGGGTTTGTTTTGTTTGTTTTGGTTGGGAAAAGACATGATGAAGGTGAAGGTAGTTCATAATAAAGGGTGAAGATGTATGCAAATGAAGGAATGATTCGGCTGATAGAAAGGGAAAAAAAAAGTTGAACCCATTGGGCTATGGAGTCATAGGAGGATTTTAATTGGACAAAAAGTTTCAAGAAGGATCCATGGGGCAAGTCACTTATGTCAAAGGATCTATTAAGTTGATTTTATGGAATTAAACAGATAGGAAATGGAGAACACAAATGAAGAACAGTGAACAACTTGAGATCAAGTAAGTGCTTTAAAACTATCTTTCTTTGGCATGTACTTCAAGGATAATTTTAAGGATGGAAAATTATCTTGAAGTTTAAAAAATTGGTGAATCTCAAAGTCACTAATATGCAGACTATAAAATTTTTATTGATGTATTGTAAAATTTTTCAAATTTATAATGATATTATATATATTTTCTATATAATGTTGGTGAATTTTAATGTAAAATAATTTTATTTTTTAAAATTTGGGCGAATCATTTTTGTAAAAAAATGGAATTTGGTGAATCTTTTTTTTGGAAAAACAATGGAAAATTAGCCCACCTGCGAATATTAGCCCCTAAAATTTTCCATGATGTACTTAGAGAAACAAAACACAAAATTATTTTGAGATCAGGTAAGTGCTTTTAAGCTACCCTGCATTGAAGTACTTTCAGTTAAAAACATTTTTAAAACAATTAGAATAGCTTAAGATCAGATGATTGCTTCAAAACCAACCTGCTTTCAGCATATTCTAAAGGAAAACGCAGATAATCATCACAAAGAGAAATCTAGATTAGGAAAGTGCTTTGAAACCAACCTACTTTAATATATTCTTTCAAGAGAACATTCAAATGAAGAAAACATAGAAAATAAAGCTTTCAGTAAGAGTAGGGTACTGTTGAGAGTAAGTCCTATCTCTATGTTTGCTGTTCCTTATAAGAGAGTGAACAGAGTGAAAACATTAGAGAAAATAACAATTGACAGTGAGGAACACATCACCATTAAGACAAATTAGGATCCCATGAATCAGCAGCTTGTATTTGATGTTCAAACCAGTTACAATTAGCAAGCCCGGTGGGTCTCTACAACTTCAAACTTCTCATATCAGCTTATGTATCTTCAAATTGAACACAGGGCATTAGTAACTTCAGAGAACTATTACATACAGTCAGATGTCCAGAGACCAACATTGGCTCATCTTCTACAGAAGTATTTATAGAAGAATGATGGGGTGGGAGGATTTCCCAGGGGTCAAGTATCATTAATTATGTAACCAGTGCAATTCCTGGCCTTTGGAAACCAGGCAAGGCATAATGTGGGAATGTAATCATTTCTAATTCTCCTTCATGACTCTGTTTCTGCCTTTCGAGGCCTAATGATCGAAAAATATCTACTTCTGGGCTGTTCTTAATCTTTTAAAATAGTTTTGCCAAAAATTAGAGATACGATCTTTGATTTGCATTAATTGTTCAGTTGTCTTTAGGCAAACACCTCTTGTTCTGGTAGTGACTAAAACTTCTTTGATTCCTATGAGACTGCATGTGTCTTTAGGAGCTAGAGAGGGTTTAATTGGCCTCTGCTTATGGTGGTGGAGGCTTTCTCGGCTCAACAGATGTCTTTGTCTTTCCCTAAAACACCTTTAATTTATTTGAGATCTATGTTTTAGGTCTTCAATATCCTGTTTCTGGTGTGTTCTGTCTTCAACACTGATACTCTTTGATTGGTGCTTGATTTACTATGTTTTGCTGGTATGCAGGGCTGCGCTGGGGTGATATGGCATCAATGCTTTATGAAATACCGATGAAACGTGAATTTTAAACCCTGTGAATGATTTTATCTGGTGAATCAAAGGCGGGAGTATCGTCACCCTCTGCCTTTGAATTTTTTTTAGATATAGCGGAAAAAACCTTTAAACCCTGCAAAATACGAAAAACGTTTATAAAATCCTGCATGTATAGGTTTACTACTTCAGAAGGCACGTGGAGTGAGCGTGGCTGTTGGATGGCCTCATCCAACGGTCGAGATTTATTAGAAGGGGTCAAAGGGAAAAAGAGGAGGAATTAAATCGGAACCGTCGATCGCGCAGAGATTGACGGTCAGGAGCGGAGGCGAAAAGTCAAAGCGGATAAGTCTTTTTTGGAAAAATGGAGAAAATGGATTAAAAAACCTTTTTTTTGGCGACAATGGTTAAAAACGGTGTGTGGGTTTCGGGATGATCATGGGCTGTTGGATGAGACAGGCTCACAAGATCAACGGCGGAGATCATATGTCAAAAACCTTATAAAACACGCCCGGACTTCAAACCTTTTAAATAAAGCCATGCTGAATAATTTTCCCAGGTCCGCATTTGCTGACTGTGCGAGGAACCAACGGAAGCTCGTTCCAATCCGATGATGCCGTGTGGATGCTGATGTGGCACTGGAGACCATGGCGATGGAGTATGGGCCGTCGATCTACGGATCAGATCGACGGCGGAGATTCTTTTATGACTGCACTGTACCTGTGGTTAACTGTCGGGATTCTTCCAAGCGTGATCACCATCCGATGAGCGGCCTCATATTGAACGATGCACATCAATATCATGCCGGGTCCACAGTCGAACTTTAACGTGTGATGATCGGTGGTTTTCCAATAGTGCTCGAGGCCATGTGTTGGTCGCTGAATGGAATCACTGCCAAACGAAAAAAATCGCCGCCTTTGCAAAAGAAGTGCGATGAATCCCGCTTGGTTTTTCTTTTTAATAACGACAAAACACCTTAAAAACCTGAAAAATCATTTATAACAAAGGTTTAAACTTTGGGGCGGAAATTTTTTTGCAATACAGTTCAGCACCCGTCTGTGGGGCCGTGGATTTATGGAAAATAATATGGCCGGGGGCTTATGCATAGGGCTAATCGGCGTTGAGCAATGTGATAAGCGCTTGGATGGCTAGCGCTTGGTTCCAGCACCAAGGCGTATGTAGTGGAAACGGTTAAGGACCTAGCCCAAGGGGGCTTGAATCCATAATATAAAAAAATGTTATTTTTATGAAGTTTTCAATTCTTTTCAAGGGTTTTGAGAGTTTCGATATAGTTTAAAAAAAGAGTTTTAAACCATGCAAGGTGGTTTTTTATGAAGGAGGAAATGAAACAAAGGAAATATAGAGGAATTTTATGAAGAAAGAGGAAGAAAAATGAAGGTTAGTTCTGAGATGGAGGGAAAAGGAAAATGGATTTTTTGCAGCAGTCTTTCTCTTTGAAATCAACAGAATTTCTAAGCTTTGAAATGGGAACAGTAATGAACAACTTGAAACAGAGGAGATGATGTCTTAAAGAGGCTTCAAGAGATAAAATTGTGCATAAAAATTGTTTCTTGAAGGCTCCAACAATGTTTTGGCCACCTTTTGATAGAAAATTTTTTATAGGTGGCCAACACACATCATTATTTTGTGATCAACTTAATATACAATGGAACAACAATATCAATAGGTGAGTAGAAGGTATTAAGCATAATAAATACAGAGTATCAACACATAATCATCATGCATATAGACAACAGATATAAGTGGAAACCCATAAGGGATAAAACCACATTTTATTATTGTTGTGATGCAAAGGCAAGCTCCAACTCCCTCTCATCACTGATTTTCTGTAGGCTCCTACCTACAGGAGGCTACAACCTCAATTCTACAAGCTACAACTTGCAAGGAAGCTCCAAATCCCATCTAATTTATGCAGGCTACAACCTACAGGAGGCTCCTACCTCCGCTCGCTACAAATGGACATTTATTAAGCTACAACTTGATATGGAAGCACCAACTTCCTCACTGTACCATAAAATAATATACTGATTTACCTGGATATCAGCTCTGTTTTTCTTTCTTCCTTGTTGTCCTATCAGCCTTCATATCTTCCCCTATATTATCTCTGGATCTTCACAGCTTCTCTGTCTGCTCCCTCTTCTTCATACGCTCTCTCCCATATACTTCTCACACTCTCTCCCTTACCCTATGCATATCTATGTGATATCATTTATAGAGTTCACCTCATGATTGTTTGTATTCCATAGGGAATTCGAAGTGAATAGGTATGGCTCTTTTCCTTCCACCTTCTCGTTTTCTTGCCTAGCACATTCAGAAAAATACAACAATATGTATACATTTCAATATTACAGTGGGGTATTTCTTTGCCTATGGAGACTTAACTTTGCATCACAAACAATATAAAATTATTTAAAACATTTACATTTACATTTGCAATAGATATATCTCATTCAACCCTTTAAGTTCTTGGCTTCACTGTATGTTTGTATTTTCTATTGCTATAGTGTAATAGTTCTGCATACTCTCCTGCTTTCTATGCATGTAAAATGTATTTCCCAAATTATGTTCTAAATTTGGAAGCTTTATCAATGCGAAAGCTTTCTTCAACCTTCATGGTTCCAACCATAGCCAAAATCTACTTTGCAGACTTACCATATGAAATGATCTTGTTAAACCCTTCGGAACTTATCACGTTTAATTGTCAGAAATGAATAATTGAAGCCTTCTAACCAATGTTCAAAACTTCGGGATTAAGGTCGGAGCTCAACACTTTGATAAAACTTTGTTAAATAACCCTTTCGGAGATAGTATTAAAACTTTAGGGAATTTTATGTAATTACGCTTTAAGCAAAGTTTAAACCCTCTCTCAGAGATATAATAATAGACCTTTTTAACACAATAATTAACCTTTCGGGCCCACTTATCATTTCGGGTCAAAGTTCGATCTTGGTTAAAACATAAACCACTGCACAGTATTGTTGGTCCCACAGCATACTCGACCAACCCATCCATCTATTTCACCCGACGGCTGATAGCTTATCGCATTCCATAGACGATAATATGACAGTCATCGCATTCCATTGCACTCTCACCAACTTTAACTTTGATTAACCCATGGGATTTCTGTTCACAACTTACCATATAACTGAACCTCATAACATATATTAAACCCCGAACTTCAATAAATAACCTCAGTCCCACAGGGTGTCGTACCTTTCTAATCTCGATACATCGCGCTATGCGAACACCATTAGATATTAACTGTGGTAGATGGAATGGATATTGCATCTGTTTCACCCCAACACTTTAACACTTAAAAATTATGCAAAATAGGTGGATTTGGAATACCACCTGGGCCACGTGTCGATCAATGGGCACTATCACATTTTTTTCACAAAACTACTTACCATTTGATTGCAGTGCAATATCGCTAGTTTTGGATTCAAAGCCGCTTCTACTATTCATCATATGGTACCACGATATTCTTAACTCACGGTTCACATCAAACATGATATTTTAACACATATCAATTTACTGTTATGAAACCTTATAGTGGGCCTTTGGCCATCGTATTCACCATCGAATGTTAATAGCATTAAAGTTTCGGGCCCACAACAAATAATTACTAAACACTCACCAATGATAAGAACGTTAGCCATACATGGAGTTAACAAACCCGCAACTTTGCTATGCGAATGCCCTTGGATCCCTTGCCTCAATGATCGAACGCAAATCACATTTTTTTCTTCACTGAGCTTTAACACACAAATATTTTGCGAAATAAGCAGTTTTAAAATACTGCCTATGCCACGTGTTGGACGCTGACCACTATCACATAATTTTTTGTGAAACCATTTACCATTTATTTGCAATGCGAATACTATTGGATTGTTCTTCAAATATGCCTCTTCATTCGTTGTTCCATTTTCATCATTTATTCATGGTTCTGCTTGCTTCTTTAACTCCACGAGCCATTTAAACTTCAGTTGGGAGACCGCTCCAATTCATTAATACGCTGTCCCTCACAGCTTCACTGCAACCCTTCTCGTTCCAACGATTTCGATACACTGTGTGATCACAGCTCTTTTGCCTTCCGGTGCTATCGAATTCTCAGTTGACCTCACGACTTCATTAACCAAAAATTCCATAGTAATGTGCATTCACCACAAAATACATAATTTCTCCATAAAATGGTTCATATGAACCCAGCCCAAATTCGTAATATATCCAATCAATTCAATACTTAAATCTAGAAGTTTTAAACTTGAATCACACATAGTTTCGTCACGGTGTAATATTGAAATTCTACCAATTCTTTACATGGAATTCAATCAGCCCATATACACATAATTCTGAAACAAATTTTTTCATATACAAAAATGAAATCACTTACAAAATTCTTCCTGTCTTGACCAGATCTTCAAAATCAATTGGCCTTTCTGCAACTGCCCGTAGGCTTACAGGAACGAACTCTTGTTTTTCCCTAAACTGAAGCACTTGCCCACTCTATCTCTAGATCTGCTACTTCTACTTCTTTGCTCCTTTGAATGATAGTCCAGGTGTTGCTCATGTCTTCTCCTTTGCCATCAATGACAAGATTTCCAACATAGTCATGACTGTCATGACACAAATCAACCTCTAAATTACCAAGAGAATCAAAGTGACGGTGCAGGGAATGACAAAGAACAGGATCTTAGTGAAGGACAGAGCCAAATTGAAGCAAGTGAAGAAGGTAATGATTCATTTGAAGGCCAAAGTGATAGTGTAGAAAATAATGAGGGAGACAATGATGATGCTAATGCTCAAGGTCAACAAAGCAGTGACCCAATGGGGCATAAGGTAACTCATGAAAGCGATAGAAAAAATGAAAAGGCTTGTGACATCACCAAAGACCAACGCAATGATGGAAATGCCTCCAAGACCATCATCACCCCTCTCACATGTACATACCACAGAGGAAAAAGAGATGTGTTTGCTGCCTCAAAAAGGAGAAGGGCCATATCTCCTCTAGCTATCAAGCCCAAGGACAAAGGCAAGGAAAATATGGAAAAAGGTGAGCAGCACGTAAAGGTAAGGAGAAGAAAAAGAATCAAGAAGACTTCTCAAGAGCCTCAATTCATTGATCTAGACAGTGACAATGAGGACAAGGAGATGCCCACTAGACTGCTTCTCTTAGACAAAGATTCACAGCTTAGGGAGTGGGAAGCCTTGATCTACAAGCTGTGAATCTTGCTCTACAAAAGAGAAGCATAAGCATTTCAAGGAGGTAAAGAGAGGCCTTGCTCTACAAAAGAAAATGACCAAGCATTATGCAAGGAAAAACATGCTTGCTAGTGCCAAATTGAAGAAGGCCCTCATGAAGCTAGAAAACCTAAAAAGAGAAAAATAGCATGATGGCCTTGGAATTTTGGCTGAGTCTTCTCAACAGGTGTCCAAGACCTCTTGGGGGACCTCTCCACCAATTTTGGGGCAATTTGGACAAAATTTTGGTTTTTTTGAAATTTTGAGCCCTATGTGCACAACACCCTAGGCGCTATGCAAAAAATTGGTGCATCCTCAGCCTGAAAAATTTTCATTTTTGGATTCCTCTCATCACCATAAGTCTGCTCACCAAATTTTAGATCATTTGGAGCATTTTTGAGCCCCCAAAAGGTCAAAAAACATCAAAATTTTGACCTTTCTGCCTCATTTTCAGACCAGGCACTGAGCATAGAGCAGTGTTGGGAGATTTTGTTTTTGGATATGAAAATGGAACCCAATTAGCACAACTCAAGAATTTCTGGAAATTAGACTCATCAGGCTTTCCAACGAGCCATCACGTAGCCAAATCCAGCATTGGGAAGGGGTCCAAAACTCAGTCACAAGAGACCCTATTTTCTGCTAAAGTGGTGCTGCACACAGAGGCTCCCTAGCGTCGTTTGGACCAAAAGTCAACAAAACACACTCATTTATTACAAATAGATAATTTTTGAGTTTTTTGAAGCAAATTACTCTAGAATTAGGTGCAAATAGTTATTTTGGCATTTATTTCTTAGGATATTATGTGCCTTGGGCCTTGCATGGTCTCTTGGCCATAAATGACATTTATGGTTATATTTGACATTTTCCTACCACATTTGGGGTTTTAGTCCTGCTTTGCTCCATAAATAGAGCATGAGGCCCCTATGTATTTTGTTGGCATTCGATGAGCTTGAAAATCAATATACATGGTTTTACGAGCTTGGAGAAGAAATTAGTTTTGTGAAGTGGATGAATGGCTTGTTTGGCTTGATGATGGAGAAGCTTGTTTGTAGGATTTCATAGCTTGGTGAATGGTGATGTCTTCTTAACTTGTTAATGTTTTATTTTTCTCATTTTGTTTCATTCTTCTTGGCTGCTATAAATAAGAAAAGTATAGGTTGATACATGTTCTTTGAGGTACCTCAGTCCTCCTGTTTGTTATAGCTTTGATGTTTTCCTCTTTTGGCCAACTTAAGGAATTCTTGATTGCTCCTTAGGTCCATCAAAACTTGCTTTTGTTTCATGTATGGTTAGTATGCTAGCTTACAAGTATGATTTATGGTATGCCATGCTTATTTGAATCTTTCAAAACCATATCTTGAAGCCTTTCTGTGAAATATTTATTGTTAGGTTAAGTCAAAGAGGTCTCGTTCGATCTTGCCCTTTTTCCATGCTTACCAACTTGTTTCAGAGTTCCCAATAGCTTGATATATGGTGTTTAGGAGTTCCCTCTCCATAAATTGAGTTATTTGTATTATCTTATGTGTTTTCCCAAAATCTGAAGGTGAATTTCTAAAGTTAGAATCTCTTATGCTTTCTATGTTTCACTAGAATGTTTCTCTTGGATTTTTATCAGTTTAAAGTATTTTTTATTGAGCTTAATGGTTTTTCCTACCTCACGAGTTGTAACTTTTAAACTATATATGTTTAAGACCTCTTAGTTTTTTCCCAAATTTGATGTTCAGTACACCTCATACATCACCTTAAGGATCCATTAACCTTGCTAAATCGGCCCTGAAACACACTCTGTTTCATCATTTAGACACTCTCAAATTTCATTTGACTCCATAGCCCAATGGCTTTGACAGAATCTCACTCCACCTATTCCACTTGACTATCTTACCCAACCAAAACAATCAACAAACCTACACTTAACAACTAGCCTAAAATCAAAACCCTAGAGCAAAAAGAACACATCCTTTGCACCCAATAGAGAGATCCCTCTCTGAGTCTAAGATGGATAGGTCCTAGGACTCCAAAGACTGGTTCCATGTTACCGTGTCATTTGGTCTGCCAATCTGCCAAATCACAGGACCCTAACAATTTACTTTCTCTTCCCCTTCCTCTTGGTATGCGCTTGCATGTTTCACAAATATCTTAAAATGAAAATTGGTATACATCTCCTCTACTCATGAGATTAAGGAGATCAATCCACTCATCCCTAATTGTTCTAAGTAAGAGGGATTTTAGTGTGTCAAATCCTAGAAGATGCATTTTTTCCATCTTAACATTATACATGAATCTCTCTATTATTTCCTCAAGGCTCTCATCTTCTTCTTGGTTCATTCTAAAAATTTCTTCTCTAAGATCATAATCTTTATATTTTTCTAGGAATATATTTTGCATATCATTCCATGATTTTATTGAATTAGTACCTAGACTCATGAACCATTTAATATATCTATCCTTAAATGTTGTAGGAAACAATCTCATTTTTTTGAGTGTGTGATAAGTAGCCATAAGACCTACAAAGTATCTCAAATTCAAAGAGAAATGTATCTGAATCCTCCATCATCATACCACGGAAGTTGGGAAGGAAATATGGAGATGTTCTTCATAGGTACACTGGTGTCTATACCTTGAATGGGAAAAAAAATAAGATCTTCTTCATTGTCATCATATCCATCCATCTCTTCTTCCTTCAAAAGTGTATGGTGATGTGGTTCTTACTGCACCACGTGGTCAAGTGGGGGGGGGGGAGTTGCTGTTGGAGAAGTATTAAAAAAAGAAGATTCTAAGTATCCCTACTCCTATGAGGCATGAAAATCAGATTTGTTTTTATTTTCAATATTTCTGAAACAACATGAAAAAGGAAATCAGAAAATAATGCTAAAATAGAATCAAAGCATCTACTAAACACCTCCCTGGAAATGACGCAAAAACATGGTGAGCCTTGGTATTGCATCAAGAGTGCTGCAACTCCCAGGGGCTGCCCTAATTTAATTTATCAACCCGGGTTCGTAAAAAATTTTAGGTGACAATGCTATATACACAACAGATTAATTATGTTCATGTCATCCTCTTCTGATTTACGAAAGGGTGCTACATTTAGGGGTTCTCAGTGAAGTCTGTCACACTTCAATGAAACTAAAATAAATTATAGAAAGGAAATGACATAAATGGAACTAATTTAATGTGCAAGAAGAAAATGGCTGTAAGAAAATAAATTAAGTTGCTGAAAAAAACGACAGGAAGGAAACTAATTTAATTTGCAGGAAAAAAAAAATAGCAGAAAGGAAACTAATCCTAAACCACACTTAAATTGGCCAAAAGGCTAAATGCACTCTAATTATCCTATGATCTATCTACCATGCTTCTATCCATGCAACTATGCTATCCATGACTTAATTCTAATTAAAAAAAGTTAATTTTCAGCTTGGAGGGAAGAAAAGGGCTAAAAGAGGCTAATTGGGGATTTAACACATGAAATGAGGTTTGGAAGAGGAAAGAGGTGGTTAAACCCTTATAAAACTTTATGATAGTATGAGAAATGAATTTGGAGTGGAAAAAACTAAAAAATGCGATGGCGGAGTGTGATGGAGGACAAAATTTGCGATGTGCGATATCACAATCGCAACTTCACAAGTTTAAAGGGATAGCGATAAGGATTAACAAGAATTAACTAAGTTGTGTGAAGTGCGACGAGTGACGTGGCGGGTCATGAATCACAATATAGCAAGTTTAAAGGCATAGCGGTAAGGACTAACAACAATGAACTAAAATGTGTGAAGTGCGATTGGCGACACGGTAAAAGTTGCAGGCTACGATCTGCAATGTGGTATGTTCTGCGAAGAGAAAAGTGTGTCGAGTGATGTGGCGGAGTTATCGCATCGGAAAAATGATTCGAAAGCGTTATGAGAAAATTTAAAATGTGCGATTTTCGATTTGCGATTTCACAATATCGCAATCGCAAGAACAAGAGGTAAGTGTTAAGGGTAAAAGCTAAAGGATGCGAAGTGCGATTTTTGATGGAGACGTGGCGATGGGATCGACAGCGAGGTGAAATTTCGCAATATCGCAATTGCAGTAACTAGTGGTAAGTGTTAAGAGAGAAAAGGTAAATGGTACAAAGTGCAATTTGCGATTTCACAATATCACAATCGTAAAGAATGAGCGATAAGTGTTAAAGGTAAATGGTAACCAGTGCGAAGTGCGATTTACGATTCGCAATATCGCAATTGCAAGGAACGAGCGGTAAGTGTTAAAGATAAAAGCCAAATGTTACAATTTGTGAAGTGCGACGTACGGTGGTAGGAGACTCGCGGGGAAAAGGTGGAGGTCAGGTTTTGAATGGTTTTTTATGTGTTTTGCATAAAAAAAGGTAAGGGGGCCATGAATGGAGAGAAGGAAAGAAGGGGAATGGAGGTGTAAGAGTAGTGATCAGAAATTAAACACACCTATGGATTATGCACGGGAAATAGACAAAAATGTATGATAAAATAGTGAAAGAAAGGCTTGGACTTGGTAATACAATTTCTTCCCAAAACTCAAATAGAAAGAAATTTTGGCCTGTGGGAAGGTCTATGCTGCTCAAACTCTATTGAAAAATATGAAAGGGGGGACTTGACCACAATTTTTGGAGTTTTTCCTTTATTTACTACACATAATAAATTAAAAACTACATTAGAACAAAAGCTAAACAACAATGAAACTTATCAGAAGTATATCTAACTTAGATGGCAGAAGAAAAACTAGCTAAATGGCATAAAGGAAAGAATGACAACAACAGAGAAGCTGAGGAGCATCGGTTGGGCCCTAACCCACGAGCCCAGTTCTTTGGAACTGGATCAATAGAAATTCATCTGAATACTCATTGCATTACGAATACAGTCTTATTACATCCCGAAAGTCTTAATAGAAAAAATCCTAATAGCTTGTAGCAAAAGTTTTGAACGGAATCAAAGAATAAAATGGAATCGACTAGAACCAACACATTGGCTAACTAACCCCCTCCCTAGCTCTAGCTATACTCTATTTATTCTACAGGGAAGCTACAAAAATCTCCCTTGAAAATTGTGATTGACTCCACTTTGTTTCCAAGTAAACATAGATTGAGTGCCCTTCGTCTTTAGTTGCTTCGTTGCCTCTTGGAATTCGATTTGCTGGTGACTCCAAGTGAAGTATGGGTTGAGTGCACTTGGTCTTGGCTTGGCTACCTCTAGAATTTTAATTTATGGATGGGTATCTCATGAGGATCCTTTGGCTACCTTTGAGAGTTATGGAGGGTGGAAAATCCCTTGAATCTCTCCGATATTTCTCCCTAATTTCCTAATGTTGTGCTCATTTATTCTTCCAATGGAAGGGAGCAAGTCCCTACATCATCTCCTTCTCCAAATCTGTATAAGATACCAAATATTCTCACATATTCTACAAAAATAACCAATATTAGGAAAAAATATGCAACTACCTTTAATCCTTCCTAAGAACATATTAAAGCATAAAAAAACATTATTAAGTGCAGAAGGAGAGATTTAATATATCCTTTTATGTGCATAAGGAAGGTAGATGGGCCTTATTTTATGTCTAATTTATAGGCCCATCAGGATTCAGCAACCTGTTTCTATATGATGCATTGCTACTCACAAATGATGGAAATGATCTCCCCAAGTGAGTGGCTGATCCCTCAGAGGATTCCAAGATGAGATGCTTGGAACTTTCTTCCTCCTCTCAAACTACACTGCTGGAATGTGTAATTCCTGCAGGAAATGTTGCTGCATAGAGGAGTAAAATGATGGAATGATGCTAGATGTAACAATGCTACTCTCGAAATACTACAATGGATGCCCAAGGTGAAGGGTTGATCCCTCCATAGGATTCCCAGATGAAATACTAAGAACTACCTTCCACCTCTCAAACCCTAGTGCAGGAATGTGTAAATCCTGCAGCTAGAAGTTCTAAAGAGAGGGGATGAATGTGTCACTCTTGTTGGATGATGAATGATTGCTCAAAGAAACCTTTCCAGAGTAGGCACTTGAAGTCCCCCATTGATAAGGGTGGGATCTCTGCTCGGAGACAACCTCGTGCTAAACAACACATTTGACTTAGCTAAACAGATGAAGCATGCAGAAAGTCGTAAAGACCAAACAATAATAATATTCAAACTGATTTTCTTTGCTGTTGTCATCTTCCTTTTATGGTTGTGAGCCTTCCCTAGCCTTGGCCCACCTCATAACTGTACTGCACATGTGGCCACTAGCCTCCATAAATATTGCACTTTCCTCCATGATCTCCATCACTGCTACAATTACTCTCCACTCCCTCCATCATGTGTGCATTTAATGCACCACTTCCTCCATCACTTCATCATTATTTCCCCACTATCTCCATCATCTTCCTCATTATTTCTCTATAACCTCCACTCTTCCTTCATCAATAAGCTGCTCCACTACTCCATAATGCTAATCCACTACCTAAATAACCCACATTCACACTATAAAAGTGGGTTTTATTCATCTACTGGGTTTATGGGTCCCTCCATCATTTTATTTAATTAACTAAATAAGAGAAGTAAGAATTATAATATTAAAATTAGCTGATGGAAAATTTGGAATATTATAGTCCTCCTCGCCAAATGTTTCTTGTCCTCAAGCAACTGCAAAAGTGGATGGTGCAGAAATCCATCTCCCTCCCAAGTGGCATCCACATATGGAAGGTTTCCCCATATGCTCCAATGTGTTATGAATGCCCAACTCCATAGCTGCCTCTCTAGAATGTCTAGAATGGCCTCCAACTATGTAGCTCTATGCCTCTCCTCATCAATAAGTCCCAAAGTGGCAACCATCTGTTGTTCAAATGCCTCTTCTCTGCATGATATATGTGAAGTGTAGTGGTTCCTTCCCCAAGTGGAAAGTCCCAACTCATAAACTCTCTCTCCAACCCGTGCTACATGGAGTAGGCTGTGTCTTGCAATGCTCCAATCCTTGGCCCTAGTGGCCTTTCTTGCTCTAAGAATCATCTTAACATTTTTCAAAGTAGGAAATAGAGACATATTGATTGACATGTGAAATTTCAAACCATACTCTCCCAATAGAAGCCACCAAAAGAATGCCTCTTGCTGCCACATCACAACATCATCATACCAAGTATGGTAGCCATACTCTCTCAAGAGAAGCCATCGTAGCAATGCCTCTTGCTGCCACATCACATCATCATGCCAAGTATAAAACAATGAAATCCTAATTGACATGTGGAATTTCATATGGTGGTCATACTCTCCCAAGAGTAACCAATGCAACCATGCCTCCAGCCGCTGCACCTCATCACTACTGTGCAAGGTAGGAAACAATGATATGACAATGGACATATAAAATGAAATTTCTTGGCCATACTCTCCCAAGAGTAGCCAGCACAGCCATGCCTCCTGCTGTTGCATCATCTTAGTACTATGCAAGGCATGGAAAATACCAATCTGAAATGTTAGGTGGTAACCATACTCACCCAAGATTAGCTAGCACAACCATGCTTCCTGTTGCCCCGTCTTATAGATCTGCAAGAATCTTTTTAGCCACTTTCTCATCATGCCTATCCATCCATCCAACTATGGGTGATGACTCATATCATGCACTAGCTTGGTATTCACCCAACAGATAAGCTCCCACCAAAACCTGCTCATACAATAATTTTCTTCATCACTATCTATGGCCTTGGGAAGATCATGAAGCATGAAGACTTTCTGGAAAGATAATCCAGTCACGGGTGAAGAGATGTATTGTGTGAAAATGTCGAAGCAATGCGCATACCTCGACAACAGATCAATGTCGACAATACCATCCTCGAAAATCTGATGACAATATTTTCACTCCATGATATGTCGAAGTGCATCCTCCTTGAGGTCTCTCCATGAGAACCTCTCACCGATGGTCCAGTAGAACTTATGAGGTTCTGAATATGCTGCATGTAGAAAATTCTCTTTGAGTTGTGAGGTGCTCATCAAGAAGGATCTTTCCTGATAATGGAATATGTTATCCATCACATGATGCCTATCATCTACCATCTGCCCATCCAATGCTTCATAAGTGAAGCAGTCATCAAAATGCTCAAATAATTACTGAGCCCTAAAATCATTACTGCTCCTCAGTGACAACGTTGTTGGTCTCCATGATAGTGCATCTGTTGTCTCATTCCCCTCTCCATACACAATTTTGAACTCATATTCCTACATTGTATTGATCCACCATTGTTTCCTCTTCTGCAGCTGATGCTCCTCCTCAAAAATATGTCGGGGACTATGGTGGTTGGTCTTCACCCGAAATCTACTACTAATAAAAAATTTCTAAAATTTGACCAACGCATGCATAATGGCCCATATCTCTTTGTCGTAAATAGAATATGAAAACTCATGTAACAGTAACCTCTAGTTCTCAAAATATATTGTATAGATTCCCTATATTAGTACTATGCTAATCCCATTCTCAGAAACTCCACACTACAACACAAAGTGTTGTGTGTAGCTCAACAATGTCAAAATGGGATATATATACATCTTCTCCTTGAACCAGTCAAGGGTCCTCTGCGTAGTGATAGTCTGCTGTTCCAAATTAGCAATGTGCTCTAACCCTTGTTCATGAAATTGCACTAATGACATGATCCCACAAATATCAAGGTGACGTGCTGGAAAAAATCTGGGGTGTAAATGTTTGCATACCTTGGATCAGCTGATGCTTGGGAACATCTTGCAAAGCTACAAGAATTCCTCCAACCAGTGCAATTGCTTCTCCAACTACTAGTGATGGTGATGGTTGCTCCTCTACAGCTGCACTAACACTTCTTCCTCTTCCTCACGAACCTCCTAAATCATCCCTTGGAATCTCAATGTCGAAGTCTTGGGAACATCTTGCCAAAATGCAAGTGCTCCTCCTGTTAGGGTCCTATAATAATAGGGTTCATAATTTTTGAATTGACTTTGATAGTCTTGTAAATATGTACATACCTTTCTTTTTGCAAGTTGTTTTCCCATATTTTGAAAATAATAAATAATACAAAAAGAGGGTAAAAAAGTCCTAGAATAAAGATCAAAGGACTTAGAAAAAGAATAAACCCCAAAGGAAAAAGAGATAAAAATAAGACTCGAAAGTGAGCAAGTCAAAATGCCACTACTATTTAATTTTACTGCAAGAATAATGATTATGTGCATATTGTCAATAAATGCCATAATCCATGATCAGTTAAACAATTGAATCTTAACTTTTTATGCTTTGTATTTCATGTTTTAGATAGAGAATAAAGATATGTCAAACAATTTAAACTTGACAAATAAGTAGATAGTTAGAGAATAAATGAGGAGCTCAATAGTTTAATCTGAGCCCTCGGATGAAATAAGGTTAGACTTAGATAGATTTATTCTTTGAAAGAAAAATGGATTTAGGGTTGCAAGCTTAAATGCACCGATGAAAATCTAGTAAAAAATGTTAGAATAATGATGGGTAAGTAGAAATCAGTTGTGAAAGACATGTAATAAAGCATCATCAGGAAACAATTACTAATTTCCCTTCCCCGCAATCATCCAGTATTCTAAACATTTATTTAAAGAGGCTAAGAGCATTTCTCTGACTTCTGTTGGGACCGGACCCAAGGCTCAATAACTGATTTGTTAAAAATATTGGATTCCCTACATAAAACCCATTTCATCATCATATTCACCCTTTTCCAAGATTATGATCCCTTTTCCTAAGTAAAAACACCTTTTTTACTTATAAAAGTATAAACCCTACTTAAATAATTTCATTTTCATTCAAAAACACTCAAAAAACCCCTAAAATGCATTTTATCCTAAGTCTATGTGAAAAAAATCAAAATGGGACAAATTATGCTTAAAGACCTATTTTTACACTTTACTTAGCCTTAAATTATGTATTTTAAATTCATTTCATACATTACACCTTAATTTCATATTAATTTCTAACTTATGTTATTAAATCCCTCAATTATAGCCTTCCCGTCTATTATTAAATCCTTTATAAGTAAATAACCCAAAAAAAACCCATTATTTAAAGTTTTAACCTATGTTATCTATCCCATGTGATGAAATAAATACCTTCTCTTTATTCCCATAGGTTTAAACATATCAAAAACAAAAATACCCTGCCCCTATGGTATTAAAACACTTGTTAAGGTTTTATACCATATAATATAAATAACAGCGCCATTGGTTGAAACACTTGTTAAATGTTTTAAGTTGAATACATAAAAAACTTTACCCCTCCGCCAATCATATAACACAAAGATTTAAAATTTATAAATGTATATTTATGAAGTTAAAAACATATCCCATCGTATTACTAAACCCTGGACCCCACCTCTCAACACCAAGCAACTTCATATTAAATCGCAAACGTTCACATTATCCCTCCCAAATCCAACGATCGAAAGACTATATCGCAATTTAAGTTGTGCGACTATAACACAATCCATTCCATGCAAAATAGGTTGTTTCAGCCTCTTCTCTCTTCTCCACATGGCTCATTTTGATTGGATCGCATTCGATTCAATTGAAACCGCTTACCACCTTAAACGCACACGATAACCACTTGTGGTTTCTATCCTTTGAAGCCTGAAAACCACCCATTGCTCGATGTGATTGACATTTATTGTTGGTCAAATTAAACCTAAAGTGCCTAATAAACTCTGAAAAACACCATTATTCCCTTCTTCTGCGTTATATCACTGTATTTTCCATTCTGACTTAGAGAACAAAGCCTTTGCATAATTTATATGCCTAGAACCAGTGAAGAGCCTGCCTATTGCTGTTGAAGATTGCTGGAAGTCATGAATTTCTTCCAGAAGATACCACAGACTTGTCAAATGCATCAAAACCTATTTCAAAGGCCTATACCTACGTAAAACAGGTATTTTTCAAATAAATCGAGCTTATTATCAATTTAAAAAGGACATTTGAAACTTGTATAAGAATATTCACTCCAAGAAATCCTTTAAAATTGTCCAAAAAAGAGGCTAAACGCTGTCAAAAGTTTTATAAAACCCTGTTTTATACTGCACTCAGTTTTAGAAGGAAAATATTGAGTTTATTCTAATTTTAAAAATTGTATTAAACTCCAATTAAAGTCCAGAATCCTTTGCAGGTAACCTGACCCTCTATGCTTGATTCCAAACAGTTTTTAGTTCAATATCCATTGAAAAAGCTTAAGAAACCCTTGTTTCTTAACCAGTGAGAGTCTATAACACAATTGAAAGTCAGAATTGAAAGAAAAATCCAAGAAAACAACCATATTCTGCTTATTTTTATCCAAGAACCACTGGCAGAATAAAAAATACTTCTGTAAACCATTTAATCTTATAGAAGAAACCAAAAAGCATAAAAGCAGAGTTTTAGAAGTCCTAAAAGCCTAAAAATGCCTAAATCTACTCCAGTTGTGCCCTCCAACACTGCTATCATTGTGAATCCTCTACAACCTCCCGTTATAGACATTAAGCACATCCCTTTAGCTGATGTTGACTATAAAATAGCAGATCCTGTTGTTAAATTTAATTTATTAGACCTCCACTATTGGAGCTATGAAAAGTCTTTAGATCA
Source organism: Pinus albicaulis (assembly GCA_034641835.2). Taxonomy (NCBI): domain Eukaryota; kingdom Viridiplantae; phylum Streptophyta; class Pinopsida; order Pinales; family Pinaceae; genus Pinus; species Pinus albicaulis. The sequence continues at coordinate 674,961,463 of CM076574.1, read as the reverse complement.
GGTGGAAGAAGTTCAAATTTGGGAATCAAACCTTCCCAAATATGTTGTTCCAGTCACTTATCAATGCCCAGAAGTTATTAGGTTGTGTCATAGTTATTATTCACCTGAAAATAGGGCAATGATAAATGAAGAAAAAGAGGTATTGTTTACAATTACTACTGCATCCATAAACCAGATGTTACAACTCAAACCAAATCCTAAAGCACTTCCTCTATCAATAGAGGCTCTTACCAAGTTGTACATTGGCCTTGATTTTCCCAAAATATTTTATATCTTCCAAGTATTCATGCCCTTACATGTGTAAATTCCTTAAATCAATCCTCCATATTCTACTTTAAAATTTCCAGAGGGGTCTAGACATGTCATTTCCATGCTATCATTTATCTTAGGATACTTTACAGATGAACATAATAATGAATCCATCCTAGTGTTTCTATCTACTTTTTCACCAAGATAGCCTCCCTCTCTAATATTCAATTATGCTGAGTACATTGCTGACAATGTCCATGATCAACTGATCAAGTTGCCAACTGAAGGAGTGTTTAGATACACATCTTTTCTCTTCCATGTGTTCTTGTATTTTCAAGCATATAAGTTCCCTATAACTCTCCAGAAGCTTTATATATAAGAAAAACCACTTTCATTCATCTTTTGGACTTCATTAATCAGAAAAGAGTCCTCATAGTTCACTTTTGCAGAGTTTACAGATAATTTTTTCCATTAATTGATCAATATGTTGACCAACACTAAACAGGAAAGGATCAATGATGAAATGAAGAATATCCTACATCTATCTGAGAAGAATAGGACTGGATATTGGTATTTGTATGAAAAACACATAGAAATCAGAGTACTTGCCTCTAATCTTCTACCCTACAAACTACCTAAATTTTTACCAATGAGGGTTTTTGCCTTGGAGTATATCAGGAAAATCTTTAATTCTAATTATATTAACTTCCTAGTAGCTAAGAAAAAGACCCATTTTAAGTTAAATAATCAAGTGGGGTGATTTATTTGTAATCACAGAGATGCGAGGATAAATTCAGCCAAACAGTTACTAGAGTACAGATTTGAAGAGAGTTTCTCCTGGAACTATGATCCACAAGGAATACTGAGTAAAATGAGGGTTAAGTGCAAACTAACACCCTATATTCATGAGAAAAAACAAAACATTGAGAATTATGTCAATAAGATTTAGTGGATAGAAAACACTTTGGTAGATGCAGTAAAGCAGGGTGATACTAGTCACACCTTACAAACTGCAAATCAAGTAGAGAAAGCCACCAAAAGGGTCAGAGAAGAAGGAACATACACTGCTGAAACCACCACTGAGACTAGGTTTAAGTTAAGATATAATAAAAAGCCTAATATAGACTCAGTTGATAAAGGAAAAGTGACTATTGAGGTTGAAGACACAGATGTCCCAGTGACAAATAAATATGTTGCTACAGTCATCACAAATGAGCCAACAACGGAAATTTTAAATGAAGGACAGAATGATAATTCAAGTACACAAATGATAGAAAAACAACAGAATTTAGAAGCATCATATTCATAGACAACAGAGGAAAAGGACCTTGATATAAGAGAAAAATACAAGCAGATTAAAACAAAGAATGAAGAGATTAAAAATGAGATTTACTCTCAATATTTGAAGCAAACACCAAGTGTTCAAAACAGACTTTTATTTGCATTTTATTACACAAATAAAAAGTTGATCATGTCAGTGTTACAACATACGATGAAGACTCCAAAGACAATTTCAGACTACAAAAAGGTTGATCTAGAAGTACAAACAGAGAAAATTCATGCACTTGATCAAATAGAATTTCATAGACAGAGTTCAGAGATGTTGTATTCTACCATTACAACCAAGGCGATGAGTGTTCAAAAAATTCATAACATAATCATAAACATGAAATATCAAATGAAAGTTGACAAAGCCTCATTATATGCTAAAGATCTTAGGATTAAATATTTAGAAGAGTTGGTTCTCCAAATAGGATATGATCCTAAAAATGTGAAAGCAACATAATAGTTAGTAAATAAGAAGAATGAGGACATTGCAGCATTGAGGAAACAACTTAAACTTCCATCAAATGAAAATTCTGAAGCTAAAGAAATTATACAAGAATAGACTCAGGAGGATGACATGATGAACTTAATTTTTCAGTTAATAGGACAAATCAATGAAATGGAGACTCAAATGGACAAACTTGTCCATGAAAGGGAAACAATAAAAACTCAGGAAGTTCCTTCAGTTATTCCTATAGTTACTAAAGTTGTGCCTTCAACTCCGGCAGAAGAGTTGGCACCAAAAGAACCATTGGCTACTATAGTTCTAGTGACATCATCCACAACTTCAGCCACATAATCTTCTACATCAATAGTACAACCAACAGATGAGGCTAGTAAATTAGTAAAATCCATGGAAGAAATGTCACTTTAGACAAGTGAGATTAACATATTTAAAAAGATGATTGATAATCTTGAGGATACAAAAGTTTTAGCTCAAATAAATGTTAAAACTCATGAGAAAATGGTTAATAGGTTAAATGAAGAACTGAAGAAGCTACAAAAGGATTTAACATTAAAGGAGCCAATATCATATGTGAAAAACTATTTATGGAACAAAATTATTGAAGCCATCAATGATGTGTGGCCCTCAATTCAGGTAATCTTCGAACATAGAGATTTACTAAAGGCAACACTAGCAAAAATTCAGAAAACCAAAGATGAGCTAGGTACCAAACCTGAGCAAGCCATAGAATTTATCAAGTTTCTCAACAATAAAAATAGGCGGGATTTCGAAGAAATACAAATAACTGATAGGACAGAGACAATCCTTGAAATAAGGAAAGTCATCTCAAAGAAGAATATAATTAAACAGCTTGAAGAGAAATGTGAAAATATGAACATAACCATAACCAAGCTTATGGTTAAATTTGAAAATTTGAGGCAAAGAATTTTGCCTAAAATTTTGGTCATAAATGATAAGCTTATGTCTCAGGAAGATTATAATAAGAAAATCAGGGAGTATGCAAAGGAGCAAGTTGAAAAGACAAGTGGACAAGGCACTCCAGCAGGGAAGGTCTTACTCAGAAGTTTTGAAGATTTATTTTATCTGTAGCATGAGATAAGACATTTGTTTGTCATAAAACCATATTTTTCCAGATATACTGAGGCGGATGATAATTTTAGGAGGCTGAAAAAGATTGAAACTCCTAATGAGGAAACTTGGTAATCACTTTCTGATTTACTATGAAAGTTAAAAAGCAGATAAAAGGAAGAAAACAATTTTCTTATTTTTACAACCAAAGAAGAATTTATTACAAAAGTAAAGTCATTTTACAGCGATTAAAGAGTATCAGATTAAAGGGAATCAAAGTAAAAGAGTAGAATATAAAGATATCATATTTCAAAACAGATTTGAAATATCTCTACCAAAAAAGAGGACACCAAGGCATCCAACTGCACCTCATACAAACAATTTTCTATTTGATTTGAATCAATAGGACACCTTGCTGATTTGTTAAGCAACTGTCTCTATTTTGTTGTAAAGATATTTATATTTTCCTTAGATAAGTCCTAGAAGTATTCTAGGATATTTTGTAAACAATATTGTATAAATACTTCATCTTTAGAAGTATTAGTGTGGAATAAATTGTTGAATATTTCTATAGTCATTTTTGTTGGACTTGAAGGCTTTTGTCTTTCAAATTTCGAGTAGCAGACTGGATCGAATCAATTAGCATCATATTTCAGGATTCATGTGATGAGCTATTGAAGTGAAGTATTTTCTACTTGTCATTTTTTATATTCTTTGTTTCATGCATCCATATATGTGTTCCAAATTTGAATAAATAAACAGGAGTATTATTTCAGGATTTGTTAAAAGCACCCTGTCTTTAATGTTTATCATTTCTATGTTTTCTACTGATTTCTAGAGTAGGGAACCCTTAATTTCATCCTCTTTCATTTGACCTCTTCCTACTTCTTCCCTTTTCTGGATCAAAGAACCCTTCATTGCTCTTTATCTTGATCAAACCACTTCACCAAAAAGCCTTCCAAGGTCTTCAAAGGCTTATCTATCTTGTCCTGAAAACATTTGAATTTTTGACCTTGATCCTAGTTCTCTCTACTTGACTTTTGACTCCTTAGCCCAATGGACAATAAGATTTCCCACTATCCATCTCATTAAGTGATTTTTCCCACCAAGCCAAACCAAATCAAAACCAAATCGCACAATCATAACTAGCCTAATATATTATAATCAAAACAAAGTTAAATCTTATAGAGATAGCCCTCTCTGAACCCTAGGAAGGCTAAATCCTAGAGTTTAAAAGTAGGTTCGTGGTTACCTCTAGTGTTCTTAAACTTTAAATCAAAATCTCACAAATTGGGAACTACTAGAGTGATAACACCTCCCACTGATGCAAGTACCTCTACTACAGTTGGTGGTGGTGCTAGTTGCTCTTCTCTCGGAGTATCAGTTATGACATCTTCCTTTTTATCCTCATATACTTCCTTATTAATGTTGGAAAATGTCTCAGTGGAAAGTGCCTCCGGTCAAACCTCTTTATCAATATTTGAGTGAACTATGCATACACAATCACTCCTGCATGTTTCAATCTGCTAAACCACCAGTCATTTTCTTCACCCTCAAGGTGTAGCACTACAATCTGAATAGCTTCCTTTTCTGCTACTAGGTGTAGCTGGAAGAATGCATCTAACTTCTCCATCCAAGATTTTGTTGTGCTTTTGGATGACCCATCGAATGTAGGCAGAAAGAATCTATTCTGCATATGCCCTCTTCTTCTATTGCTACTGCAGGGTCACTGGTTCTCTTTAATCTGGAAAAAATGCTGGAAAGTCAGATTCTATTTGAATGCTATAGATTGAGATTCGTACTCTGCAGGATAATCACTAAGAGTCTCATGCTCCAAATATCCTCCATCTCCAGCCATTCATTTCCTTTTGCAAGGAAAGTGGGCATAGTAGGGCATTGTGGCACTTTTTGCATCGTCGGTTGCTTATATTGCTAATAGGAAGTGCTCATACCTTCTCCATTCTAAAACCCTCTTGAGGTTTCATTTTTCATTTTTCTTCTCATTTCTTTAATCTTCATGGTGAGATCCTACACAGATTTGAAGAGAAGTGCGAAAAAACTTAATCCTTCTGCCATTGTAGACTTCTTATATTTCTTCTTCTTCTTCTTATTCTTTTGATGTCATGAAATTCCCACAAGTTGAGCCAAAGATCATGCTCTAATACCACTGTAATATTCCAAAATTGAAAATACGGGAATATAGAACATATGCAACATTCCAAATAAGCAAAACAAGAATATAGTACTAAAATCTGGAAAATGTTGGAAATATGCTGCAACTGGAAATTACATTAAGACATCATAACCATGAGAAGAAACAAATGGGTCATATCATTATAATCAATAGAAAAATAAATTACACAATGCTCCAATGAAGATGCACTTAAGCCAACAAGAAATTGCTTAAATAACTCTAAAGCATAGCACTGGAAATGTTGTTGCTGCTGTTATTGGAAACTACTACTGCTGAGAAGAAGAACCATGTGCAAGAGGCTATTGGAGTGCTTAGTAACATATGGGATTTTAACCATGGATTCTACTTGAAAAACAAAGAAAAACCAAAAAATGGTTTGGCCATATTTTGAGTTTGGATTTTCGGCCTTTTTTGCGTTGCCAACTGCACCCTGCTGGCTGAATTACACACTCCTCCTGGGAAACTGCTGAGATGGGGCAAAAATGATGATATAACAACTGCAATAGAACCCAGTCAACTCGATGCATTAAGGGTTGGGCCCTTCTCCAGATTCTCAAGCTGAAATCTTGAGTTGTAGCTCCTCCTCTCAAGTTGCAGCTGCTGAACTACACAACTGCTAGAAGTGACTGTGATGTCAAGAGGGATGATGTTGTAGCCTACTGCTAGATGATGAAATGCTACTCAAAATTGATGGAAATTATCTCACCAAGTGAGGGGTTGATCCCTCACAACATTCCAAGCTGAGATGGTTGGAACTTCCTTCGTCCTCTTAAACTACATTGTTGGAATGCGTAATTCCTGCAAGAATTGTTGCTACATAGAGGGGTAGAATGATGGCCTGATGTTGGATGTAACAATATTTCTCTCAGAAGACTGCAATGGATGCATAAGGTGTAGGTTTTGTTGGAACAGGGTCTCCTACAAAGCTGCAAAACTGGTCCATTTTGTATAATTTTGATTATATTTAGTAACGCAGGGGTTTTGGGTTGGGTCAAAGCCCCTAAAGCATTATAAATGGGTCAAGGGTAGAACAAGAGTCCACAAACCAAAGTTTGCAGACCATTGGATGCATAGGCTAAAATAGTATAATTAGTTGAACCTTTTTGAGTTGTAGGAGAAGCTAAGAATGATAAGAGATTGCTGCTAAGTGTGAATCGATAGATCTAGTCAGGGTTTCTGGGTAAGGACTCTTGCTGCTGTGTGCGCGGAGGGAATCTGTCCTATTGTGTGCAGACCCTGTTGTTGTGTGCGTAGGTTGGGCTTTTGGGGTTTTGTAAGTAGATTGGAAAGATTAATGAATGTGGAAGTATTTTTTCCTATCTGAATCCATTGGAATTACTGTGATATGAATATGTGACGTCTTGATTAATTAGTATACGCTACTATGTTATTGGTTTATGTTGCGAACATACTTGTGTACTTATTTATACTGTGATCTGGGTTTTTTCTACTTGCTTCATACAAGAATATCTGAAATAGCTGTGTCTTGCTATATGAATTCTTGATTTGTTGATTTCTGTGAGTAATATTATTGTTATTCACGTGGATGCAAAGGGAATGTAGTCTCTGTGATACCGGATCAGGTCACAGTTAGGGTGACCACAGCTCTGCTTGACTTACCTACCCTCTCCTAGGGTGCAGAAACCTGGTTCCAGCTCCCACCCATACTACTTCGGGTGAGACTTTGGCTTGCGCAAGCAGGTCACTGTCGAAAGGGCCAGTAGTATAGGGGTTTGTTGGCAAAACTTGAACATATGAACCTAGGTCAGGACCCCTCGAGCCAACAAATGGTTTTGTTGCTAGGACCTGGAGAATTTTGAGAGAGGGATTGGGTAATTCCAAGGCTGTACTAGAAGCCAGAGAGAAAGGAAATTGATGACTGGTTTGAACAACAAGTTCAGGAATTTTCCATAAAAGAAAATTGCAGTACGAGGTTGACCACTGAAGAGTGGAAGAATAAGTACATTTTCATAGAGATCTACAAGATCTTCTTTGTAACAATTGTGATCGAGCTCCAGGAGTGGCTCGCAAGACTGGTAGAGTTCCATAAGTGTTGGAAGCATGAGCGAGTCATAGAGTGGACCCCCGAACTAATCTAGAAGCTAGAAAAGACTGATAACACCATCACTCGCACAGTGGACCATTGGGTGGACAACGTGTTAGGGGGATTTGTGATAGAATTTTCCATTGATCAATTTGTCTCCTACTCTGAAGAAGAGCGAAGATTCTTCACGGGGTTCTGAAGTAAGTTTCTCATGACGTTGCCATTGCTGATCAAGATATTATTATGCGAAAATAGTATTCTGTGTAGCCATACCGAGTGAATGACCTTCGATCTGGATGGGATCACAACACAAAGTGGCAAGTACTATAAGGACAACCTAAAGGGAGATCGATTGGTCTACATTCCAGTAAGGGAAGCAGCTTCGTAGAGTCCTTGAGCCACACCGCTTTCAAATTAGCCTAGAGGTAAGAATTCACCGACCCCTCCGCTACTGGAAGACGACATGGCTGCGTACAGGAAATTGCCGAACTTTAAGGGTGTGGGGGATGAAGACATGGATCAGTTCTGGTTTCTTGCAGGATCGGTATGGACTGCATAGAACATGGCTACTGATGCGGTGAAAAGGGCACAACCGTCCCTTGCTTTCGAAGGAAGAGCTTTGGACTGGTACATGGGATACATTGGCCAAAACGCAAATGCAACCAATGAAGAGATTATGAACGCCCTGAAAAAACAGTTCAAAAAACCTAAGTCCTACTCCCAAATTGTAGTTGATCTAAACGATTTCAAGTAAGGACCTTCTGAATCTATGTGGGAGATTGATCAGTGACTAAAGAAGGTGATCAGAGAAGGGGGATTCCAATATGATGACAGAAAACACACATAATGGTTTATTGCTATGTTGCTGCCTCACCTGCATGTACCTATGGGGAACCAAAATTTTGAATCATAGGAGAAGGCCTTGGAAGGTGCCATGAAGTTATAAGTTGCACCTCAGGACGAGACTCAGTTGGGCGTCCAACAGATCCATGGATAGCTAGAAGTGATGCATGTAGAGATCCAAAACCTACTAAAGGAATGAGGGGAAGAGGCTAGCCTCGAAAGATGGTGCATACGATGTCGGGTGAATGGCCATACCAAGGATAACTATCCTCTATTAGCAGATTATGTGCAAGTTGGGGGACCTAGCCCATTGCGCCCTAGGGAAGATGCGGGACCTAGTGGGCCAGTGCTTTGGTGTGATGATTGTCACGTCGCAGTGCTGCACGATACTAACCATTGTCCCTGCCTTGCTACATACATTCCAGAGGTAAAGCAACAATGGTGTAGGTTTTGCAAATCGGTGGGACATGATGAACACAACTAACAGACATATGATCTAATGGTTGATCGAGGAAACTTATATAGAGTACAATCAGACCCTGCATCACCAAGGACCCCCGTAGGTATAGGTGGCTCCCCATCAAGGGGTAGGGGAGGAGGACGCGGTGGAAGTGCAGGATGGGGACAAGGTCAGCTAATCTTCTATAACTGTGGTGAAGAAGGACACTTTACAAGGGACTACCTAAATCCCACTAGGAAATCCTGTCGATATTGCAGATAGCTAGACCATGCGATTGAATATTGCTCGATCTTGATAAAGAAAATGCAGGAAAAGTAGTCGACACCTATGCAGAATGTGCATGGAGATAAGGCTGAGCTGCAAAACAAAGATCTGAGTGTGAATGTGGTGAAATGCAGTGGGATGGCCACCAGGGGGCCTGAGGAGGAGGCTGCGATGGAACCTCTGATCTGTCAAGCCGCTATCACAGCTCGCAAGGACTTTGCTGTGACAGAGGAAACTATTGCTCGGCCACCTGCGAACCTCAAGGAAGATGAGGAGGTTGAGCCCTTTTTGCAGGCATGTATGAAACTGCTACGCAACCCAAAGGCTGTGGATAACCTTCAGGAATTAATATATAGCTGCACAACACAACCCAATCTAACCCTGGAAGTCAAGGATGTGCACAAGCTATATACGTATCAGAAACACACTGGAAGAGAAATGTGGTTGTCTGTGCAGATCAGTGACTACGAAATGAGCCAGGTTATTTTGGACCTAGGGTCAGATGCGAACGTGCTACCTAAGCAGACTTGGAAACAAATGGGAGAGCCTAATTTGGAATGGTCCACGATTCATCTGCGTAGGGAAAATCAGCAGAAAATCATCTCGCTAGGAAGGTTGTCTAAAATTACGGTGGATATCGTAGGAGTAAAGGCCCAAGCCTACTTTCAAGTAATTGAAATTGTAGAAGATGCGGACCCCTACCCTATGCTCTTAGGGCTAGACTGGGCCATAGATATGGGTGGTATCATCAACCTCAAAAAGAGAAGCATGGTGTTTGAGAATAACAGCACAAGGGTGATAGTACCATTATATCCTGGGGAAGGTGAACGATATACAGAGCCGGTGCGTGATGAAGAGGAGATGGACCACATTTAAAAATTAACTGCATGGGATAAATACTGGATCAACGCCATGGTGGAAGGTGTACTCTACTAGGAAAAGGACAGTGAATGCTTCTCTAGCTCTCAGGGGGAGATGGAGAATTGGCAAAATCGGTTGCATGATGTCTCAGTGCTGCGATGTCTTCGAGTCACCCGGGAATTCCGCTGCATTTCCTCGAAGGTGCCGACATGGGAATCGCCGACATGGGAATTGCATATGTAAGATATTTTCAACTGTCGCAGCTTGGCAAGGGAAGAAAGTGAAGAAGAACTGTGGTCTGTCTCTATCTCGAAGTCGCAAGGAGAGAGCCCTGTTGCAGGACCCCCACTACAAGAGGTGGATGTCACTGAGCCCCTCAGGCTGCGTGAAGTTAATATTGGGACGAAAGAACATCCTAAGTTGGCTAATATTGGGGACTATTGGGGTAAAAATACAGTAAGAAAAGCGGCCGAGTTACTCACCGAGTACTAGGAATTATTCCCAACAAAACTTTCAGAACTAAAGGGGATCACAGGGGACTTAGGATTCATGCATATCACTCTCAAACTAGATGCTTAGCCCGTAAAACAGTGACCCTATAGGTTGAACCCCAAGTATAAGCAAAAGGTCAAGGAAGAGCTTGGTAAAATGATCATTGCGGGTATCATCGAACCTGTTGAACAATTCGACTGGGTTAGCCCGATGGTGGTTCAGGAGAAAAAGGATAAAGGGGAGATTCAGATCTGCGTGGACCTACGCAAGTTGAACGACGCCTGTGGTCATGACCCATTCCCTACACCATTCTCAGACGAAATTTTGGATAGCATGGTGGGACAGGAAGCGTACTCCTTTATGGACGGATTCTCCAGGTACCATCATTTTAGAATCGCTCTCGAAGACCGCAAAAAAACTACATTCGCCATGGAATGGGGCTCTTTTCAATATACTGTCATGTCGTTTGGTCTCAAGAATGCCCCTGTGATTTTTTCATGGGTTTTGGTTGCGGTGTTCAAAGAATTCATCCACAAGTTCCAAGAAGTATACTTCGATGATTGGACCATCTTCAGCCTAGTGAAGGCGCACATATCCAACTTCTGCATGATGTTGGATGCCTGTCAAAAGCACCAAATTTCCTTAAATATCAAGAAGTGTATCTTCTATGTACCCTTTGGTATCCTGCTCGGACATATAGTTTGTCAACAAGGGTTGATGGTGGACCTTGCCAAGATTGTGGTAATCATCGACTTGCTAGTACCAATAATGGAGAAACAACTGAGATCAATCCTTGGGCACACAGGCTACTACCGAAAATTCATTCAAGGCTATGCACTGATCATGGCCCCTCTGGAAAAATTTCTAAAAAAGGATGTTTCATTCTTTTGGGATGACGAGTGTCAAAAGAGCTTTGAGTTACTTAAAGAAAAGATGGTCTCGGCACCTACTCTCATCTTTCTTGATTGGGAGAATATCTTTCATGTCCATGTCGTTGCATCAGGAATTGCTCTCAGAGCTATACTTACGTAGCCAGGAGAAGGAAACATTGATCATTTGGTTGCCTTTGCAAGTCGAAAACTCTCAGGTGCTGAACGTAATTACTCCACTACAGAGCGAGAGGGGTTGGCCATGCTGTATGCTTTGTCAAGATATCGGAATTACTTATTAGGAGGACACTTCAAAATGTTTACAAACCATTCAGCCTTGAAGTACTTGGTAAATAAGCCTGTTTTATGGGGGAAAATCTGCCGATGGTTACTATTATTTTAGGAGTATGACTTTGAAATCATTGTTAAGCCAGGAAAGCTGAATGCTGGGCCGGCTCACCTCTCACAAATAGAGAGTGGCGAAGATCCAACAAAACTAGAAGATAGATCACTGGATGTGCAACTGTTTTCTATTAATTTAGTAGATGCCCACTTCATTGATATCATTCAGTTCTTGACTATTGGGATGGCTCCCCCAGAGTATTTAGTGAAACAGAAGAAAAAGATAGTCACTCGAGCAGCAGATTTTACCATCATTGCAAGTCAGTTATATAATATGGGAGCGAATGAAGTATTACATAGATATGCTCTGGAGCATGAAATATTGGCATAAGCTCATGACGGAGTAGCAGGAGGTCACTACGCAGGGAAAGGAATGACACAAAAGGTTTTGAGGGCTGGGTTATGGTGGCCTACCCTGCATCGTGATGCCCATGATCATTGTAAAGCCTACGATACATGTTGATGAATAGGGAGGCCATCCCGCAGGGATGAAATGCCCTTTCAACTGCAAATGTCTCTACAAGCATTCGATAATGGGCCATCGATTTCATAGGACCTATCAACCCACCAGGAATGAAGACGGGAGCGTGCTACATTATTGTTGCCACTGATTACATAACTAGGTAGGCCGAAGCACAAGCAGTAAAGTATTGTACTGCGGATACTACTGCACATTTTATTTTTGAATAGATCTTGACCAAATTTGGGTGTCCGAAGATCCTCATGAGCGGTAAGGGTACACACTTCATTAACGAAAAAATCCAGGCTTTGACCACGGAGTTCTGAATCCATCATGCAAAAAGCACACCGTATGACCCATAGGAAAATGGTGCAGTTGAAGCCTTTAACAAAATCTTGGGGCAAGCACTAACAAGGGTCTGCAATGCCGATCACAGAGATTGGGACATACGCGTCCCATCGGTTCTTTGGGCTTATTGAACCACCTGCAAAAAGCTAACTGGGAAAACTCCTTTTAGGATGGTCTATGGCAAGGAAGTCATTATGCCAATGGAGTACATTATCCTTAGTCTAAATATCACCACAGTTACAAACATGGCGGACCATGACATCATGGAGGAGCGTTTAGCACAACTTATGGATTTGGAGGAAGATCGGTTCCTAGCTAATTTCCATCTACAGGTGAAGAAGGCCCGCGATAAAGCCTGGCATGATTGAAACATTCGCCAAAATACCTTCGCGCAGGATGACTTGGTCCTATTATACGATAGCTAGTTTTCGAAACATCCAGGGAAGTTTCGACAGCACTAGCTTGGCCCCTATATTCTTAAGAAAATCGCAGATGGAGGATCTGTTTGGTTGGCTACCCCGCGGGACGATGTATTGCCAGGATATGTCAACGGTATTTGACTCAAACCATATCGAATAAATTTACTACAGGGTCGGAGCAACTTTGAAGACTCTGATGATGACCCTACTAGCAGAGTGACTCAGGATGAGTCACAAGATTTTGTTGGGGGACTGTTGGAACAGGGTCTCCTACAAAGCTGCGAAACTGGTCCATTTTGTATAATTTTGATTATATTTAGTCTAATGCAGGGGTTTTGGGGTGGGTCAAAGCCCCTAAAGCATTGTAAATGGGTCAAGGGTAGATCAAGAGTCCGCAAACCATGGTTTTCAGACCATTGGATGCATAGGCTAAAATAGTATAAGTAGTTGAACCTTTTTGAGTTGTAGGAGAAGCTAAGAATGATAAGAGATTGCTGCTAAGTGCGAATTGATAGATTTGGTTAGGGTTTCTGGGTAAGGACTCCTGAATTTGTGTGTGCAGAGGGCCTCTGTCCTGCTGTGTCCGCAGGTTTGGTTTTTGGGGTTTTGTACGTAGATCAGAAAGATTAATGAATGTAGAAGTATTATTGCCTATCTGAATCCACTAGAATTATTGTGATATGAATCTGTGATGTCTTGATTAATTAGTATATTCTATTATGTTATTGGTTTAAGTTGCGAACATATTTGTGTACTTATTTATGCTGTGATCTGGGTTTTTTCTACTTGCTTCATATAAGAATATTTGAAATAGCTATGTATTGTTATATGAATTCTTGATCTGTTGATTTCTGTGAGTAATATTGTTGTTATGCACATGGATGCAAAGGGAATCTAGGCTCTGTGATACCGGATTGGGTCATATTCAGGGTGAACATAGCTCTGCTTGACTTACCTACCCTCTCCCAGGGTGCGGAAACCTGGTTCCAACACCCACCCATACTACTTCGGGTGAGACTTTGGCATACGCAAGCAGGTCACTTCCAAAAGGGCCAGTAGTATAGGGGTTTGTTGGAAAAACTTGAACATATGAACCTAGGTCAGGACCGCTCGATCCAACAGGGTTGATCCCTCCATAGGTTTCCCAACTGAAATACTGAGAACTACCTTCCACCTCTCAAACCCTAGTGCAGGAATGCGTAATTACTATAGTTGGAAGTGCTGAAGAGAGGGGATGAATGTGGCACTCTTGCTGGATGATGAATGGTTCTCAAAGAAACCTTTCCAGAGTAGGCAATCGAAATCCCCCATGGATAAGGGTGGGATCTCCACTCTAAGACACCCATGTGCTAAACAACACAACATACTTAGCTAAACAACTGAAGCATGAAAAAATTTGTAAATACCAAACAATAATAATATTCAGATTGGTTTTCTTTGCTGCCCTCATCTTCCTTTTATGGTTGCGAGCCTTCCCTAGCCTTGACCCACCTCATAACTGCGCTGAACATGTGGCCACTAGCCTCCATAAATACTGCATTGTCCTCCATGATCTCCATCACTACTTCAATTACACTCCACTCCCTCCATCATGTGTTTATTTAATGCACCACTTCCTCCACTTCATCATTATTTCTTCACTATCTCCATCAACTTCCTCATTATTGTGCTATGACCTCCATCCGTCCTTCATCAATAAGATGCTCCACTACTCCATAATGTTGATCCACTACCTAACTAATCCACATTCACACTATAGAAGTGGTTTTTATTCATCTATTGGGTTTATGGGTCCCTCCACTAAATAATAAAAGTAAGAAATCTAATATTCCAATTAGCTTATGGAAAATTTGGAATATTACACCCCATCATAATCTCATCAATTTCCCCTACCAATTAGATATTTTTGACATCTTTTCTTTTTCTTCCTGGTTTTCTAATGCATATCTCCTTAATATTTTTTGCAAATATTGTTATTTCCTTTATAGCATGAAGCAAAGGAAATTTGATTCAAATATTATTAAGTTCATATAGCATATTGTGATCTTGTAAAATAATTTTTCTTTCTATTCCTTTATCAATTTTGAGTCTTTAAGGAAAAGGCGGATCCTGTAAGGAAATATAAGGTTGTTCTACTAGAGGAACTATAGGAGCTTATTTTATTTGTTCATCCTTTGAATGTATAAGAACATATTCCTTTAGAGGAGTATTTTCCTGATCAAAATTTGTTTTTTTCCATGAAATTCATCATCTGTAGATTTTTGGATGGCAATTGTTGGTGACTTCTTCTAAAAAACCCTACCATATCTAAGTTGAATATCATTTAGGACTAATTGGGTTATCATAAAAGCTTGAAAATTTTGTCGTTCAATATTATAGACAACTTCTCGGTTATTATTATTTGGATTTGGGAGAGGTTGGGAATAGTTGATTAGATTTTTTAGGAAATGGTAATGAAAACTATTTATTTGGATTTTGGAATTGAGGGTGTTGGTTTGGTTAAGGAGGATAATACTATGGCGGAAAAGAAGAATACAGATGTTGGAATTGAGGATATTGAGGATTTATGCCATAAGGATTTACTAACCTTGTTCCTAGGATGGATTTTGAGGTTGTGAGGGAAAAGGTTGCCAAGGCATATGTGTAGCCCAGTTATTATGTGGTTGTTCATATGATTGGGTATTGAAACCTTGAGTCATATTTGGTTGTTGATTTTTTCATGGCTTGTTCCTACCTCATCTTAAGAAACATATTTAAGACCATGTATTAAGGGGAACTCATTTTTATTATGATTTTCAACACATTTGACACAAATTTGTATACTATCAAGGGGAAATTCTCTCAAGGAATGTTTTTTTCTACATCTCAGACAAAAAATAGATATTGCAACATTCTCAAATTTTTGCTTGTTTTATATCTTAATAGTATATAGTTGCTCACTAAGACTCCCAAGAATTTATGTTTTGAAATTATCAATAAAATTTCCTATTTTAGCTCTACTTATTGTTCCAGTTGTAGATTTACAATTTCTAGACATAACAGGGTCCCTTGGATTTTCACCAGTTCTAGTCTTATCCCTTGAAATATGTTTACACATGTCACAAATTTCACTGAATAAAAGTTTAGAAACATCTCCTTTTCCCATTAAGTTGATAAGGTCAATCCACACATCTCTTATGGATTTAAAAAAAATAACTTTTAATGTTTCATCATCTAATTCATGCATCCTAGCCCTTTTAACATTATAGGAAAATATTTCGACTAGGTCTTCAAGGCTTTCATATGCATTTTGCATCATCTTAAAGGCTTCATACTTAAGGTTATGGGGCATGATATAATTATTATATTTTTCTAAGAACACTTGTTTCATTTCTTCCCATGTTCTAATAGTGTGTGTTCCTAGTCCCATGAACCATTGAAGTGCTCCATCCTTAAGAGTGGCTGGAAATAATTTCAATTTATGAGTATCAAGTAAGTAGTTATAATATCTACATAAAAATTCTAAGTGAGGTCTATATTGGTGGCCACCCACCTATTCCACCTAGATCTCCAGTCAGTTTCATCAGTTTCCTTTTTTATAGCAGCATTTACTAATTTTTGCAGTTTTTCGAGTCCTGAATTTCCGGAGCATTTTTTACCCCCTAAATGATGTTTTTCTTTAGGACTGCAGTAGGCCCATAGACATAGGAATTGGATCATGGAAAAACATATAGTGATCAGAGAGATATTTCCAATGATATATCGTATGCCCCAAATTGAGATAATATGATCAAGTTATGACCTCGAGAAGTTGGTTGCCCAACTAACTCGAACATGTCCCACAAACTCTTGGTGTTTCATCTCTTGGGGTTAGGGTTTTGCTTGTTTAGGTTTTTCCTATGTTGTTAAATAATAGAAAGGCCCTTGAGCATCATTGTAACATAGTTCAGAGGCCTTTGGTTGCCACATATATTCTCTGAGATAAGCTACCAACACCTTAGCTAGCTTCTTTCCATTGTCTATAAGCATATTTTAGTTATTTGATATTAACGAAATGAAGTTTTATTTCTACTACATCTCTAATTTTATGTTAATTTATGTATTTTATTGCATTCCTGCATAAGATTGAATGAGTGATACTAGAGTGGTCTTCTCTTTTGCATGTCCCCAATGAGGTCAGGGTATAAGGAGTTTGGAATTGATTTGGTGGAACCTTCGCAAGATCAACCTCATAAACCCCGATGGCCACTCATTGGGGAAGAAAATAAATATGAGGTAGTAGAATATCCTATCAAAATATTTCTCAAGGAGGTCCTAGATAGAAAAAGGAATGTGATGATGGATACCTTTTCCCAGATCCTTCAATGACTGCCCACCAATGACGCATATGTATCCAACAGCCCCTCTAGAGGCGCCACTCCTTTTAAGGTACAAGTAAACTTTGAAATTCCCATATTTGATGGCCAAATAGATGTAGATGTCATAGATATATGGTTGAATCTATTAGAAGGATATTTTTTGGTTTGTGAATTTTCCAACTGGGAAGATATTACTTTTTCACTCCTCAAAGCTGGCCCCCATGTCAATGTCTGGTGGTAATCCTACTATGATTAAAAGGAAAAGAGGGATCCCTGTCTGTTCTCAGTTGCACCCACTTGGGATTCTTTCCGAGATTCCATCAAGGAAAAATATTATCTTGTGGGGATCTATGAGGAGAAGTACATACAATGGACTACGCTGAGGTAACACAGGGATCAATATGTGCATGAGATGACGAATTTGTTCCATACCCCGCGCACAAAGTTAGGTATCAAATATTTAGAGAAAGATTTAGTGTTGAAGTATCACAGTTTTCTTCACAGATACATTCAGGAGTAAATGGATTTCCTTGATATTTCTGTCAGTCATCAGTAATTTTTGCTATTTTGTAGATGACTAAATTCTTATCCTAGATTTCTAAAAAAAAAAATTCATGAATATTGTGAGTTTTAGAAATCTCACTGCCTTCATTATTTTTTGGATTAATTTTTCACTATCTCACTACTTTTCCATTCCCTAGTTAGCCTACCACTCCTAAAAAATCCCTCATGGACTTATGACACTCATCTCTGTCACATTTTCACACCCATAACCTCAGTACTTTGTTTTTCCTACCCATAGCTCTTCCACTTCGACCTAGGATTGCCAAATAGCCTACCCTTTCCCATGTTCCTAAAAAGCCTCAAGCATTGATGGTCTCAAAGCTATCTCTGTAGACACTTTAGATAAATCAACTACATTGGATTTTGGATCTTCAATACATCAAATTATCAAAAAATTTGTTTTCATACTTAACGAACCTAAGCCAAGCTTTCAGTCAAATTAAAAGTCTAAAGAGCCTCCCACTAGGTCATTAGGGTTTCCATGGGTTGAAGGATTGTATTTGATGTTCTAAATAAATGTTTTTTATGTGCCAAAAAGGTGAATCAAATGGAAAAGAAGGTCAACATATGTTGTTACCAAAATAGATTAGAAAAAACCTTCAAGGAAGACCTCCTTAATCAAATTCAAAATCTGTAAGGAACAACTGTCCATGATTGACATTTCTGTAGGAATGTCAAGGTAACTATCAGCAGATAAATTGGTAAGGTAAGAGGCCTTATTTTCATTAAAGGTACACACAAGCTAATGGAAGAGTAAGCAGCCTATGTTTAGGGAAAATCAGGGTTCTTAGGACTAATTGGACCAACAGTTTTCCCATCAAGGAGTCAAGGCAACAAAACACATGGGCAGAGGCACAATGACAGAACCAAACATGAAATTGAAGTTTTTTAGAAGTTATAAAAGAAGAAAGAAAAAAGGTGAGGTGTACTGAACATAAATGAATGAACTTGAAAGGGCTATAGAGAACATAGAAGACAACAATAATTAATTTTCTCTAACAGCCTAAAACATAAAATTTTGGAAATATAGGAAAAGAGGGTGAAATGAGGAAAATGAGCCTCCATCATGCCAGTAGAAGAAAACTTCAAGGGACTGCTACGTGTGTCATTCTAAGGTTTGTCAAGATAAGTTTTCCACTTCCTCAAAGGGAAAACATGAAAGAGTATCAGTGTAAGAAAGATCAAGCCTTCAAGACCAGTCAAATTTCCCTGAAAAGATCAAAGGAATCAAAGCATAGGTTTGAGTTACAAGGTGAAAAACCAACATGATCATGAGGTTGATGTTGTGTAACTAAGGTTGTCAAACTCCAAAAATGACAAAGGGGACAAAAAATATTGTGTCATGGAACCTGAAACAAATCAGAAGTGGCCAAAAGGAGGCATAACAGACATGATTTATAGTCTTTATCAAAATGGATATATCACTGTCAAAATTAGTAAGAATATAATAAAACATGTTTTCAAGTCACTTACACTCAAAAATGCCAAAAAAGGATAAAAATATGTTTTTTCAGTTTGTCAGTGCAAACAGAAAGAGGTTTGACAGTGCCAAGTCCCTCAAGGTTAAAATGGGACCTCTTCATTTCTTCATCAAGTTACCACCAAAGGAAGAAGATCCACTTTCAAAAGTTTTCAAATCACCTGCAATAAAAGGTCAAAGGATATCAGTCAAAATGATAAAAGTGACAAAACCTTAGCAAAGTGGGTTCCTGATTTTAATTTATTTTTCCAAGGGTATAAAGGCATTTAAATTATAAATTTTCCTCATTTGTCATTTGCAAGAAGAGAAAAGAGCTTTCAGGAGACGTTTTCTGAGTTTTGGGTCAATTTCTGGGCCAATTTACTAGCGCTACGCTGAAGACCTGGCGTTGCGCTCACAGGACCTGGCGCTATGCGAATAGGGGTCTCCACAGTGTAATTTTTTCACTGCGCTGTGCGTATAACTGCACGTGTTGCGCATACAACCCAGTGCTACCCCTATGTAGACCAACATACTCAGGAAGCTCAAGTTGCGCTAAGAGGCTGACCCGACAGGCCCGACACTGCGCACGCAGGACCCAACTCGCTAGACGCTGCGCTCAGAGGCCAACCCGACAGGTCTTTTCCTGCCCGACGCTGCGCCTAGGGGCCGGCAGGCCTGCACGAGACGTGCAACACTGCGACCAGAGCTCCCAACTCACTCGATTCCTACCTAGTGCTAATATCATGCCAATAACCCTCCCAATTGCAGAAAGGTGCCAAAAATGCAAGGAAAACACCCTCAAATTTTCCTTCAAGAGCCTGTAAAGGAGTAAAAACTAGTAGGTGGTCTTTTTCCCTCCTCCTCAAGGGTTTTTGGTGGTTTAGTGGCTAAAATAATGATTAAACCCTAGGCTTTGCAAACCTTAGGTCTTCATGAAAAATAGACCTCTATTTTTAACCTCCAAGCAAGTAATTATCTTTTAAAAGGGGAGGTGTGAGTTAGGGTAGTTACACTTCAGTTCAAGTTAAGCCCTTATCAAGCTCAAAACACTCAGTCATAAATCCATCTCCATATCACTCATTTGCACAAGATTCCCTAACCATCATTTTCATTTCACTCCTCTTGCCTAAGTGTCATAAGAAAACTTAAGTTTGTCCTAAAAAACAACCCTAATCACCATGTCAGGAGCAGAAGACAGTGTCAGCAGTGAAGGAGGCCAAATGCCTATGAGGAAAAGACACAAGGGAGGGATGGTAAATAGGTTTGAACCTCAGATCACAGTGGATATCAATTCATTTCCCATGATTCTCACATGTTTTCAAGATGTGGGATATTTCCAGTTTTGTGAGAAAGTCAAACAAGTCCAAAATCACCCAGAGCTTACAATGTTGTTTGTCCTCAACTTACACAATAAAAAAGTAAGCCTTGCAGGGGAGGATTTTGAACTATCATCCAATGCCATCTCTAATGGTATAGGTATACCTACTGTTGGTGAAAAGTGGTTCAAGAAAGCAAGATTAAATATGAGCCATTATGAGCCATTTATCAAACCTAGGTACAAAGAGGCCTGCAAGGCTATTTTCTCATTCTCACACTTACTAGAGAGGTATGCGCCCCTAATGAAGGTCATCATGAAATAATTTACCTGCGAGGGGAGATACTCTAGGCTATACTCCTACCATGTCATATTACTCATGCATTTCACTAGGGTCAAGATGATTCATTTTCCTTATTACTTGTATAGGAGAATAGACAAGATGTCTTCTGTTGTCCAAAGGAGAAATTATACCCAACAAATGCATAGTTTATTCCACCACTCCTTGATCAAGATGGTGGTCCTACATCAGCTGGAGAAAAAAGGAATTCCTTAGGATGTTTTCATAGCTCATGAGATATTCACAAGCCCACAACCCCATCATGAACCAAAATTTCCCTCTTCATCTCATCCTCCTCCTTCCACTCCTCCATAACCTCCTACTAACCATACCTCATCCTCTACTCATATATCCCCTCCTCAAGGAAACATCCCTTCTTCCCCTTCTCTTGATGCATTGGATGAAGAAAGAAGTGGAAATGAAGAATCAAGTGAAAATTAGGGTAATGATGACAATGAGTCAGCCCAAAGTGAATATGAGGGTGATGATGATTTGAGCCAACAAGAGGCAGAGGCAGGAAATGATGAAGAGGAAGAGGATGATGAAGAAGATGAGGAGGTTGACAGTGAGAATGAATTGAGCATTGATGAAGAGGAGGTCAGCAATAAAACAGAGGATGACAATGCAAAAGATATGGAAGAGGATGAAAATGATAAAAATAATGACAGTGAGGACAATGTAGAAAATAAAGGTAGCGGTGACCAAAATGAAGCAAGCCTCAGTGATGAAAAGGACATCAAAGAGGAAAATAGTCATGACATTCATGACAACTGTCATGATAGTCATGACAACAGTCAACTCCTCAGTGATAATGAGAATGATGAGAGTGCAGAAGATAAAGAGAAAAGTAGTCCTGATGATGAACAAAATAAAAGTGAAGAAAGTGCAGAGGGTGATAATCCAAATGATGATCACAACAGTGAAAGGGTAAGCAGTTTCAATGAAGGACAAAATGAAGAGTTTGATGATAGTAGCAAATATCACAGCCATGAGGAAGACACCAACAAGACCAAAATCACACCTCTTTCATTGACCTATAAAAGAGGGCCAAGGCTTGTGTTTGCTGCCTCTAAAAGGCAAGGGACCATGCCATCCACCTCAGCTCAGCCACTAGACAAAGGAAAAAAAAAGGGTGAAGCAAGAAGAAGAATATCATGAGGTGGAAATGCACTCATTGAAGACCTCCAAGCGAATCTGAATAGGGCCAAAAGTGTAAATAATTCCCTTGACTTGGAGAACAGGGAGTTAGGAGCACATATTGCAATCTATGAAGCTAGAGCCATCAAGACCCAAAAAGAAGCCCAAAGGGCATAGGTGAAACTAGAAGATTTCATGGGAACTTATGAAGAGAGTGAGGATGAGGAAGCATAATCTAGGAGGAGGCCTAGAACCATGGGGTTGAAGAAGGCATTGGAAAAGCAAAGAGAACAAGAACTAGCCCTAGTAGAACAACTCCCCCTAGATGAGTTGTTGGCCATGCATATAGCACATGATCAGGAGCCTTGGTTGGAAAGAGCCAACATACACTTGGAGGCTAAGTTGAAGAACGAAAATCAGGATCTTGATCTCCAAAGGAGTATGACTAAACATTATGCCCAGAGAAACCAAGTTGCAAGGGCTAAACTCAAGAAGGCCCAAACCAATATCAAGCACTAAAAGAGGGAAAAGGCCAAGTTAACCTTGGAATTTTGGCACACGCTATTCTACAGGTCTCTCAAAACCCATGAGGGAGACATCCACCAATTTTGAAGAAATTTTGACAATTTTAGTTTTTTGTGAATTTGGAAGCCTATAAGCACAACACCCCTGGCGCTACGCTTTTTCCTCAGAAATCCTCAAAGGGATAAATTTAAATTTTTGGATTTCTCATGCCTAGTAAATTATTCTCACCAAGTTTCAGAGCATTTGGATCATTTTGACCCATGAAAATGTCAAAACACACCTCATTTTCTACCATTCTGCCTCATTTTTAGGCTTGGCGCTGCACTCAGAGTAGTGTTGGGAAAATGGCTTTTCGGAAAGGTTATAGGAGCTCAATAAAAAAACCAATGGTATATTTGGAAAGTAGACTCAGCCAGATTTCCAATGGGCCATCACGGGGCAAATTTAGACATTGAGAAGGTCACAAAAAATTGGCTGCAAGTGAACCTATTTTTTTCCTGGGAAGATGCTATGCGTTCAGACCAAATTGGGCAGTTTTGGCCAAAAGTCAACAAAACACACACATTTATTTCAAATTGATATTTTAGTGTTTTTTGAGGCAAATCACTCTAAAATCAGGTGCTAGGAGATATTTTTGCATTTATTTCATGGGATATTTTGTGCCTTTGGCCTTGCATGGTATTTTGGGCATTAATGATATTTATGAGTGATTTTGACATTTTC
Organism: Pinus albicaulis; assembly: GCA_034641835.2. Classification (NCBI taxonomy): domain Eukaryota; kingdom Viridiplantae; phylum Streptophyta; class Pinopsida; order Pinales; family Pinaceae; genus Pinus; species Pinus albicaulis. The sequence continues at coordinate 674,938,295 of CM076574.1, read as the reverse complement.
TAACCCTATCTAGGGTTTTTACCCTCCTTTGGTAAATAAATAGAGCATGAGGGCTTCATTGTAAATGTTGGAATTTGATTAATATTTGGAGCAATACATAGTATTTTGGAGGTTGAAGAGAAATTTGGTGTTGTGGAGCTTGTGAATGGCTTGTTTTGCTTGTTGATGGAGGAGGGTTTCTTTCAGGATCCCTGAGCTTGGTTAATGGTGAAGTGATTCTATTTCATGTTATTGTTTTCTCATGTATCATTATGTTTCCATATTTCTAAATTGTAGTAGGACAAAGAATTTAGACTAAGAAATTTTTTCAAAGGCACCTTATCTTTGTTTGTTCTTCACTGCCTCTATGTCTTCCTCTACTGGGTCTTGCTAGAGAATTCTTAATTGCTCTCTAGACCACCCAAGCTTGTTTATTTCATGAATGGTTTAATTACAGTAGGTATAAAAGATGATTAATGTCTAGCCCTACTTTTTTGATGTCACTAAACACTATTCTTGAGGTCTCTCTCCAAAGTACCATTAATTAGGTCTGCCAAAGAGGCTATGTTTCGATCACACCCTTTTTCCATGCTTGAAATAATTTTTTGGAGATCTTCATAACTATGATCAATTATGTTTAGGCATTCCCTCTTCTTTGATTAAAGCTATATGTGTATCTTGAATGTTTTTTAACCTTTAAGGTGAAATCACTAGAAGTTAAATGAGTTTCTCGCCTTCTATATTTCGTTGGAATGTTTGTCTTGAATGCTTATTTGCTTAAGGTGAATCAACGAGTTACTGGTTTTCCCTGTCTATTGATTGCTTCTTGATGCTTATGTATTTAAGTCCCTTATTGTTAAAAAGGTACATGACAAAGGATTCTTGATTTCCCTTTGCCCTACCTTTGTTCACAAACTTGATGTCCATCTCATTTCCCATAAACCTTGAAAATCCATTGACCAATGCTAGCTTTTCCCTGTGATGCTTACCGATCCATTGTTTAACTTTCCATGACTTTTATAGAATCCATAGCCCAATGGCTTGAATATTTCCTCATTCCATCTATTCTACTTTACCATCTTACCCAACCAAAACAATCAAACAAACCCTACACTTAACAACTAGCCTAAAATCAAACCCTAAAAATAAAAAAAGTTCACATCATTTGCATACAATAGAGAGAGCCCTCTCTGAGTCCAGGAAGAATAGGTCCTAGGACTCCAAAGACTGGTTTGATGTTACCCTGTGCATTTGATCTCACCAATCTAACAAATCACAGGAACCTAACATAATGGCGACCATGGTGGGAACTTCTGAGTAAGTTAACAACCTAGACATCCTTAAAGAATTCAGAAAGCTCTTGTAAAATAATATCCAGTGATTCCTCACCACCTCATCACCTAACATAATGGAGATCACGGTGGGACCTTATGAGTAAGTGATATCTTAGACATCCTTAAGACCTCAGAAAACCAAAAAATTACTTAGATTGGCATTTAATTTTTGTATGTTGGACAAAAATAACATCCTTAAAATAGTAAACATCATCCACCTGGTGACTCCACTGGTCTTCAGTGGCCCTGTTGACTCCACTAGTCTTCAAAGACTCCCCTAAGAATGCATTAATCCATCCTAGTATTGCTGATGTTGGACAACAAAGTTGAAATCTTCCACCTGGCGACTCCACAACCCTCAATAGACATAAAGACTCCACTGGTAGAGAACTCTAGACTTGTTGAAAATATATAGTGACCCTTTCTGATTTACAAACATGGATCCAAGAATACAATGAAGATATGCCCCAATGAGTAGAGATCACATCCCTGGATTACCACACAAAATGCCTCAGATAAATTGGGACAAAAACCTACCTACATTTCAAGATGAAAAGACTGATAACCCATTGTTACATCTCATCAAATTTCATATACATGTATGGAAGTTAAAAGTTGAATGGCATGGGGAATGCCTTATGAAAATGTTCATGCTGACATTAGAGGGTAAGGCAAGAGAATGGTATGAATGGCTAAAACCTGGTAGCTTGTTTTCCTTAAAATATCTCCACAAGGTAGTTTGTGATCATTATAATGAAAATTCTCCATCCTTATCCTTCGCTAAAAAATTTTGTGATCAATCTCAGGATATCATATAGTACCTTATAGATAGTTATGAAGATTTTGGAAATTTGCATCCTGAAGATCTCTTAGCAGTTGTCCATGATTTTCATTCTCAAGATAACTATCATGACAGCCTAGGGGAGTTAGTTGAGGAAGAAACCAATCAAGAAATAGAATAAAACCCACAAGATCTATCTGAAGGCACATGTGATGATTCACCATCTCTTCTAGGTGAGGCTCAAGAAAACATTCAACCTCAAAATCAGCCTTCGCAAGAGAAGCAAAAGTGTTGTAGTTATATCCTAAGAAAGAGAAATATGCCTCCTTTTTTAACTGAAGAGGAAATAGATCAGACTATAAGCATGCAACCTACCTCTAAATATTCATGTGAAAAAAAAAATTCTATGTATTTTCCTACTAATCCAATATGTTTGATTGGTGACATTACTTATGTTTATGATTCTCCAAAGTGTGATCAGTGTAATGATGATTATGTTCTCCAAATAGAAGCTAATCATACAGAGAAATCAACATTTTATTTGTGGGATGAAGTTCAATATCATAAACTTGAAAACAGTAATTAGCCAATACAGGTCACCTATGAAACTGAAGAAGAAAGTGTAGAAAGTTTGGGAGAAAGGGAAGGGTCTTTACCTCTTTGTTCTGCTTCATTTCAGTTCATCAAAGAAAAATTTAATACAACTAGAAGTCAGCAATATTTGGGTATTGATTTTAACAAAAAAGAATACATTTAGCCCTATGACCAAACTTCATAAGAGAAAGAGAACATTTGTGGTTTTATCCAAGGAAAAAGGAAAATGACTCCTCCTCTAACTGAAGAAGAGATCAATCAAGGTTTGCTAGAAGATATAGATTTTCTAGATCAGATCAATGAGGCTATCAGTTCCGATGATCTTGGGGAAGAGGTGGATTTTCTTTCCGAAAGGAGTCCCAAGCTCAGCAAAGTGGAGGAAGAAGCAGTCATGGATCAAGCTTATCTCCCAAATCCTCTAATCAAGGTATTGTTCCAAGATCCTTTGCTATTTTCTTAGAGACAGTTGAATATGGATTAAAATATGTCAAGAGAAGTTTGATGCATGGTTTAAAGAAAAGTTTAGGCACTACTATTCAAACACAAGTGAGGTGGGAGTGGCCTTTTTATTTTTTCAAAACCCTCAAAGATTTGAACCAAGATCCCTCATGGAATCATCTACTTGATTGGTTGTATTGGAAAAGAGAGTTCACCAGATGAATGTATATCATGTATAGGTTAGATTAGGATATATAGGCATGCAAATAAGCTCAGCACTATGAACATATTTCTAGTTTTTAATCTTAGAATGATGATCTAAAATGAAAAAATAAAAAGAGAGAAAAGAAGAAAAAGAGGGCAGATGGAAAGAAGAGGTACAACCCCATGCCCAAAAACGAGTACCGCTGAAAGTGTACAATTCTAAATTCTAGTACTTGTTAATAAAAAGAGTCTTGTTCAGTCATCTAGCCTAATCATGGCTGAACATGTTTTGAATTTATGTTGATAGGTTAGTGAAAGAAGTTTTGTCAAATCATTTAAGCTTGACTTGTCTTGTAGGAATAGATTAGGAAGAAAAGATGTTGGTTCTTAAAGCTTAAATCTGAACCAAAGAGAAAGATAGGAATGCTTAACAAATGATGGATTATAGCCCTCATAATATCTAGTTTTTTTTGTACAAAAATAATGTCTGTGTGCAGCTTGTTCCAATGCCACAGCCCATGGTGAATCAGATTTCTTAATCCTGGTTCAAATCATGTTTTCAATTTCATGTCAATATCTTAGAGAATGAATTATGTCATACAGCTTAATATTGACAGTCAGTTAGTCTAGGTAGAGACTAAAGGGAGTTCACTAGCATAATCTGAACTCTTAGAAGTAATAAGGGTAGAAGTAGATAGTTTGTTTTTGTTTTCAAAATAAAAAATGTTAATGGTTTTCCAGCTCAAGTGCGCCCAAGGAAAAAAAAATGCTAGGAAAAGTAGGCTGGGTAGGTAGAAATGATGTTGGAGTATTCATGTTTTTCATATTCTTGAGATCCTAACTTCAAAAGAAACATCAATAAATGAAATAATGAAAATATTCCCAATGGATGAGGCACCTGTCTTCATAAACTCAGAGATTGAATATCTGAAGTTCTGGACACCTCATGAAAAGGAGCTTCCCTCCCCAAGTGGAGCCACTATTAGTCATCAGTAATTTTTTCTATTTTGTAGATGAATAAATGCTTATCCTAGATTTCTAAAAATAAAATTCATGAATATTGTGAGTTTTAGAAGTCTCAGTGCCTTCATTATTCTTAGGATTAATTTTTCACTATCTCACTACTCTGCCATTCCCTGGTTAGCCTACCACTCCTAAGAAATATCTCATGGACTTATGACACTCATATCTATCTCATTTTGACACCCATAACCTCAATGCTCTGTTTTGGCTACCCATAGCCCTTCCACTTCGACCTAGGATTTCCAAATAGCCTACCCTTTCCCATGTTCCTCATATGCCTCAAGAATTGATGGTCTCAAAGCTATATCTGTAGACTCTTTAGATAAATCAATTACATTGGATTTTGGATCTTCAATACATCAAATTATCAAAAAACTATGTTTTCATACTTGAGGACCCTAAGCCAAGCTTTCAGCCAAAGTACAAGTCTAAAGAGCCTCCCACTAGGTCATTAGCGTTTTCATGGGTTGAAGGATTGTCTTTTATGTTCTAAATCAGTGTTTTTTATGTGCCAAGAAGGTGAATCAAATGGAAAAGCAGGTCAACATATTTTGTTACCAAAAAAGATTAGAAAAACCTTCAAGGATGACCTCCTTAATCAAATTCAAAATCTGCAAGGAATAGCTATCCATGATTGACATTTCTGCAGGAATGCCAAGGTAACTATTAGCAGAGAAATTGGTAAGGTAAGAGGCCTGCTTTTCATTAAAGGTACACACAAGCTAATGGAAGAGTAAGCAACCTATGTTCAGGGAAAATCAAGGTTTTTATGACTGATTGGACCAGTATTTTGGCCAGAAAGGAGTCAAGGAAAAAAAACACAGGGGCAGAGGCACACTAACACAACCAAACATGAAATTAAAGATTTTTAGAAGTTATAAATGAAGAAGGAAAAAAGGTGAGGTGAACTGAACGTAAATTAATGAACTTGAAAGGGCTATAAATAACTTAGAAGACAACACTAATGATTTTTATCTAACAGCCCTAAAACCTAAAGTTTTGGAAAGATAGGAAAAGAGGGTGAAATGAGGAAAATGAGCCTCCATCATGCCAACAGAAGAAAATTTCAAGGGACTACTGTGTGTGTCATTCTAAGATTTGTCAAGTTAAGTTTTCCACTGCCTCAAAGGGAAAACATGAAAGAGTATCAATGTCAGCAATATCAAGCCTTCAAGAACAGTCAAATTGCCCTCAAAAGGTCATATGAATCAAAGCATAGGTTTGAGTTACAAGGTGAAAAACCAACATGATCATGAGGTTGTTGTTGTGTAACTAAGGCTGTCAAACTCCAAAAATGACAAAGGGGACAAAAACAATTGTTTCATGGCACCTGCAACAAATTAGAGATGGCCAAAAGGAGGCATAGTAGACATGATTTATATTCTTTATTGAAATGGATATATCACTGTCAAAATCAGTAAGAAGATAAGAAAACATGTTTTCAGGTCACTTATACTCAAAAATGCCAAAAAAGGATAAAAACATTTTTTTTAGTTTCTCAGTGCAAACAGAAAGAGGTTTGATAGTGCCAAGACCCTCAAGGTTAAAAAGGGACCTCTTCATTTCTTCAGCAAGCTACCACCAAAGGAAGAAGAGCCACTTTGAAAAGTTTTCAAATCACCTGCAATAAAAGGTCAAAGGATATCAGTGAAAATGATAAAAGTGACAAAACCTTAGCAAAGTGGGTTCTTGATTTTAATTTATTTTTCCAAGGGTATAAAGGCATCTTAATTATCATTTTTCCTCATTTGTCATTTGCAAGAAGAGCAAAGAGATTTCAGGAGAATTTTTTTGAGTTTTGAGTCAATATCTAGGCCAAGTTACTAGCGCTACGCTCGGGACATGGCGCTGCGCTCACAGGACCGGTGCTATGCGAATAGGGGTCTCCATAGTGCAATTTTTTCACTGTGCTGCGCGTATAACTACACGCGATGTGCATACATCCCGACGCTGTGCCCAGGTAGACCGACACACTCAGTAAGCTTGGCGCTACGCTCAGAGGCCGACTCGACAGTCTCAGCGCTACACACACAGGACCTGACTTGCTCGGCGTTGTGCTTAGAGGCCAACATGACAGGTCTCTTCCTACCTGTCGCTATGCCCAAAGGCCAAAATTCCTGCATGAGATGTGTAATTCTGCGCCTAGAGCACCCGACTCGCCCGGTTCCTGCCTGGTGCTATGCTCATGCCAAGAACCCTCCCAATTGTAGAAAGGTGCCAAAAACTCAAGGAAAGCACCCTCAAATTTTCCTTCAAGAGCCTGCAAAGGAGTAAAAATTGGTAGGTGGTCATTTTTCCTCCTCCTCAAGTTTTTTTGGTGGTTTAATGGATAAAAGAATGATTAAACCCTAGGCTTTGCAAACCCTAGGTATTCATGACAAATAAACATTTGTTTTTAACCTCCAAGCAAGTAATTATCTTTTAAAAGGGGAGGTGTGAGTTAGGGTAGTTACACTTCAGTTCAAGTTAAGCCCTCATCAATCTCAAAAAACTCAGTCATAAATTCATCTCCATATCAATCATTTACACAAGCTGCCCTCACCATCATTTCCATTTCACTCCTCCTGCCTAGGTGTCACAAGAAAACCTAAGTTTGTCCCAAAAAGCAACCCTAATCATCATGTCAGGAGCAAAAGACAGTGTCAGCAGTGAAGGAGGCCAAATGCTGATGAGGCCAAAGCACAAGGGAGAGAAGGTAAATAGGTTTGAACCCCATAGCATAGTGGATATCACTTCATCTCCCATGATTCTCATATGTTTTCAAGATGTGGGATGTTTCTAGTTTTGTGAGAAAGTCAAACAAGTCCAAAATTACCCAAAGCTTACAGGGTTGTTTGTCCTCAACTTGCACAATAAAAAATTAAGCCTTGCAGGGGTGGATTTTGAACTATCAATCGATGCCATTTCTAATACTACAAGTATACCCGTTGTTGGTGAAAAGTGGTTCAAGAAAGCAAGATTAAACATGAGCCATTATGAGCCATTTATCAAACCTAGGTACAAAGAGGGCTGCAAGGATATTTTCCATTTCTCACAGTTACTAGAGAGGTATGCGCCCCTAATGAAGGTCATCATGAAATACTTTACCTGTGAGGGGAGATACTCCAGGATCTACTCCTACCATGTTAGATTACTCATGCATTTCACTAGGGTCAAGATGCTTCATTTTATTAGGATATTCCGACAGATAGGAAATAGTTAAGAATAACATAGTCTAGTGTAGAGTTAGGTAAAATGTGTTTCTTTACCATGTAAATTTGTAAATTATAATGCAATGGTCAAGATTTGTAGTGATCCAACCGTTATCTCTCACCTCGGTATTAATGGAATTTGATCCGTGACTTAACACCCGATTGGTCCTGATCTCTATTTAAAGAGCATGGAGGGTCATTTTTCCGATAATCGTTTATGAGAGAAACATATGTAACTTTTCTTTATTATTAATAAATTCCCTGAAGTGGGCACGTTGGCTTAGGGCATGGAATGTTTCCCGCTTTGAGGGTTTTAACCACGTGATTATACTGGTGTACTGATTTGTGATTTGTTTGTGAGCGGTAACCTTTGGTTCTTGATCTACGGAGCTTACCTTGTAAATTCCTACATGGTATCGAAGCTATTTTGAGGGCCGCGTCCGTTGTTGATCAAAATTCGAAGCCGATTTGACTGCATGCAAATGCCATTTTGTATATCTACTATTTCTAAACATTTTTTGGCTTGGATAACTGCTCTGTTGTGTTCGGAGCATCTGTTACAGTGAGGAATTCCTTTGGTTTCATGCGAAAATGTTTTTGGCTGCCCAAGTTATGTCAGTTTAGATCTGGAGGTATAAAGCATCTATTTTGCAGTTATATTTGTTAATAGTTCTGATTATTTATTTATTTATTTTTTTTTATTTTTTTTCTGTATTAAGGTTTTATTTATTTTCCAGATCTATACCCTCTTCTCTGTGTATGCTCTTTGTTGTGCGCTCCGTGTGATCTCGGAAAATCAGAAACATGAAAAAGGAATTTTTTTTTTTTGCTACGTATGCTCTTTCCCCGCGTCTTTGTGCGATCTCGGGAAATTAGAAATAGTGAAAAAAGTGATAGTTGCCGGTAAGGCTAACCGAGAATCTAAAATTTTGTTGTTTTTGTCTTTTTTGCTCATTTTTTGTGTTTTTTGTGCAGGAAAAGGCACGCACACTGAATAATAATAATAACAATAATAATCATCCCCCCTTCCTCCTTTCTAAAATAACATGATCCTTTTACTATCTCACTTGGTGAGGGGTTAGTTTATGAGAATAGAGGTCTTGAGTTCAAGTCTCCTTCTCAAGCTTCTTCTGTAAAAAAATTTTGTTCAAAAAGGTGGAATTAAAAAAAAAAAAATGCGCTTCATCTCGTTCTCGTAACTATTCGGCATCTACAACTCAGATTTTTCAAAAGGCATAACTTCTTCATCCGGAAGCCATTTTTTGAGCCATTTTTTTTAAAACGGCCTAATTTTTCGAGATCTTTCAATTGGAGCTATTATTTTCATCTTTTCTTCTCTTTTTTTTTTTAAATGGAAAGTGCATGCCCGGTTATTCTTAATAGCACCAATTATTTCCAATGGCTACCTCACATGGTAGATATACTTAGAAGTAAAGGGATTTATAGAATAACCACAGGACAAGAAACTAAACCTTCCAATGATGAAAAAGTTCCTAAATGTGAAAATAGACAAGATCAAGAACGAGGGTTGATAGGAATGTCCATTGCTCAAGATCTTCGATTTCACATCCTTGACATTGACACTCCTGATAAAGCCCTAGAAAAGATAAATAATGTTTTTGGCATTCAAAATCAAATTAGGGCCCACCAGCTTGAAAATGAGTTGCTTACATTGGACCCTAATAATTTCTCCTCTATTGAAGACTTTTTGTCCAAATTCAAGACCCTTAGACTTCTTTTGGAATGGTGTAAGGTCAAAAAGGAATATGGTAGCCTCATATATTGCATTCTTTCTAAGCTTTGTCCTGCATACTCTGTATTTTTTTCTGCCTTCCATTCCACTAGAGAAGCCATCATTTCTTCAGGAACCACCTACAAGGTCCCTCTTTTGATGCCTTTTGTGATTCTTTGATAAGAGAACAAGAAAAACTTTTACACCTTGGTCTTATCACTGCTAGAAAAGCTTCTAAGAAAGCCTTAGCAGCCCAACAACAACCATACCAAAAGAATCCCAAGAAGTCGTATCCTAAAAAATATGGTCCTAAACCAAACAAGGGCCCTAAAAAATTTTAGCCACAAAATGAAAAATCAAATCACCAAAATAATAAGGCAAATCAAAACAAAGGGAAGAAGGCAGATAGACATTGCAACTTTTGCAATTGGGATGGCCATATAGAGTCAAAGTGTTTTAGAAATATGGAAGCCTTAGAAGCAGCTATGAAGAAACACAACATCAATTTGGAGCACTCTTCACCTTCATCTTCAGGCATGGCACTTTCTGCTTGTGGTTGTCAAGCATCAAGATCTGGTTATGAATTAAATGTATCTTCTTCTTCTCCTTCTCATGAGTGGCTCATTGATTCTGGAGCTTCTTACCACATGGCTAAAAATAAATCCATGTTTTCTTCTTTAAATGATTGTAACACCAAACATATTTATGTTGGTGATGATATATCTCTTAGTGTTGTAGGATCTAGAACCATTCATCTAGATAATGGTCAGTTTAATGATGTACTATGTGTTCCTACCTTGTCATGCGACCTTCTATCTATTTATCAGATAAATCATTCAGGTGAAGGGAAAATAGTAGAATTCTCACCTCATAATGTTGTAATCAAGGACCTCCAGGATCCTAAACATATTTTAGCTACTGGCATTGCTGATGATTCCACAAGGTTGTATAAGTTTGAAAACTTTGGGTCATCATCTCTTCCCTCGGTTTTTGTTGCTCATAATGATGATGTGAGCAAACTTTGTCATGAGCAATTTGGTCACTTAAAATATCACTCTCTTCAAACTCTATGTAAGGAAAATATGGTGACGGGCCTTCCTATGGTATCTTGCCGAGACGGTGTTTGTTCTGGATGTGTACTCGGAAAACATCATTGGGATAGTTTTGACAAACGTGCCTCTTGGCACGCTTCAGCCCCTTTGCAGCTTGTGAACAATGATTTATGTCGTCCTCTTCCTGTTGTTTCTTTCTCTAGTTGAAAGTACTTCTTAACAATGATTTTTCCAGACGCACTTTGGTATATTTCTCAAAACTCAAGAGTGAAGTTTTTAACATGTTCTTGGCCTTTAAGGCCTTTGTTGAGAAACAATCTAGACATCAAATTCTTAATTTAAGATCAGACAATGGCAGAGAATATGTTAACAACAAATTTATCAACTTCTACACTGAGCATGGCATTCAATTGCAACATACTATTCCATATACTCCACAACAAATGGTGTATCCGAAAGGAATAATTGCACCTTAAAAGAAATGTCTAATTGTGTGCTTCAATCTAAGGGACTTGGTCTCAATTTTTGGGAAGAAGTCATTAACTGTGAAAATTACATAGTAAATCACACTCCTACTAAGGTTTTAAAGAATATAACTCCAGAAGAAGCTTGGAGCTCCATCAAACCAGATGTAAGTCACTTTCGTGTTTTTGGAAGTGATGCTTGGGCCCATATTCCAGATGCGAAACATAAATCCTTAGAACCTAAGAGTGAAAAATGTATTTTTGTTGGATATTCTAAAGATGTCAAAGGATATAGAATTCTTCAACCAAAATCCAAAAATATAATCATTAGAAGAGATGGAAAGTTTGATGTCTTCTGTTGTTCGAAGGAGAAATTATACCCAGCAAATGCATAGTTTATTCCACCACTCCTTGATCAAGATGGTGGTCCTACATCAGCTGGAGCAAAAAGGCATTCCTTGGGATGTGTTCATAGCTCATGATATATTCACAAGCCCATAGCCCCAACATCAATGAAACTTTCCCTCTTCATCTCATCCTCCTCCTTCCACTCCTCCATCTCCTCCTACTAACCATACCTCATCCTCTACTCATATATCCCCTCCTCAAGGAAACCTCCCTTCTTCCCCTTCTTTTGATGCATCGGATCAAGAAAGAAGTGGCAATGAAGAATCAAGTGAAAATGAGGGTAATGATGAAAATGAGTCATCCCAAAGTGAAGATGAGGGTGATGATGATTTGAGCCAACAAGAGGTAGAGGCAGGAAATGATGAAGAGGAAGAGGATGATGAAGAAGATGAGGAGGTTGACAGTGAGAATGAATTGAGCATTGATGAAGAGGAGGTCAGAATAAAATAGAGGATGACAATGTAGAAGATATGGAAGAGGATGACAATGATAAAAATAATGATAGTGAGGACAATGCAGAAAATAAAGGCAGCAATGACCAAAATGAAGCAGGCAGGGAAAATTTTAAGGATGAAAAATGATCTCGATGTTTAAAAAATTGGCGAATGTCACTAATCCGTAATATGAAAACTATATAATATTTATTGATATATTTGTAAATTATTCAAATATATAATAATTTTATATATAGCCTTTATATAATGTTGGTGATTTTTAAGGTAAAATTATTTTATATTGTAAAATTTAGGCGATTTATTTTAAAAAAAAATGGAAATTGGTGAAATATTTTTTTGGAAAAACCATGGAAAATTAGCCCACTTGCGAATATTAGCCCTTAAAATTTTCTATGGAAGCAAGCCTCAGTGATGAAAAGGACAACAAAGAGGAAAATAGTCATGACATTCATGACAACTGTCATGACAGTCATGAAAACAGTCAGTTCCTCAGTGATAATGAGAATGATGACAGTACAGAAGATAAAGAGGAAAGCAGTCCTGATGAAGAACACAATAAAAGTGAAGAAAGTGTAGAAGGTGATAATCCAAATGATGATCACAAAAGTGAAAGGGAAAGCAGTTGCAATGAAGGACAAAATGAAGAGTTTGATGATAGTAGCAAATATCACAGCCATGAGGAAGACACCAAAAAGACCACAATCACACCTCTTTCATTGACCTATCAAAGAGGGCCAAGACTTGTGTTTGTTTCCTCTAAAAGGCAGGGGACCATGCCATCCACCTCAGCTCTGCCATTAGACAAAGGAAAACAAAGGGTGAAGCAAGAGAAGAAGATCATGAGGTGGAAAGGGAGTTTGAAATCATTCAGGTGGACAGTGATGAGGAGAATAAATCAAGGATTTCAAACTTTTTCATTCACAACAAAAATGCATTCATTGAAGACCTCCAAGCCAATCTGAATAGGGAAAAAAGTGTAAATAATTCCCTTGACTTAGAGAATAGGCAGCTAGGAGCACAAATTGCAATCTATGAATCTAGAGCCATCAAGGCCTGGAAAGAATCCTAAAGGGCACAGGTGAAACTTTAAGAGTTCATGGGCACTTATGAAGAGAGTGAGGATGAGGAAGGACAATCTAGGAGGAGGCATAGAACCATGGGGTTGAACAAGGCATTGGAAAAGCAAAGAGAACAAGAAACAACGCTAGTAGAAAAGCTCCCCCTAGATGAGTTGTTGGCCATGGAGATAGCACATGATCGGGAGCCTTGGTTGGAAATATCCAACATACACTTGGAGGCTAATTTGGGAAAGGAAAATCAGGATCTTGATCTCGAAAGGAGGATGACTAAACATTATGCTTGGAGAAACCAAGTTGCAAGGGCTAAATTCAAGAAGGCCCAAACCAAGATCCAGGCACTAAAAGAGGAAAAAGGCGAAGTTAACCTTGCAATTTTGGCACATGCTTCTCTACAGGTCTCTCAAACCCCATGAGAGAGACATCCACCAATTTTGAGGAAATTTTGACATTTTTTTGTTTTTTTATGAATTTGGAGGCCTATAAGCGCAACACCCCTGGTGCTACGCTTTTTCCTCAAACATCCTCAAAGGGAGAACTTTACATTTTTGGATTTATCATGCCTATTACATTATTCTCACCAATTTTTAGAGCATTTGGAACATTTTTGACCCCTCAAAAGTTCAAAAAACACCTAATTTTCTACGATTTTGCCTCATTTTCAGAGTTGGCACTGCGCTCAGAGCAGTGTTAGGAAAATTGATTTTTGAATAGGTTACAGGAGCTCAATAAGAAAAAAAATGGTAGATTTGTAAAGTAGACTCAGCCATATTTCCAAAGTGCCATCACGGGGCAAATTGTGACATCGGGAAGGTCACCAAAACTTGGCTACAAGTGAACCTATTTTCTGCCCAGGAAGGTGCTGTGCATTCAGACCAAATTGAGCAGTTTTGGAAAAAAGTCAACAAAACACACTCAGTAATTTAAAATTGATATTTTAGTGTTTTTTTAGGCAAATCACTCTAAAATTAGGTGTTATGAGTTATTTTGGTATTTATTTCATGGGATATTTTGTGCCTTGGGCCTTGCATGGTCTCTTGGGCATTAATGACATTTATGAGTGATTTTGACATTTTTCAACCCTATCTAGGGTTTTTGCCCTCCTTTTATAAATAAATAGAGCATGAGGGCTTCATTGTAAATGTTTTCATTTTATGACTCTTTGGAGCAATACATAGTTTTTTGGAGGTTGAAGAGAAATTTGGTGTTGTGGAGCTTGTGAATGGCTTGTTTTTCTTGTTGATGGAGGAGGCTTGCTTGTAGGATCCCTGAGCTTGGTTAATGGTGAAGTGCTTCTATTTCATGTTATTTTTTTCTCATTTATCATTATGTTTCCATCTTTCTAAATTGCAGTAGGACAAAGGATGTAGACTAAGAAGTGTTTTCAAATGCACCTTAGCTCTGTTTGTTCTTTACCGCCTTAATGTTTTCCTTTGTTGGGTCTTTCTAGAGAATTCTTAACTGCTCTCAAGACCCCCCAAGCTTGTTTATTTAATGAATTGTTTAATTCAAGTAGGTATCAAATATTATTTATGGCTATCCCTGCTTGTTTGATGTCACTAAACACTGTTCTTGAGGTCTCTCTCCAAAGTACCATTAATTAGGTATGCCAAAGAGGCTATGTTTCAATCATACCATTTGTCCATGCTTGAAATGATTGTTTTGGAGATATTCATAACTATGATCAATGATTTTTAGGCGTTCCCTAGTCTTTGATGAAAGTTATATGTATATCTTGAATGTTTTATAACCTTGAAGGTGAAATCACTAGAAGTTAAATGAGTTTATCGCCTTCTATATTTCGTTGGAATGTTTGTCTTGAATGCTTATTTGCTTAAGTTGAATCAAAGAGTTACTAGTTTTCCATGTCTATTGATTGCTTCTTTATTCTTATGTATTTAAGTCTCTTCTTGTTAAAAAGGTACATGACAAAGGATTCGTGATTTCCCTTTGCCCTACCTTTTTTCACAAATTTGATGTCCATCTCATTTCCCATAAACCTTGAAAATCCATTGACCAAATCTAGATTTTCCCTGGGATGCTCCCTGATCCATTGTTGAACTTTGCATGACTTTTATAGACTCCATAGCCTAATGACTTGAATATTTCCTCATTCCATCTATTCTACTTGACCATATTACCCAACCAAAACAATCAAACACACCCTACACTTAACGACTAGCCTAAAATCAAACCCTAAAAAGAAAAAAAGTTCACATCCTTTGCATACAATAGAGAGAGCCCTCTCTGAGTCCAAGAAGGCTAGGTACTAGGACTCCAAAGATTGGTCTGATGTTACCCTGTGTATTTGATCTCACCAATCTAAAAAATCACGGGAACCTAACAATTTCCTCGCTTGGTGCAACATACTAGTATGTTGCCAAGATTGAGCATAAATTCAAACAGAAGAAGTGAGACTTTCAATTTGCGAATCAGAAGCAAGGAAAAGGTTCCCCCAAACTACAGAAAAAAGGAAAAAGCGAAGGCGCAGTGGCGCTGGACAACCCGAAAAATCTACAAGAAAATAATAACACCGCAAAGCCAAAGAAGGGTACAGGAAAGTGGTGTGAGTTATATAATATTTCCACTCAAAACACAAGTGAGTGTGGGTCCAAGAAGTCACTGGTGGCTGAGCTAAAGGCTTATGAATCATATGCATGCTCATGTAGAAATTATATAGAAATTCTATACCAATGGATTCAATATGATCATGTAATGTACTAAAATAAGATACTAAATCCTTCTACTATATTTGCGAAATATAAATCATGATCGCTCAATCACATGCAAGTAAGAGAAAGGAAATTAATAATCACACAACAAAAGATGTATCTAGGGAAAGAACCTTCTCAAAACCCCTATATCCAATATTGTACATAGTGTTAGTCATCAATAATTTTTTCCTTCATAGATGACTAAATGATTGCCCTTTATTTCTAGAAACAAAGTTCATGAACAATGTGATTTCTAGAAATCTCACTGCCTTCATCATCCTTAAGATAATTTTTTCACTATCTCATCATCCCATCATGTCAAGCTCAACTCACCCACCCCAGAAGATCCATCATGGGCTCATGTCCCATTTTTGTCTCTATTATGTCACCTTTGACCTTAATTCTCTATTTTTGTTTTAAGCCTAAAACCCCTCTACTATTACCAAAGGCCACCAAATAGCCATCTCTCCTACATCTCCTTGTCTGCCTTATGCATTGATAGTCCCAAAACTGTCTCTGTAGGCTCTTTAGATAAACCAAGTGCATTGGATTTTGGGTCTTTAGTACATCAGTCTATCATAAACCCTATTTTATACTTGATGACCCTAAAAATCTAAGTTTTCAATCCAAGAGCCAAGTCCAAGGAACCTTCCACTAGGTCAACTAGGGTTTCACAGGTCATAGGGTGCACTTGGTATCCTAAAATATCTATTCTATCTCTGTAAGGAGACTAATTTCAAAGAAGGAAAGGGACAAGTGACTTTGTCCAAAATTGATCAGATGATCATTTAAGAAAGTGCTCCTTGGCCTAGAGCACAAATTCTGCAAGGGACAACTGCCCTTGCTCACATTTCTGCAAAAATATCAAGATGGCCATCAACATAAGAAGAGGTAAGGTAATAGGGTGAAATCATCACAAAGAAGACCATGTACAACAAAGACAAAGACAACATGCATATGTTTTAGAGAATCAAGGTTTTTGTGACTAATTGGCAAAGCAATGTGCCGAAGCAGGAAATCAGTACAAGGGCTACAAGAACAGAAGTCACCTCAACTCCATCTATTGCACATTGAAAATTTTTAGAAATAATAAATGAGTTTTGAAAGGTTTTAGAGAAATTAGAAGACAACACTATTTGCATTTTTCTAACAGCCCTAAAACCTAGGAGTTTGGAAAGAATGACAAACAGGTCAAATAATGATGATAGGGCCTCCTTCATAATAGCAGATGGCATTTCAGGGGGTATTCAAGCTGCCCTCTAGGGTTTGAAAAAGAAGCACTGATTCCACCTCACCAAAAAGACAAAATGGAAAAGAGTATCAGTACAGGGGCTTGAGTTTTCAAAAGTACATTCAAAGGTCTTAAAAGGATAAAAATGAGGCAGACATAAGGTAAAGTGCCAAAGGAAGGAATAGAGATATATCACTGTCAAAATGGTCAAAGTAAAAAACATGAAATTGGTCTAGAACAAAACAGAGAAGCCTCCAAAAGTGGTTTCCTTATCAAAAGTATATTATGCAAGAGATAGTTAGCCATGAGTGACACTCCTGCAGGACTATCAAAGATGGCTACCTACAGGAAGATTAATAAGGTCAAACAAACCTAATGTATCTCACAATGGTGGAACATATGAAGACTAAAGGAGCTGTTGATGCAAACTACTGGGGTTTTGACACGAAGAGGTATTCACTGCTTCAAAGTCAAAACATGATAGAATGTCAGTTAAAAGAAGATAAAATTTCTTCTCTTTAGTCTCATCCACCAAGCAATCAAAGGCATAAATGATACATAACTGAAGATTCCAAGGTAAAGGTGCAAAAATGATCACAAGATTACTGTTTACAGGTATTGAAATTGATGAAAGGGATAAAGTGAAGAAAACCTTCAAAAAGAACCACTAATGTCACTGTCTGCCTTTTTCCTCAAAACTTTGTCAAAATGACCTTTTGTTTTTTAAAAAGTACTGGTTCATGTTTCCAAATGTGGGTAAGAGGCATAGTTTAAGGTTGTTAAAAGAGTTTGTCAATCCAAGGAGGGACATCAAGATGCTCCAGCAAAGGAAAAAAGCCAATTTTTCTTAGAGTTCTTCCACCTACAGGACAAAAAGACCAAAAATTCAGAGAAAAAGTAAGAAGGGAAAACAAACATTAGAAAGTGGGTTTGATCATGAAATTATTCTTGAAAAATAAGTATAAAAGTCTTCTTTCCCTCTCCCCAACTAATTTTTTGTCTTTGAAGGAGAGATAGAGAGCCCTTGAATCATTTGTAAGGGTTTTTTCTGAAATCTGGGTAAAATTTCCAGGTGCTGCGCATTGGCAGAGGTGGTACACATACAGCCTTTGGCGTTGCGCACAAGGGAGGAAGGGTAGTGCTAAGAAATCACTATGCTATGCACATAAGGGTCGACGCTACACATAGGTGGTGGCGCTACGCACATGCCCAGTTTGTAGCCCAACCCACCGACATCAACGGCGCTGCGCACAGGAGAAGGGATGACAGGCCCCTGCAGAGGCCCGAGCTGCCCATAAACCTCCCAGCACTGCGCACAGGCCTGCTAACACCTAACCCGACCCAACGCTACACACAGAGGGCACAACAGGAATGACCAATTGGGTGGCACTACACACAGAGGAAATTTGGCCAAAATTGCCAAAAAGTACTCAAAATCACTCTTTTCCTCCTCAAAGTTGCCCCATACTCCTGCAAAAGTTAGACAAGGTTAGTGGTCATTTTATTTTGCCCTCCAAGTGATATTTTTGCATCTATAATCAAAGGAGAGTAACCATAACCTAAATTGGCTAAAAACCCTAATCTTCATGGAAAACTCTCGTTTAACCTTCTAGGGAAAATTTTACCAGTTGAAGAGTGGTCACTGGTGTAAGTACACTCAGTACAAGTTAGGCATCCTTCAAACCCTGAAAGCATTCCTAGACTTCTTCCATTTTGCCTCGATTTGTTAAAACCTACCCTCACCATCACTCATTTCTCCACCCTAGACCTAAAGGAACTCACAAGCTAGAAACCAATTTGTTTAAGGACACAATCAGTCACCATGTCCGGAGAAGAGATAAGTACCAATAGTGATGAAGGCCAAGGGCCTATTAGGCCAAAGTACAAGGGAGGAAGAATTAATCGGTTTGAGCCCTTGGATACATTTCGAATCACCTCTTCTCCCATGATCCTTGCATGTTTTCAATATGTTGGATGCTATCATTTCTGTGAAAGGGTTAAACATGTCCAAAACCACTGAGATTTGACTAGGTTGTTCATTCTCAACGTACAAGACAAGCAGGTCAACTTTGTAGGAGTAAATTTTGAGCTATCATCTGAATCCATTACTAGGGCCATAGGGATACCAGATGTGGGTGAGAGATGATTCAAGAAGAAAAAATTGGCCTTAAGCTACTGTGAGCCCTTCCTCAAACCTAGGTATCAACAGCGCTGCTAGAATTTTTTCCCCTTCTCTCACCTGCTAGAGAGGTATGCTCCATTGATGAGGCAGATCATCAAGCACTTCACTTGTGAGGGGAGGTACTCCAGGGTTTACTCATATCACAGAAGGCTGCTAATGCACTTCAAGAGGATTAAATTGCTAAATCTACCATATTGTCTTTACCGGAGCATTTACAAAATGGCTTCAGTAGTCAAGAAAAGGAGTTATTCCCACCAAATGCAAAGCCTATTTCACCACTCTTTGGTTAAGATGATTGTTTTACACCAGCTAAAGTAGCAGGGAATACCTTGGGAATTTTTTATCTCACATGATGTATTTGAAAATCCCCAAGCCTTCATTCAACAAAATTTTCCTTCCACTTCACACCCACTTACCTCCACTCCCCCATCACCCCCCAGAGATCATGTTCCATCACCTTCACCCATGCTTTATCCACAAGGAAAATCACCTCTTTCTCCTTCTCCTAAAGCATCAAATGAGGAAAAAAGTGATAATGAAACAAGTCAAGAGGAGGCAAAACAAACAGAAATGAAAGACAGTGAAGTCAGTAATGATGATGAATCCGAGGGGCAAGAAATCAGCCTTGAGGCACAAAGCATTGAAGAGGACAATGAGGCACAAAGCATGGAAGAAGAGCAAGAGGATAATGATGACAAGGAAGAGGGAAGTGAGCACAATAGTGATGGAAACAAAGATAGTGACAGATCATAGGGAGGCAGTGATGATAAAAATACAAATGAGTCATCCCAAGATGAAGAAAAAGACTCTAATGATGAGCAGAGTGATAACCAAAGTGAAACTGATGAGGATCAGGAGGAGACAGAGTACATGATCACAAATGATGAAAATCAAGATGATAGTCAACAAGAAAATGAAGTGTTAGCCTCTCTCATAAAACAATAATAAATCCAAAAATAAAATAAATAAATTAAATATTAAAAGTTAGGAATTTATGCCTATCTCTATAGATTGGGTTGTTCCTCTAAGTTAGGAGTTAGTTTAGGTAGCTCCTATATTGGTGTGTGTATGGTTGAGAAATTATCTCAATCAATGTGTCCAAGATATCACGCACTATCTTGAGACAAAGTCTCCTCATCTATTTAATTGTAATATTACATTCTTTTAATAATGAGAAAATATGTGAGGAAGTTGTGAGGCTGAAGCCTTTTCGGCCACGACTGTGTTGTTGTTTAAATCTGTGTGTTTTTATTTGTGTTAATGGTGTGTGATTATTCAACATGTGGTGTCAGAGCTGAGGTTAGAGAGCAAGATTTGAGTTGAGGATTGAGGCTCCGTTTGCTGAGTGCTGCGTTTATGAAATTGCATTGTTGGGGTTTTTTTGTTATGGCACACTGAGAAGCCGCTTCAAGCCAAATATGTCGATGGTGAACCGAGATGATCGTGTTTCTTTTAACAAAATCGATGTCGCCGATGAGAAGAGGTTTAAGGTCCTCTTGCAATTCTGGTAGTAAATCACCATATTCAAAAGTCGTAGAAGATCAGAATACTAGCCTCATGACGCTTCTAGAATGAATCGACAATATGGATAGATAGACAGAGGAGGATGTCATTTCGTTTGAGGTAATTCAACAGACAGAAATAATTCTAGAAAAACATTTAAGATTGAGCAGAGTGGTTTCATATTGATCCAATTCAAAAGAAACATCGACATATTGATCCAATTTAAAAGAAACAGCGGCATATTGATCCAAAATTTCTTTCCCTCTGAAATATCATTTCAATTCATTGATTTTGTGCTAAATTTCACTGTTTGAGGTTTAAGCTAATTTTCACCATTTTCTAATATGCATTACACCAAGCTTCTACACAGTATGGAATTTTGATTAATAATTCACGGTTCTTTGTCTCCGGTTCTGTAGCTTTTGCTCTTTTGGGGAATTCCCCTGAAGTTTTAGGGGAATTGTAGCGTGGTGCTGGTGAACAAATCAAGTGGTTTTCTGAAGGAGGACGTAAGTGCAGGTTCTGTGTATGGTATACTAGTGCTAATCGCAGATCGGTGAAAAATATCCTGAAGTAAGTCAGCTGCGGAAGGGTTAGCGCGTTGGTGAAGTCCAGTTTGAGGTTATATACGTAGTGATGTGATTGAAACATTGGAGCAAGTGTGAAGTAGATCCGAGCAAGTGTGAAAGGAAAATTGTGAAGTATAATATTGTGGCTGCAATATTCTGGACTTATCCATGTTGAAGACCTTATATGACTCCTCGAATCACTATATCTGTGAGTGGGTATCTCTGTCTAGTGTTTAGCACCATTTACGCTGGACATGCATTTTTTTTGTATAACTGCTCATCTTCTAAATTTGACGAGGAGATTCTTTTACACCCCATATTTGAGATGAATTGCCCATCACTTCCATACCATAATTAATATCTGCTCCAAGTTTCTTCCATTCTTGATCTTTGTCATTTATCCCCAAAAAAATTCCACAAACTCTGTAGATGACGAACCTGCAACTGTGCAGACATTGGAATAACAGAGTCGCTCCAACTGTGGAGATTTTCTGTTCACATCCATACCTCTAAACATGACACCATCGGAATTTGCTTTTTCATGCCCTTCGAAGATTTTTCTTTTGACTATATTGAGATCCAGAAATTTCTAAGGCTCTGAAGCATACGCCCAACAAAATCAACTCAACATGAGTAGCTTTTTTTCACCACTTTCAAACTTCAATTTGATCCACAATTTCAGATCATGAGCAGTCAACGTACCTCTTCGATGTTTGCCGAAGACTATAAAGAAATGAAACGCAAGACAGTTCAATGAAGGAGATGATATATGAAGTGTGGATTATCTGGCATTATACTGCTCACTTGTGACCTGGAGCAAAGGCCATAGAAACACTCGGTCGATGAATTTCATGAAGAAAATTAAGAAAACTAGAGGATGAGGACGAGGACGCGTTTGAAGGAATTATTATTTCCATTTAATAATTTCATAAATTATGGTTGATTCTTTTGATATTGGTATTATGCCACACGTATCACAAAAACGAGATACTATCCAAAGATTCATGTGGATAGTTTTAAGAATGGTGAAGATTTTTTTTTACACGCATTAAACTTAAACATTTATCCACTGAACTTGAAAGTTTGGAAATAAATGAGAATTTACCTTTTATGAGGTGATATCATAAAGGGATGATAAATTCAATTTTAAAAGGTATGTATGTAGAATACATTTAAAAGGTTATCATAAACGTTTTTTTGGAGTGATAAGATAATGGAAAGGTGATAAGGAGTGTTTTAAATTTGTGTTTTGGAAAACAATTCACTCTATAAAGTGATTTCATTAAATTGTTTTTCAATGGCAGTAATAAGGTGATTTTTGTTTATGAACATTTTTGTAGTGATAAGAGGTTAATGGAATTTTTTAATTTTGAGTGATAAGGTTATATTTTTTGGAGTGATAAGTTGTTATTTGTAATTTGGAGAGATAAGGTGATTTTGGAGGGATAAGTGTTTAGTATTTGGAGTGATATGTGGAATTTTTTAGAGCAATTTCTTGTTGTAATTCAAAGCATTATTTTACTTTGAGAGAGATTGTGTCACTATCCATTTAGTTTTTTAAGACAAGTTGCATCAAAGGGTTGCCAGCTTTCTATTTTCATTACTTGAAGGTGGTAATTTCTTATGTACTCAATACTGAATAAAGATATCATTTTTTGGTACTTGTGTCCTAGATCCACCCAAAATTGAATAAGGGGATCTTAGGTACACCACGTGTGTGTTTGTGATGGCGCGTGTTTTTATGGCTTCATGATGTTACTTATGCTTTGTGTCTATTTTTGACACATAAATGATCTCATTTAACACACACATAAAGTTCAATGCAAGCAAACACAACACCTGTAACGAATTAGCTGCAAGGAAGGATAATTCAACTCAACACATGCATTTGCGCCACTACAACACATAATCAAAGATTGTCAACATCAACATTCTACCTCAACAAGAAAATTCACTCAATACAATCAAGTTAATACATTTCAAAGCAAAGTCTACATCAACACTCTTGCAAATACATTTCAGAACTTGTAATCAAATTCAAATTGAGTTGGATTGTAAGGGTACACTCTCAGTTGAAACCACCACCTAAATGTTTTTTTTAAGAGGACAAGTGAATTCATTTTTTTAAGTGAATCATTAAAATCATTGTAAGCATTTTTGGGTGCATTTTCGACAGTGTTCGACACCCTTCCTTTAAGCAGAATCAAGTGAGTCCATGAGTTTTAACTCTAAATAAAAAAAAAAAAACAAGTTCACATCTCCTACAAGCGAGCGTGGGTTTTCATTCAAGTTAGTGTGAAGTAATCAAGCACGTTCAAGCGAGAGTTCAAGAAAAGTGATCATCATCAAGCAAGCGTGAATGCAAGAGTTCAAGCAAGAAATTTCTACACCTCTATCAAGTGTTTTTAAAGCAAGCACAATAAGCAACGGTACAAGAGAGCGTTCCATTCAAGCAACAAATCAAGCGAGCCTATCATTCAAGTAACAAAATCAAGTGAAACAGTTCAAAGCATGAACTTTATGACAAGAGAGCCTGAATTCAAGAGCGCGGGTACAGATGGTGCAACACATCCAACTGATAGAAGTTCTTCACAAATTGATCCTATAAAGTGCTGAAGACATGGTGCAAATCAGCAAAGACATTCTTGTTGATCTTTCACAGCATCTAGAACAGACAAATGAAGCCAATGAGTTTCTTCAACTAGAGTCGCAACTAAAAAGAAATGAGGTTAAAGAGAAGAGTGATGCTTCCAAGTCTTTGAACCACCTAGATGATAAGTCATTTATCCAAACAGCTTCAAGTTTTGAAGTTGTTCCAGTTCAACTTTCTTCCAAGTCATTCATCAAGCCATGGGAAGAAATCCAAAGTAACAGAAATCAACGAGGTTTAGGATATGTCAAAGATGATTCCAACTTTCATATCCTAGATTATTCCAAGCCAATTACATTCGTCAGTGTAGGATTTCTTGAACAAATCACTTGAACAAGTTCTAAGAAGGTTGTAGACAAACAGAAATTCATGCAACCTGCCGTTGAAGTCAAACCGAAATGTCTTCATTGTCATAGAACCGGTCATATGGAAGATCAGTGTTTTTATCTCCATCCTTATCGCCATTTTGGCAAGCCAAATCATTCATCAGAGAAATTATACAACCAACGACAATCAGCTAGATTAAAGATCAACTATGAATGAATTGATCCTTGGAAATGGTCATCCATAGTCAAAAGATTGTATCAATTCTACAACTGCATACAATCACACCTAGTGCAGCCGACAGTGAAAAGAAGATGGTACTCTCATGCAGTTGAACGAGGGAGTACACCAATGCAAAACTCCTACACCTAAAGGGGGGAGTTCATGAATACTTTCCAGAGAATTGTCTCTCCTTTCAGCTGACAAAGGGGGGAAAATGTCAATGAAATTGACGGTGGTTGTCAGAATGAAAGTCTCAACAAAACCAGCAAAAGTAGCCAGTGGCAGCTTCCATAGCCAGTGGGCATCTTCAACAGCTAGTTGGAATCAACAAATTTGAAAGTGGGCAGTCGACAACAAAGTAGCAGTGAGCGGTTGTTTTTGACATCATCAGCTAGTGGGCATTCAACAAATTTTGTGAGTGGACAAAAGATGCTGATTTTACGCAAAGGAAAAATGGATCCTTTTGCAACTTGTCACATGATGGAGTTGTCAAGTGAAATTCAGAGATGAATTAGACATGTAGTTGACTCATGGTCTCTTCAGATTGCATTTTTTTTAGCATCCAGCTATGGCGGTTTTTCAGGCAATGTTTTTGAGGATCAACATGAGAACTTGGAAGATGGTTCCTCATTCTTGTTTTGGATTTATCATTGAAGGGGGGAATGTTAGCCTCTCTCATAAAACAATAATAAATCCAAAAATAAAATAAATAAATTAAATATTAAAAGTTAGGAATTTATGCCTATCTCTATAGATTGGGTTGTTCCTCTAAGTTAGGAGTTAGTTTAGGTAGCTCCTATATTGGTGTGTGTATGGTTGAGAAATTATCTCAATCAATGTGTCCAAGATATCACGCACTATCTTGAGACAAAGTCTCCTCATCTATTTAATTGTAATATTACATTATTTTAATAATGAGAAAATATGTGAGGAAGTTGTGAGGCTGAAGCCTTTTCGGCCACGACTGTGTTTTTGTTTAAATCTGTGTGTTTTTATTTGTGTTAATGGTGTGTGATTATTCAACATGAAGATGATAGTTAACCAGAAAGTGAACATGACAGTCAAGAGGAAAATGTGGATGAGCATTACAATGAGCACAGTCATAGTACAAACAGTGACAATATGGATGAAGATAATGAACATGAAGAAATAGAAGGTGATAATGAGGAAATAGAAGATCAAGAAGAGGAAACCAGTGAGGCACAAATAGAGTTTGATGAAGGAGATAGTGATAAAGAGAATGTCATTGATAAGACAGTCAGTGAGGAAGAGGATAGCAAAATAGACAGTCATGACTCTCAGGACACTAATCAGTCTCTCAGTGACAATGAGAATGAAATGATAGTGCAGGGAATGATGAAGAAATGGAAACTAATGAGGAAAAAGGTCAAAGTGAGACAAGTAAAGAAGTTGTTGATCAATTTAAAGGTCATTATGACAATGGTAAAAATCAGAGTGTTGAAGGCAACAATGAGGCTCACAGCTCTCCAACTAAACAAGCTGATGATGCACAAAGTGATGGGATACCTAGTAGTGAAGGTAAGATGGAATATGAGGCTACAAACAATAGTCCAAAAGGTGAGAAAGAAGGATTTCTAGTAGATGATAACATTCATGACAAGGACCCTAGAGTAGAAATCATTAGACCTTTTGATTTTTCATACCACAGGGGGAAGAGGGATGTGTTTGCTGCCTCAAAAAGGAAAGGGGCCATCTCTTCTCCAGCTATCAAACCATTCGGCAAGGGAAAGGAAAATATGGAAAAGGGTGAGAAACAGGTAAAGGTGAGGAGAAGTAAGAGAGTCAAGAAATCTACTCAAGAGCCTTAATTCATTGATCTAGATAGTGACAATGAGGACAAGGAGATGACCACATGATTGCTACTCCTAACCAAAGATGCACAACTTAAGAAGTGGGAAAGAGATTTTGAGATGTCACAATGTGTCATTTAGTATTACAAGAATGAGAAAAAGAACTTCAAGAAGGTGAAAAGGGGCCTTTCTCTCCAGAAGAAAATTACCAAAGAACTATGCAAAGAAAAACAAGCTTGCTTGTGCCAAACTGAAGGAGGCCCTCATGGGGATAAAAAATATAAAAGAGGAAAAAATGCATGATAGCCTTGTATTTTTAGCTGAGGCTTATCAATAGGTTTCCAAGACCTCTTGAGGGACCACTCCACCAATTTTGGGCAAAATTGAACAAGATTTTGTGTTTTTGAAATTTTGAGGCCTTTGTGCGCAACTCCCTTGGCGCTGCACAAACACATGATGCATCCTTAGCTTGAAAACTTGACATTTTTGGATTACTCTCATCATCAGCAATCTGCTCACAAAATTTCAGACCATTTGGAGTAGTTTTGACCCCCCAAAAGGTCAAAAAACACCTAAATTTCAACCATTCTGCCTCATTTTTAGGCAAGGTAATGTGCACAAAGCAGTGTTGGGAAAATATATTTTTGGATAGGAAAATGGAACTCATTAAAAAAACCAAAGGTAGATCTAGAAATCCAACTTGAAAACATTTCCAATGAGCCATCACGGGGCAAAATCCGACACTAGGAAGGAGGTCAAAACAGGACTGCAAGTACACCTATTTTCTGATCTTTTGGCGCTGCACATACAGGACCAAAAGTGGCAAAAGTCAACAAAAAACGCTCATTTATTGAAAAATGAGTTTTTTAGTATTTTTGAGGCAAATAAATCTAGGATTAGGTGTTAGAAGTTATTATGAATTTATTTTTCTTAGATATTTATGCCTTGGGCCTTGCATGGTCACTTGTACATAAATGGTCATTTATGACTATTTTGGATATTTTGGAACCCTAAATTAGGTTTTTAGCCCTCATTTTTTCAATAAATAGAGCATGAGGCTCTCATGTATTTTGTTGTATTTTGATGAACTTGGAGAGAAATACATGGTTTTCTATGAGCTTGGAGAAGAAATTGGTTTTGTGAAGTTGATGAATGGCTTGCTTGGATTGATGATGGAGAAGCTTGTTTGCAGGATTCCTTAGCTTGGTGAATGGTGATGTTTTCTTAATTTGTTTATTTTTTCTTGTTATCATTATGTTTCATCCTTCTTGGTTGCTATAAATCAGAAAATTATAGGTTGAGACATGCTCTTTGAGGCACCTCAGTCCCCTTATTTTTTATAGCCTTGATGTTTTCCTTTGTTTGGTCATCTTAAGGAATTCTTGACTGCTCCTTTTGTACACCTAAATTTGTTTTGTTTCATATATGTATTAGCATGATAGTTTACAAGTATGATTCATGGTATACCCTGCTTACTTGAAGCTATCCAAACTCTGTCTTGAAACCTCTCTTTGGAATATTTTTTGCTAGGTTAAGTCAAAGAGGTCTCATTCGATCTTGCCCTTGTCCATGCTTATCAACTTGTTTCAGAGTTCTTTATAGCCTAACTTATGATGTCTAGGAGTTCCCTCTTCATAGATTGAGTTATTTGTGTTATCTTATATGTTTTCCCCAAATTCTGAAGGTGAATTCACTAAATTTAGAAGCTCTTATGCTTTCTATGTTTCACTGGAATGTTTATTTTGGATATTTATCAGTTTAAGTATTGTTCATTGAGCTTAATGGTTTTCCCTACCTCATGAGTTATATATTTTAACTATATGTATTTAATACCTCCTGGTTTTTCCCAAACTTGATGTTCACTCCACCTCAGACATTATATTGAGGATCCATTAACCTTGCTAGATTAGCCCTGCAACACACTCTTATTCATCATTGAGACACTCATGACTTTCATTGACTCCATAGCCCAATGATTCAAAGACCTCTCACTCCACCTATTCCACTTGACCATCTTACCCAACCAAACCAATCAACAAACCCTACACTTCACAGCTAGCCTAAAATAAAAAACCTAGAGAAAAAATAACACATCCTTTGCACCCAATAGAGAGATCCCTCTTTGAGTCTAGGAATGCTAGGTCCTAGGACTCCAAAGACTGGTTCCATGTTACCCTGTCATTTGGTATAACAATTTTCCAAATCATGGGACACTAACACATAGTCAAATAATCATGAAACAATACAATGCTTTCTCACACCGAGAAAATATTTCACTCTACCGATCGTCTCACCCTGATCCTGCTTAGAACTGACAAGCAATTATCAGGAAACATTGACCAACACTTAGTCAATTCTCAGTCCATGCTTAGCCCAGCCTTGCTCACACAATACCTAGGAAATTAATCCTATTAAATAGGATAATCAACCTTCCTTGATTCTGAAATCCCTATGAAGCCTTCCTATGACTTTATAATTGTGCTTGAGAAATTTGCTAATAATAAAACTGATAGTTAACTTCCCTTTAACCTCTGCCTCAACTAGGTCACCATCAAAATTGACATGCATGCAACTATTAATAGTGAATCATTAGTTACTTGATAGATCAATACTTGTGAATTAAATCTAATTTAACTCACTTGACTTCTCACTAGCTCATCACTCATTTAGAACTAGTTAAACTTATTTTAACTCAATTAATTTGAGTTAATTGATTACACTCACACTACACTAGTGCTACAGCTACAACTGGACCCTGTAAATAATAGAATCACTTTACATGCCTCAGATTTGACCCTCAACTTTAAATTCTTGAGCTAACTAAGTCTATCTCACTTAGTTAACTGATACAAGTTGTTATGAAATGAAATTATGGTTTACTTTCAATTTAATTAAGGGATAATTAAATCAAAAGCCTCATATGGTAGCCATTTATGGGTGCCATTTTATAGATTTTATTTCTAGATGCTAATTTCACTATTTTTTGTTGAAAATTTCAATGCTCCCTCTAAACAAGTAATGAATCAATATGTCACGATCCGGTACCTTTGGAATGTTCTTGCATGCAACACTTCTCTAGTGTTGTTCGCACATGCAACTCTCCTAAAAATGAATAGCCTCCAAACAACTAAATCAGTATAATTCATTTGTCATCGGAGTATTTTGACTGCTAGATCCTACAACACATGTCTACTAGACTCTCTGCGCTACTGCTGATATCTACATATGTGCCCTTTGCACTACTGCCAACTCTGATTTGTGCTCCAGTATCTGACATCTGTCACTCTGATTTTTGTCCTCCTGACATCTAACTACATCAATATAATCAATCCTTCCTATTACTTTTGTACTATGGGCTCCTCGTAGCTAGCTTTTATCCATGAGACCAACCATCTAATTGGACCCTAACCAAATTTCTTCTTGGGATTATATCTGCACATCGCCCCACCTCACACCTAGAGGTATAGCTGCATGTACTCCCTCTACCCATCTAAATCAAAATTTCCCCCTCTTGGAGGTCTCTGCTTGAATGTACTCTTAAAATCTGTCTCCTCTCTGCTTCTCCATTTATGGCTGCTCCACAACCTTCTAAGATTGCATGTTGAGATATAATTTCTCCCTCTCAACCATCAAGTCATTAATCACTTCTTCGCTCCTCAAATATTTGCATGCATCCTCATCTTCAAGAGCATACATGTTCTTGACTCTTGAACGGATCTATTTCACCTATCCCGTGGCTATGTGTTTGAGGAACAACTCTCTTACTTAGGCCTGGAACATACAAAAAATATTCTAGTCTAAGAGGGGAGCTACAATCCCTCTGAAAGGTAACTATACTACTATGCCAATCACGTTATACCTCTCGTCATATCCAAAATCTATGTTCTGTTGGAGGTCCTTCTCCTCCAAGTCACTAAAGAGATCTCTATTCCCTGTCATATGGAATGAGGCATCACTGTCTAGATACCACATGCATCCCATTACAGTTCTGGCCATATATGCAATGAGAGTAAAACCAAGCTGATCTGTGAAGCCAATGCTTCATGCGCTGCAAGTACAAGCTCCTTCTTGTTTTCCTTCTTCTGTGGGAAATTTGAAGCATAGTGCCCATGATCATGACAGTGAAAACATCTGATCTTGGAGAAGTGTCTCTTGCCCTATTTTCCTTCGGATCTATTTCCCTTGGCCTTCCTTTTTTTTCCCACTATTGCACAATATTCTTCTTTTTTGGTGCTGGAGGTCCCGTCTCTGGTGCTCCACCTTATCTCTTCTATTACCAAATCCGACCATAGTCGCTCCCAATATGGTAACTTCTCCCACCCATTCACAGAGTCCTAGTAACTATGCCAGCTCTTGGGAAGGACTAAAAGTGCTATGTTCACCAATTCATCATCAGCTAAGACCACACCAACACTTCCAAGCTCATCTCAACATTAAGTGAAATTTTCCAAGTATGTTGGTACCGTCTCATCCTCCTCCTTCTTGATCTTTCTGAGATTTTCCTTAAGCGCAATCTTTCTTTGGTTGCTGCTATTCTGAAATAGATCTGTCAAGGGCTTACACATAGCACATGAATTCACCTTCCCATGGAGACTCTAGACAATATGATCTCGAACTCCCTCTATCAAGATCCTTCTCGCCTTTTCTACCTTCTTCTACCATACATCAAGAAGTTGGGCATCTGCTGCTACGAGCTTTGGAATATCAAAATCTATGAATTCCTTCAACCCGTTGTCCTCCAACACTGCCTCCATCCTATCCTTCCATGCAATATAATTTGAATTTACCTTGAGTTCATATTCAAGTGTCATGCCATTGAAAGACATCTTAATCTGCTATTGGACCCTGAAAATAAATTTGCAAATTTGAACTTGTTCAAGACAAACTCAATTTCTTCTCTTCTATTGTGATTCCTAAGGCTCTGATACCACATAGAAAATCTCTAACACAAATCTAATGCCATGTACAAATTATATAGAAATTCTATACCAATGGATTTAGTCCAATCATGTAATGTACTAAAACAAGATATTAAATACTTCTACTATATTTGTGGAATATAAAACATGATCGCTCAATCACATGAAAGTAAGAGAAAGGAAATTATCAATCACACAACACAAGATGTATATGGGGAAAAAACTTGTTCAAAACCCCTCTATCATATATTGTACATAGTCAAATAATCATGAAACAATACAATTCTTTCTTACACCAAGAAAATACTGCACTCTACCGATCGTCTCACCCTAATCCTACTCAAAGCTGACTAGCAATTCTCTGGAAAAATATACCAAAAATTAGCCAGTTCTCAGCCCCTACTTAGCCCAACCTTTCTCACATAATCCCTAGGCAGTTAATCCATATTAAATTGGATAATCAACCTTCCTTGATTGTGCAATCCCTAAGGAGCCTTCCTTTGACTTTATAATTGCGTCTGGGAAATTCGATAATAATACAACTGATAGTTAAGTTCCCTTTAACCTATATCTCCTCTTGGTCATCATCATAATTGACATCCATGAAACTATTAATAGTGAATCATCAGTAACTTGATAGATCACTTATTGTGAATTAAATATAATTTAATTCACTTGACCTCTCACTAGCTTATCACTTAGTTAGATTTAGTTAAACTGATTTTAACTCAATTAATTTGAGTTAACTGATTACACTCACACAAAAATAGTGCTACAACTGCAACTGGACCCTATAAATATTAGAATCACTCTACATGCCTCACCTTTGACCCCAAACTAGAAATTCTTGAGCTAACTAAGTCTGTCTCACTTAGTTAACTAGTACAAGTTGTTATGAGATCAAATTATGATTTAATTTCAATTTAATTAAGGGATAATTAAATCAAAAGCCTCATATGGTAGCCATTTTCTGGATTTTATTTCTGGATTCCAATTTCACTTCTTCTTATTGCAAATTTCAACAAATATAACTTTGAATCAGAACCCAATAAGGGGAATAACAAAGGGAAGCATATTATTTATGTGGATCCCAACGCCACCATTTCCACCATGAATATGCATAAGGAGGAACCAAAAGATCCATAGGATGGGGGGCACCTCTTCCATTCCTAGATGTGGGTAAAGGGTTACCCGCTGTAGTTCATTGTCGACAGTGGGAGCCAAAAGAACATCATTTTAGTAAAGGTCATGAAGCAAATGGGATTGCTGACCACAATACACCCATAGCCGTACACCATCTGGTGGCTTAACCAAGGATGGGATCTCCACCTCAGCCAACAGTGCAACCTTCCCTACAACATCAAGCCCTTCATGGATTAGGTATTATGTGACATTGCTCCTCTTGATGTTTGTGATGTATTATTAGGCCAACCATACTTGTGGAAGTGACATGTTGTGTATGAATCCAGGCCTCACACTGTTATTGTTACTTTGGGAAATAAGTTGTACAAGATACCAGAGGTAGCACTGC
The DNA here is from genome assembly GCA_034641835.2 of Pinus albicaulis. Classification (NCBI taxonomy): domain Eukaryota; kingdom Viridiplantae; phylum Streptophyta; class Pinopsida; order Pinales; family Pinaceae; genus Pinus; species Pinus albicaulis. Next base: position 674,905,908 of record CM076574.1, on the reverse strand, counting down.
CTACTGCCATCTCTTTGATTATTGCAAAAAATTTTGTAAACTCATTTAAAAAACTGGGAAATTTGTTTTCCTGATGATCTGCCCTTGGTGCAATAAGAAGAATATGGCCAGGACCTCTAGAAATGGTTCCTCTTCATGAAAAAAATAGATGGAAAAGGTCATGGAGGAGTATGAGGAAATCTTCACCTCACCTGCAGGGGTGCCTCTGCACATTCAAGTCAACCATTCCATCGATATAACCCAGGTGCACCACTTTCCAATGGACCAATCTATCAATACTCTCTTTTGGAGAATGAAAAAAATGAAGAGGCATATTCAGGAGCTGCGACAAAAATCCACATATGGCCAAGTTCATCGCCATGTGGGAGCCTGATCATGTTGGTGCATAAGAAGGATGGGACTTGGAGACTCTACATTGACTATCAGACGCTGAAAAAGATCACTTTCCAGAATATGTACTTGATCCCATGGATTGATGACCTTTTGGACCAACTCAAGGGGGAAAAATATTTTAGCAAGATCGACTTGAGGTCTAGGTATCACTAGGTACCAATCAAACTCTCTGATGTGTGGAAGACTTCCTTCAAAGCCAAGGAGGGCCTTTTCGAATGGTTGGTCATGCCTTTCGTGTTGAAGAATCCTCCTAGAATATTCATGAGGCTAACGGACGACATATTGTGGCCTTTCACCAACTCATTTTTGGTGGTGTACTTGGATGACATCCTGTTCTTTAGCTAGAATTGGGAAGAGCACCTCCACCACATACGACAGGTCCTCCAAACACTACGGCAACACAAGTTGTGTGCTAATTTGGAGAAGTGAAATTTTGGCATGACCCAGATTCGAAATTTGGGATACATTATTATTGAGCGAGGGGTGCATGTGGATCCAACCAAGATCTAAGTCATTCGGGATTGCCCGACCACAACCACTCTAACAGAGCTTTGCAAATTTCTAGGTATTTGCCAATTTCTATCATAGGTTCGTGTTGGGATTATCTCATATCACTTTTCCCTTGAGTCAAGTCACCAAGGGAGGAGCAAAAGGAAAATTATTTTGGTTTGAATCTCAACAAAAGGTGTTCATATAATTGAAACATCGCCTCTACTTTGTACCAGTGTTCACACTACCATACTTGCAAAAACCATTTTAAATTGAGACAAATGCCTATAATTATGCTATTGGGGTAGTTATTACTCAACAGGGGCATCCTATGGCATATCACAGTGAGAAAATTTCCAACACAGTCCAGAAGTATCCCACTTATCAATAATAGATGTATTCCATTATGAAAGCTTGCCGAAAACTGAAGCATTACATTTTGGGGAAGGAAATGATCATCCACATAGACCACCAACCCCTGCAATTCATACAGACACAAGGGAAGTTTCAGAACGATAACCATCATAAGTGATCCACATACCTACAACAGTTTCATTTGAACATCAAGTACAAGAAGGGAAGCACCATTAATGTGTTAGACTGCCTCAGCCGACCACCAATCATGGCGCTAACCATATTGCTCAATTCTTGTGGGCACGAGACTTCTAATTGGCTTCTTCTCTATAGAAGTGATCCAAAATTCAGCCACACGTACAAGAAGCTCTTGGAGGGTAAGAAAGTTACAAATTTTCTCCTCTAGGATGCACTGCTATGTCACCTAGGAAACCTTTGGGTTCCTTCAAGTGAGAATTCCAAGATGGTTTTCGAATCACACTACATTCAAGTCGCTGGGTGTTTCTGGGTCAAGGAAAAAGTGGTAGTACTGCAAAATTATTTCTATTGGCTGAACCTTCGATAGGATGTCGGGAATTACATTAGATCCTACACTCCTTGCGCTATCTCCAAACCCACCATCAAGAAGCAAGGCCTCTATACTTTGTTTCCTACCCCTAGTATACCTTGGGAATCCATCTCCATGGATTACATGTTGGGCCTTCCTTCTACTAAGCATATAAACGACTATGTTTTTGTGGTCATCAAGAAATTCTCGAAGATGGCCATTATGGTGGCATGCAAGAATAATATCATAGTAGAAGCCAATGCTAAGTTCTTATTTGAACGAGTATCGGTACACTTTTGGATCCAACATTCTATCATCTTATATCAAGAAAATAGGTTTCTCAGTACATTTTGGTCTAGCCTCTAGTTGATGCAAGACACCAAGCTCATAAAGTCCACAACTTTCCATCCCCAAACCGATAGACATACAAAGGTCATCAACAGGATGATCGTACACATTCAGTGCATGTACAACTCAAAGCATCCATGCAAATGTGATGAGAGCCTCCCTTATGTAAAAAATAGCTATAACCGTGCTCTCTACAACTCAATCGGCCACATCCCCTTTTAGGTGGGATTGGGATTCTTGACACTATGTCCCATTGACGTAGCCATGCCATTTGCAACTACTCAGGAAGATTCAAATCATGTACAACATGAAGTAAAAAAGGTGAAAAAATTCATTGAACACATTGAACATATCTTCCAATAGGTTCATGACATATTGGACAGAGCCAACTCTTCCACACAACTTTTAGGGATGCGAAAAAGTGTGGTTACATTTGCAAAGGAGCGCCTTGCTAGACCTCACCACAAGCTTCACCTACTCCATTATGGGCCATACACCATCACCAAGGTTGTAGGAAAATTCCTTCAAGCTTAGTATTCCACCATTCCTTGGTCTGCACCTAGTGTTCAATGTGGAGCACCTTCGACCCTACTTTCCACCTCTACTGGACACATCTGACATGGCATAAAAACTCACACCAACATAGTTAAACCTAGAATACATGGAACAAGCCACAACTAATTGGATAATGGACACATATATCAAGAAAAATTTCCAGCATAGGATCCAGCTATATCAATTTTTCATAGTAGGCCAATTCCATCACCAAGGCAAGTGGTTCACTAGGGACCATGTTCAACATAAATTTCCTCACCTCATGGAGGCTCTGCATGCAATGGGGACGATTGATTCCTAAAGCGAGAGGAATGATCCAGGTGGATATTGGTGGAAACCAACCTATTCCACATATACCTCCAGTTAGTTTCAACAGTTTCCTTTTTTATAGAAAAAATTACTATTTTTAGCAGTTTTTCAGGTCTTGAATTTCCAGTGCCATTTTGACCCCCTAAACGGCATTTTTTGAGGTATGCAGCAGAACCATAGCCATATTCACATTCCTACAGATAAAATTTTAGTCTTCAAAGATACCTTTTCGATGATATATCGTACGCGCCAAATGGAGATAATATGACCAAGTTACGACCCCGGGAAGTTGGTTGCCCAAATAACCCCAACCGGGCCCAGAAAATCTTGGTGTTTCATCTCCGGAGGTTAGGGTTTTGGATGCTTAGGGTTTTCCTATGTTGTTTAATAATAAAAATTCCCTTGAGCCTCATTTTAACATAGCTCAGAGGCCTGTAGCCGCCACATCTCTTCTCAAATATAAGCTACCAATGCCCTAGCTAGTTTATTTCCATTATGTTTGTAATCATAGTTCAACTACTTGATATTAATGAAATGAATTTTTATTTCTGTTGCATCTCTGTGCTTATGTGTATTTCTATATTTTACTACATTCAAGCATAAGTTCGGATCAACTTCAAACTCAAAAAGAAATTTTTCTGGATCCTCATTTCTTAAACCATGTAAAGTAGGGAGTGTTGGGTCGTAAAAAGGTATCTTTTGAACACCTAATTAGCCTACATTAATCATCAATCCGGGAGTGAATTTTTATTTCAAGAGTGTACTTTTTCTGAGGCTGCAATTATCTAAGAGCAATGCTATGAAGATGTAGTACAGAACGTTAAATGAAAATTAACAAATGCTCGTAAAGAAATCTAATTACAGTGACATGAATAGAAATTCTCTAAAAATGAAACTACATCAATTTGCAAAACATCGATCAGGGATACAGTAGAAATAACTCCTTCCCTTATAAATCGATGCAAGATAACCAATCTGGGGACTTGGAAGCAATAAGCAGTGTCCTCTACAGTTGGCGATCTTTAAAGCAATCGAAATAAAAGCAAACTCAATCTTCGTACTAATGAAAATAACTAAAAGGAACAAAATCTGGAAAGGAACAACAGCATATAAATATAACTCATCTATTTGCTAATTGAAAGCTATGAATAAACAATGAATAAAAATGGAACAACAATATGAAATGAACAACAATTACAGTTTTGACGCTATCAAACAACTAGATTTCCACACTTCAATCCTTTCGACAGCCAATCACTACGCAACAATCAATTATAACAAATCATAACTTAATGGAACAGCAACTCGAATCAGATACAGAACAACAAATATTTATAATGATAACAAGATAACTGAATAACAAATGTGCTTCTCGTAAAGGATGAAATAACAATGAATCTATATTTGATCTAACAATGATAAATCAATTCTGAAATAAACATTAAACACACTTCACACAACAGTAAGCAAGGATTAATAATACGAATAGTAAAGTGATTCCACCAGAGCCGAGCCCTTAGCACCATTGAAATACTGCTGGGCTAATTCAGAACTTGGAAGATGAAATGAAATGCGTGTCTTATATTAAACAAACATAAATCATTACAGAGAAGGTTCTCTCGAAGCCGAGAGTCAATAAAAAATTATATTACAGAGGAAATTTTTAATTGTAAATCTTTTCGACCAGCTCACTCTCTCAACAACACGGTCCCTTTGTCACTAAAGGACATTTCTTTATATATCAAATCTCGACGGAAAAATCAAGGAATAAGATGAGTTTGAACAGCGATCCCTCAGGATCGAAGGATCCTGAGGGATTTGCTCCTCTTTGTTTAGTCATCATCTTGTTTACTCCGACTGAGGCCGAGCTATCCCCTGCCTTTTCTTGGAAATTCATTCGGATCTCCTTGCCTTTGGCTGGATATGGTTCAACGCCGATGGGGCAACAATTACATTCATTTCAGCCCCACCTTTGTTATAGTTGTTCACCTCGTTGAATTCTTGTTTTGTCAACAAAAAGTAACCTTTAGCCATCTTTTTACAATAAACGTAAACCTTTCCAATTCTATTATAATTCTTACAATAAATTACCTTTCCAAGGAAAAAAGGAGTATGTCTATGGTAAAAGAATGAGAAGATACATAGTAATTTCATACCTTTTTCACTGCCCAACATACCCCCCTGCTTAATCTTTTTCAGGTCCTCATGAAAACTATAGTTCACATGGAGAGCAGTCAAAGAATAAGCTGGATAAGGTTTGTCATCGACAGGCCTAAAACCATGTAGTGCCGCTAATTCCTCAAAAACATGTTCTTTCTGTTCTTCAGGGAGTTCATAAATAACTTTATAGTTCGAAGCAGGGTACCATGCAATAGGGTTGCGAAACTTACATCGTAACCATAATGGTCCTTCTTTTAAAACGAGATGACTATAGGAAATCAAGCGGTCTGCATCTAGCCCAAAATTTCTATAGTTAAATGGTTCCCTATTTTGCACATTCTAATTGGAGGTTCTCCACCGGACCTTAGCTGCTATATAAGATTGGTTTCTAATGGATGAGAATTAATCTGTTCCATTCAAAATAATTGATTTGTGGATAGGCCCCAAGGCTTGGGTAACGCCTTCCTTAGTCATCAATATTTTCTGCCTAGCCCAAAATTGAAGTGGGTTCTGTGGTTCACTCCTGACCCACAGATCTAATTCATTTTCTTGCCTTTGGAAGGCGTTATAGGCTTTAAGCCATTTTAATTGATTTGCAAAAAAGGAAATGAATGCTTGAAATTGAACATCTCCAACAAAAGGGCTAGGGTTTGATTCACAGTCATTTTCAAGTATTAGATTATGCAAGTAAAATTCACACAAAAGGCGTTGTACTTTGATCCCATAAAGTTTGCAGCATGATACAAAGTTGTCTATAGTTTTTAGCTCTATGGATTTCCCTGCCCTAACTGCCTTGATCTTTAGTTGTAAATATCTTTCTAGTAAAAACAAAGCATAGTTTTTGGTGGGGCATCTACAGGCTAAGACATCAGTATACAACGAGCAGAGAGTGTCCATTCGATTGTAGGCTAGATTTACTTGGTTCATTACCTTATCTGCCTTTTTCTCTGCTTTCCGACATTTTTCATTAGCTTCAGCTTCTGCTTCATGAATAATTCTCATTTGTTGTTGCAATTCTTGATATCTCTTTCTTGGGACAGTGTCTTCCTCCAATCTTTGCCTTTCTATTCGGGCCTGTGCCAACTCTTCTTGGAGTCTGGCCAGTGTCAGATCACTAAAAGTGTGCTGACTGCTAGATTTCATATTTCCACTTGAAACAGGTTCCTCTGGAACAACTTGTGTTGGAACAGCCGTTTGCTGCTCCACTTCCTCATAATTAGGCTTAGGTATGGTTTCTTCTACAACTTTGGGGTTCCTATTAGCAGTCACCTTTCTCTTTTTCGAAATTCTTTTGATAGCTATGCTTCTTCTCTTAAGGGCTCGCTTAGGCATTTGTTTCATTCTCAGAACCCTAATAGTTTTCCTGAGCTGTTCTACTAGTTTATGAAGCTTTATTCGTTCCCTGCGAAGCTTCTCAGTCTCAGTTGTTTTCCTCCTCTTTCTTAATGGAACAACGGTTCCTTTATCTGAACCCATTTGCTCAACAGGGTTTTGATCTATATCAGCCGTGCCTTTAGTTAAATTTTCTTCTTGACCTTTCTCTTGGGGTTCTTCTTCCACATTCATATGCCCTTGGCTAGATTCCTCGGGAATCATATTCTCAGTTGACTCTGCAATCTCCTGGGGGCTTCCAGGTTGAGATATTGGTTCGGTGTTCTCTTTCTCCTGTTCACACCTCTCAGGAGAAGAAACCCTAGCTTCGCTAGGGTTTGCTGTTTCATTCATCATTTCTCCAGTTATTTCTTTATCGATAGAAGAGTACTCTGATAGTTGATTAATATCAATATTAAGGTCCAAAGGGCTATGAGGCCGTGCATAATCACTCATATTGGCGAAAATCTGGGCCAATTGGTCTTCCTGTAAAGGGCTTACGATAGCATTTTCGGGAGGCTCTGTTCCTTCCTTATCGCTGCTATGATTGTCTTCATCCTCCTCACATGTATGATAACTTCCTTCCTCCTCATCCAAATACCTAATTTCTCCTTCAATTTATTCTTCCTCAGTATTTCCTTCGATTTCTTCTTCCTCATTATTTTCTTCCTCTGCACTGGATTGTTTTTCACTACCGGTGTGGCGACTTATTTCTTCTTTTTCTGAGTAGCGAATTTCTCCTTCCAATTCCTGTTCTTCATCAGTAAGGGGGCTTGCTCCATCCAATTGTGGAGGCTATTCATCCTCTGAGATGTGCAATTCTAGGCGTTGGCTGCTGCTGCCTGGAAGTCCTTCCACCATCCTCCTACCTCGTTTTGATCGGAGGGATTGTCTGTGAGTAGATGGCTCAGATATGGAGCCGGCCATCCTCTTCCGTTTTGGGGCAAGTAAAGCTAACCCTCCATCAATAGAGAATATCAACTCTTCCCAGCTATTCTGTTGCTGGGCGAGACTACGAATCAATATTAATCGAATTAGACAATGGTGGCTAACCACCATATCTGCATGTTGATCTTTTCTTATACCACGAGCAATATCATGCAACAAAGAATTTAAAAAATGCAGGAAAATTAATGGTGCATTTCTGTTTTAATACAGCCAGTAGCTTAAGATGGGAAGGTATTACCACATCTTTTCTTCCGTCGCACGTTATATAAGCCTGTACACTCTTGGCCAACTCTGTCCATGGTTCTCCTAATGAGGCTGGCTGAAATCTTTTGCCTTTAATAACTAATGTTTGTCCTTCATCTTGAAAAATATTCATGGCTTCTTGAATCCTAATCTTTTTTTGAGTCCAAATAGTCCCTTGCAATGGGATGCCAAACACCTCTGCGATTATTTCGTCGGATACAACTATTTGTCTTCCTCTGAACATGGAGGATCCTTCCTGCAAGTTCTGTAAAAATTCAATGGCCACTGCTTCATGGGGTTGCTGCATCCTCATAAAATATGTAATCCACCCCAGTCTTTCTAAAATTGCTCGTGTCGCATCAGAAACGATCAACACCTGTGGTTCACTGCGAATTGGCCATCCTCCCATCATCTCTACGCTCTGTTAGTTTTTCTCAACAAACAGTAATCACAATGGAACAACATAGCACGGTGAATTGGAATAATGTCGTTGAAAATTTGTTATTTCCTAAAATGCAGGGATTTGGTTCACATACAGGTAAATAAATATCGGGATTTGATCATCATGCAGACATCTGCGCCCCCCAAATGGATGATAGGTCGTCCTCGACCGTCAATTGAGAGAGGCAAGTGTGGCACAACAATAGTACAGTAGTAAAAAGCAGGCGTAATTATGATACATTCAATCAAATTATAGCAATTACTGAAATCAATGCGTGTGATGAATCGGTAATGGATAGAAAATCATTTTGTAATGATTCAAATATGAGGAGAAGGGACAACATAAGTACAATTGCATTATTTACCATAAACTAATATGATCGATTTGTAATGATTTTCATGTATAATAGGTTCGGAAGTAAAGGTAAGGGATTCATACTTTCATTTAATATTTAAATAGAGATATAGGAAAAGGGTTAAATATAACTATTGATGTGTATAAATGTGACTCCAATACCATCAGCAGAGCTCTGTTTCCCATAGGTGTCCATAACCTTGACAGAGTTTCTTTCTTACCCATGGAACCATTGTCCTTTATTTATGCTGAGGAAGTGTTTTTTGTTGAATATTATGACAGAGGCCATTTTGCTAGCTTGGTGACCAGATAAACCACAATGCCATTCACTAGGAAGAAGTGAAAGGTGGGCAGGCCGGCTCGTGATGAGACCTCCTGTTCCAAATACTTCTTGATTTTTTCCAATTGTCTATTGGACCATATCCCTGGTTTGGTGGCCATGATGGGAATGCCACTTCACTGCCTTCCTTATGATCACGCTAGGCTGGCTCTTGATGAGACCCCCTATCCTCCATCTGCAAAATCATAAAATTATTAATATTATATTTTTCATATAGCACTTTTCCCTAGTTATTCATAAAGGATGGCTCAACACTCCTTAAGAGTAGGGATGGTGGAAGAAGTCTGAACATCTCAATAGAAAATAATATTCCCTTATTCCTATTCCATAAATAAAAATCAAAGAAAGTTATAGCATATGGGACAGAACCAGTCATGATAAAGATAATCGATCAGATTAATTCAGTAGGAAAATTATGTTATTGATCATGCCCCTTTTCCTTTTTTTCTTATCATTACTAGACAATTTCTTTAAAAAGGTCGATTTATTTTGATTTGATGATTACAATAAGCTTTAATTTGTATGATTGTACATAAATGATATATTTTCCTTTAGAAGAGTGATCAAAATTTTTCAAAATTCCGGCTTAAAAGAAAAACAATCCACTCAAAAAGGTGTTGTTCCTTTAAAAAGACCAGCAAAAACAATCTACGGAAGTGTTGTTTCTTTCGAAAGGAACAACAAAAGCACTCAGTGGAACTGCTGTTCCTTTCGAAAGGAACAACAGAAGTGTTGTTCCTTTGGAAGGGAACAACAAAAATCAAAATAAACGAAATAAACAGAGTTTTTTTCTTTTTTCTTTTTTCAGAATTTCATAAAACAAACGATGACGAAATAAAGAAATGATATAAACAAATTTTTTTAGAAAAAACGAACAACAATCAAGAAAATGAAAAATTCTTTATGTAAATTTTTTTAAAAAAGGGATGATTTAACAAACTGGTGCCGAGGATGAGTTCTCCCCTTCAATGAGAATTTCCATGGTAGAATCTTCTCGTAACTGTTGGTAAAAGGATTCTCGGGTGAGCGGTTTATGATACAATCGTACTCGATGACCGTTTACCTTAAAGGAATGTCCATATCCGTCAATGGTAGCTAATGTAATAGTTCCATTATCGTGCACTTTTTGTATTTCATAGGGTCCAAGCCATCGTGTCTGGAGTTTCCATGGGAAATCCTGAAACCTAGAATCATATAGGAGTGCTCAGTCTCCTTCGTGGAAGATCTTTTCTTTGATATGGGCGTCATGCCATTTGGCTCTCTGTTGTTGAATTAATGTTGTGTGCTGAAGAGCAGAGAGCTTAATTTCATCTAACTCATTAATTTGCTGCAGTCTTTTAGCTTGGGCTTCATTCAGATTTAAACCCACCTTTTGAGCTATTCTTAATGTTTGAATTTCAAATTCTATAGGAAAGATGGGTTCTTTTCCAAATACCAATTGATATGGTGAATATCCTGTAGTAGGTCTCGACATTGTTCGATATGCCCACAATGCTTCTGGAAATCTGTAGGCCCAATTTCGTCTGTGTGAGGCAATGGTTTTTGTTAATATAGATTCAATTACTTTGTTCGTGCTCTCTACTTGGCCATTGGCCTATGGGTGATATGGGGTTGTAATCTTGTGCTTAATGTGGTAGTTTTGCAATGTTTCAGCTAATTTATTACTTACAAATTGTGGTCCTCCATCTGTGATTATGTCCTTTGGGAGACCATAGCGCACAAATATTTGGAAAAGAAACTGTACTACAGAGTCCTCTGTAGCTTTTGAAAGTGCCTCTGCTTCGACCCACTTAGTGACATATTCAATTGCAACTAAGATGTATGTTTTTTGGTTTGAGGGAGGACTAATAGGGCCAAAAAAATGAAGTGCCCAATGTTCAAATGGTTCAATCACTAGTTGAGGGTTCAAAGGCATTTCATCAGACTACCCAGGGTGACCTGCCCTTTGGCAGCTATCACAGGCCTGCACGAATTTTTTGGCATCCTTAAAGATAGTAGGCCAGTAATAGCCTATTCGTAAAACCTTATGGGCAGTTCTATGATCTGCAAAATGTCCGCCACATTGGCCATCATGTCATGCTTTCAAAATGTCAAATACTTCGTCCTCCTGGACACATCTTCTTATTTTCATATCTCCCCCTGTGTGAAATAGATAGCCCCCAATCCAAGAGAATCAGGTACTACGCTGTATTATCTGTTTTCGTTCATTAAGGGATAAATGTTTAGGTAATTTACCTATTGCCAAATAGTTTTCTATATCAGCATACCACGGTGTTCTGACAGTAACAACGAAGAGATGTTCATCTGTAAAGTGGTCTTCAACTGCTTCTATATCTGTTGGCTTTGGCATTCTTGATAGAAAGTTAGCTACAAGGTTCTCTTTCCCAGGTCGATCTTTGATTGTGATGTCGAATTCCTGCAGTAAAATTAACCATCTCGTCACTCTTCCATTTGTAACAGGTTTATTTGCTAAAAATTTAATGGCAGAGTGATCATTATATAGTACTACAGGATACCCAGTTATATAATGTCTAAACTTATTTATAGCATGAACTACAACTAAAAATTCTTTCTCAGTCAGAGCATAATTTAATTCAGCAGGGGATAGATTTTTGCTAATATAATAGATTGCATATGGCTTCTTGTCTTCCTCCTACCCAAGTACTGCTCCAATTGCTGTGTTTGAGGCATAGGATGAAATTTGGAATGGAAAATTCCAATTTGGGCCCCTCAGCACTGGGGCTGTTGAAACAAGATTTTTCAGATCATTAAAAGCATTGTCACATTTATCTGTCCAAATGAAATTAGTATTTCCAGTCAGTGCATATAAAGGTGTAGCTATTCGAGAATAATGTTCTATAAATCTTCTATAGTAACCAGAAAATCCAAGAAAGCTAAGTACCTCTGTTTGTGTGGTGGGTGTGGGAATTAACAATATTATTCGAATTTTAGCTGGGTCCACTTGAATTCCAGCTGCTGAAATATAATGCCCTAAGATAACTCCTTCGGTCATCATCATAAGACACTTTTCGTGGCTTAAACAAAGCCTAGTGTCAATACATCTTTGCAATACCTTTTCTAGGTTTTCCAATGCAGCCTCAAAATCATCCCCATAAGTTGTGAAATCGTCCATATATACTTCGAGGCCTTCATTTATTAAGTCTGCAAAGATGCTGAGAATTTCCCTTTCAAATGTAGCAGGGTCATTGCATAGGCCAAAAGGTAAGACTCGGTAGGCAAATGTCCCCCATGGACAGGTAAAAGTAGTTTTGTCATGGTCTTTAGGGGAAATCTGAATTTGATTGTACCCACTGAAGCCATCGAGGAAAGAAAATAATTTCTTTCCTGCCAATGTGTCTAATACCTGATCAATGAAAGGAAGGGGAGAGTGGTCTTTCTGTGTTGCCTTAATAAGTTCACGGTAATCTACACATATTCTCCACTTTCCGTTCTTTTTTGGTACCACTACTAATGGAGAGACCCACTTGCTATCAAATATTGGGTAGATGAAATTAACATCCAATAGTTTTTGTAATTCAGCTTTCACAATATCTTTGAGGTGAGGGTTTAGTCTTATTTGAGGCTAGCGAATGGGTCTTGCATATTTTTCCATATAGATGTGGTGTGTACACAATTGAGGGTCAATTCCTTTCATATCAGGGTAATCCCATGCAAAGGCTGCTTTGTATTTTCGTAATAATTGGAGCAATTTGTCTTCTTGTTCAACAGTGAGATTTTTATTAATGTTTAGAGTTTTTCCTGGCTCAATTTCTACAATCTTGCTATTGTACACAGAAGTAGTAGGTATTGCTTGATCAGGAATATATTTGAAAGGATCTTTTTCTTTTTTATTATCAAATGCTGCCTTGATCATGTGACATTGTAGATGAGATCTGGTTTGTGGTTTATTAATAAAACTATTAATGATATCATCCTCTGTTTGATCTTTAAAATCAAGAGAATTTTCTATAGTTAGAGGTGATCTCATATTTTCCATTAGATATGATGCAGGTTGTTTTTTTGTTTTGATTATTGATAGACTTGGTTGGGCTGGGGGATATAGGTATAAATTCTTGACATAGTTTCCCCTTGTTATTGTCATATTTCCTTGTCGACATCCAATATAAGCATCGGCAGTTGCCAACCAAGGTCTACCTAAGATCAACGTATGTCCTTCTAGCCGGTTCTTTGAATTAATAACCAGGAAGTCAGCAGGGTATTCCCAAGAATCTATAGATACCATTACATCTTGTAATGTACCTTCTAGTTTGACTACCAATCGGTCAGCCAATTCCAATAAGGTTGTTGTTGGTTCTAGTGATGTAATGCCAATTTTTTGATAGGTGGTGGTTGTTAGAATATTGATTGCAGCTCCCAAATCAACTAAGGCATTTGGAAACAACTGCCCATGGATTTGGACTGTCACTATAGGATTTCCTGGGTCTTCATATTTTACAGGTGTTTCCATTCTTGATAATAAATCAGATAAGGTACCGACTATTTGGACAGTAGGATTAGTGGTTGTTCTCCTCTTTGGCTTCTTTATGCATAATTCCTTAATGGTTTTTGCATATATAGGAATGTCTTGGATAGCTTGGAGGAGAGGGATTTTTATACACAAATTTTTTAATTCTCCTAGAAGATCAAAATTATGTTGTTCTAATGGACGAGGTATAATTAATTGTTCTGGGAATGGTGGAGAGGAATTTGTTACTTGTTGTTGACTTTGTTGTTGATTTTGTTGTTGAAATTCCTTCTCATTTTGTAATGTTCGTTCTATAGGTAACGGATCTTCAATATGAGCATCATTGTTTCTCTCTGTTTCTACTATGCGCCCATACCTTAATTGAAGATCATTGCACTCCTTCAGTTCAATTTCTAATTCTGGGGTTTCTATTATTCAGACAGAATGAACTAGCCTATTGTTTGGATTTGGGTTGGGCTGGGCTGGGAGTTTCGATCTTAAGTTGGTATGGGGGTTTTTATAGGGAGATGGCAGTGTAGGTTGAGAGAGAGGAATTGATCCGGCTGGCTGATTTGTAGGTTTTTTCCAGTTTGACTGCCAGGCCTGACTCTGGGAAGTAGAGGGGGACCATTGTGTAGGATAGTTATTTTTCCAAAATGGTGGGCAGAAAGGAAAGCTAGGCCAATTATTTTGGTTTGTTTGATTTGGCCAAGATGTGGGAGGAAATGGCTGTTGTGACCAATTGGGGAAAGGTGGTTGATTTTTCCACATCCCACTATATTGTTGAGCATTATATTCAGGAGGCTGAAAAGAAAATGGATCATTTGGCATACCTGATTGTCGCGGCTTCCATTGTCGGAGCTGATTAAGCAGACATACCACTTCTGATTCTTCTTCCGCCTCCTTATAAACTGCTTTTAGGCCAGGAAGCGAAGGGCATCCCTCTGTAGGGTGATCTTTCGTACAAATGGTGCAGACTTTAATCATATCCAACGGGCATTATTTGTGGCTGTGTTTCTTCCTACATCTGGGATAGAATATTGCCAAATTTTTCTCTGCTTCTGCTTGTTTCTGTTTGGCTTGCATAATATCAAACTGCATTGTTAGAGTCCCCAGTATGTCTATCTTAAAGTCTTCTAGCAAATTTCCAATATCTGCACGAGTCACACCTTCATTAGAGGTCTTATTTTCCCTTGTAATTATATCACGTTCTGTTGATTTTAACCTTGTATTGCCCCTCGATCTCCTGATACACAAATCAATGATGTTAGGATAAATTTCCTGATATATATCACCTTTTCCCATAATATTCAATGTTTCAACCCATTGTTCTTTCATTCCCCTAATTAATGTGGTTTTCAAAACATTATCAGGTAAGGGTAAAGATGCATAATGGGATCTCTGAAGGTTGTATTGAAACCGTTCCACATATTCTTCCAAGGTTTTATTTGGTTTTGCTGTCATTTGGAATATTTCATCTTTTAATTCCCTAGATCTGCAATAATCTTGATACTTCTTTAAAAATGCAGCTTTCATCTGATCCCAATCAGTTATGACACCCCCACCTAATCCCATAAACCATCGTAAGGCTGCCCCTTTTAATGTTGAAGGGAATAGTTTTAATTTTTTGGGATTGGTGGTATAATCATATCCCCTGCATAGCACATCAAATTAAAACAAAAACGTGTATGGATCCTCTGATGTTAAGCCATGAAATGTGGGAATATGTTGAAGGGGAATAGCTTTCATAGGTGCGTTGACTGTAGTATCTACTATAGGATATTGTAGTGTAAGGTCTGCTGGGGTGTCTGCTGGTTCTGATTTTGGTTCTGGGCCATTTGATCGAAGATATGCCAATATCCCTCTGGGATTTCTAAGGAATTTCTAGGTTGACGAGCAGGGGCAGGAATGGATTTGACAACACTCCCCTTATCTGGAATAATAAGTATTCCCTGTTGACTTACTGTTTGAGGTGATTGAGGACCTTGGTTCTGAATAAGTTGAACAACACTTCCCTTATCTGGGCTGCTTATTGTTTGGGCGACTTTAATAGGATATTTTGAGTCTCTGGTTTCTCCCGTTTCCCCTTCTCCTTCTCGGAGATTGCTAGAGTTCCCTTCTTGAGGGAAACTTATGCAAGGATTATCAATTTCTTGGGAATCTTGCTCAATTCCCTCTGTTTGACAATGTATCTCAGCAAAGGCTTCAGATGGTGATTATGTAGCCTGAAGGGAAATAGTAGGCTGTCTAGAAATAGATTTTCTAAATCCTACTGATGGCTGAGATTCGATTTTCTTGAGGATTTCGTCAATAAAAGTTGTTCGCCCAAGGGTCACCAGTCCCTTAGGTTTTTTAGTTTTAGGAGGAATTTTCTTTTTCTTAGTTGGTCTATTCATTCAAGAAAACAAACCTTCATTCCTACCTAAAAAAATAAGCTTACCTGCTTCTGCTGTGAAGCAGGCTGCGAGCAAGTGTTTTTCTTTCCCAGTGCACAGGTTCTTACCTTCCATATTTAATACCCAATTCTTCGCAAACAGAAGTAAATCAGCTGTGCATCACTCCTTTGAAATGGCATACACTCTCCCTGGCAACAGCGCCAAAATTTTGGGTCGTAAAAAGGTATCTTTTGAACACCTAATTAGCCTACATTAATCATCAATCCGGGAGCGACTTTTAATTTCAAGAGTGCACTCTGTGTGAGGCTGCAATTATCTAAGAGCAATGCTATGAAAATGTAGTACAGAACGTTAAATGCAAAAGTAAAAATGCTCGTAAAGAAATATAATTACAGTGACATGAATAGAAATTCTCTAAAAATGAAACTACTTCAATCTGCAAAACATCGATCAGGGATACAGTAGTAATAACTCCTTTCCTTAGAAATTGATGCAAGATAACCAATCTGGGGACTTGGAAGCAATAGCTAGTGTCCTCTATAGTTGGTGATCTTTAAAGCAATCGAAATAAAAGCAAACTCAATCTTCGTACTAATGAAAATAACTAAAAGGAACAAAATCTGGAAAGGAACAACAGCATATAACTATAACTCATCTATTTTCTAATAGAAAGCTATGAATAAACAATGAACATAAATGGAACAACAATATGAAATGAACAAAAATTATAGTTCTGATGTGATCAAACAACTATATTTCCACACTTCAATCCTGTCGACAGCCAATCACTACGCAACAATCAATTATAACAAATCATAACTTAATGGAACAACAACTCGAATCAGATATAGAACAACAAAGATTTATAATGATAACAAGATAACTAAATAACAAATGTGCTTCTCGTAAAGGATGAAATAGCAATGAATCTGTGTTTGATCTAACAACGATAAATCAATTCTGAAATAAACATTAAACACACTTCACACAACAATAAGCAAGGATTAAAAATACAAACAACAAAGTGATTCCACTAGAGCCGGGCCCTTAGCACCAGTGAAATACTGCTGGGCTAATTCAAAACTTAGAATATGAAACAAAACGCGTGTCTTATATTAAACAAACATAAAGAATTACAAAGAAGGTTCTCTCGAAGCTGAGAGTCAATAAAACATTATATTACAGAGGAAATGTTTAATTGTAAAGATTTTCGACCAGCTCACTCTCTCAACAACACAGTCCCTTTGTCACTAAATGACATTGCTTTATATATCAAATCTCAATGGACAAATCAAAGAATAAGATGAGTTTGAACAGCGATCCCTCAGGATCGAAGGATCCTGAGGGATTTGCTCCTCTTTGTTTAGTCATCATCATGTTTACTCTGACCGAGGTCGAGATGTCCCCTACCTTTTCTTGGAAATTAGTTCGGATCTCCTTGCCTTTGGCTGGATATGGTTCAACGCTGATGGAGCAGCAGTTACATTCATTTCAGCCCCACCTTTGGTACAACTGTTCACCTCGTCGAATTCCTGTTTTGTCAAAAAAAAGTAACCTTTATCCATCTTTTTACAATAAACATAAAAATTTCCAATTCTATTATAATTATTACAATAAATTACCTTTCCAAGGAAAAAAGGAGTATGTCTATGGTAAAAGAATGAGAATATACATAGTAATTTCATACCTTTTTCACTTCCCAACAGGGAGGATAGAGGGAGAAATTATTTTCATTGTGGTTGTGGTGTCTTCATCAAAGATAGGAAATGCATAAGGATCTGGTTCTCCTCTACCACCTCTACCACCCCATCCTCTATTTCCTCCTCTTCATCTTCCACTTCCAATCCTAGGTTCACCATCTACATTATGTACTTCTCCTTAGCCTTCTACTGCCATTGTATATTATTCATAGCTAATATAATGTTCTATAATAGGATTATCTAGATATTTTTTTGGTTCCAATACTAATGTTATATTAGAATAAGTTTCCTCTTCTTCGTTAGGTAATTCTAATTCTTGTACTAAGAGTTTTTTTCCAGTTGAAGAGAGAAATTCACCCCTTCTATTGTGGATGTAGGTTCTTCAACTACAGCTTCAGTAGAAGAATTTGGTGAATCTCTTGGTTGGATTTTAGACCTATTCACCTTAGGGAGTCTCTATCTACCTGTAAATGATGGAATGAAAGTGTCAGTGGATGGTGTGGAACTGTTAGAAAATTAAATATTACAGAGAAATGCAACACATAAAATATGTGGAAAATAAAAGCACACAAAACACATAAAACTAGAGAGACACAGATATATGTGGTTCACCCATTTTGGGCTACGTCCACCCCGAACAGCCAGTCCTTCCTTTCTATTATCTAGCAAAAATGAAGAGACAAAACCTACAGCAGATCCGCTGTAATATCCTATGTTCTCTCTCACAGTCTCCCTCTCTGTTTCTCGTTCCGAGAATACACACACATACAATACACAGCCGCAATACAATACCCTCATAAAAATGAGGGGTTGCCTTCTAGGGAAAAAAACCCTAATCTAAACATAACTTCTACCATCAGATGAGCCGCCCCCCCTGGACCCCCCACGGCAGCGATTAATTACGGGCGGCGTTGCTGCCCCTTTTAAGGTACAGGGGTCCAATGTTGTGATACAAAGTAAACAAGATAATCAGGCTCCACACCCAATAGGAACTACAAGGTCTAGCGGGAATGAATGGTGATGTTGGAATTGAGCTTCTTACTCTGGTTACAAATATATCCCCATAATCCCTTTCTCTATACATAAATGATTTTTATCATGATTTAATTATGCATCTACAAATTTGAATGCACCTAAAATGATATGAAAACTAAGAATGGAATCCTATATACACTTCCCTAGAAACGACGCCAAAATATTGGAAAATTTAGTTGATCTTAAATTACTTCATTAATTTTAAACTAAGGTTTGTGTACTTATGAAGTGTAGGTGCACCATATATTCTAGGAATTCTATCTTTGGGTGAAATTTATCTAACTATGAATAAATGTTAGACAAGATTAAAGAGTTGTCACGCACATGTTCTTTCCATCAAAGCTACATCAAAACCAAATGCCAAATTGTATTGAAAACTAATCTATAACTTGAAATCATAATTTATTCTAATTGAAAAAAAGATATCCTAATACTAATTGCAGATTTGAAATATTAACACTACTTTGAAAAAATAAATCTTAACTTTATTTGCAAAAAATAAATTCTAACAGTAACTTGGAGAAAGAAAAACTAATGCTATTTTCTTGCAGAAGAAAAGTAAATCGAATGAAATTGTATCTTGAAGTGATTACTAATGTGTGCTAATAAGCTCTAAAAACCATCTATCCATTATCCACAAAATTTAAATAAGTTATAAGACTAAATTACTGAATGAAATGCATTATAGAAATAAATATTTTTGGTATTTTATTTTTATGGGCTCCCTATTGACAAAACAATAGGGAATTAAATTAGGAAAAAAATGTAATGTAACTATCCATGTTGATAGAGAGAAAACTATGTGAAATTGTGATTCAAATGAAAACTATCTATGAGAAATTTCAATGTAAATGATAACTATCTACCCTTACAATGCTCTATGTAATATTCCAAATGGGGAAAAATAGGCTCAGTAGGGAATATATTAAGATATTCCACTATGGGATCACAGTAGTATGGAAAACACACCAGCAAATTCTAAACCAGAGATAGACTAGTAGGGGAATTTACTGGTTATATCACCTCTAAGAAGAGGATGAAAACTAGAGGCTTCCTAGCCAGTTCCAGACTCTGTCTATAGAAGACTGATGAAACATAGAAAGTGTGGAAATGACACACTCCTCTTGGAGTTTTATTCCCTTGGGAACCTTATATCTACAGATCTAAAGAGTGGATCCAAAGATAAGCAAAAACCAAACAAGTAAGAAGAGGGAAATTCCACTTCCGGGAAAAACTGCAAGAGGCTCAAGGAAAACGATCTATAAGAAAAATGGTTCAAGAATAGGGTTCCATTAGTATAGGCTGTGTGGGACCTCCTTGCTGAATTTCAGGAAAAAAAAAATTGGTTTAAGGGCCTTAAACAGATCTCCCACGAAGCTGACTAGTTAAAAATCAGCTAAAGAGAAGAGCTGATGGAATGCAGAGGAACCCACTTCAGAATTGTGCAGTTTCAGTAGAGTGTCACTATAAATAAGCCATCAGACATGTATTACAGTATATCAGCATAAAATAAGACTTTTAATGGAGCTTCTCAAGAAACACAGTGAATTCTATGAAGAAATAAGCAAGTAATCTTCAGAAATAGGAGCTGCAATGTATGTAGAAAGTGCAGAAATGAATAGAGAACATCCCTCTAAGTGTGCTTCAGTAGTGTAATGTTAGATTACATATATACAAAAAATTCATGGCTGAAACATCAGATCCATATCAGATCTGGAAACTACTCAGCCTTCTAATCAAGATCCCCTTAGGGTTTGTACAAGATAATGCATTAGAAAGTGTAGATCTAAATTTTTGTACACAGAACTGCAGAAAGCTTCATTAATTTCTGAAGATGAATTTATTAATAATATACATCATATATGAACATGACATTTCAACAATCTAATTTAGAAATATCCAATGTGAGAGGCAAGCCTCGATCACCAGAAACAAGTACAAGGAAAGATCTAAGCAATAGTGAAGCAATACATGAAAATAATGCAGTTATCCAAGGAGACTGCGCAGTAGCTTGGGAAGAATGTTTCAGCAGATAGAATATATAGATCTGAAGTCAAAATAAAATAGAGACCCTCTTCTGGGTGGTCACAAGACACCCTCCCTGAGAGGAGACTCCAAAAACAACTAGATCCTTGCAGATCTAGAATTCCACTTACTATACTTGCTACAGCAGCAAAACCCTCAATAAGCCAGTGCTGTCAATACAAGCATAGCTTGGCCTCCAACCTGATAGTGGTTCAACCTATCAAAACTTCCCTCTAAGAGCTACTCAAAGAAGGATGGAGGATACCTAAATAGGAAATCCTCTCTTTCTCTTGCTAAACAGCAAAGAGAAATGGAGTTGCCTTAGCAAGCTTAGAGAATGAAATATGATCAACAACCTCCTCATGAGCCTTGGCTGTCCTTTTATAACATTAGAGTCTCTTGGAAAACCCTAAACCACTTTCATCCTTTGGTTCTTTTCACACTTGGAAACCCCTTATAGAACTGCGCAATCCATCAAGGAGGTTCAATGAACCTAGACAGCGCTGTTGACTTGGTCAAATAGGATCTCCTTTGGTGGTCTTGGCCCTTTCACACCAGCAAGATTTTATTCCAATGGCCTAAATATGTCTCTTTTCACATAGGCACTAATTTATTCTTGATTTGCAAGAGAATTAGACATCCTCCCTTACAATTTATTCATTAAACATGAAATACAAAATAAGGCAAAATCAATGTTCCAAATTAGCTGAAGCTAATTTAGGAACATTAGAGTCTCCCCCTTCCAAGTGTTTCTTGTCCCCAAGAAATTGCAAGGGTGCTGCAAAATTCCTCCTTCTTCTCTTGTGGCCTCCTCATCAAATAGTCTCCTCCATTGCTCTGAATTTTCTGCAATATCTTGGTCTTCCCAATGGTCCTTCCTTAAGACGCAAGTTTGCCCTTGATGAATAAACTCAAAGGCTCTCATCATGAAGAAATGGAAGGGTGTTGTGGAAACCTTCTTGCTGATCCATGACCTCCTCAAGATATAAGTGATGTCTATCATGGGGTTTTCATGATCCATGAAAGACTCCCATCCCCATGCTATCATCAAAATGAAGTGGATTACCTCCCAGCTTGGCAATCCATAGAAGATCTCCTCCCCACTACATGTGAGAGGCATGTCACCATCCAACATATGGCTCACCCTACAAGGAGACAAGTGATTTATCATAGTGGCCATACAAAATCTCATGCTCCCATGGAAGCATGCAATGCAAAAAGAATGGGGAACTCCTTCCCCCAAGGGCACATTTAACAAGTGTGCCTTTCCTCCAACTATGCCCCCAACAAATATAAGGACATCTTCAGCTTGTGGGATCATGATTAGAAGCATGCTATCTGCCATGTTTGATAGATAAGAAGGAAGATGTTCCCTCATGTGAAACCAGTGCAGTTTTATCCTTAACTTCCATAGAATGAGATATGAAAAGTGCTTCCCTGAACACTTGTTTACTACCTCATGTCTTTGGAATGCTTGGAGAATGTACATCATGGTTGGTGTAAAAGAATCAAACCATGAGGAATATAATAGCTTCCGAAGGTTCTCCAAGGAATGGCCTGCATCAACATAGTTTATGGCCTTAGATGGCCCATGAAACCCATCATACTTAGTGCCCCATCTTGGCACCATGCCCTGCAAATGAGTGTCAGAAAAATATAAGCATATAGGAGATAAAAAATAATACTCAAGAAGACAAGCCTTTCTATATACTTGTTTTACATCAGTGGGGTAACTCATGGATGAGTTCCCTCTCACACTCAAAGAATAAGGAGGTGTGAATGGTGGCTCCTCCCAAGAGCTATGTTCCTCCTCCTCTACCAAGTAGTCCATGCACTTCTTCATATGAGAGTACACATCTTCTTTGTATCCTTCCCATATAAATCTACCCAAGAGAGTATGATATGCTTTGACAAAACCAGTGGGTTTGGAAAGCAGGATTTCATAGATGGCATCAAATAGTCCCTCCTTGAGTTTGGAGTCACCAGCCAAAAGAATAAGATTGTAGAAATAGATAACTCCATATACCACCTTGAACCTTTCATCCTTTAATTCCCCTTCAAGAACCCCTCATGTGAAAAGGTCCTTGGAGTATTCTATTGTGAGTTGGGAATCCCAACAAGGATCCAAGCTCTCCAAGAATGACATTGTTGTAGAGGTTTGAAATGCAGCCCTTGTCTTCTCATGGCTCCCATCTTTGACACCCTTGATATCAAAATCACATGTTGGAGCATCATAATCTTCCCTTTGCTGCCCCATTTGTAGTTTTTCTTGCACAAGACAAGATTGGAGCATATGGAAATCAACTTCCCCTTGGAAAGTCCTGGTTTTCCAAAACCTCCTCCTTTTGGCCCATGTATACAAGAGGGTTAGGATCCCCTTACCATCTTCAGAAATATCCCTTGTGAATGAAGAGATCATGGGCTACCCCAAAGACATGGAGTTTCCATGTGACTTCATGCTCATGCCATCATAGATCTTTGATTTATCCTTTCTCAGCGCAGATATCTGAGTGGGAGTTTGCAATGTCCCTTTCAGGAAACTGCTCATCTCTCTCCTGAATGCTTGAGAGATTCTTTGCACTGTGCTAGCTTCTCCAAAGGCTCCCTCCTTAGCCAAGTATGCATATGCAGCCCATAGTTGAGAGAACACTTTAGATTGCCTCCTATCAAGAGGTGCTCCTAGTAGAGGGCCTCCTTGCAAAGAGGTGTCAAGGCATAGAGTAGAATGTGGATGTAGGCAGACAGATTTGTCCCTACCTTCAGTGCATAAGTCCTCTTACCTTCTTGGTACTTCCAAGCTCTAAAGTAGAGTAGGGTTCATGCTCTCCACCTTATGATGCCCTTCCTCCTCTTCTACCTCCCCTATCTCTGAGACCTCATCATTGATCAATGATAGTGCATGCTCCTAATGCATGAGATCCTGTGGGACTCTTTGCAAGGGTGCAAGAGTCTCTTCTCTTGGAGTAAGTGCTCCAACCTCTTCTTAATGAAGTGCTTGAGGTGACCTTGAGGTGATTTCGTTCTCATATCCCACTTCCTTATCCTCCTCTTCAATAACTGAAATTGTCCCATCATCAATGAGAGACAATAGATCTTGATCAACTATTGAAGGATAAACCTTCATGCTTTCCTCTTGAGATGAGGACTCTTCACCAAATGGAGATCTTGCCCTTAACAATGCATCAATCAAGCTCACACCTTCTTTTTACCCCTTCATGAAGGAATCACTGGCAAAATGCTGAAGCTTTGATGATATGGTTGAGTGCACATATCCATGAGATGACGATTCAGAATGTTCCTCATGCACAAATCTTGTAGATCTGATTGGAATATCTTCTTTTTGAAACTCCTTGGGAGCTTCACTGCTGCTTTTATTTTCTTCTTGCACATCCTCCTTGGGGAGGTTCTTCTTAAATATGAAAATAGATGAGATTAAAATCATCTTCTTCATGTTTCCCTTGCTCCTGATTTCACTAATATCTTGATCTCACAGGCGGAGCCAGAGATCATGCTATGATACCACTGTAATATTCCAAATGGGGAAAAATAGGCTCAATAGGAAATATCTTAAGATATTCCACTATGGGATCATATTAGTATGGAAAAAACACCACAAAATTATAAACCAAAGATAGACTAGTAGGGCATTTACTGGTTATATCACCTCTAAGGAGAGGATGAAAACTAGAGGCTTCTTGGTCCGTTCCAGACTCTGTCTATAGAAGATTGATGAAACATATAAAGTGTGGAAATTACACAATAATATTGGAGTTTGATGCCCTTGGGAACCTTATATCTACAGATCTAAAGAGTGGATCCAAAGAGAAGCAAAAACCAAACAAGGAAGAAGAGGGAAATTCCACTTTCGGGAAAAACTGCAAGAGGCTCAAGGAAAACGATGTATAATAAAAATGTTGCAATAATAACATATAAAAGGGTTGGGTTCCCTTATTATAGGCTGTGTGGGACCTCCATGCTGAATTTTAGGAAAAAAAAATGGGTTTAAGGGCCTTAAACAGATCTCCCACGAAGCTAACTAGTTAAAAATCAGCTAAAGAGAAGAATTGATGGAATGAAGAAGAACCCACTTCAGAATTGCGCAGTTTCAGCATAGTGTCATTGGAAATAAGCCATAAGACATGTATTATAGTATATTAGTAGAAAATAAGACTTTTAATGGAGCTTCTCAATAAATAAAATGAATTCTATGAAGAAATAAGCAAGTAATCTTCAGAAATAGGAGCTGCAATGTATGTAGAAAGTGCAGAAATGAATAGATAGCATCCCTCTAAGTGTGCTTCAGCAGTGTAATGTTATATTACATATCTAAAGAAAATTCATGGCTGAAACATCAGATCCATATCAGATCTAGAAACTAGTCATCCTTCTAATCAAGATCCCCTTAGGGTTTGTACAAGATAATGCACTAGAAAGTGTAGATCTAAATTTTTGTACATAGAACTGCAGAAAGATTTAGTAATTTATGAAGATGAATTTATTAATAATTACATCAGATCTGAACATGATATTTCAGCAAGCTACTTCAGAAACATCCAATGCGAGAGGCAAGCCTCAATCACCAGAAACAAGTACAAGGAAAGATCTAAGCAATAGTGAAGAAATACATGAAAATAACACAATTATCCAAGGAGAATGTGCAGTAGCTTGGGAAGAATGTTTCTGAAGATAGAATATATAGATCTGAAGTCAAAATACAATAGAGACCCTCTTCTGGGTGGTCACAAGACACCCTCCCTGAGAGGAGAGTCCAAAAACAACTAGATCCTTGCAGATCTAGAATTCAACTTACTATACTTGCTGCATCAGCAAAACCCTCAATGAGCCAGCACTGTCAATACAAGCATAGCTTGGCCTCCAACCTAATAGTGGTTCAACCTAGCACACTTCCCTCCAAGATCTACTCAAAGAAGGATGGAGGATTCCTAAACAGGAAATCCTCTCTTTCTCTTTCTAAAAAAAAAAGAGAAATGGAGTTGCCTTAGCAAGCTCAGAAAATGAAATATGATCAACAACCTCCTCACGAGCCTTGGCCCTCCTTTTATAACATTAGAGTCTCTTGGCAAACCCTAAACCATTTTCATCCTTTGGTTCTTTTCACACTTGGAAACCCCTTCTAGAACTGCGCAGTCCATCAAAGAGGTTCAATGACCCTAGACAACGTTGTTGACTTGGTCAAATAGGATATCCTTTGGTGGTTTTTTCCCTTTCACAACTGGAAGATTTTATTCCAATGGCCTAAATATGTCTCTTTTCACATAGGCACTAATTTATTCTTGATTTTCAAGAGAATTAGACATCCTCCCTTACAATTTATTCATTAAACATGAAATACAAAATAAGTAAGGCAAAATTAATGTTCCAAATTAGTTGAAGCTAATTTAGGAACATTACACTCTAGGGGGTCCTCCCATGAGTGTATGTTCATCACTGATCAATCGAATTTATTAACCATACATTGATAAAGGGAAACCGAGTATTACATTAATCCACAAAAGTTTATTGAAAAAATATTGGAAATACTGAATAATCAACAACTAACCGCATTTTTGGTTTTTCTCACAACTTTTATACATTTCTTTATCGAACTGATCTAAGAGTCATGTGCCTATAATTGATTTAACTAGTCTTCCATATAAGAAGTAATATTAAATTGAAATTATATATCCTCATTATTTTATATTGGAAAAGTAAATCACGAGGGATTATTATATAACATATCTTCTCACGATCAAACAAATCATCTCAACGCTCGCTTGATCTCACCACAATATCTTGTCAAAACTTGCTCGACTATTGAAATGTCATAGCCAAAGCTGACTTATGGTTCGAATTCTATATCTGTCAATCTATGTATCTTGCTATATCATGACGGTAGGTGGACATCCATGTGTGGAACAATTTTCATCTATAGGTACCTTTCATTCCTTCTTTGATGCAATGAAACTTGTGTAAACATGGATATGGCTATAGAATTCTACATTAGCTATGGAATGAACATGATTATATAGTTGTAGATATGTTTTAATTATATTTCAAAAAGAAACAATAGATTCTAAAACATGGATGATTAATACATTTTATATGCTTGAGTAATTATGTGATGACCTTATTTACGCTAAAACTACAACAATATGGTCACAAAAATATAAAGGAGAGGAAAAAGGGTAGTAAAAAAAAAAAAAAATTGGGACTTCAACAATCAGTCTCATTAGTGTTGGATGAAAAGACTCCACATGAGGTACAGAATGGTAAGAAACCTTATCTTAAACATATTCAAGTGGTTGTGATGCTTATGTACATGTTCCAAGGGATAATAGGAGTGGATGCGAAGTGAATATTTATTGGATATAAATATGGTATAAAATGTTATAATATTTGGAACCCATAAACTAGGAAAGTTGTGCAAAGTAAATATTTGATTTTTAGAGAAGTCAAAGTTGATATCAAATAGGATTTCCTACCAAGGGAGAAAAAACTAGAAAGATAGAATTAAAAATTAAGGATGATGAATCAAGCTCTAAAGAAAAAATGAAATAAGAAGAAGAAGAACCACATGCTTTAGTATTGAGGGGATTGGTTCAAGAAAGAAGGTAGAAAGAAAGGTATACTCCACTTAATTTCCATTCAATTTTTTCTATATTTATTACTACTAATGGTCCAAAAGTTGTTAGGGGGGTAGTGGATTTAGAGGATTTAAAACTATGGAAAATGACAAAGGTTGAATTAATGTCAACCTTTGAAAAAAATGAGGCATGGGATCAAGTGGGGTTTCTATCTAGAATAAATACCATTGACAATAAATGGGTGTTTAAAATGAATTTGATACAGAAGGAATCATGGAGAAATACAAATCTTGATTAGTAGTAAACGGTTATCCTAAAGTAGAGGGAATTGAATTTGGTGATATATTTTTCTCTTATTTCCAAATTAACTTCTATTATATTTATTTTTTCTATTATTGTTTCCTTTGATTTTGAACTAGAGTAGGTGGACGCGAAGACATCATTCTTACATGTGATTTGGAAAAATAAATATACCTAAAGAAACTAGAAGGATTTTTTGAGAAAAGAAAGAAAGAGTTGGTATTCACGCTGAAAAGGTCCTTGTATGGGCTAAATAAATTACTAAGGATGTGGTATCAAAATTTTGATAATTAAATACTGAGACTTCGCTTCACAAGGAGAAAATTATATCAATGCATATTATAGAAATTATACAACAAACATGTATATCTTGGATTCACTTGATCTAACAATGTGCTAAAGTTAAATACTAAATTTCTTTTACAAATCTTTTGCGGAATTAAAAACGCAATCGCTAATCACATGAACATGAAGAAAGATGAATCACACACAACACAAATAATTTCCTGGGGAAATATTATAGCTAAAAACCCCACTATCTTCTATTTTTTATTAAGAATGGATCATAAAACAATTACATACAAAAAATTTCTCACAAGAGCCCTCAGTACATCAGCTAATTGTCTAACACTGTCATACAAAAATTGGAAAATTACTTAGCCAATTTACTGTCTCCAGACAACCTTCCTTGCTTGCGTAATCCCTGTTGAATGAAATCTTTGATTGAATGCAATCATACCTACCTTGAATTCTCAAGTATCATGGCCACTCCAATGGGTGTTTGCCTGCATGTGTGCAAGAAGATAATCCTACAACTGATAGTCAACATCCCTTTCACCTAGAATTCAACTGGGTCTCCACTGGACTTGACATGCATGCAAATAATAATATTAAATCCTTAGTTGCATGTGATATCACTAATTGTGAATTAATTAATATTTAATTCACTAGATCTCTCACTTGTGCATCTTTAGTTACAACTAGCACAAATGATTTTAACTCACTTAACTGAGTTAAACTGATTTGCAACTTGCACCAACTGTACTACTTCACTTCGAACTCTGTTACAACTAGAATTACTCTTTATGTCCTGCCAATCGAACTCTAACTCGAAATCCACTAGCTAAATGAATTTTGCACTTCAGTTAACTATTTCAAGCCCACATTGAGAATAGATTACAGTTTAATGTCATCTAAATTAAGGGATAATAAAAATAGACATGGCCCAAAAATAGCACTGTAGGCCCCACCGTAGTGTAGGTGCTTAATGCACTAGTGTAGGTGTTGAATCTTCTTGTTGAATCTCAACACTTCCTCTCAATAAGAAAGGGATTATCCTTCACCCCGATCATGTCTATATGGTATTCGAATTTTCTCCTGGTGAGCGCTTTTGTCAGAAAATATGCATCCTGATCTTCCGTGGGAATGTACTGAAGAAAAATGATCCTCTTGTGCACACAATCTCTAAGATGATGGTACCAGATATACATATTCTTGTACCTATCATGAAACATAGGATTTATCGAGAGTTTAATGCAACTTTGATTATCACAATGAATCACTATCGGATCCATCTGAGAACCAAACGAACCAACCAAGATATTTTTCATCCAAAGAGCCTCACATGTAGCTTGACTTGCTTCTATATATTCCGCTTTTGCTGAACTGAGTGCCACGGTTCATTGTTTCCTGTTGTACCAGGAAACTTCTATCGATCCAATTCTAAATATCCCCTCTTATGTGCTCTTTCTCTCTGATAGAATTCCAGCCCAATTTGCATCCGTGAAGCCATGCAACTTCACTCCATCTGTCCTTATGTACCATAGACCATACTCTAATGCGCCCCTCAGGTATCTTAGGAAATGCTTCCGGCCTTCAAAAATATCTTGATAGGCTTAACCACAGCTTGAATCAACTGGTTAACTGTGTAGAAAATGTACGGTCTCGTGTTCACTAGATACATTAGCGAACCCACTATCTGTCGATGGACAGTAGCATCCACTACCTCTCTAGAAGTAGCATACTCTTTCCTCCAATTCCTTGGAAGAGGAGAATCCGTGGGTTTGTAGCTCTCCATGTTAAACTTACCTAGTATCTCCTTTGCATACTTACCTTGGGACACAAAAATTTCACTATCCCACTACCATATTTCCAATCTAAGGAAATAATGAAGGAGACCCATATCCTTC
Source organism: Pinus albicaulis (assembly GCA_034641835.2). NCBI lineage: Eukaryota > Viridiplantae > Streptophyta > Pinopsida > Pinales > Pinaceae > Pinus > Pinus albicaulis. The sequence goes on along the minus strand of CM076574.1, from coordinate 674,876,361 downwards.
ATTTCAAACTCCCTTGAAAGATCCTCCTTGCATGAGTGTATAATCTCCTCATCACTAGTCAAAATTAGATCATAAACATAAATAAAAATGATCAATAGCTTACCCTCAACCACAATATGGTACAGGTTTACATCTTCTTCACTTTTGGTGAAACCCAGTCTAGTGAAATAGGTGTCTATATGAGTGTACCAAGCACGAGGTGCTTGCTTCAGCCTATACAATGCTATTTTGAGTCTACACATATGTGACTCGCTATTGAAGATATCAAAACCTTCATGCTGCTATATGTACACCTCTTCATCAATGATCCCATTGAGAAACACAGTTTTCACATCCATCTGATGAATGCACCATCCCATCTATGCTGAGAGTGCAAGGATGGATCTTATGGAAGATTATCTTACGACAGGCGTGAAAGTCTCATCATAATCTATCCCCTCAATCTCTGAGAAGCCTTGGGCCAGAAATCTGGCCTTGTATTTCTCCACACTCCCATCACCAACTTGCTTTACCTTGTAGATTCATCTCGAACCTACCACTGATTTGTCAACCGGCCTTAGGACTATCTCCCATGCACTGTTTTTGACAATGGAGTCATACTCCTCCACTATTGCATTAACCCAAGTAGGCTGCTGCACTACTTCCTGAAAGGAAGATGGTTCAGTCACAATACATTTTATCATAAGAGCCATGTATCCAGTAAATTGTTCAGGAGACTGTCTCTATCTGCGTTGTGAAGTAGGGGTTCCTACATTCTGTGCAGCTTCAAGTCTCAGCCTATCAACTTTCGTGGTGCCCCTTTTTCCATTTCTAATGGATAGCTCTGCATGAGAGATTTCCTCCACTCCATGAACATCCTCATGTGGTTGATCCACATCTTGAGACTCATCCTTGGGAACCAACAGTTCTTCCTATGCATGCAAGTAGAACCCCCTCTCAAGGGAAAACTACATGGCTTTCCCCTCATCAAATTTTATATCTTGTCGCGTAACACTCATTATGTTGTTTGGAAAATGCACACGATAATTATGGGGTGTTTCTGTGAACCCCAAAAAAATCCCAACTTCAACAGTTGGTTCCAGCTTCTTCCTGGCGTCCTTGGTCACATGTAACTAAACAGATGAGCCAAAAATCTTAAAGTGTGAAACATTTGGTTTCTTACCAATGAAATCCTCTTCAGGTGTACTCATGCCAAGTACTCTATGAGGACATCGGTTTTGCACATAAACTGCAGTGTTTCATGATTCCACCCCCAAATGCATTGGTAGGCCCTGATCATGCAACATCGCTCGTGCTGCACCCAAGATCATTATATTCTTCCTCTCTGTGACCCCATTCTACTGTGGGTTATGAGGCACTATGAGTTCTCTCCAAATTCTTTCTTTGCTGCATAAGTTATTGAATTCATTAGGAATGTATTATCCACCATTATCGCTCCTAAGAGCCTTCACTTGCTTCCCCGAATATTTCTCCACCAATGCCTTAAACTCACAGAACTTGGAGAATGTTGAATATTTATTTTGCATGAAGAAGATCCAACATTTACGAGAAAAGTCATCAACAAATATTACACAGTACTTATGTTTTATTGTTGAAGCAACCGAGAATGGTCCACACACATCTGTGTGAACTCTCTCAAGGATCCCAGAAGCATGGTTCTCTTTCTCTCATGAAAGGTGGACTTTACATACTTCCCCATGGGGAAAATCTTGCACTGATCTAACTGAGCAAGTGTTCCCATTGGAAGTTGAGTAGAAATTTGTTGCATGACTTTAAAGGCTCCATGATGAAGATGGCCCAATATCCTATGCCATAATTCACCCTCATCTCAGTTCACCACTTTCTCTGCCTTTCCCATCATGGCAGCACAACCATATACCTCCAACTTGTAGAAATTCTTAACTCAAATCCTTATCCTCTTCGCTTGACTCCTTGTTTTATGTCGCAGGAAATATTTTCCATCACTAAAAACAACGTCATAGCCTATGTGTTGGGCCTTGAAATTGTCATTTACTTCCGTTACATTTTCACTTATATTTCCATATTATCACGTTCACTATGCCTCCATTTCATTACATTTAACTTACCATTACCACTATTGGGTTACATTATGTTTTTCCAAACTTTATTAATTCCTAATATTTTAAAGTGAATTTGTGGTTAAAAATTCGAAAATAATATGCACATACTTATACCTAACAAGTGGAATGAGTTTGTTGCCATGTGTAGGTCAAAAAGAAGCTTCCAAAAGACTCTTATGTGGCCTCCTAAGGCCAAATTCGAATTTGTATGGAGAATATCATGGGATCATAAGGATATGTTTCTAATTTCCTATTTGTATTGTAACTCTAAGAAGACATGTGCCTTATCACTTCCTATTTGGATTGTAAATCTAGAGATATAGGGAGATATTCATGGACTCTCTGTAATATTCCCAGATTTTCACATGATATTTGGAATATTAGAGTTCTTAATAAAATTAATTAATTAAGTAAATAAAAGGGTGGAGCGACCCATAATCCTCAAATATGAATAAAATCCACTTTTTATGTCTATATGTGGTTATTCTAGATCTAGATCTAAAATCATGGAGTAGTGGAGCAGTTCAATTAATGGAGGTCATGTCTCATTTATGAGATATATTATGGAGGATGGAATAGTCAAATAAGATCATGGATATTAAATGCAAAATCATGAGGCTATTTGATAATGTCAACTGAGATCATAGTGCATTCAAAGAAGATCATAAAACACTTAAGATAATATAGTGGAGGAAGTGATGCAATTAATGCACACATGAAGGAGAGGGTGATCACCCCATGTGAACATGATGGGGGACATGGAGAAACAATGCAGTCAACCATGGAGACTTATGTCTGCATGTACAACGCAGTTTTGGAGTGCACCTAGGCTATGGAAGGCTCGTATCTATATAATGAAGGTGGAGGCACAATGGAAGGCATGATTTGAATTATTCATTTCTTGATCTGTTTAGCAGAGTTTGCAGTGATGTTTAGCACAGGGTGTTCCCAAGAGGGAATCCCACCTCTTTATTTGAGTGATCTCTAAGGAAGAGAATTGTACTACATTCCTTATCAGGAATTGGTGCCATCTTCAGGAGTTTGTTTCTAGTATTCAGCTAGGAAACGAGTGGAGGATTCATCCTACAACTTTTTTCTTCACATTCAGTGTTCTAGGAGCAGAAGATCTATATCCAGCATTTAGGCCATTGGGTTTTACCTCCATGCAGCAGTAGTCCCTTCAAGGATTGTGTAGTCCAGTCCTGCAGATCTATTGGAGGAAGGAATTTTCTAGTATTTCGGCTCGAAATCCTATGAGGGATCATCTCCTCACATTGGATCTATTTTTCACATCATAGAGGAGCTGATTTGACACATCTAGCAGTAGGCTATTGAGCCTCCTTCTCTTACAGTGTATTTTTTTGAAGCTGTTGTTCATCCAGCAACTATTTTCAGTGGAGGAGATTGGGGGAGCTAGATCTTGAGCTTTTAGCCCAAGGATCTAGTGCAGTGATCATCCCTTCTTGCATAGATCTCATTGTGAATCATTGCAACCATCATATCATCATATCTATCTTCAGATCTTCATTCCCAAAAACATATATGTGAAGCCCTAAGATGGTGGTTTTATTAGATTGACAAAACTAAAAAACCATTTCTAGATTATCTTGGGAATCCATCATTAATCCCTGATCTACATTTTCAGCATCATTGGAGCTCCCATTCTACCTAGATCTGACTTTCTATCTTTCAGGCAGTTGTAGTCCCAATAATTGCAGCAGGGATAGCACAGTTTACCTTCCAGTAGTTCAATAGTTATGCAGTCCCTCTTGTGGGATCATTGCAAGGTCATTCCAGGCCATCCCTTTGGCTTCAGTGTCTCATATTTTGAGCACTGTTGTACTTTCTTTTTCACCTCCTATATAATAAAATGGCTCAGCTATTTCTGTGCATTCTGATGTGTATTTAGATTTATTTTTTACTTTGCTGTAGTTCTTATATTGTGTTTTAGTATTAATTCATTCTCCCCTTTGGGATACTACAGTGGTATCAGAGCATGATCTTTGGCTCAACCTGTGGACACTTCATCTTTTGCATCAAAAGAAGAAGCAGATAGATGAGTTCTAGGATGAAGGAGGATTATAGTTTTTCCAATAATCTCTTTAGATCCCTACAATATCTCTCCAAAGTGGTCAATCAAATGAAGAGGGAGAAGAAAAAAGAGGATCCAAGAAGAAGATTTGATGAGGAAGGTCCAAGCACTTTCTATGAGCAACAAAGAAAACCGGAGAATCATAGATCTCCTCATAGATCTACTACGCCCACTATATTTGAAGAAGGTGAAATGTATAGAAATGAAGAAAGGAAAGAAAATGAGACTCATGAGACTCTAATTTTGTATCTTGAAGAGTACAAGGCATAGTCTATAGCGTTCAAGAAGAGGCTAACTCTCCAAAAATTCTTCGAAATCAAAGAAGAAAGAAGATCCTATAGCAACAATAGAAGAAAGATGCACAATAGATTCTATTTTCCTACATTTGATGGATCTTCCTCAAGTATTGTTAAGGCTTGGAGGAAGGAGTTAGATACATTCTTCAAGCTACATCCCGTAGCTAAAGGAGAGGCTTTGTATATTGCAGCACTTCATCTTTATGGTGAAGCCAATGATTGGTGGTTTGGTCACATGGAGCATGCAAAGGTGACTGAATATTCATATTTATTTCACAAGTTGAGGAAGAAGTTTGATGTAAGGAAAAAAATATGTGCCGTAAAGAGAATTTTCCTAAGGTAACAAAGGAAGGTGTTAATCTTGTTACTCTGGACAAGGAGTCACTACATTCACCACCAGCTGTAGACGTACTCACATCTAGAGAAGAGACACTTGCAACTTTGCAGTGTAGTCTTGAGCTCTTGACACATAGAGTCACATGCATGATTCAGGAGATGCATGAGGGAGAGGAGGTAGATTCCAGTGCTGGTGCATTGGTAGAAGAGCAATCATCACTCTTACTAGTGGTTGGAGACACCATTGTCCCAGTGGGAGGAAATCTTGTGTTCTTGCAAGAGGTTCCCACGCATTAGTTGATCCAAGATATGCATACGTATTAATCACATATTGTTTCATTTGACCTTATTGAAACTTATGAGGACATGCCATTAGGACCAATCCACAACCAAGAGTTATAACAAAATGTTGATTTGAAGCAGCAACCTATCACAGCACAGATGACCCTTGTTTTGATCAAAGAGGAAATGAAAAACTATCCCAGTTTGTCATTGATGGACTACATTCAACCCTTTGATTTGAAGTGTAGAATTTCAGAAAATGGGATGAGCATGATCCTATGTACAATGATTGGTTATGAGATCAAAATTGTGCCTTGATTTGAGATAGCATATGTATTACCATGCAGATCTACAATGATGTCACTTACTAGCAATGATAATGAAGAGGCCCCATTATTCTTGGAACATTATGAAGGTAGCTTCACTCATGAAGCAGTGGAGGTTAAGAAGGTAGATGGTATAAATATTGAGACGAGGAATCTTTTCTCCTTTATAGATGACACTTTCTCAATGAGCATCTCACATCTCAAAGAGAAAATTATACCTGCAGCATATCCAAAAACGCATTGGTTTTGGAGGGCCTTTGGTGAAAAGAGAATCTCATTAAGGGATCTCATTGGAGGTGCACTTCAACATTTAATGGAGTGCAAAGTTCTTCATCGGTCTAAGGTGGATGGTATTCTACAAAGCGAGGATACCATGTTTATGCAGAACATCATTCATCATCCACATTGGGATAAGTGGGTGAGGATGATAAGAAAGGGGTTGCATGACCACTTGCAGATATATGACATGGGCTAACACGAAGCTTGGCTACGTTGGTTGCTCTTGGGTGAGTTTGGTTACTACACAAAGGCGCCTATTTCTTTGATACATGCCTTGAATAATACTCATGTAATGAAGAAGGAGTCATGGCTACATTGGCTGCTCTTGGGTGAGTATGGCTACCACCCAATAGCTCATTTTTTTTTATTCATGCCTTGTGTATCAATGATAAAATGCAGCAGAAGAAGACATGTTCATTTTGGCTGAGATATTTTGGCCATCACATGACATCTCACATGTTTATGTGTTTGATATTGTTTGTAATATGAAATAATACTCTCATGATGTGTGTGTTAGTATGAATCTTGATTCGAAGCGTACGAAAAAAGACCACTTTAGCTGCACATAAAAAATAGCCCTAACATCAGAAATGACTGCTAATATCTTCAGATATGCAGTTAGATGATCAAGATAAATGTTGCAAAAATCTAGATCTATGCATTAGAAGACATTAAACAGTAGAAAAATAAGCTTTACTCCATAGATCCAATAGACAAGACAAGAATATATCCAATGAAATTTTTATTAATGGCACCTGGGAGGAAAACACAAGAGGGTGTTCTCTATTCTCCTCAATGGGATGGGTTCTTGTAAGTCCTCAAAACTTCAGTTTTAGAATTCCTCTCTCTTGATGGTGTAGAAAACCCAGAAAAAAAATGGAAAAATATGGCTATGACGGTGGATCAATAGCCAGACCAATAGTTGAGATCCGGAGTGATCTTTAGGCAACAAAAGGTGACAAATGAATGTGAAAGACCCTTCTATTTATAACAAAATATTGATTTAGTCTAGATATTGATGCATAATTAAAATATTATTAACCAAATCAAGATCCAAATTTTATGGAATATTTTATTATATTTGTTGGAGGGAAAAGGAATTTGACTTGAGTCAAATCCCCTTATTTGTAAATAATAAATAAATAAATGATTTATTTATAATTTTAAGGATATGGTTGAGTAATAATGAAACAAATAATGATTTATTTAATTATTTAAGGGAGATGTAGTCATATTTAACAAAGAATATTATTTAAGTAATGTTTAAATAGTTATTCTTAGAAAATAATAAGATAAATAATGATTTATCTAATTAATTTCCTTGTTTTGGGTTAAATATAACCAGGAATATTAATTAAATTGTTGTTTAAATAATTATTCCTTGAGGAAAAATCAAATAAATATGGAAAAATCAAATAAATATGGATTTATTTAATATTTCCCCATGGGTTTTCATGTTTAGACCATAAACAACTTAATAAAGGTGGTTTACTAAGTCATTTTTCATAGTGAATGTGATTTTACTTGGGGTAAAATTGGTCTTACTTGGTGTACTTGGGTCCATATAATAACAATGGATTAGATGACCCAAAAATGGTGTAACAGATTTCCCCCCAGCATGTGAGCGTTAAGAGCTAATCGTATGACCGAAGTACGTTGTAAGAACTCAATCACTAGACAACAATGGGGAAGTCAAAGTGAGAGGATTGTAAGGTAGACCAAAGTGCTAAAAGAACTAGACAGTGAGGAGGTGACTTGTAGGTGCGGCAAGTCTTTTTGATAAGTGAGTACCTGCTATAGGCAGCGGGGGAGGCATACCTATGCCCGCTGAGGCAATAGTACAAACAATAAGGCATCCAGAAAACCATGAGATGACATAATGTTGGCATAAACATGAGCCAGATAAAAAACACGATAATGAATCCCACATACATATTGTTCCTAGGATAATAGCCAGGACTTGTACAATAATATCTGAGTACATGAGATATAAATACAACCCAGATGCCCCTAAAAATAGGAAAGGGCTCTGAAAATTTCACTGATACATGCAAACAAAAAGGCGCTGCAAGAGGCTGAGGCCGACATCATAAAATGTATGGAGCTACATTGAAGGTTGTAATGAAGAGGTCATCTGAGTGTGTGGGGGGCTACCTATAGGGCTACCCCCTCATGAGTGCTAAGACATCTCACACACACCCGAGAATCACCGATGTCAATTGCTGCATCACTGGACCATCAAGTATACGGATTTCGATCATGTTGAAAAGGAGCTGGAGCTGAGAAACAATCAAGTAAAAGGGCATTGAGGAGTCCCTTTTCCTGATCCGAGGCACCAAAAAAGAGTGGAAGATGGAACCAAGGTACACCGCCCTCTAGACTTGTCTTCTAGAATGAATGAGCTGATGTCGACAGAAGGAGGTCTGGCATAGGTGAGGCAATAAGGGATCCTCAACTACGGCATGAGAGAAAATAGTAGAGTGACTGACAAAATGAAACCAATGATGATGATGAAATGGGGGGAAATGAGTAGCAAACGAACGACTTCCCTTGTTAGAGCATAAATAACATGGATGACCTGGCAGCGACTGACGCAATATCATGAGGGATAGGGGATAGTGGGACTGAATGCCATAATAAGTGACACGAGAGAGGGACCGAGCAATGAAGGATGGAGGATTATAGTGGGGTGTGAAGAGACTCGGGATAGACTCCATGAAAGAAATGATGATTCAACTCGGATGCTCTAAACAAGGGTGACTTGATGGTGCTTACACATAGGAAAAGGGTCCAATGGGGACCATAAAAGCATGAGTACAAGATGGTAACTCACGAAAAAGTCAACATGAGCATGGATAAGTATGGAGGCAACATGGTGTGCCCGGTACGAGTGTTGCAAGTGAAGAAATTCTATTTTGATGAAGGGTGAAGTGGTGCTTCATGGGAAAAATGTGTCGTGATGAAGTATTAAATCACTAAAAACTAACAGATACCCATTTGAGGGCTCAGTGAGAGCTTTCCAATGGTGTTTACGGTTTTGTAAACGGAGCTACGGTTGGATCGTAGCATGTGAAAGAAAAAACAAGGGTTTCTCTTTTAATAAGGAATTTTCCCTCCAAATGAATTCATTTGCATGTGGAGCTGTGGTGAATGTAGAGAGGAGAGAAGGCCCTTAATCTTGCGGCGATCGTAGCAGAAAAACCAACCGTTGGAATCGAGATCCATCAGTTGCAGGTAAGAGGCCTAACCCTACTATTTCTTTTCAGTGGATTAAAAGTTCATATTAGGTCCCTAGGGCTCAGGAATATCCCCCCACTCCTGCTCACGGCCGGGTCACGCTTTTTTGGGAAAAAAATGCGACCTGGGTAGCAGTTTTTTGGCAAAAAAGTGTGACCTGTCCCAGGTTTGGGCCTGAAAAGTGCGACCTGGTAGGGAGGGGTGTTTCTGTGCTATTTTTTGGTTGAGCACTAGGATTTTGTGATGAGAAATAGTCTTTCCTATCTGTATACTGAAAAATATGATGTTTTCATGAAGATATGGCAGAGTTACGGATTAAATGGAGAGAGAGAGACCTGGGCGCATTATGGTCGGAGATCTGGGAGGATCAGGGTGTCTGTAGTGCTTTGGCCAGGCTTGGGGTTCTAAAGTTTGTGGAGAACCCTTTGATGAGAGTTGGGGAGCCCTTATTGGCCCAAATTGTCAGCTATTGGGACCCGGACCATTAGGTCTTTATAGTGCAGGGGCACCGTATCGAGTTGACGGTCCAGGATATATATTTCTTGACTGGTCTCCCACAACTTGGAATGGTAGGGAATACTCGACCAGTATTAACGCTTGGGTGGAATATCATAGAGTTTGTAGAGTTCCATTGTCAGCCAGGTCTCCAAGTCAAGGGGACTCAGATACCCATCAGGGATTTGGAGAGGTTAGAGACCCGTGCTGTGGTCACAGTGGTGCTGCGGATCCTAGGCAACCAGGCACTCCATCACATCACGGGGGGGGGGGGGGGAATGATGCTTGTGCAGAGTGTTTTGAGTGGGAGCTACTATGGGTGGGCCCAGATGATGCTATCTTCATTGAAATGACAGTTGTCACTATGTGAGCGGCGATTAAACCATGACTGTGCATATGGTACATTTTTATGCTCTTTCTTCTTTGAGAAGATCTCGACACTTTGACCTCGTGTACAACTCCCAGATGGAGGCCCGAGAGAACCTAGGATGCGCCGATGGGGGTGACTATTGTGCAGAGGAGGAGGTGGAGCAGTTGGATGGGTGTTCCGTCTTGATTTATTTGTTCATTGGGATCAGATGCTGCTGTATATAGACGACTATCCCTATAGTGGGATGAGTTATTATGGGGACCCGGATCTGCCACTGCCACCTGGTCGTATATGGGGACCCGATGGTGAGTGAAAAATTGCTAATATTTTATGTGCATGTAAAGTTTCTAGAATATTATATGTGGTACTGATTCTTTTACTTTTGGTATGCAGATATAGCATTGGTAAAATCGGTTGGGTACATGGGACGACCTATAGTATCGGGGGCCACAGGATCTAGTGGATCAATGGCACACTAAAATGAGGATGCAATAACCCTTCTAGAGGATATCCATCATAAATGTGAGAGGCTTCTGACCGGTGTTTCGAAACGTGGTTGGTAGGACTTAGATGACCAGTACATAGAGCCATGTATTGGTTTACCCTTGGAATGGTGAGGGGTCATGCGGCACATGGCGATGGCCGGACAGGGCATGTGTGATCTATGAGTGGCAGGGGCAGTGCCATTGGCTCGGGATCCTCCAGATAGTGTTTAGTGTGTAGGGGTAGGTGGTGCCCCCAGTTTTTATTTTTTGTAACATGCTATGGGCATGTCATATGTATCAGAGTTAATGAACTCTAAAACATTTTATACGACACATATTATGGATATGCATTGTTTTGATATTTTTATGTTATTGTCTTGTGCTAAATGTGTGTGTTAGATGCCAATCCAGAATATGGTTTGCAATGCTATCTACATAGAGATTTTGTGCTCTAGGTACATGGCTAAAAGTAATTATTTCAAATTCACGCATCAAAAGCTTCACTCGTAAATATCTTCTAAAAAGGATAGGATTATACACACGATATACACCATTCAATTGCATGACAAGAAGCAGGGACTCTAAACGAACATGAAGGTGGAGGATGTGATGTGAAAGGGCATCAGCTAATAAACCTCGTACAACATCACATTCGGCCTGATTATTGGTAGCAATACCAATGCATACACCATTCGAAATAAAAAGCGCATGCAAAGGGGTAAAAATGGCCCAACCTGCCAAGGCTAAATTACGGGAGTAGCGACTTGCACCATCGACAAAACCAATATATGGTGTTGATGGGGGGTCCCTCTGAAAGGTGCCACAAGACAATAAATGGGAGGATAAAGAAAAATGCTGGCAACCTGAGCGCACAGTAGAAATCGAATGCACTCTACGGAAGGGAGCGATCTGGGTAGGATGTCTACTTCCCACATGCCATCGGTGAGGGGAAGTGTGGGAGCTACTGGAGGCGTAGCTTGAGATCAGGTTGCATAAGTCAGAAAGGGTAGGGATGATGGCATCCTGTTTATGGGCGAGAAAGATGAAGTTAGGGGTGGACGTAGATTCCATGATGTTGTCATCACAACAAGAGGTGGAAGGACAAGAGGAAGGGAGACCACATGACGCAGCAAGGCTACCTGACTCATCATCATGAAAAGAAAGACTCACATGTGCATTGTCATGGGGGATGACATAAGAACAAGTAGATAAAGGATCCACTGATGTTGAGCCTGGGGTGTTTGTTGAAAGGAGGTCAAGTGAAACAACAGGAGAAGATTCAGAGGAAGCTTTTGTCGAGGGTCTCAAGGATGATGAAAGGTAGAGGATGGTTGCCACATTCTCCATCATTTCGACATCAGGGGGGTAATTTCAATAGGAGCATGTAAATCCTCAGTATTGCCTACAACATACTATGCAAGCACGGGAGAAGCAGATTGATTTTGTTCAATCTCGTACTCCGAACTACCTCCAAAGAGGCATGATAATGTGTAAGGCGGGGAAAATGATGAGAGTAATGGCCATGGAGACCACACAAAGCACATGGGTGTTTGGTATGAATAGTCTTGGTGTTCTTGGTTGCGGTCGATGAATAAGCAGAGGTTTCAGGGACCGTAGACTCAGGGAACCCGACATTAACCATGGGCTTGATGCGGGGCAACACGGGACAAGTATGGGTGGTGTGACCAATGAGATCACACAAAGCGTAGGGCTTTGGAGGCGAAGGAGGTGTAGGGTCAATCGGGGAAGATTTTTCCTTTGAGGCCTTTTTGTGAGCTTTACTCTTCTTACCCGAAGCGGTCACTACAGGGGGTGGATATTGTTGAGGTGGCTGAGGCACTGTGACAACGAGAGAAGTCAGGGGGGACCGATTGAACCGGGGTTAAAGAAAGATAAGGTTTAGGTTGACCTAGTGGGGTGGCGGTTGGAGGATCAAGGTACCAAACCGAAATCCCAATGGTCAAGTTAGGAAGAGAGAGGGTGGCCATCACAGGTGCCGTATATATGCTTGGTGGATGGACTAGGAATGGTATCTGACCAGAGGGATAATTTCCAGGTGGAACAACTCCTAAATTGTTAAGGCCTAGAGGAACCGACCCAGGAGGATAGAGAGGCTCATGAGTACCAGATGAAGGGCCAGGAGGAGGAGGTCCAAAAGGCTGCATCGAAGGGCTAGGAGATGGCTGCGAAGGGCGAGGGGGCTAATGACTAGTTGAGGCAGGCCTCATGAGAGAAGCCCGAGACGATTGCATCATGCAAACATTTGATGAGTTGGGATCAGAGATGGGAGGAGGAATACTAGGGAATGTACCAAGCAATTAGCAGTCCTTGTAGACGCTAGGTGAGACATTGGTCAAAGGGTCGACGGTTTGCTTATTGGCCACTGAAGAAATAATGGACTCAGGGGGGTCTGATACTTCGGTTCATAATAGGTCAATTGGTCAATGGTGACTATATTTTCGTTATGGGGGAAGGACATCTTGTGGTGGACTACAAAAGGGACAACAAACATCACATAAGTGTAGCTACGACCCAATAGAATATTGTAATCTAAGGGGGCGTCTATGACTTCTACATCAACGCAAACCGTCTTGCCTGCAAGAGTGATAGGACAATTGCAGAATAAGCCAATGGGATTGGAGGCGTGGCCATCCCATGCTCGAAGAGTGATCATGGAAGGAGCCAACTCAGGAGATCCGAGTTGTTTCCAAACTAAAGCAGACATCACATAGGTGGATGCCCCATCATCAGTAATGCACCGAGAAAACTTGGCGTTTCGGATCCTGACTGGGATTTGGAAAGCGATGGAAGTAGGGAGAGGAGGATGTTCTAACCGGTCAACATCAAAGACAATCCATCGATCGTCAGAAGGTTCTACAGCACCCACGGCAGATAGAAGATCTTTTCGTTGTGAAGGGCACAACTGGAGGAGTTCCAGCATTGAAATAGCAGCAGGGGACTGTGCCAAATCATCAAATATGCTATACGAATCGGTGGCTTTGCCAAAAGTAGCATTTCAACACAATGGTCCCTTAGGGACCTTGGTATGAACCTCCACCCTAGGCTGAGGGATCTGTAAGGGACCCTTAGGTGTCGAAAGAGGCTCTGTAGAGACCGAAGAAGGCGGCTAGGAGACAGACGTAGCGGGAGGCTTGTTGTACTGACGAGACCGAGTCTGGAGATTGATGTCTATGGTTGAAGGCTGATCGGATTTCATCATGAGAATCTGGTCAGAAGGGGTACCACTCAGAAGAGGTTTGGTAACAGTGTGGTAAACAAAAGGTTAGGCAAAAAGAGGAGGCATGTTGTACCCTAAATACGTGTTACTAGGAGGGGAAGATGTGCGGGAGGTGCTGGCCCCCCCTTGAGGAAAATCAGAGCCTATGGGAGGTTGAGCAATGATGACACACACACAGCACAAAGGAAAAAGAGACCGACAAGGGCAGGGAGGTGCAAGATCAACCGATTACAATGTCTAAACAAGGGAAAAAAGGTGCAGGATCAATTGATTTCAATGTTTTATAGTCTTTTCTTGGCGGTGTTAACCGAGCCCTTTTTCGCTTAGTGTGTGTGTGTAAAAAGTGTGTAAATTTTAATTTTTAAACCCAGACATTTGTAGAGAAAAAGAAAAAAGTGTGTTGTATAGATGTAAATAACCTATAAATGACAGTATATAAGCTAGCAAATCAGAAAATAAACAGCTAATAATGCAATAATCTAAACCCAAGAAGGTGGGCATCTCAAAACTAGTCTATAGGTGAGTGAAAAAAGCTAATAAAAACACACTAAAATAGCCAATATATCTAAGGTTAGGAGGGACAGGGATCTAAAGGACAAAATCTGCTGGAAAGTGGTGCAAAAAAAGCAAGAGATCAACAGAAAAATTGCTGTAAAAATAGGTGGTGAAAGCCTATCTCCAGGAGGGAAGCATTGTGCCCCCTAAAGGAAAACCTAAACAAAGCTAAATGAGGGTATTTTGATGGATAACAAGCCGATCTGAAGGTGAGGTATCAGATTTGAAAAAATGGCTGAAGACTCTGAAATTTTAGACAACCTGCAATAGCAAAAACTCTTCCACAAAAAGTGGAGGGTACTGAAGCTCTAGGGGGCTAGGTTCCCACTTATTTGAGTAAAAAAGAACAAGTACAGGTCCAAAATGTGCAGAGATGGTGGTCAGAAAACCCTGAATAGAGGCTCAGACAAACCCAGAAAACTTTTAGAAAAATCCCTGAAAAAACTCTAGGTCGCAGTTTCTGACCTGTTTTCAGCAGAGGTTGCACTTTTTGGGCAGTAAAGTGTGCCCTGGAGGTCCAGGTTGCAGGTTTTGGGCTGAAAAGTGTGACTTGCACTTCCAGCACTCTCAGCGGCAGATTTCAAAAAAAGTTGTCGTCTCAGCTGCGGCTGATGTCTGTCACCTACGCAATAGGTTCGAAAACACATGGAAGTCAGAATTTTTATCGTTTTAGGGTTTTATGCGTTAAAAACAACATCAAGAAATGAAAAAACAAGGGGCTGAAGAGAAATCCTAGGGTTTTAATTAGCTGTATATGCAAGGATCAGAAAAAAGATATCGGTCATAATTGTAAACCTGTGTGGAGTCGCCAGTTGTTAGTATGAATCTTGATATGAAGCGTACGAAAAAATACCACTTTAGCTGCGCATAAAAAACAACCCTAATAACAGAAATGACTGCTAATATCTTCAGATCTGCAGTTAGATGATCAAGATAAATGCTGCAAAAATCTAGATCTATGTATTAGAAGACATTAAACAGTAGAAAAATAAGATTTACTCCATAGATCCAATAGACAAGACAAGAATATATCCAATGAAATTTTTATTAATGGCACCTGGGAGGAAAACACAAGAGGGTGTTCCCTATTCTCCTCAATGGGATGGGTTCTTGTAAGTCCTCAGCACTTTAGATTTAGAATTCCTCTCTCTTGATGGTGTAGAAAGCCCAGACAAAAATGGAAAAATATGGCTATGATGGTGGATCAATAGCCAGACCAAGAGTTGAGATCTTGAGTGATCTTTAGGCAACAAAAGGCGACAAATGAATGGGAAAAACACTTCTATTTATAACAAAATATTGAGTTTGTCTAGATATTAATAGTTAAAATATTATTAACCAAATCAAGATCCAACTTTTATGGAATATTTTATTATATTTGTTGGAGGGAAAAGGAATTTGACTTGAGTCAAATCCCCTTATTTGTAAATAATAAATAAATAAATGATTTATTTATCATTTTAAGGATGTTATTAAGTAATAATAAATAAATAAATGATTTATTTATCATTTTAAGGATATGGTTGAGTAATAATCAAACAAATAATTATTTATTTAATTATTTAAGGGAGATGTAGTCATATTTAACAAAGAATATTATTCAAGTAATGTTTAAATAGTTATTCTTAGAAAATAATAAGATAAATAATGATTTATCTAATTAATTTCCTTGTTTTGGGTTAAATATAACTAGGAATATTAATTAAATTTCTATTTAACTAATTATTCCTTGAGGAAAAATCAAATCAATATGGATTTATTTAATATTTCCCCATGGGGTTTCCTGTTTAGACCATAAAAAACTTAATGAAGGTGGTTTACTAAGTCATTTTTCATAGTGAATGAAATTTTACTTGGGGTAAAATTAGTCTTACTTGGGGTAAAATTGGTCTTACTTGGTGTACTTGGGTCCATCTAATAACAATGGATTAGATGACCAAAAAATGGTGTAATAGTGTGATAATGGAGTTTGTTTGTATTGGGCTGATATGACATTCCACATGTCCTTCAGTATGATATTTTTGCTCCATGATTCACATAATGATGTGAAGAGGCAGCAAGATATCTTGTTGTCGTGGCTTTTATTGGGGGACTTTGGTCGTACATACTCCCCTACTTTCCATGATAGTGTTGGAGGATGGCAGCAAGAAGCACTCCTCCAATGGATTTTACTTGGAGAGTATGGAAAACATACTTTGTATCTTTATTGTGTGGTGTGGCAGCAGGGAGCATTGCTACGTTGGCTACTATTGGGAGAATATGGTTTGACATCTTTGTCTACCCATATATCTCTACTTCTTCTTTTGTACAATGCTGGGATGATGCTTAGATCCAACAAGGCCAATAGGGCTAAGGATGGAGGCATGAAAAGCCTCTATTTACTTCATGTAGCATGGGATGGAGGTATACTTTGTGAGTTGGAGCTTTCCTCTAGTGGAAGGAACCATCTATATTTATGTATCTCATGTATTGTGGAGGGTGTTGGACAGCTTGTAGTTGTCACTTGGAGCTTCATGATTGATGAGGGGTATCTAGCTACATAGTCAGAGATCACTCTAGACATTATAGAGAGGCAAATTTGGTGTTGGGCATACATAACTCACTGCAGAAAATGGGGAGACCTTCCTTGTGTGGATGCCATTTTGAGAGGGAAAGATTGCTCTAACATCTACTTTTGCAGTTGCTTGAGGACATGCAACATTTTGCTAGGGAGGACTGTAATATTCCCAAATTTTCACATGATATTTGGAATATTAGAGTTCTTAATAAAATTAATTAATTAAGTAAATAAAAGGGTGGAGGGACCCATAATCCTCAAAGATGAATAAAATCCACTTTTTATGTGTGTATGTGGATATTCTAGATCTAGATCTAAAATCATGGAGTAGTGGAGCAGTTCCATTAATTGAGATCATGTCTTATTTATGAGATATATTATGGTGGATCAAACAGTCAAATAAGATCATGGATCTTAAATGAAAAATCATGAGGATATTTGATAAGGTCAACTGAGATCATAGTGCATTCAAAGAAGATCATAAAGCACTTATTATAAGATAGTGGAGGAAGTGATGAAATTAATGCACACATGATGGAGAGGGTGATCACCCCATGTGAATATGATGGAGGACATGGAGAAACAACGCAGTCAACCATGGAGACTTATGTCCACATGCACAACGTGGTTTTGGAGTGGGCCTAGGCTATGGAAGGCTCATATCTATATAATGAAGGTGGAGGCACAATGGAAGACATGATTTGGATTATTCATTTCTTGATTTGTTTAGATCTAGATTTATCTTAGCACATTTCTATGTAGGCTTGGGCTATATAGCAGGGTTTTCAGTGCTGTCTAGCACAGGGTGTTCCCAAGCGGGAATCCCACCTCTTTCTTTGAGTGATATCTAAGGAAGAGGATTGTACTACATTCCTTATCAGGTATTGGTGCCATCTTCAAGAGGTTGTTTCTAGTATTCAACTAGGAAACTGATGGAGGATTCATCCTACCACTTCTTCACATTCAGTCTTCCGGGAGTAGCAAATCTATATCTGGCATTCAGGCCATTGGGTTTTACCTCCATGTAGCAGCAGTCCCTTCAAGGATTGCACAATCTAGTCTTGTAGATCTATAGGAGGAAGAAAGTTTCCATTATTTCGGCTGGAAATCCTATGAGGGATCACCTTCTCACATTGGATCTATTGTTCCCATCACACAGGAGCCGATTTGACACATCTAGCAATATTCTATTGAGCCTCCCCCTCTTACGATAGATTTTTTTGAATTTGCTGTTCATCCAACAACTATTTTCAATGGAGGAGATTGGGGGAGCTAGATCTTGAGCTTTTAGCCCAAGGATCTTTGAGCTTTTTGAATTTGCTGTTCATCCAACAACTATTTTCAATGGAGGAGATTGGGGGAGCTAGATCTTGAGCTTTTTAGCCCTAATCTACATTTTCAGCATCATCATAGCTCCCATTCTACCTAGATCTAAATTTCAATATTTCAGGGAGTTGTAGTCCCAACAGTTGCAGCAGGGAAAATGCATTTTACCTTCCAGTAGTTCATCATTTACAAAGTCTCTCTTGTAGGATCATTACAGGGTCATTCCAGGCCATCCCTTTGGCTTGAGTGTCTCATATTTTGAGCACTGTTGTACTTTATTTTTCACCTCCTATATAATAAAATGGCTCAATTATTTCTGTGCATTATGATGTGTATTTAGATTTATTTTTTACTTTGCTGGAGTTCTTATATTGTGTTTCAATATTACTGCGTTCTCACCTTTGGGACACTACACTCTCATTAATGAGATAGCTTCTTATATTTTGTATAAATAGGGGAAGCTTTCTCCTATCAAATCATGTGTAAAATTGGAGTTATGCTCAAGCTTTGAATAAAGAATTAGATTGTGGCACCTTACTCATGAATGTTCTTTCATTTTCACTTGGTTTTGCTTACATATGGAGCATCTCGATTTACCATCTCTCATACTTTTAGATCAGCTACCTAAAATGTGTGAGATTTACTTCTTTTATAGATTAAATTTTATTTTCTTTCTTAGTATTAGTTTTAGAATAACTATGTAATCTTTGATTTTCTAAAAACATTTCAAAAGGAAATATTTATCTATTTTCCAATTGGATTAAGTTTGAGGAAATAAAGCTCATAGATATTTAGTTTCCTCTCATTTTCTATTATTCACTTTCTTAGATCAAACTGTCAATTCATTGTATAATTGTATAATTCATACTTCCAAGTTGGATGATTAAATGTTCAACCTATACAATCATTGAGCTTTACTTTTACATGCTTTTACATGCTTTTACATTTCTTTTTAGATTCTCATTCAATTTTATAATTAGGTGTTCTTAAAGATCATTTCAAGAAGGTGATTTTATCATATTTCTAAACTGAATACTTGAATACATAACTTATGCAATTATTGAGTTTTCCCTTTGCATGCTTTAATTGCTTTCCTAGATTTGAAGACTAAAGTATAATCAGTTGCTTGTACATCATCTCAATAGGGTGATTCTATCATATTAGATGCTGAAGCGATTGAACATACCTTAGTTTTTTTTCTTTACATGCTTCGAAATTATTTCTTAAATTAAAATTTCAATTCCTGTAAGTGTGATTGCATGTGCTATATTTTCTTTTGAATTTTTTTTCTTTCTTTTCGTTACTTGATTTCATAGGTTAGTTGAATTTCATTTTCATTTTTTTATTTCATAGATTAGATGAATTGGTTTTCATTATTCTGTAGTTAGATTGATCTAAACTAAAATATAATTTCTAGAAAATATAGTGCATGCATGCTTCACAAGCTTACAAAACCCCTGGGTTGAAAAATTAAATGATAGGAAATTATTCTGCCCCAACTTTTTGGCGCTGTTGCCGGGGAATTGTGCATAGGAACTAGCTTTCAGTCTAGAGTGTATTTTATTTGTTTTTGTTTTTTTTTAATAACCATTTATGGACAAGGGGTCTAGAATGTAGTCCAAAGACTACATTGAGGAATGGTATCAAAAAGCGATTGTGCCACAACATTCATCAATTCTTCAAGAGATCCTTGTGGCAAATCGAAAGGTCAAGTCGATTTCGCATATCCTTACAAACAATCAGGTACATTTTTCAATTTTGTATATGAATATTTCAGAGATTCTAATCTGTAAATGGCTTCATTGGAAGCATGAATATACTTAAAAATAAAAAATAAAATAGTTTTTAGATAGATAGGAATATATATATATATAGTTTTTAGGATAAATTTGATGTTTTTTGGTGCAGTAAGAACCACCCATCTACTAACCCTTGGTAGGAAATATTTGCAATAAAACAAATGACCGAGAACAAAGAACACAAGCGAATATCACGAGTGATAATTTACGGTATGAGTTCAATCCTTTTCATTTTATTTTTGCAAAATTTACACAGAAGTCAATTGATAAAATCTTGACTATGCTAACAAAATAAAATAAAAAATCTCGAGTATGCTTCCTTCTACGCTTCGTGTGACCTGGAGGATCAAAAAAAGAATTTTTTTGTTTGTTAGTATATTATAAAATCTAAAAAAGTTATTATTTAGGTACAGAATGCAATTCTGCAGCTAATTTCTATTTTCATCATTTGATTTAATTTAATTTTATTTTTTTATAAACTTTTAAATTAAAACCAAAATAAAACTTTTCAAATTCATTTTCTTTATTAATAAATTGTTTTGTTTAAAAGAAATATATATGTATATTTTTAAATCTTTTTAAAAATGTAACCTATATAATTTTTAAACTAAATTTTTTTAATATAAAACAATTATAAAACAATATATATATATATATAAACAAACAAAAAAAGTACGTCTCTCTTTCCTTCCATTTTTTCATTCCAACAGCTGTTGGGATTGCCTAGTTTCCAGCAGTTCCCCATGGTATGTTATGAATAAGAGAAATATCGCTGCCTCGGTCGATTGACTTTGAGAATTCTGTATCCTTCAATTCAATGTTGCAGTAATCTAAATTCATTTCGAAATATGGAGATTCCCTCCTTTCTTTCCACATCGTCATTTCCTCCATTCTATCTATATACAATTTCTCCTTCTGTTTTAGAGACAGGAAGATCTTATCTACCGAATCATTGCACATATCCTTTTGAGTTAGGGATTTTGTGTACAAATAAAAGTGATATTTCACTACACATAATAAAAAAAACCATCCTTCAGGCTTCAATTAAATCTGCAACCTATTACATCGATCAATTTACAAGTGAATTCATTATACAGATTTGTTTTCTAGGAAGTTGAAGTTTGATTTCGAATTGAAATCAAATGCTTAATGCATGTGGAAATTTATGAACCTATTCAACCAGCAATTAATTTTTTTGCCAGAGAAGAAGCCAGGAAATGTGTAATGGTTTTGAGACACGATTTTAAAACGCATTTTATGATCAAACCGAGGCGAATTAGAAAAAAATAAAACATGAGTTTTTTCAGGAACGAGACCTATTAGGTAACTTGGGAGCGAGTTTCTGGAATTTTCAACTGTTTGGGATAAATTCAGGGTTCTTCGAAGCTCCATTTTCTAGATTGCATAAAAGAAAACTATTTTAAAATGAATTCACATAGATAGTTATGGTTTTTTCTGGCAGTGAAACAGATGGAGAAAGGTTCAAATGCTTGGGGTCTTGTTTATATGCCACTAAAAACAATCTTTCTAGGGCATGTGAGGATTAGTTCTCTCGCAATATCTCTGTTATGTTTAAAAGTAACTAAAAAAAAAGCCAATGGTCATAGATCCAAAGTCAGGCTCAGCCTTGTGTAACTGTCCACCAGCTGAGTGACTCCTTCCACTTGCTTAAAAAAAATCTCTTTCCCTACATTGGATCCAATGGCTATCCTACCTCGTGTTCATGCCTTTCTAATAGAACATAGAATAGAAATAGCAAGGGGTGAAAATGATCCTAGAAGCGATCCTAGAATGGGTGAAAAGGATCCTAGAATTTCTCTTCAGTAAGGGGTGAAAAGGATCCTAGAAGCGAAGCCAAAGCCTGCAACCCATCCACTCCCAAATGAATGATCTCATTTTGTGTTGTCAATTGCAATTTCAAGCAATCACTTGCATTGTGCATTAGAATGGAAAATTCAAAGGTGATTGTTAATCGATTTGCTAAGTACTGAAGCAGAGACAATGAATAACTTCCAAAGCTCGGATCCAATCTAACAACTGGTTGTAAAACTAATCCCTTAGAAAATATTTTGTTTTCTTGAACAATCTGATCACAAATATAAAGAGCACCAACTGTCACGAAACAGTTACCTGCACTTATGTTATTTGAAGAAAATAATGGCCCAGGCCCTTGATCCAAATGAATTCATATAGTATATAGAAGTTGTGAGCTGCCAGATCATAGATTCAGGAAGTAAAAAAAAATGGCGAAGGTGGGATTCGATCGCAGAAAAACATTCATTGATCGTTGCCATGGTTCATCATCCTTGTTTGAAAATTCATTTCTTTATTAATTTTTTTATTAATATATATATATATATATATATATATATATATATATATATATATATATATATATATTTTTTTTTTTTTTTTTTTTTTTGTAATTTTTTTTAAAATTTTTTAAAAATGTAACATATATAATTTTAAAAAATAAAGATTTTATTTAACAAATTTAGTAATGATTTTCAGAACAATTGGAATATTATTTAGATGATTTCTCAATATCTGTCATTAAGCATTTTGTTGCTGTGTATTTTCCTATGAAGCTTTAACTTGTAGGACACAACTAATCTTTCACATGCCAATCATATTACTGAGCACATTACATGAAGTCATCCGACAACAGGGAGTTGATTTATTTTTCATGGTTATTTCTTAAAAATGGATTGTTATCAATATCATGAATTGGATTGAATATAACACTTTTGATTTCCCTTAATTTGTTTCATTTGAAATTCAAATTTTCGTGTAAGAATCATAGAGGAATTGGCCATTTCTTTTTTAATACCCATATGTTCTTTATGCCAAGTTTTTTTGCAGGTTTTGGATGATCGAATGATCATTGAAGGAAACCAATTGTGCGCGCAATTGGTCTTCAGAGGCAAAAGAGAAACATAAGAACAAGTCCATATCCAGATCCATCAAGACCATTACCTTCCCTCCCTTCTGAATTATAGATCCAACCAAGCAATTCAAAGCAAGCCACAATTATTTTCCAAGGAAGAGTCAGTTGTTCATTTTTTTTCACATACACTTTCCATTAATTTTTGTCTACTCCTAACCCATAAATAAAAGCAAGAAGCTCACTTACATGCTTATTGCCTGTTGTCATTTTCCATTTTCATCTTCCATATCCATTTTCCTTCTCCTTTCCTTTTCATTTCACAAATAAACCTTGCTTCAATGCAAATTATTGAGTCCATAGTTATTTGAGTCTAAAATCCTTACAAAAACACCTTGAGGCTTGCATGCCTTAATGGAATGTCTTCTTGTTGAAAAACAATGGGAATAAATTAATGTCCCTTGTTCATTGGATCTTCTAGGTAATTGAAAACAGAAAAATTATTTTCACCTAGCAAGATGTGTTTGGGTATCTTGACTCTGATTGTCATCAATGGTGAGAGTTCTCGTGTTGACTAGTGGCATCTATTAATGGCCACTAAGTCAAAAATTTCCTGCTATGTTCGACATCAGAACATATATTCACATAGCAGGAATTATGCCAACGAGTTTTGAAGACATGAAGACTATAATTTTCAGCATTTTGAAGCAAATTAAGAAGATATGTAGCTACAATAGATCAACACTATTCTACAGTTACAGAATCAGATGGAAGCTACAGAATCAAATGACAACAACAGAATCAGATGAAAATTGCAGAATCAGATGACAACTGCAGAATTAGATGACAACAAGCTAATCAGATGGCAACTGCAGAATCAGATGGTAGTTGCAGTATCAGAGGACAACTGCAGAATCAACATCATTTCACAGCAAATTCAACAGTTTTAGTAGAAGCAATAAAAATTCATATTGACTCTTTTATCCGTAACTTATATAGCCACATGAAGAAGATTATAATAAAAATTTTGCAGCCACCACACATGCAAATCATCCTTTTTCAAAGGGTAAGTTAAGGTACGTCATTTTCTAACTTTTTACAATAGAATTCCTTGAAAAGCTAGAATGATAACTTTTGGAAAAAACACTTCTTTTCCTCATTTCATAAAATTACCAATACCATCAGTTGGGGGGGGGGGGGGCATATTCACATTTTTACACATTCATATCACATTCAAAATCCCACATATTTTCAAAAGATATTAACTATTAAATTATTATTATGAGCATACAATGGCTTTTCAAAAGTATTTAAAAGATAAATGGATGCATACATAATCATGGTTGTCACACAAGAACCAACCATGATGTAATACAATAAAGATATACTTTGAAAAAATAATCAAATTATCATTATGCAAAGTTCAAAGATCAAAATTTGATGCAACAACAAAATATGGTTGAAACACAAGAACCAACCATTTTTCAATTCAACTAAAAGACTTTGCAGAAGTATAAAGTTATCACATGATATCATGCAAAGTTAAGAACAAGCTCAAAGGAAAAAAGAAGAATTAATGTAATAGATTGCATGAGAACTTGCAATAGCTTCAGTTGGGGGGTATGTTGGGCCTTGAAATTGTCATTTACTTCCATTACGTTTTCACTTATATTTTCATATTACCACCTTCACTCCACCTCCATTTCATTACATTTACCTTACCATTACCACTATTGGGTTACATTATGTTTTTCCAAACTTTATTAATTCCTAGTATTTTTAAGTGAATTTGTGGTTAAAAATTCGAAAATAACATGCACATACTTATACTTAACAAGTGGAATGAGTTTGTTTCCATGTCTAGGTCAAAAAGAAGCTTCCAAAAGACTCTTATGTGGCCTCCTAAGGCCAAATTCGAATTTGGATGGAGAATATCATGGGATCATAAGGATATGTGTCTCATTTCCTATTTGTATTGTAAATCTAAGAAGACATGTGCCTTATCACTTCCTATTTGGATTATAACTCTAGAGATATAGGGAGAGATTCATGACTCTCATTAATGAGATAGCTTCTCATCTTTTGTATAAATAATGGAAGCTTTCTCCTATCAAATCATGTGTAAAATTGGAGTTATGCTCAAGCTTTCAATACAGAATTAGATTGTGGCACCTTACTCATGAATGTTCCTTCATTTTGACTTGGTTTTGCTCACATATGGAGCATCTCGATTTACCACCTCTCATAATTTTAGATCAGCTACCTAAAATGTGTGAGATTTACTTGCTTTTATAGATTAAGGTTTATTTGCTTTCTTAGTATTAGTTTTAGAATAACTATGTAATATTTGTTTTTATAAAAACATTTCAAAAGGAAATATTTATCTATTTTCCAATTGGATTAAGTTTGAGGCAATAGAGCACATAATTATTTAGTTTCCTTTCATGTTCTGTTATTTACTTTCTTAGATAAAACTATCAATTCATTGTATAATTAAATAAAATATCAGGCCAAGAAGGTGACTTGTGATACTTCCAAGTTGGGTGATTAAATGTTCAACCTATACAATCATTGAGCTTTACTTTTACATGCTTTTACATTTCTTTTTAGATCCTCATTAAATTGTATAATTGGGTGTTCTTAAAGATCATTTCAAGAAGGTGATTTTATCATATTTCTAAAATGAATACTTGAATGCCTAACTTATGCAATTATTGAGTTTTTCCCTTTGCATGCTTTAATTGCTTTCCTAGATTTAAAGACTAAAGTATTATCGGTTTCCTATTGGATGCTGAAGTGATTGAACACACCTTAGTTGTTTTTCTTTACATGCTTTGAAATTCTTTCTTAGATTAAAATTTCAATTCCTGCAAGTGTGATTGCGTGCACTATATTTTCTTTTGAATTTGTTTTCTTTATTTTTGTTACTTGATTTCATAGGTTAGTTGAATTTCATTTTCATTATTTGATTTGATAGATTAGATGAAGTGGTTTTCTTTATTCTGTAGTTAGATTGATCTAAATTGAAAGATAATTTCTAGCACACACAGTGCACACATGCTTCACAAGCTTATGAAAGCTCAGGGTTGACAAATTTAATGACAGGAAATTATTTTGCCTCAGCACTATGTCCTCCAACATTTCAACTGAGACCAAATTTTTCTTCAGACCCAGTACATGAATCAAATATTTTAATTGAAATAGTTTACCTGAATCCCTTTGAAAGGTAATGGTACCAATTCTGGTAGTATTGTACCATCCTTCGTCACCCATCTCAATATGCATTTGGAGATATTTCTCCTCCATTTCACTGAAAAGTTCCTTATCTCCCATAATGTGAAAGGAATCACCACTATCCAAATACCACACCGATCACAATGCACTTGACAACATGCATGAAATCAAGGATAAGTCAAGATAAAATTGTGAGGCAAGGGTCTCACTAGATTTAGCTCTGACAACCTTCTTGTTCTTCCTTTTTTGTGGACAGTTAGTAGAAAAATGCCCATGTTCGTGACAATGAAAACACTTCACCTTGGACATGTCTCGCTTCTTGCCTTTGGACTCGTATTTTGAAGGAAATTTCTTCCCTTTCCCTTTCCTCACCTTTGCATCCAAAGAAAAATCCTCTTCATCCTCGTTCTTAGATGAAGATCCATCTCTAGTGTTCCATCTAAACTCCTCCTGTACCAAATCCAACCATAGTAGTTCCCAATCTGGAAATTTTTCCTGTCCGTTGACAAATTCTTGATAACTCTTCCAACTCTTAGGAATTCCTAGGAGAGCCAAGCTCACCAAATCATCATCAGCGAATATTATTCCCACAATCCCCAGTTCAACATGACATTGGACAAACTTTGTGAGATTTTTTTGAATGGTGTTGCGCTTTTCCATCTTGATCTTCCTGAGTTTTTCTTTAGGCGCCAATTTCCTATGGTCGTTACTTCTTTGGAATAGATCTGTCAAAGCCTTCCACATATCATTGGTGTGGCTTTCCCATGGAGGCTTGAGATAATGTGATCTCATACTCCCTCCAACAAGATCCTCCTCGCCTTTGCCACTTTCTTTTTCCATGAATCTAGATTGGTAGCATCTGCATCATCTGGCTTAGGAACATCTTTGTTAATGATTTCCTTCAAGCCATTTTCTTTGAGTACTGCCTCCATCCTGTCCTTACAAGAAATGTAGTTCGAGCTACCCTTGAGTGTATACTCTAACCTCAAGCCATTGAACTCCATTTTGATCTTGAATGAGCTGTAGCACCACGAAATTCTTTCTGCAAATTCGTATTCTATCCAGTCACAAAATCAGCTCCTGCTTCACTTCTACAATTTCATGTTCTCTGATACCATGTAGAAATTATACAACAAGCATGTATATATTGGATTCACCCGATCTAAAAAGGTGTTAACGTTAAATACTAAATCACTTCTATAAACCTTTTGCGGAATTAAAAAAACAATCGCTAATCACATGAACATGAAGAAAGATCAATCACACACAACACAGATAATTTCTCGAGGAACGCTTACAGCTAAAAGCCCCACTATATTCTATTTTGTATTAAGCATGGATCATGAAACAATTAAATACAAAACTCTTCTCACAAGATCCCTTAGTACATCAGTTAATTGTCTCACACTTTCATACAAAAATTGGAAAAGTACTTAGCCAATTTACTGCCTCCAGATAGCCTGCCTTGCTTGCGCAATCCCTGTTGAATGTAATCCCTGATTGAATGCAATCCTGCCTACCTTTACTGTGCAAGTATCATGGGAACTCCATTGGGTGTTTTCCTACATGTGTGCAAGAAGATAATCCTACAACTGATAGTCAACTTCCCTTTCACCTAGAACTCAATTGGGTCTGCGTTGGATCTGACATGTATGCAGCTAATAATAGTAAATCCTCAGTTTCATGTGAGATCATTGATTGTGAATTAATTAAAATTTAATTCACTACATTCGTCACTAGTGTATCTTCAGTTACAACTAGCACAACTGAGTTTAACTCACTTAACTGAGTTAAACTGATTTACAACTTGCACCAACTCATGCACCACTGCACTTCGAACTTTGTTACAACCAGAATTACTCTGCATATCCCACCAACCAACCTCTAAGTCGAAATCCAATAGCTAACTGAATTTTCCACTTCACTTAACTATTTCAAGTCCACATTGAGAATATATTACAATTTAATTTACATCTAAATTAAGGGATAATAAAAATAGACATGCACCCAAAAATAGCACTGTGGGCCCCATGCTAGTGTAGGTGCTTAATGCAACCAGGTGCTAAATGAAACCAGGTTCTAAATGCAACTAGATGCTTAATGCACTAGTGTGGGTGCTGATCTTCTTGATGAATCTCAACACATATATTTCAAATTAATTGGTTATATTTTTATTTATTTGGCCTTATATGTGGATGATATGTTTCTAATTGGAAATGCCAAGGAGATTGATCTAGGAAGTGAAAATTAAGTTTTCCTCTAAATTTGACATGAATTATCTTGGTGCTGCAACTTTTATCTTGGGAATGGATATTAAAAGAGATTGAGAAAACTTGAAACTTTGGTTAAGTCATAGGAATTATGTAGAGACAATATTATGGAGGCTTAATATGCAAGAATGTAAACCAATAAAGTTTCCTATTCCTGTAGGTGTAAATTTATTTGAAAATGAGTGTCCCAAAACAAAAGAAGAAGAGGAAGAGGACATTTCCCATGTTCCATGTGCCAGTCCAGTTGGAACCTTGATGTATGCAATGGTGTTACTAGAATGAGCATTACACACATAGTGGGCGTGTTGAGAAGTATATGTAAAATATGAGAAGGGAGTATCAAAAATAGTTAAGAGGGTTTTCAATTATTTATGTGGCACTACTAGATATGGATTGTGCTACCAAGAAAGACCATGATTTGATAGTGTGCTATATACACATGGATTTGTTGATGTAGATTGGGCTAGAGATCCGGATCGTAGAAGATCTATAAGTGGGTATGGTTTTAACCTATTTGGATGAAAAATTTGTTGGATGAGAAAAATAAAATCTCTAGTGGCACACTCAATTATGGAAGCTTAATACATGATAGCCACTCATGAAAGCAAGGAAGTAGTAAGGTTATAAGGCATGTGTTAGGGTATTGGATTGGTACAAAATACTATAAGGATAGGTTGTGAAAATCATAGTTTCAGTCAAATCAATGGGAAATTATGACTCTCATTTTTTATCTAAGGTTAACAGTAGATGGGAATGAGAACCAAGATACCACTTCTTTTTTAGAAAATGAGAGTTGACATCGATAGTAAGGAAGACACGATCGTCTAGAAATGAGTTTTTTTTGGGAAACCCACTAGAGGTTGATACATTTACAAAAAAATGTAATGATGAAAAAACCATGATGAGTGACATTGATAGAATGATATGGAGACTATAAATTTCCCAAGGATGGAGTGCAATGTGAGTGGCAGTAGTAAAAACAAATTGAGGCAGGAAAGTGTTAGCCATCCATAATTTTGACATATTCAAAGATGGCTAAAACAGGTCTGTTAGTCTTCAAGAAACAAATTTGGAGCAAATATGTGACTTCTTGAAGCCTCGCTATGTCTATTTGTCCAAAGGATCCATCTCACTGGTGTCTTCACAAAAAACCTGCTGTTATCATGAAGAAAACTGTTTTGAACCCCTCTTCCACCCTCTGTCATTCATATTTTCCTATTAAAAATCCCTCCACTTCCTTCAAAATCCTTTAAAATCATTTGAGTCCCTTTTATTTGGTTTTAAGCCCTTCTTTATATCTATTAAAACCTTTAAAAACCTTTAAAAACCCCCATTTCAGCCTTAAAATCTAAATTTTTCATAAGTGGACCTTTAATCCCCCGTGGGTTCAGGTTCTCAGCTCCTTTCTCCATAAGACCAGGCCCTGCGATCAAACGCTAATCCCATCGGCTATCGGCCATCACAGTTTCCAAAGTTCTCATTCTCGCACTCCTTCTCCGTCGATATGCGAAACCTCGATCGCATCTCTTCCGTCATTTCCTTCAAGATCTAATGGCTGTTGCACTTTCGCAGTTTCTAAAGTTTTGTGTCCCATTTATTTTCCCCGCCGATGTGCTTTCTTGCCTTAATCTCCACCATTGATCTAATCCAGATCGGACGGATCTCGCTCCATCGGCACATCGCAATCGCTCCCCCTCACATCTCTTCCTTCCGTCTTTTTGGATCTCCGACGTGCACAAACCCGATTCAATCACAACCGTCCGATTAACCCAAATCTACAACGTAGGTTCACTGCGGGGGCACCTGACCAAAGTGGCCCGTACTCCCTAGTCCCCCCGCACCCTCAATCTCCACTGTCGATCTTCTCCTGATCCAACAGCCAAGATTTTTTCCCCATTTCCCATTCACCGCGAAGGCACCCAGCCCCGAGATCCCTCCGTACACCCAATTCCCCCGTAGTTAATCTCCACCATTGATCTATTCAGATCTAACAACTACCATTTTACCTCTCTAATCAGACTTTCTGCTAAAACACAGGACTGTTGACGTCACCATCAGGGCCCATCGCTCTCACCCCTGTGCATCTATTCAACCATCGCATTCACCCACAGCCATCGATTTGGCTCATCCAGATCCGAAGGTCCTCGTTCTTCTTCGCACCCAACTCACGAAACCTCCCTAGCATGAAATTTGAACGCGAAATGGGTGGTTTTAGAGGGATAGGTGTCAACACCTGAGCCCTATCGCGTTCGCCCGGGGTAAAACCACTTACCACCACGGCCCTGTGCGAAAGTTGCCTCCAGTTTTCCTCCAAACCACCGATGCTCATTTCACGCCACAAGAAAATTTAAACCTTGTTTTTCATGGTTTACTCCATGGAATCCACTCCGCTACATCCACCTTCTTCCGCACTCCTCCTCGACCCATTCCTAGCCTCTGTCAGCAGTTAAACCACAAATGCAGGATTTTATAATTGTTTTGTGTTGTGTGCAGGTTTAATGACGGTTGTAAAATAAAAACCCATCCCACAACAAATATAGTTGCATAGGCTGAGGATGACGATCCTCTATGGCCAAATTCAATGCAGAAAGGGACATAAAGGGCTGAATAGTCAAGTTTTAACCAATGCGTCATGGGCATTGGTGACACAGTGAGCCCTCCAGCGCAAGCCACCTGTACACAAGAATCAGATGAAAACGAAACAGTGAAGATTATTATAAAAGGATTAAATTGAAAAGTATGAAGATTTAAAGCTTAATCCACAATTAAAGGATAAAGCATAGTTTAAAGCAGAAGAAGATTCAAAAAGGCCTAATGAAGCCCAAAGCACAAATCAAAGCCTAAATTAGTGATTAAAGTGCTTAAGAGAAACAAATTAGCCAAATAAAACCTCCAAAGGACACATCAGTGAGGTTAATTACTTCTCAGCAACCCAAAAAGACACCTGTGGCCTACTTTCCCTTCAAAGACACCTTGATAGCCATCCAGATGACTAAAACTATTTATAAACTGTCAGGGCAGTTTTTATAAAGGCATGGGTGGCCTTAAAACTAAATGTTTCACCTAACTTATCCCAGAAGCCAAGACAAAGTTACTGCAGTTAGAAGATATCTCCAAAAGCACACACTTTCGAGTTATTACCAGCCTTCCAGATGTGCCTCAAAGTAAAAAAAAACTACTAAATGGTCTAAACAGTTAATGCAATGTTTATTGAGCAAAGTGAAGCATTCGATGCACTTCTCCTCTGTCTTAATTTATCATTAAGATCATCTCTTCCACCACTCCTCCTCATTCACCTATAAATAATCTTTGAAGTTTCATTGTAAAGGATTGGAAATTTATTGATTGTTTGAATTTTTATTAAGTGGAAGTAGCTGAGTAGTTGTAATATAGTAGGTTGGGAAGAGAAGTATTGGACTCAAGTATGTAACTGGTCTTGGATATCAAATAAAAAAGTAGATTCAGAGGATCCTGATCTATATTATTGGTGATGTTTTCTTACTGTAATTGTTATTCTCCTTATGTTTCCATACTATCCATTTTCTCCGATAAAGAACAACAAATTTAGAGTAGGATTTACTGCAAAGTACCCTATTTCTACCTGATAAGATTTATCTTTATGTTTTCTTCTAAATGTGTGTTTGAGAATGAATCAATAGAGTATAACCAGTCAAGGAATGTTGGTGAGACCATGTCTTGCTAAGTAGAACTTGAGATGTTGTTCTTGAATGATCTTTTCACTTCATGCTAAGTAGAGTCCTAATCAAGGAAGTTTATGGTTAGCCCTGTCCCTTGTTTAATCTTAAATAGTTGTTTTGAATATTTCCCTTAATATTATACCGAAAGTAGGATAGGTTAAAAGTCCTTACTTGATCTTAGGCTGCCCTTTGTTTACTTATATGTTTTCTCCTTTCTGAAAGTAGTCCATTGGATTATTGGATTGTTGTCTTTTAAAGTTGGTTTTAGTAGGAGTATTGCCCAGAGAAGTCTATGGTTTGCCCTGTCCTTTGGCTTGCTTCCAAATCAGTCATTTTGAAATGCTCTTCTTGTTTAGTGAAGTTAATAGATTCTTAATTGGTTATTAGCTTTTCTTTTTTCACATCATTCCTTACTGTTTCATACCAAAAACTCAAGTTAAAGAGATCTTTTGATATAGATGACTTGCCCTATGAAAACCCTTGAATAGTTGTTGTGCAAGTAAACCCTTTTATGACTCCATATCCCAATGGATTAGCACTCTTTCTTGACCTATCTTCCGATGCTGAAACATCCTTCTACTTATTTCCTCCTTCACACTTCACATGACCTTCTTAGTCAATGATCCCCAACCAACAAACAAACAAATCCCTTGTGCTTCATAAGTAGCCTAATATCATATCATGAGCCTTAAATTGTATCATTATAAAATACATATAGATATATTCCTCTCTGAATCCAGGAGGGCTAGATCCTAGGATTCCAAAGTGGTTCTGATGTAGGCCCTGCAGTGTTTGTTCTTGCCAATCTTGCAAACTACAGGAGCCTAACATAATGGCAACTTCACTGGGGACTTCTGATTGAATTACATATTATACATTCTTAAGACCTCAAAAGACCCACAACATCCTTAGATGGTATTCAATTGCTGATGGTGGACAACAACTCATCTTAAAATTTTTGAAATCCTCCACCTAGCAAATCCACAACCTTCAGTAGACCAAAAGACTCCACTGGTGAAGGACTCTAGACAGGTTGTAAATATACAATGACCTTTTCTCAGAATGATTGAACAAAATGTCAAGGTCTCTCGTAGACCTTTTCTATGATGAAGTTTCAGATCAGTTATCAGAACTACAGCTGGATGATGATCTCCTTAAAGTTGTCTTGCACATTGTGAGGTCACCCAAATTTAATCTTGGAAGTAAGAAAATTTTTCTGGAGATAGTAGTTACAAAATTGGAAACTTACATTGAGCTTTTGGATTCTCAAATTCAGTTGCATAAATTCCAAAGTCCCAAAAAATTCTTGGAAAGCCTCTCTCCCCCTAATCAAGATGAAATTGTATTACCTTTTGGCTTGTAGGTAGAAGAAGACTGTGCTTTCAAGGACCACACTGAAAAGGAGATTTCCAAAGCTGATGTTTGGGATGTAGATAAACAACTGATCATGAAAGGCCTGAAAGAAGAAAGCTTACATCCTGCCTTGGTTGATCCTATAGCAGATTACATGAGAATCATGATCGGTTCAAATTTCCAGATTTACATCCTTTACAAGGGTCAAATACATCAGAAGCTGCCATCACATATGACAACTTTGGTTATGAAGACACATGATCAAAATATACTGCTTTTTCCTTTGACAAGCAGTCAATATGTTCATCCATTTTTACTGCTACTCAATTGGCTACATTGGCACTATTGTATCACTTAGGCCAGCAAAAAATTTCATTAGCTTAAGGTAGGTAGGAATGTCAATAAAGCTCAGCCTGTGAGCATTTAGTTAGTTTTTTTGTTTTCTTTGAAAGAAAAATTGAAAAAATACAAAAACAATAGAAAAGAAAAAGAGGGCAGATTAGAAAAAGAAGAAAGGTACAACCCCATACCAAAAAAGAAAGAGAGTTTGAAAGTGCGCAATTTAAATGTTACTACCAAAAGAGAGCACTTCTATTTAGTCATACAGCCTAATCATGACTAGATAAATTTAAATTTACTGCTGATAGGTTAGTGAATCAGATTAGCCAAACAATTTAATCTTGGCTTATCATTAGACTAGATTAGGATAGAAAAACAGAGGTTGAAACAAGCTTAAATCCTGAACCTGTAAGTTTGATGAAGAATGACTGAAATCAGATCAAAACCTGAGCCAAAGAGAAGAAAAAGAATTAGTTCTAACATGCTGAAAACTTGAACCAGATAAAGAAGAAGAAGACAACTCTAAAAAGATCAAAGCCAAAGCTGAAAGAAAGAAAGATGGATGCTTGTAATTTTCAGATCTTAAGCCTTCACAATTTTATTTCAATTTTTTGTAAATTTCAGTCTACATGCAACTTGTTTTATGCCATAGTCTTGTCTGTATTTAAATTTATGTTTTAGAACATAGAGAATAAGATTTGTCAGATAGCTTAATCTTGACAGATAGTAGTTACGTAGAGAAGTTAATGAGTTCAAATGTTTAAACTAAACTCATGGAAGTTATAAGGGTATATTTAGATTATTTTTCTGCTTTCAATAAAATAATAAAATATTGATGTCAAAAGGTTTGCGATTCCAAGTGCACCCTATGACGAAAAAAATGTTAAGAAAGTAGGTTGTGTAGGTAGTTGTCTGGGAAGAAATTTATTTGTTATGATGTAATGTCGATCATATTTTCAAAGCAACATAATCAAAGAAGAAAAGGTTGTCAAAATGAAAAGCACAGGTGTACATTCCAGAGATAAATATCCGAGGTTCTTGACACCTCTAAGCAGCTATCATCCCTAAGTGGAGCCACTGTTAGCCATCCATAATTTTGACATATTCAAAGATGGCTAAAGCAGGTATGTTAGTCTTCAAGAAACAAATTTGGAGCAAATCTGTGACTTCTTGAAGCCTTGCTATGTCTATTTGTCCAAAGGATCCATCTCACTGGTGTCTTCAAAAAAGCCCTACTGTTATCATGAAGAAAACTATTTTGAAACCCTCTTCCACCCTCTTTCATTCATATTTTCCTATTAAAAATCCCTCCACTTCCTTCAAAATCCTTTAAAACCATTTGAGTCCCTTTTATTTGGTTTTAATCCCTTCTTTATATCTATCAGAACCTTTAAAAACCTTAAAAACCCCCAATTTCGGCCTTAAAATCTAACTTTTTCATAAGTAGACCTTTAAGCCTCCACGGGTTTAAGTTCTCAGCTCCTTTTCTCCATAAGACCGCACCCTGCGATCAAGCACTAAGCCCATAAGCTATCAGCCATCGCATTTTCCAAATTTCTCGCTCTCGCACTCCTTTTCTCTGCCGATATGCGAAACCTCGATCACATCTCTTTTGTCAATTCCTTCGAGATCTAATGGCTGTCGCGCTTTCGCAGTTTCTAAAGTTTTGTGTCCCATTTCTTTTCCCCGCTGATGCGCTTTCCGGCCTTAATCTCCACTGCCGATCTAATCCAAATCGGATGGCTCTCGCTCCATCGGCACATCACAATCGCTCCCCCCACATCTCTTCTTCCCGTCTGTCTGGATCTGCGATGTGCATGACCCTAATTCAATCACAACCGTCCGATTAACCTAGATCTATGGCACAGGTTCACTGCAGGGGCACTCGACCAAAGTGGTCCATACTCCCCAGTCTCCCCGCACCCTCGATCTCCACCATCGATCTTCTCCCAATCCAATGGCCAACATTTTTTCCCCATTTCCCATTCACTGGGGAGGCACCCAACCCCGAGATCCCTCTGTACCCCCAGTCCCCCCGCAATTAATCTCCATCGTTGATCTATTCGGATCTAATGGCCACCATTTCACCCTGCTGATCGGATTTTCTGCTAAAATACAGGACTACTGACGTCACTATCAGGGCCCACTGCTCTCACCCCCGCGCATCGATTCAACCATCGCACTCACCCACAACCGTTGATTTGGCTCACCCAGATCCAATGGTCCTCGTTCTTCTTCACACCCAACTCACAAAACCTCCCCAGCGTGCAATTTGAATCCGAAATGGGTGGTTTTAGAGGGACAGGTGTTAACACTTGAGCCCTATCGCGTTCACCCGGGGTAAAACCACTTACCGCCCCGACCACATGCGAAAACCGCCTCTAGTTCTCTTCCAAACCACCGATGCTCATTTCGTGCCACAAGAAAATTTAAACCTTGTTTTTCATGGTTTACTCCATGGTATCCACTCCGCTGCATCCACCTTCTTCCGCACTGCTCCTCCGCCCATTCCTAGCCTCTGTCAGTAGTTAAACAACAAACACAAGATTTTATAATTATTTTGTGTTGTGTGCAGGTTTAATGAAGGTTCTAAAATAAAAATCTATCCCACAACAAATCTAGTATCAGAGGCCGAGGATGGCGATCCTCTATGGCCAAATTCAATGCAGAAAGGGACATAAAGGGCCGAATAGTCAAGTTTTAACCAATGCGTCATGGGCATTGGTGACACAGTGAGCCCTCCATCACAGGCCACCTATACACAACAATCAGATGAAGACCAAACAGTGAAGATCAGTGTAAAAGGATTAAAGCGCAAAGTCTGAAGATTTAAAGCTTAATCCACAGTTAAAGGATAAAGCACAGTTTAAAGCAGAAGATGATTTGAAAAGGCCTAATGAAGCCCAAAGCACAAATCAAAGCCTAAATCAGTGATTAAAGTGTTTAAGAGAAACAAATCAGCCAAAGAAAGCCTCCAAAGGACACATCAGTGAGGCTAATTACTTCTCAGTAACCCAAAAAGACACCTTTGGCCTACTTTCCCTTCAAAGACACCTTGACAGCCATCCAAATGACTGAACCTATTTATAAACTATCAGGGAAGTTATTATAAAGGCATGGGTGGCCTTAAAACTAAATGTTTCACCTAACTTATCCCAGAAGCCAAGACAGAGTTACTGCAGTCAGAAGATATCTCCAAAAGCACACACTTTCGAGTTATTACCAGCCTACCAGATGTGCCTCAAAGTCAACATGTTGGGGCCCTTGTTTTGTTTAAGTTTTGAATTTTCGGCCAAGACATTTTGAACTTGGACTCTTTTTGAGTTGCGGAAGAAATACACATAGCTAACGCGACCGCGCCGCAGCGACCAGGAGTTGCGGAGCTACCAAGGTGGCGCGGAAGCAATTGATAACTGGAGATTGAATAGAGATAAGTACAGATGAAAGAAATACAGCAGAAAATAGAAAGAGGAACATGCAGACATCGGAAGAGAAGTCAGGAAAAGCCAGAGTGAAGACATAGAGAAGCCGCCAGTCGCGACGAGCGGGTGAATAAAAGGGTGATCACCCGGCTGAAGAAGGGGTTAGAGGTCGTTGTTATTGTTGAAGGTTGAATGGATGCGCAGAGCAGCCGCAGAAGGATCAGATCTGTTCTTTCTATGGGTTCCTACTTTCTATGTTCTTCCCTTCTGTTCTAAACCCATCTGTATCTGACCTGTGAGTTATCATAGAAGAAAGCTATGTAATCACGTATTCGGCCAGAAGCATAATATAAGGAAGGATTGCTGTCTCAATACGTTGTTCATGTGTTCTAATGTGTTTGCACTGCTTTAAAAAATTTTAAGTTGCGACTGTCTGAATACTTAATTGGTGATCATGCATGTGTAATGTGGTATATGTAATGGATGCACTTTCTTTCTTTGGTTGCGGATTTATTCCTTACCAGTGATATCATCCCCTTATGCATGTGGTCGCGGCACGCCTCGGGTGAGACGCACTGCTCTCCAAGAGCAGGGTGAAAATGCCGGCGTGTTCCTAGACTACTCCGGACCCCTTGTTGGCCACAACCCTTTGAACCTGGGTCTTGCCCGCGAGACCTGACTTTTCGCCAACAAATGGTTCCGTTGCCGGGACCTGCATGTTCTGAGGGGATCTAGATCATGGTCTCGAGGATTTTTGAAGGAGCAATACAGCGATGGTGGGATGATCATCTTGACCATTTCATTACTCAGCAAGCGGAGCTGACCAAGAAAAAGGAGGCCACGATCAAGGAGATCGTTCTTTTCTCTGATTCATCCAGTGATACGTACGAGATTTTCTGGGGAAGGTTCCCTACCGACCTTTACAATTGGTTGCGGAGGTTACGAGCGACGGTGCCCCAAGAAGGCTCGCGGAAGATAAACCGCAGGTGGGCGCACGAAGACCTGGTAGCACTGCATCGGGTAGACATTGAACTAACCCGCGCAGTGGATTTTTGGGTAAGGACCACGTTGGAAGGATATGCTGTGGAGTTTGCTGCCGAGTGTTACCAATCCTTTTCAAAGGCTGAGGCTGCTTTTCACTCAGGACTAAGGGGGAAACTGCTGAAGAAGATTCTGCTGTGGATCAAAGCCCTGATGGTGGACGAAGGGTTGATTGAATTTCGCAAAACGAGTATGGAAGCGTAAACCACCCGTACTGGGGGAAGGGTTGAGGGGACCGATGCTGTGTAGACTGTGAAAGTGGGGAAAGGGGGATGGATGTTGAAGCCACATGCAAGTTGCGGGAGTCACGTGCACATCGGCGGGCACAGATCGCCGATATGTGGCGAAGAAGGGTAATGAGAGATTTGAAGGGAAGGGAAATCGAGAGGAGAAATCAGAAGGAGGCGCCTCAGAAGACAAGAACCATGGGTTTGGATACCCGGACAGGAGATGGGACAGCAGCAGACGTACAGTGGGTGCATGGGAGCCCAGCGACGCGAGAAAGAGCAGTAACGACTAGCAAGGATAATGGAAAGATGCAGCCCGAAGAAAGTTCCGATGACGAATGGCACGACGTGATGCAGCAGATGTTCCAGGATCAGACGGCACCCACCCCTCCAGGCAGCCCTACGTCCCACCTTCCACATGGCCAGGATCTCGACCTTCTCCTGGTACTTTATCAACCTTTAAGAAATATTTTTATTCAGTTACAAGCATTCAGTCATTCATATAGTAGTTCAGCGGCGTCAGTAACGCCCAGTAGCAGCAGCGTTACTAGTAGTAGTATTTTCCCTAGTGGGACCGTTACGCAACCAGGACCTGGAGGTTTTATCCTGGTTAATTCTCCGCAAGTATACATGGCTGGATCTTTCACCCGGTACCCAGAGTTCTCTGGCCGGGGAAATGACGACGTAGAACAACACTGGTATCTGTGCGAAGCCATCTGGAGGGCTCGACAGACGCCGGATGCAGGGAAGTTAATAGAGTTTCAAACCACGCTCAGAGAGAGAGCTCTGCGTTGGTTCATCAAGTGGTCCGAGGCGCACCCTAATCCTGTAATTGCGGACGTGAAACGGGATTTTGTCCGCGAATTCAAGCTTCCCCAGACACACCAGCAGGGCCTGTCCGAGCTATGGGAAATTAAGCAGAAGGAAGGAGAGACCGCGTGGGAGTTGATGCGGCGATTCAAGGATGCGATCGGGAAACTGAGCTACCCGATCGATCCAAACCACCAGAGGGACTGGTTCATCAAGGCTCTGCTCCCCTTGACACGAACCCCTCTCACTCAGCAGAAGATTGATAATCTGCAGGATGCCTTGGAGCAGGCCATGAAGATTGAAGCCATGGCGGGATACCCCCAGGAATACAGGGGGGGGGCTGGCCCCGCAAGACCCTTCTCTGATAGGGTTGCAACACCAGATCGCCAGCTTGACTGAAAAGCTCAAGGAAATTCAGCCAGCAAGACCAGCGTGACCGAATGTTTGGTGTAATCATTGCCTGGTCGAGGGACACGTCGCAACCAATGTCCTCGGTTGCGCGGTGCAGGAGTTGGACCCTCCGTTGCGGCAATCCAGGGGGGTCACCCACCAGGGGGTGGCGCGGCAATGAACCCGCAGGGAGTATACCAGCCGCAACAGGCCTTTGCGGGGTTCACACCGCAACCGGGGTCCTCCACCACAGAGTACTGTGAGATTTTCCGGACAATGGGGCATCCTCCTCGGATGTGCCCGATATTACAGAAGTACTCCACGGTGCCGAATAATGTATACTACGAATTCTGTGTGTCTACGACGCACAACACTGAGCAGTGCAGGGCGCTTGACGCACTTGTGGATCGACTGGATCGTCCCTCGTACAGGGTGAACGAGGCTACAAGGGGAAGAGGTGGCGGCATGCGGGGAGGCCGAACTGGAGGACGCGGTCCGGTAAAGTGCTACAACTGTGACCAGGAGGGTCATGTGGCTCGAGAATGTCCCCTTCCGCGACGACCCTGGTGTTCCCAGTGTCGGGTCAACGCCCATGCTACAGAGGACTGCCCGGAGCTCATCAAGAAATGGGAAGAACGGGTGCGGCAGAGGGGAGCGAACCTGGTAAACTCAGAACTGCGCAGCACCGCAACTCCCGACGGGCAGAACGTTGCGATAGTAACCCGAGGCGGAAAGAAGACTAGAGAGGATGCCCACGAGAAGGAGCCAGCACGAGTGGTGCGGCCGGCATCCCCAAAGAAGGTGATCAGGCCCGAAGTCCAGAAGAAGTACTTTCAGGAGGCGGTTGAGGCATTCGCCCAGTTGCGGAACGAGGGAGGGCTGGAGGAGCCCCGGCGGCCGGAAACCGGTGGTCAGAACGCCGCAGATGCTGTGGTCGAGGATTGGCTCCGGCTATTTCTCAGGATTGTCGATGACGCTGAGCTGCGGCAGCAGCTCACGCATGTGTTAGACGGAGCACTGCAGGGGCGCGCAGAACCCAGAAATCTGGTGGACGCTAGGCCTCAATACGTGCAACGTGTCAAGCGGAACAAGCAACGAACAGGCAAAGAATTCCGGCTTAACACGCAGGTCGCAGGATTCCAAATCAGTGACACCAAGTTGGACTTGGGATCCGATGTCAATATTTTGCCGCGAAAAACATGGGAGGCTCTTGGAACGCCACGGCTCGCCTATTCCCCAAT
Source organism: Pinus albicaulis (assembly GCA_034641835.2). Lineage (NCBI taxonomy): Eukaryota > Viridiplantae > Streptophyta > Pinopsida > Pinales > Pinaceae > Pinus > Pinus albicaulis. Next base: position 674,835,698 of record CM076574.1, on the reverse strand, counting down.
CCAACTCAGGATGGCGAACCAGTACTGTATTTTGCCAATCGGCCGACTCGAGGGTGTCGAGGTCGACGTTGCGGGGGTGAAGACATACACTGAATTTGAGGTTATTGATATCATGGGCGACAAGGACCCCTATCCTGCTTTACTTGGCATTGATTGGGCTTTTGAGAACTACGCGATCATCGACCTCAAGAAGGAGCTGATGATTTTTGAGGATGGGGAGGTAAGGGTCACTCAGCCTCTCGACCCGTATCAGAGTCCGCAATACACAGAACCAGTGGACAGTCGGGAGGATGCTCAGATGATGGACCACCTCTATCAGATGACTGCAGGGAAGCGGGATGATTATATCAACCCGACCGCAACAGGATCTATCAGTTGGCGGAGCGTGCAGAGCTCGGAACTCAGATCCGAGCTTGCGTGGGAAGACTGGCAGCAAGGGGGATATGAGACCACCACGCGGAGATGTGCCTCCATCGCTCAGGTCTGGTGGGTAGGGACTGAGATCCGCGGATACCCCACATTATCAAACATGCAAGCAGTGAATACTTTTATTGCCAAGGTGGAAGACCGGGTCCCATAGGAAAGCCGGATACCACTCTTGGATGTGGCCTTGAAGTCAACCTCGGGACGATGGTGGAACAATCATCGCAACACTCTGTTGCGATGGGAGCGTGTGGCGGATGCTCTAAGGGCATGTTTCAAAGAGGATGAAGGGCCCTGCATTACACTTAAGCATCAGGGAGCTTCCGACCCGCGACAGCATTTGCGGGCGTGCGAGGAACAGTGGCGTAGCGCAAGGTATCCTGAGGAGTTGTGGGTCCACCGGTTTGTCCACTCACTGGGTACAATTCCCCAGGCCTGGTATCTGGAGGAAGAGCGGAAACGGGGAACCCGCTCCTGGCAAGTAGTCGCGGAAAAGTTCGTCCAGAGCTTCTCGTTCGAAGGAGAGACGGCGCAGGAATCTCAGGCCCTACAAGCCGTCAAGGAGGTACTGTTTTTCCGCCATCCTGAGCCCGATGAAGGCCCGGTGGCGTCACGCTCCGGGGTCAAGCGCGAAATGGTTTGCCAACGGATTGACGGCGACCCGGAGGATGATAGTTTGGAGGACCTTAGGCATCTCTATTTTGACGAAAAGGAGGGCGAGCGGAGCGTCCGTGACGAGCCGACGACAGAAGGAGTCCATTTGCAGCCCCTCAAGACAAAGAAGCTGAACATTGGAACGGAGGAGAAACCTAAGCTGGCAACGGTGGGAGATTATTGGGACGAGGAGACGACAAGAGAAATTTTCAGCCTCCTCCGGGAGTATGAAGATTTATTTCCATCATCAGTTGCGGATCTGAAGGGGATCAAGGGGGATTTGGGCGAGATGCGCATCACACTGAAACCAGGAGCCAGGCCGGTGAAGCACCGACCCTACCGGTTGAATCCACGAATCAAAGAGAAAGTTAAGAGGGAGATTGACAAGATGCTGGCTGCAGGTCTCATTTTTCTTGTAGAAGAAGCTGAGTGGGTAAGTCCCATTGTCATCCAGAACAAGAAGGACAAAGCAGAAATACGTGTCTGTGTAGATTATCGGAGTCTGAATAATGCTTGTATTCATGATCCGTTTCCCACTCCCTTCAGTGACGAAGTTCTAGATCATGTTGCGGGAAACGAAGCTTATTCCTTCATTGATGGGTTTTCGGGCTACCATCAGGTGCGCATCGCCGAGGAAGACAAGGCAAAGACAACATTCACCACTGAATGGGGATCATTCGCATATCACGTTATGCCGTTTGGTCTGAAGAACGCACCGGCCGTGTTTTCCCGGATTGTCATTGCTGCTTTCCGGGAGTACATTCACAAGTTCCTGGAAGTCTATATGAATGATTGGACCGTTTACAGCCTGCTGAAGAAACACGCCTCCCTGTTGCGTGTTATGTTCGACCGATGTCACCAGCTGCAGATTTCCTTGAACTTGAAGAAATGTATTTTTGCAGTACCATTCAGCACACTCTTGGGTCACGTGGTGTGTAAACAAGGGGTCTGTGTCGATCCCGCCAAGGTCGCGGTTATTGTCCATATGGAGGCCCCCGAGAACGTGAAGCAGTTGCGGGCACTGCTCGGGCACACAGGATACTACAGGCGGTTTATCCGCAACTACGCCAAAATCACTGCCCCTCTGGAGAAACTGTTGCGGAAGTCCGAAGCATTTGAGTGGACGGCGGAATGCAGGAAGGCACTCGACACATTGAAGGAGAAATTGGCGACGGCTCCCATACTAGTCCATCCGAATTGGGATAAGCAGTTCCATGTGCACATTGATGCGTCCGGAATTGCACTTGGCGCGGTACTGGCGCAACCCGGGGAAACGACAGTTGACCACCCGGTATACTTCGCCAGCCGACGGTTATCCAATGCGGAGAAGAATTACACCACGACCGAGCGGGAGGCGTTGGCGATGGTGTACTCTCTCCAGAAGTTCCGCCACTACCTTCTGGGCGGCAAGTTTACATTTTTAACGGACCATTCGGCATTGAAATATCTGGTCAATAAGCCTGTGTTGGAAGGAAGAATCTGTCGATGGCTTCTACTTTTTCAGGAGTTCACGTTTGAGGTGATTGTCAAGCCTGGCAGGTTGAACGTTGGTCCCGATCACTTATCCAGGCTGGCGACGGGAGAGAACGAAGGTCCGTTGGACGATCAACTCCCGGATGCTGACCTATTCCGAGTTGAAGCAGTACCAGATTACCTGGCTGATATTGCCATGTATCTGACCACAGGACAGTGCCCTGAGGACTACACCCCTCTTCAGAAACGCCACTTGGTTGTCCGGGCGGCCGATTATCAATTGATCGCAGGACAGCTGTACAAGCTGGGCCTGGATGAGGTGTTGCGCAGGTGTGTTCTTGACCGCGAGCGGGAAGCAGTGATGTGGGAGTGTCACAGCGGTGTTGCGGGAGGACACGTGGGTGCTAAACCCACCGCAAGGAAGGTGCTCCAAGCTGGCCTATGGTGGCCGATGGTGCATGCAGACTGTAAGGCCTATGTGAAACGTTGCGACGTGTGCCAGAGAACGGGGAGGCCTTCGCACAGGGACGAGCTTCCGCTACACCCGGTGCATGTGTTGCGGCCATTTGAGAAGTGGGCTGTGGATTTTGTAGGCCCCATCGCACCAATCGCTCGCCATTCCAAAGCCCGGTACATCATTACCACGACGGACTATCTCACGCGGTGGGCTGAGGCCACAGCGGTCCGCGACTGCTCGGCAGAGACCGCTGCTCGGTTCATCTTTGAACACATTATCAGCCGCTTTGGCTGCCCACGGAGCTTGACCAGCGATCAGGGCACGTATTTCATTAATACCACGGTCAAGTCGCTACTGGAAACATTTATGATTCAGCATCATAAGAGCAGTCCATACCACCCGCAGGCCAATGGTACGGTGGAAGCCTTCAATAAGATTCTTGAAAAGGGCTTGACAAAAATTTGTAACGCTTAGAGGGATGATTGGGATGAGCGGTTACCAGCGACGCTATGGGCTTACCGAACCACGGTAAAACGCTTGACCAACCAGACGCCCTTTCAGCTGGTGTATGGCCGGGAAGCTGTGATTCCCGCCGAGTTCACCGTACCCAGCCTTTTGATCGCAACATCCCTTCACTTCTCAGAAGAAGCGTCACTGAGGGAACGCCTCCAGGAGCTACAGGAGCTGGATGAAGCCCGATTTCTTACGGAGTTCCACCAGAAGGTTCAGAAGGCCAGACAGAAAGCATGGCACGACCGCCACATCAAAACTAAAGCTTTCCAGGTTGGCGGCAAAGTTCTCTTGTATGACAGCCGGTTCCAGAAGTTTCCAGGCAAGCTCCAGATGCATTGGCTGGGACCGTACTTTGTCATCGAGATCCGCGACTCAGGAGCCGTTCGGTTGGCACAACTGGACGGCACAGTTCTTCCGGGATGGGTGAATGGCGCACGCCTGAAGCCCTACCAGGAGTAGGTACCTTTCCACTTTCCATTAATAACTCTCGCAACCAAGAGAACCCGTAGAGTAGCGTAGGTGAATAACTCTCCCGCAACCGGGATGAGCATAGTTAGTCTTTTCCGTTCTTTTGCAATCAGTCAAATAAACCGTCAGTTGCGGTACCCATACCGCAACCATATGTGGTCGGGGCTGGCCAATCCAGCGTGCTGCAGTGCCAATCCAGCATGGCACCGCGCCAGCCAGCGTGTCGTGCACGGAGGATCCGCCCTCGTGCCAGTGTCAGTCCAGGTCATTCCCGTCAGTCCCTTTTTGTCAGTCCGTAGGATTGCTCCGATTTGGTCATAAATTCCCTTAATGGACAGTAATCATACTGTAATCATTTGCCATCAACCACAATTCCCTCCGCCGTCGAGTCCGCCCATCTCCCCATGATTCCGTCAGCAACTGTCAGAGTACACACAGGCCTGCGATCGATCGCACGATTCTCGTAGGCAAGAAAGATAGCAAGAATTAATTGCCATTATGGAGTCTCATCAACTCCGCGCGTGCCAGCAGCTGGCCCAATTTGCATGAAAGCTATCAGCACGAAGATGACGGACCCGTTCAATTTGGAAGTTGCAGCGATTCCGGAGCATTCGCAGTATCAGAGTACTCAGCACCTCGCAGGAAGTTACAGAAAAATCGTCCAAGTCTATCAGAGACGCGCCAAGATGCCGAGAGCTGTTCTCTCAGTCCCTGAACCAGCATTAGAGCAGGGCAGTCGGACAAGCTGGAACTTCACATGCAGATGACTGAGGCCGAATCAGCAGCAGCCAAGCACGTCCTCCGGGAGATTCGTCTGGGCATTCGCACCCATGCTGACGCTATGCACCAGCTGGATGCCGAGGTCGAGTCCCAGCTCGCCACTCTGTTCGGGGTTGCCCCGACGCCCATAGACGAAGCCGCCGCCAACCGAATCTCTCAAGAAGCCGACTTGCTGATGCAGGAATGGCAGCAAGCAGTGGCGACCTTCACAGAGCTTAGAGATTCAGCACTCCGCCGGGTCCCGGAGTTGGGGCCCTTGTTTGAACCAGCAGGTGGCGGAGTACAGCAGGAAAGGGTGGCGGAAGAAGGAACAGCAGAGCAGGGCACGGAGGCCAGCAGCGGAATGGAAATAGAAACTGTCATTTGTGATTGACTCGTGGACGAGTCAAAGAATTGTGGTCGGGGCCTGTTGGGGCCCTTGTTTTGTTTAAGTTTTGAATTTTCGGCCAAGACTTTTTGAACTTGGACTCTTTTTGAGTTACGGAAGAAATACACATAGCTAACGCGACCGCGCCGCAGCGACCAGGAGTTGCGGAGCTACCAAGGTGGCGCGGAAGCAATTGATAACTGGAGATTGAACAGAGATAAGTACAGATGAAAGAAATACAGCAGAAAACAGAAAGAGGAACATGCAGACATCAGAAGAAAAGTCAGGAAAAGCCAGAGTGAAGACACAGAGAAGCCGCCAGTCGCGACGAGCGGGTGAATAAAAGGGTGATCACCCGGCTAAAGAAAGAGAGTTGGAGGTTATTGTTATTGTTGAGGGTTAAATGGATGTGCAGAGCAGCCGCAGAAGGATCAGACCTGTTCTTTCTATGGATTCCTACTTCCTATGTTCTTCCCTTCTGTTCTCAAACCCATCTGTATCTGACTTGTGAGTTATCAGGAAAGGAAGCTATGTAATCATGTATTCGGCCAGAAGAATAATATAAGGAAGGATTGCTGTCTCTAAGTGTTGTTCATGTGTTCTAATGTGTTTGCACTGCTTTAAAATTTTTAAGTTGCGACTGTCTGAATACTTAATTAGAGATCATGCATGTATAATTTGATATATGTGATGGATGCACTTTCTTTCTTTGGTTGCGGGTTTACTCCTTACCAGTGATCTCATCCCCTTTATGCATGTGGTCGCGGCACGCCTCGGGTGAGACGCACTGCTCTCCCAGAGCAGGGTGAAAATGCCGGCGTGTTCCTAGACTACTCCGGACCCCTTGTTGGCCTCAACCCTTTGAACCTGGGTCTTGCCCGCGAGACCTGACTTTCCGCCAACACAACAAAAACTATTAAATGGTCTAAACAGTTAATGCAATGTTTATTGAGTAGAGTGAGCAGAGTGAAGCATTCGATGCACTTCTCCTCTGTCTTAATTGATCATTAAGATCATCTCTTCCACCACTTCTCCTCATTCACCTATAAATACTCTTTGAAGTTTCATTGTAAAGGGTTGGAAAGTTATTGATTGTTTCAACTGTTATTAAGTGAAAGTAGTTGAGTATTTGTAATATAGTAGGCTAGGAAGAGAAGTATTGGACTCGAGTATGTAACTGGTCTTGGACATCAAATAAAAAAGTAGATTCACAGGATCCTGGTCTATATTGTTGGTGATGTTTTCTTACTGTAACTGTTATTCTCCTTATGTTTCCATACTGTCCATTTTCTCTGATAAAGAATAGCAAATTTAGAGTAGGATTTACTGCAAAGTAACCTATTTCTACCTGATAAGCTTTATCTTTATGTTTTCTTCTAAATGTGTGTTTTAGAATGAATCAATAGAGTATAAGCAGTCAAGGAATGTTGGTGAGCCCATGTCTTGCTAAGTAGAACTTGAGATGTTGTTCTTGAATGATTTTTTCACTGCATGCTAAGTAGAGTCCTAATCAAGGAATTTTATGGTTAGCCCTGTCCCTTGTTTAGTCTTAAACAATTGTTTTGAAAATTTCCCTTAAGAGTATACCGAAAGCAGGATAGGTTAAAAGTCCTTTCTTGATCTTAGGCAACCATTTCTTTACTTATATGTTTTCTCCTTTCTGAAAGTAGTCTGTTGGATTATTGGATTGTTGTCTTTTAAAGTTGGCCTTAGTAGGAGTATTTCCCAAAGAAGTCTATGGTTTTCCCTGTCCTTTGGCTTGCTTCCAAATCAGTCACTTTGAAAGGCTCTTCTTGTTTAGTGAAGTTAATAAATTCTTAATTGGTTATTAGCTTTGCTTATTTCAGATCATTCCTTAATGTTTCATACCACAAACTCAAGTTAAAGAGATCTTTTGATATATATGACTTTCCATATGAAAACCCTTGAATAGTTGTTGTGCAAGTAAACCCTTTTATGACTCCATAGCCCAATGGATTAGCATTGTTTCTTGACCTATCTTCCCATGCTAGAACTTCCTTCTACTTATTTCCTCCTTCACACTTCACATGAACTTCTCAATCAATGATCCCCATCCAACAAACAAAAAAATTCCTTGTGCTTCATAACTAGCCTAATATCATATCATGAGCCTTAAAGTATATCATTCTAAAACACATATAGAGAGATCTCTCTCTGAATCTAGGAGGGCTATATCCTAGGACTCCAAATTGGTTCTGGTGTAGGCCCTGCAGTGTTTGTTATTTCCAATCTTTCAAATTACGAGAGCCTAACAGAAAGCACTTGGAGTCAAGAGTAAATCCATGGGAGTGATAGATGGTTTCTTTGACTAGTTGAATTGGGTTTGAAATAATCCAATATTCTATATAGAAGTGGTGGAGAGCCATGAAATGATACTAGTATTGAGTGGGTGGGATATAAATATATGTTCTTAAATGAATGGAAACGTGGGACCACCAGAAGGTAGTAGGTATGAAAATGAGTGAGTTCATTTCTTAAAAAAAAAAATTGTACACTTTCCAAAAGACTTTAAAGACAGTTTGGGATGTACAAACATAGAGATGGGTGTACTAATGTGTGGTAGAGTTCTTGATGAGGTAGGGAAATGATTTTAGAGGGAGGGTTCCCCATTGAATTGTCTAATTGTGGGGGAAATTATTAGGGGGTTGATTGTGCAAATGATCTACTACATTATGGAGGTGTGAGAGGCCAAGTGGGAATGTAGTGGTGCATTAGTGATGATAAAAAGTATGGGTGCTCAGGAATATATATGTTTTGTTAGAAATGAGTCAAGAAAGTGGAATGTGTTCATAGTTAAAGTCATGCAAATGAAAAATTCTGGGAGAGGTATGAAAACATGGATGTGATTAATGAAAAGGTTACTTCTATATGGGGAAATCAATGAAGCTAGTAGAAACAACAAACATGTGTAAAAATTCATCTGTAACAAGAGGAAGGTGTGGGTGAACATGGTAAAGGTATGGGGGCCATATAATGAACTCATGGGGAGTAAATTAGGTTATGAAAATTTCTCTAAGGGATAATCTTATCATGCCAGTTAGGAAATGATACCTTTAGTATGGTTTTGTTGATTTGTAGTTGAGGAGCTGTGGTGGGTAGGAAAATGTACCTTGCAATCATGAGCTAGAAACCCTAAGTGAAAGTACCACAAATATAAAAGAATATTGAAAGAGAATATTTGAATAAGATAGCACGAAAGCATGAAACACCTAAGGACAAGGCTGAGAGTCATGAGGGCCATGTAGGTGAAAATTTAGCACACCAAAAGAAGGGTTCTGATGAGAAGCATGCCACACAATGATTATAAAGGTACAACTAGTTTTAGAAATAAATCTTGTGGTATCCCACACAATCTACCAAACGTTCCAAGCCCGGACATATAAAAAGCTGGCCGGGACCACAATGCTACTATAACAACCCCTAGTTGATTTTCCATGTAAATAAAATAAGACCAAGGTCATTGGACATGTATTCCAAGATGAATGTTGGGTAAAATTCATAGTGGGCATCACTTGTGATTTATTAATGTCTATGGAAATTGGCAAAGGAAAAGAGACAATAAATGGAATTTAATTAAGGAAATAAAGGGAAATATGAGAAAAGGTATATGAAGAGAAATAAATGTGCATGCAAGGGAAATTATAGAGAAATTGATGGAAACTGAAAGAAAGAGCAAAAAGGAAAGGAAGAGACTAGACATCAATGATAAAAGGACATCATAGAAATACTTAACAAATTTTTTCAGTTATAGATTTAGTTAGTTAGTTTTTGGCTCTCTTACTCTTGCACACTTACAACATCCTTGGAGCATCCTAACATTCACTTGGATTTGGAGAAAGAAACCAAGAAAGCAAAAGGAATCGGTGGACAATGAAAAATAATGTTGTATCAATAGCTACATCAGGAGCACATTGCAAGTAACAATTTGCATGTGTGGTTCCTTGTTGAGATTTGGATACATGGTACTTACATGTGGTTTTTTGGTTATTTTGTTGTCAATGGCATGATATTTTCTTGTATTGATAGTGGTTTGAGCATTGCCTTTCCATTTTCTGGATAGCCATGGTGTTGTCATTAGAGAAATTTTGAGGTAAAAAGTTGGCCTCAAAACAAAAATATACAATAAAAATCAACTTTATAAGAAACAATAGGATTCAAGATGATGTTGTCAACCTTGGGGGATGATTCACCCTTTATAGACTAAAAAATTAAAAATATTAAAAAATAAAATAAAATAAAATTTACTTTTTCAACTCTTATTTGCAAGTTATCTCCTTACACATTTAGTCAAATTCCAAGCTAGAACACTCGTTGGATGTGGAATTTAATTCCTCATCTAAGGAGTACCAGTGTTTCATACTTTCGATGAAACCTGCTACACTAAAAATTATAAATACATGAAAAATGTGATTTCAATCACATTTTTTCGTGTATTAGGGTCCTTCAAAATCATGAAACATGGGGGATCCTTGGATGAGGAATTAAATTTTGCATACAACGAATGTTTCCACTCCAAATTGAGTAAAAAAATAGGGAGATTAGTTGATTATGTAATCTTATATTATTTTATTATTTCCACTATTATTTTATAATATTCCTTAGAAGGCCCATTTTAGACCTCAAAATTTCTCTATTGGGATCATTTATGTTGGTTTAAGCTTTGGATGTCTGGTATAATTTGGATGATGGTGAGGTGGTATTAGGAAATTCCCAAGGGTCAAGGGTGGAGATGCGATTTCTCATGGAACTCTTAACAGATGGGTGGAGATAGGAAGATTCCTCTGGATGAGGTGAAGAAAGTTGGAGTCACCCAAGATTCCTTTTGTGTTAGTGATTCATTGATCAATTAGGTGAAATCACTATGGTTGAGGGTTGAGGTGGTTTGGCCTCTAGGAGCCCTAGTTGGTTCTATTTTTGTTTAACCCATATGATCCTATATTCATGCTTGGAATATGGCATAGGGTGATTGGCTGAAAGAGAGATTTGGTTCAACCTAATCTATGGTCGGATGGCACTTGGAAGTCCCTGAGTTGGTTGGATTTTGCATATGTTAATATAAGCTATTATATTATTAAAATTGATTTGTACTTGTTTTTGGCTTAAGGGGTCCTGACCCATGTTCAGAGTTAAGGTTTGCCAACAAACCCCTATACTATTGGCCCTTTCGGCAATGACCTACTTTCGCAGGCCAAGGTATCACTCGAAGTAGTATGGGTGGGTGCTAGAACCAGGCTTTCACACCCTAGGATAGAGTAGGTAATTAAGGCAGATCTTGTCGAGTTCTATCAGGTTCGCACATAAACAAGCCTATTTTTGAGCCCTTAACAATATAATCCACATGTAAACATAAAAAAATCTACTATTATTAAACATATCTAATCAACACATTCACATCCACGTGCACATCAACAATTATCACCACAGAAAATCACAATCGCAGCTAATTCATATGTCGCAGATACAATCATAGCTTATTAAAATAACATAAAGGTAATTTAGTAATAAACACACCCAGTTCAGATAGCATAAAGGTACTTCAATATATTCCACGTTCATTAACATTCGAAACCAAATTACAAACCCAAGTCCCAGCCGCACACATAGCCAGCGGGTTCCACACAAAGCAGGACTGAGGATCTCCGTGCAGACAGCTAGCAAGAGTCCTTACCCAAAACTACCCAAAACAGATCTCAACAGTTCGTACGTGGCATCAAAATTACTTACTTACTTTCCCTTAGACTCAAACTATCCATTTATTTATATCATCATAGCCAGCGTTATCCTGTGGTCTCCAAACTGTGGTTTGTGGACTCTAGGTCTACCCTTTGACCCATTACAATACATTGGGGGCTTTGACCCGCCCCAAAGACCCTACGCAAGACCAATTACTACAAAAATATTTCAAAAAAGCAGCTTTGGCACATATAAAAATGCAGCTAAGGTACCTTGTTCCAATAGGTCCCCAACACAATATTGTGACTCATCCTGAGTCACAGTGGCCGTGGGGTTTGCATCTTAGTTTGGAGTTGCTTAATGGAATTGACCAGAGGGGGAAACACTCATTTTATCTATGCGACAAAGTTCTGTGCAATATCCACCAACTTCTGCGAAGTTGGGCCTTCAGTAGCAGTAGTGACACTTTCCAGTGTCTAATTCAGCTGTTTGACTGCAACATCCATGACCTGAGATAGCTTTAGGGCTTCATCAGCCCACGGCTTGAGGTGGTCACTTAGAACCTTATTCTTGTGGAAAATCTCTTCTAGGTCATCTCTGAGCACATAGATGGGTCAAAGACGTGCCAGGCATTGAGCAGGGATCAGAGTGGGCATAGTACCTTCCAGTTGCTCAAATTCATCTTCCTTTTGGCGCAGTTCCTGAGTAAATTCACACAGGAAAGGGTCATGCTGCTCCTTAGACCACAATTGCATAGCTGTCTCAAGAAATTCTGCACCCTGAGCAATTTGAGCTGTAATGGTATTCATGGCTTCTGTGATGAGCATAGCTCTCTGGGCTCGTACCTTAGGCAGATTTTTCGGCTACAATTTATCTTGCAACGCAACAATCTGCTGCTCCATCTTAGTCCTAGAAGCCTTCAAGGCTGCGACATGTCCCTCAATCTTGGCCTGGGGGTTGGCAGAGGTTGGGTTGTCTTCAGTCACATCTGCACAAAGTTTGTTGATTAGACGTTCCAACTCAATCTGTTGCATGGCGACAAGGATGCATGTATCCCGTGCCTGGGATGCCTCCGGTGTTTTTTCAACAATTGTCTGCTTGGCTGTAATGAGATTCTTCTACAACTGGAGATCTCTGTGCTGGATTTCCTCAAAGAGGGAGGTATGGAGGACCGACAGTGGTTCGTTTGGAAGTCGGGCCAAATCTAGATGTAGTTTTACGTAGGCCTGGACTTGCACACATAAGACAGGTAGACTTAGGGTGATTGTTACGATTGGTAGAGGGAAGAGGCAGCTCTTAGTCATGACGATCAACTCAGTGTTGGTTGTTGGAGGCAACCTCGCTTGAACCATGCTCATCTGCAGGGTATCGACCTTGATCTGTAGAGCTTGGAGCTCAGACTATAATGAGGTGACTATGACCTTCTTGTGCTCTTCCAAAGAAAGCCATCTGTCTTCTGATGCGAGGGTGACCGCATCTATGATTTTCTCCAAGTCTTCCTCTATCAAGGTAAATTCAGTCTCCCTACCGGGCCTCATAGCTTGTCACTTTTTCGTTGGCCCTTAAGAGGTTATGTTTTCCGTTTTGTGCCACATGGGGAATCAAAACCATACGCATCCAAATGCCCTGTGTCCATTTCCTACTGTGATTCCTTCTCTATGCCCTTTGCTGCGTCCTTTGTCCTGGCGGAGTCTTTCAGGCCAATTCCTTCTGCATTCTTGGCGGTATTAAGCGTGGTGGTCTTCGGGGTTGTGCTTGTACCAGTAGTTTCAGCTGCACCTAATTTGAATCCCAATCTCCAGTGCGGTGGCCAAGTGAAATTGTGCTGGTCCATTTCCTCATTGGCGACCATGTAAGGAAGCGATACCCAAGCTGGATCCTTATGGCACCGAATCTGTACATTGTGCATCGTGACCTGGAACGCTGTGATGCTCTTGTATTTGTTGAAGACCGTCAGTGACAAGCGTGTCCAGGAGTGAATTTCTGCTATGAGCACACTCTGAAATAACACCCAAAAGACTTTTTTATCCTTAATGCGCTGCTCATCCTTCGAATCTCACAAATTTGCGTATCGTGCCCCCTCGCAAATGTCTGGTTCGAGCTCAGGGAGGACCGAGTCTTCAGGGGCTTTCCATGTGACCAACACAATTAGGAGCAGTAGCCAAGAGTAGCAGAATGCCTTTCCATGATCCTGGGCCTCGCGCACGTTCTCCAAAAATTCATTGCAAAGGAACTGTGACCAGTTGAAGTAGACCCCATTTTCACAGTGGCTAGCTAAATGAATTACATAGGAGAGGATAGTCATGGCTTGGCACTTGCACATCATATTGCAAGCCAGTAGTAGGGTACCCATGTGCACTCTCGGGTTGGAAATGGTGTTGATCAGGAATCCCCTAGTATTTTGCTCAACATGATAGTAGTCTCGCACCTTTTCGACGATCTTTTTCTCATACTTCTTGCCAATGCACTCCATGGGATTTGGCCCCTCCATGGGGAGACCAGTAATGCAGTGAACTAGGGCAGCATCGATGGGAATACGGTCCTAGATCCACAAGCTGCCATCCTGGCTCAGGACTAGCAGTTGTTCCGCAACTCGGTCGGTTATACTGTATAGGCCAAAGTGAGGTATTTGCAACAAGTTTAGTAAACAAGATTTTTCTAGCCCGCACGCCGATGGCATTGGCACTGTTAGTCATCAGCAATTTTTACTATCTGTAGATGGCTAGATATCAGTTCTAGATTTCTAAAAACAAGATTCCTAAATATTGTGAGTTTTAGAAATTTCACGGCCTTCATTATCCTTATACCAAATTTTTCACTATTCTACTATTTTTCCACTCCATGGTTAAGCTACCATTCCCAAAATAGCCCTCATGGGCTCATGCCATCACTCCACTTCCCATCTAGGGCTACCAAACAACTTTTCCTTCCATGATTCACTGGGTTCCTCAAGCATTGATGGTCTCAAAACTATCTCCGTAGAAACTGACACAAATGTGAAAGAATATCAACACATAGTTGTCCAATAAATATTAGAAAATATCCTAAGAAGACCACCTTATGAAGTTCAAGTTCTGCAACAAGGCAACTATGCATTCTGACTTTTATATAGGAATTTTAAAGTGACCATTAGCAGAGAATTGGTAAGATAATAGGCCTACTTAAAAATGAAGACATTCATAGAAAAGAGAAAGGAAGAAATTTGTGTTCAAGGAGAATCAGGGTTTTCTAAGCCTAATTGGGCAGTAGTGTGCCAAACAAGGATCCAATGCAGCAAATCACATGGAGGAGGCACACCAAGAAAACCAAACATGAAGAGTAGTCTTTCAAAAATTATAAAGAAAAAGGGAAAAAGGTGAGGTGAACTAGATAGAAATAAATGAACTTGAAAGGGCTATAAAGAACTTAGAAGACAACAATGATAATTTTTCTCAAGCATCCCAGAAACCTAGGGTTTTGGTAAGGTGATCAGAGAAGGTGAAAGGGTAAGTTTGGTCTCCATAATGACAACAAAGGGTTTATGAAGATATCACTATTTGTAAAAATTCCAAACACTTCCCAAGGAGTTTTTCATGCCAAAGATGGTCAAAGGAGGTAAAATGAAGATGTTAGGCCTCCACGATGACAACGAAAAGAAGATTTTAATGGGCTACTGTGTATATCATCCCAGAGTTTACCAAAGTGAAATTCCTCACTGTTTCAAAGGACAAATAAGTAAAGAATATAAGTGAGAGGAGGATCAAATTCTCATTTCAGTTACTTACACTCAGTGGCCAAAGAAGTTAAAGGATTGTTTGAATTCCATAATGCATGTCAAAGGAGTGTTGTGATGATGTTTCCTTGTGTTTTTTCTCAAAGGTGTCAAAGGAAAACATATCAAGCCTCAATATTACAGAAGTCAAAATTCACCATGTTTAGAAAACCTACATACATACAGTATAAGGTTGTTAGTAAGAAAATGTGAGAAAGACAAGTTGAAAATTATATTGAAAAACACACCCTTGAAAACATCACTGTGTGCAACCCTCTCTAAGATTGTCAAAGGTAAAATTTTCATGATCCAAGGAGCAAGAGAAAACCAAGTCAGTATTTTAAAGGGCTCTTACAAATCAGCAGTGACCAACAACAAGCATGATTTTTGGAATTCATATTTCTTGCCAGATGTGAGTTTATCATGCCTAATGGTCAGTAAGAAAGGTGAAGATAGAGTTTTTAGTCACATGCCCAACACAAGATGTTTTGAATTCCAAGGTATAGGTAAAGAATTTTTTTTTAAAGGAGTTAATGTGTGGTTAAATCGCCAAAATGACAAATGAGCATGTAAACTCTCAAGGAGAAGAAATAAGAGTCACTTAAAGGTTTTCAAGTCTCTTGCACAACAAATGTCAAAAGGGTTAGTGAAAAGTGAAAAGGCTCCAAACATTAGGAGATGGGTCCAAAAATGATTTAATTTGAACCCCAAACATATAAAAGAGCATTTTATTTATCATTTGATTTATTATTCCCTTGCAAAGAAATTATAAATGTCCAGGAGAGAAGACTGTGAATTTCAGGTCAAATTCGGGCAAGTTCGAAGGCGTTCCACGTTCAGGGCGATGCTGTGTGTTCGAAATCAAGCGTTGTGCCCTTGCCGAAAACACCCTTGTAAAATTTCTCTATGCTGCACACCTGTAGGTACATGCTGCATGTGCAGAAGCGCATTGTGCATTTCACCCAGAAGATCTGACAGGCCCGAGCATAAACACTCAATCGTTGCACCTTTTCCACTCGACAAAGCGTTCAACCACCCGACAACGCCGCGTTCAGGTGCTGCGCATTTGGCCAGGAGGGCCTCCATACCATTTAAATCCCTCAAATAAACTCAAGGCCTCCTAAAACTGCCTCCAAGGGTTCACTAAACATCTCTGAGGGGTAAGGACAAGACATCACATCCTCTTCAAGGTTTTTGTCTTTTCGTTAAATAAATAAACCCTAAGGAGATGAGCTAAATTTCATTAAAACTTCCCTCATCTGCAAACAAGAAAAGAATAGTTAAGGCAGGGGTAGATTAAAGTGGTTGAAATGATTTGGGATTAGTCATCCATCAAATCTTGAAAGC
This sequence comes from Pinus albicaulis, assembly GCA_034641835.2. Classification (NCBI taxonomy): domain Eukaryota; kingdom Viridiplantae; phylum Streptophyta; class Pinopsida; order Pinales; family Pinaceae; genus Pinus; species Pinus albicaulis. The sequence continues at coordinate 674,819,771 of CM076574.1, read as the reverse complement.
TCTATCCCTTACACTAAAAGCAGACTAAATTTTCCCTATCCTTTTCCATTTCAAAATTTGACATAAAAGAGAAGTGTTTCCAAGCAGGGTTTTTATTTACAACTTAGCAAAGGTATTTATTGATTTTTCCTCTCACTCACAGTCATACACCCTACCCTCAATCATCCATATCATCCACTTGCAAAGGCTACCTTTTACCACCATTCCATTACCTTTTTACATATCAGTTTCATAAGGGTTTCAAAGTGGTAGGTATCAAAATTTCAAGAGAAGGAGGAAATGGTAGTGGTGAAGAAGGCCAAGTGCCAAGGAGGCATCAACATGGAGTGTTACACCATTTTTTTCTCATCTAACCTATTATCATTAGATGGACCCAGGTACGCCATGTAAGACCAATTTTACCTTAGGGTAAGAATTGCTTTCCTTGTAAAAATAAATTATTAAACCACCTTTATTAAGTTTTTATGGTCTAAACAGAAACCCCATAAGGAAAGGCTTGAATAAACCTATATTTTTTTTTGATTTTCCTCCAGAATAATTAATTAAACAACATTTTGAGTATGTTCCTAGTTTATATTTAACCCAAAACTAGGAATTTAATTAGATAAATCATTATTTATCTTATTATTTTCTCAGAATATTTATTTAAACGTTACTTAAATAATATTCTTGGTTAAATATGACTCAATCTCCCTTAAATAATTAAATAAATCATTATTTATTTGGTTATTACACAACCATATCCTTAAAATGATAAATAAATCATTTATTTATTTATTATTTACAAATAAGGGGATTTCACTCAAGTCAAATTCCTTTTCCCTCCAACAAATATAATAAAATATTCCATAAAAGTTGGATCTTGATTTGGTTAATAATATTTTAACTATGCACCAATATCTAGACTAACTCAATATTTTGTTATAAATAGAAGGGTTTTCCCATACATTTACCACCTTTTCTTACCTAAAGATCACTCTGGATCTATACTTTTGGTATGACTTTGATCCACCATCATAGTCATATTTTGCTACCATTTTTGTCTAGGTTTTCTACACCATCAAGAGAGAGGAATTTTAGATCTGAAGTGCTGAGGACTTACAAGAACCCATCCCATTGAGGAGAACTGGTACCACCCTTCTGTGTTTTCCTCCCAGGTGCCATTAATACAAAATTCATTCAACATATTCTTGTATTGTCTATTGGATGCATGGAGTAAATCTTGTTTTATCTACTGCTTGATGTCTTTTGATGCATAGATCTATATTTTTGCAGTATTTATCTTGATTAACTAACTGCATATCTGAAGATATTGGCAACCATCTTTTGTCGTTAGGGTTGTTTTTTATGCGCAGCTAAAGTGGTCTTTTTTTTGCACACTTGCAATTAAGATTCATACTAATGCAGAGGGGGGAGGATTAATAGGTTTGAGCCTCAAAACACAATGGAACTTAATTCCTCTCCCATGACTGTCACATGTTTCCAAAATGTGGGTTGTTTTAATTTTTTTGAAAAAGTACAACAAGTACAAAGTCACCCTGAGCTCACTAGGCTATTCATCGTCAACTTGCATGAGAAACAAGTAAATATTTTAGGGGTAGACATTGAGATGTCATCATATGCAATTTCTATTACCATTGGGATACCTAGTGTTGGCGAAAAGTGGTTCAAATAGGCCAACTTATACATAAGCCACTATGAGCCATTCCTTAAACCTAGATACAAAGAAAACTACAAATCTATCTTCCCTTTATCACATTTGCTAGAGAGGTATGCACCCTTGATGAGGATCATCATGAAATATTTTACATGTGACAGGAGGTTATCTAGGCTGTATTCCTATCATATCAGATTTTTCATGCACTTTACTAGGGTTAAGATGCTACAGAGACCCTTCACAGCAGATGCAAAGTTTATTTCATCACTCCTCGATTAAGATGGTTGTGTTGCATCAATTGGAGAAAAAGGGTGTCCCATGGGAGGTTTTCATTTCCCATGAGGTCTTCACAGACCCACAACCCCATTCTCAGAAAAATGTGCCCTCATCATCTCATCCTCCTGTCCTTACTCCTCCATCATCTTCTGATGAGAATGTTTCACCATCATAGGAAAATGAAGGGGAAGGTAATGATAAATCAAGCAATAATGGTGAAACAAGCATTGAGGAAGAAGAGAATGAAGAGGCAAAGGTCAATGATGAAGCAGAAAACATGGAAACCGAGGGTAATGATGATTTTGAAAATGAAGAGGCAGAGGACAGTGATGTCATCATGGCAAAAACAAATGATGAAGGAAGTGCAGAAAGCATGGAAACAGAAGAAAATGAGGATGTTAGCAATTATGAGGCAAGCAGCAGTGAGGAGGAACACAACAAAGAGCATTACAGTCAAACAAAGAGTCACGGTGACAGTCATGACAGTAAAAAAAGTGAGGCTCCCAGCAGTAATGAGGAGCAAAATGAGTAGGTAGATGATGATGCTAATGAAAATAGTGACACCAAGGACCAAAATGTCAGTGAAGCTGATGATAACAGTGAAGAAAATGAAGAGGTTGATAATAGCAGTGAAGATCACAGCAATGATGCAAGCATCAGTAATGATGGAGGCAGTGACAGTCATGAAAATAGTCATGATGGCCACGAGGACAGTAAAAACAATGAGGAACACAGTGAGTTTCATGGTAGTGTTGAAGGAAATAAATAAGGAAGTGAAGAGGATAAAGGCACTGTAGAGAGTAGCAAAGGAAAACGCAGTAATGATAGCATGAAGGATACAAATGAGGAAGTGAGCCAAGAAGTCAGTGAGCCAAACACAGATGATCACAAAGATAGAAGCAAGACATATGGCACTGAGGTAAAAAATACTGCACTTCTTCCTTTGACATACCAAAGAGGAGAAAGGCATGTGTTTGCTGCCTCTAAAAGGCAAGGGGCCATGCCTTCCACAACAACAAATAAGCTTGAAAAAGGCAAGGAAAAGGTCATTGTTGGAGATAATAAAGGTAAGCATGGAACTAAACAAAAATTTGAATTCATTGACCTTAACAGTGAAAATGAAGATGAGGAGAGGGTTACAATTATCTTGCTCCAAAGAAAGGATGCTCAGATTAGATACCTACAAAGAAAGATTGGCATGGAAAAGTATTTCATTAATTATTATAAGGTTGAAAACAAACAGCTAAAGAAGACAAAAAGGGACCTTGACCTACAGAAAAATATGGCTAGACATTATGCCTTGAGAAATCAAATTGCAAGGGCCAAGCTCAAAAGAGCCTTTGAAAAATTTCAAGCCCTCAAGGAGGAAAAAGGTCAAGAAAAACTTAACCTTCTTGCTGATGCTTCCATGCAAGCATCCTAAACATAAGAAGCAAAGAAAATCTAAAATTTGGGAACTTTTTGGAAATTTTTAATTTTTGCTAATTTGAAGGGCCAAGGGCGTAGCGCCCTTGGCGCTGCGCTTTTTCTCAAGGAATCCATAGGAGAAATGGTTTAAATTTTTGGATATTTCAGGTCAATTACAACATTATCACAAAATTTCTGGTCATTTGGAGTTGATTTGGTCCTCCAAAAGTGTCGAAAACACCTGACATTTCACCTTTCTGCCATGTTTTCAGGGCTGGCGTTGCGCCTTTACCAACCTTGGGAGTTTTTATTTTTGGATAGGAAAATGAATTTCAACTCGAAAAAAAAGTAGTTTTGGAAAGTAGACTCAACAGGCTTTCCAATGAGCCATCACAGAGCTCATTCCGACATCGGTAAGGCCTTCAAAACTTGGCTGCAAGATGACTCAGGTTTTTGGTGTAGGCGTTGCGCCCTTATACCTCTATGTTGCGTTTTTGCAAAAAAGGTAAACAAAACACACAGAAGGATATTTTAATGTTTTTTTTTGGGAAAATCACTCCATATTTGGTTGAGGAGTTAATTTTGAGTTTTCTTTCATTTATTGTAATAGACATTATGTGCCTTGGGTCTTGCATGGCCTCTTTGGACATAATGACATTTATGGTTTCCAAAACCATAATTAGGGTTTTGGCCCTCCTTTTCTAGATAAATAGAGCATGGAGGTCTTATTGTATTTTGTTGGTTGGTTGCTGAGCATAATATGATATAGACTCTGAGTTTATTTGTGAAATTGGCTTTGGTGTCTTTTGATGGCTTTGGATTGAGTAGCTGTGGATTAAGCTCATTCTTATGATTCATAAAGCTTTGTTGAATGGTGATGTATTCCACTTTTTGTACATGTTTTCTTCAGTTCTCATTATGTTTCTTTGATCATGGGATAGAAATCTTAGAGTAGGATATGTCTTTTGGTACCCTGTTTTGTCTGCATCCTTTGATCTTTATGTTTTCTTTCTTGAAGTTTAACTAATGAATTATTAAGTTCTCTTTAGTTTTACTGAGATGTTATGTTAAAAATCTAATTGTTTGCAAGTAAGTTTCAGAGAATCCTTAAATTCTCTCTAAGTTTACTCATCTGTTGCTATAAAGTCTAATTAGTATTGTTTGGTTGAAGAATCCTTCATTGATCTTCAAGTTTTTACTATGCTAATCATGCTGAAAGCTTTTCCTTGTTATTAGTTTGTTAAAGGATCCTTGATTTCCCCTTAACTACTATATTCAATCTTCCATGTTCATTTCACTCATTGAAAACCTACTTAGATCCATTTGGCCCTATTTACTTGCCCTATGAAACACCCTTGAACTATTTTTTCACTCTTTGAAATCCTTGCAGAATCCATATCCCAATGGATTGATCCTCTCTTACTCTACCTATTCTTCTTGAAAACCTATCCAACCAAACAAATAAACAAGCAAACCCTAATCCCTATAACTAGCCTAAAATCAAACTCTAAAATCAAACAAGTTAAATCCTTTACATAAGCATAGAGAGAGCCCTCTATGACTCCACGAAGGCTAGGTCCTAGGACTCCAAAGTTTGGTTTGATGTTACCCTTATCTTTTTTTTCATTGCCAATCTGCCAAAACAACGAGGAACTAACATAGTGTCGATCACGGTGGGACCCTTGAGTTAGTGACATCCTAAGTATCCCTTAGGAACTCTCAAATTCCAGTCACACTTATAAAATCAAGTGTTAGCCAAAAGTAGAATCTAATTTTTTCACCATCCTAGAAAAATGATGACTCAACTTGAGGAAGCTCATTTAAAATCTTAGTGTTGTATAAAGAGACTCAGAAAAACCCAAAAATATCTTTAGATCAATTTTTTTCAATTGTTGGTGGTGGACCACAAGTACATATCCTCAAAGCATTAGAAAACATCCACTTGACGACTCCACTAACCTCCAGTAGGCCTATTGACTCCACTAGTTCACAAATACCCCTATAGGATTGTGTCAAATCAGTCCTAAGTAGTTTAAAGGCCTAGTCACACACTGTGCGAGTTCAATAAACATTTAGAGAGGTCTGCCTTTCAAAAACAGTCCCAAGCTTCTAGCCTCTCTGTAGTATAGGTTTGAAATTTGGCTTCATGAACAATTAACACTAGATCTCACCCTAACCCTAACCCTCCTATCATAGTTGATGACCAAGAGAAGATTTTTTGGAAGACTTCTAGGGTTGAAGATTCAACTAGTGTTAGAACAATCCATAGAGCAAGTTATGCCCCTGAACATCACACAACCTCGCACGATACCCAATTTGACTTACATCATCAAAGAAATCTATTCAAAACTAAGTCTCAAAGTTGGATAGACCAGATAGACCTTGAGCCCGCAAATTTGCACCAAAATCTTAGTAGAGAAACCTATCCTTCCACTCCTCCTGATTTTCATCTTTTCCATCACTTTGGCTCATTTCATCCCAAGACTCCTCAAAATCAGTTCATTGTTCCAAGTACTTCTGCTACACCCACTCATACATCCACTGTGAAAACCACTCCACTTCATCCACCTCCTCTCACAAACCCTCCCCTTGTAAATCCTCCTTGGATCCCATTACCTCCCATTATGGCAGCATGCCCCTCTGGCACTACAACAACCTTTACTACCTTTGCCAAATGACTACCAATCCAAAATCCCTCATTTCATTGGAGGTGAGTCTACCACTACCCAACAGCATGTAGACAAAATGAATGATGTTTTTGACTACATGGAAGTAGAAAAGGAGACCATGCAAATGAGGATGTTTTCCTAAAGTCTAGCAGAAGAAACCAAGAAATGGTTCAAAAAATTAACTCCTAAAATCTTACATGACCTTCCTTCTCTTTATCAAACATTCATAAACAAGTGGGAGATTAAGAAAAATCCCCTTCAAATCCTTTCAAAGTATAAAAACCTTAGGAGAAATGTTGGGGAAGGTGCCCAAGACTACTGCACTAGGTTCAATAGTGTATACAATGCTCTCCCGCCTCACATGAAACCCCCACAGGGCCTAGCCTTAGTAAAATGTCCAGAAGGTTTTTATCCAGACACTGCCTACAGTTGAGAGAAAGAGAACCCCTAACCTTAGAAGACATGAAAAAGGGAGCCATCGGTGTAGAAGCCAATCTAATTGAGAAGAGGGCTAGGATGAGGTCAGAAAAGAGAGTTACATACAAAGAGGACACTGTGACCTCAAACTCTTTTTCTGATGCTAAAATTGACAGCCTAGTTAGGAAAATGGAAAGAATGATGGGGAGAATCAACTTGAATGAGATAAAGCCTCCTAGGGAAAACCAAGCCAATCTTAAAAACATAAATAGGAACCAAAACTTCAGGAGAGACCCTCTTCAAATTAGACAAAGAGAAAGTGAACAAAAAATCAGACCTCCTTTCCAAGAAAATAATGTAGATGAAGAAGAAATAGAGGCAGAAGAGCCGGAAGAAAACCATGTAAATCTAATAGGCTTTGATAATGAGGATAACACTTTTCTCACTGAATAAGAACAAGGTTTATTTGCCTCAAATCAAACCGAAACAAACTATGAGGATTCGGAAGACTACATATTAGAATTTGAGAATGCCATCATGGAGGTTCATAGACAATATGATCTTAGGAGTAAGAAAAACCAAGATGCCTCTAAGAAGAAAAAAATAGACACTGTTGTTAGGAAGATCCCTGAAAGCACTCCTAAGAGGACAACAGAAAACACAAACACCATGGCTAAGAAACCTGACCAAAACAAAGACAAAACTAGCCAACAAGAGGGTGACCTTAGCTGTCCTAGTACATCAACTGGTGCCCCTGAAAAAACTCTTTTGACTAAGGTTCCAAATCAGAATCAACAAACTAAAATTGTAGAAAAATTCATGGCTGCCAAGATTAAAATAACCATACCTCTTACTGAACTGGTAACTCAAGATGTGTATAGGTCCCAATTTTTGAAAGTTTTGAACATAGGAAATGACACTGAAACTCCAAACTTGACTGATGAAAAACCAGAGTTGTTTTTGGACCTGAGGTAGAGGGAAAGTACCAAGAAGGATTTGTCCCTCCTTTCTATATTAGCTTAAGCATCCATGACAAAATCTTGCACAATGTGATGCTAGACTCTGGTGCTTCACAAAATCTTATGCCTAAGGTAGTGATGGAGAGATTAGACCTTACAATAACTAAACCTTATAAAGAATTGTACTCTTTCGATTCAAGTAGAGTCAAATGTTTAGGTATGATCAAGGATATGTGTGTCACTCTGGCATAAATACCAGCCAAGAGCCTAGTCATGGAAATAGTTGTTGCTGACATTCCCCCGAAGTATGGCATGCTTTTATCTAGATCACGAGGAGCCAAAATTCAAGGGAATCTCCAAATGGACATGCCATATGCTACCATCCTAGTCTTTAACCAGACAAGGATATTGTACCGGGAAACTCACATGAAATACATGGTAAGTAGCCAAGATAGGCCAAATAACACCCCTCTCTATTCCATCCATTCATACCTTGACTCATTTATCTTGTACAATGAAGATGACATTAATGAACAAGTAAATGAAAATGAGAAGGAGATAGGCCTACCACAACAGTCAAATCAATCACCAAATGAGGAGCATGACAGCCAAAACTCTAGTAGCCCTGAACAACAACATAATGGCGAATCTGAACTTGAAACACTTTGGAACATGAGCTTTAATGGCTCTTGTGGAAAAGTTGGTTCAGGGGTTGGTGTTTGGATACACAACACAAATAAGGGTCACTCATACAAACTAGATTTTCCATGCACTAATAATATTATAGAGTATGAGGCTTTTCTCCTTGGTTTACATTTGCTAAAAAACATAGGAGCTAAGAAAATTTATGTTCTAGGAGATTCTGAGCTGATCATTAGAAAAATCAAAGGAGAGTACTCAGCCAAAAATCCTAGGCTAAGAGAATATAGGAATGCTGCCTTAGACCTCCTGAAATTTTTTGAGAACTATGAACTTACCTCCATCCCTAGAGCTCAAAACACCCTTGCTAATGAACTTTCCTTTGCTGCCAACACTTTCCAACCACCTCATACAAATGAACAATACACCATAGAATTCAAGTGCATACCAGCAGTCCCGGATAACATATATTATTGAGTATTTGAAAATGAAAAACAGAAAAGAAGACTTCTTGCATCCTAACACTATGTTTGAAATGTCAAAATCAAACTTAATCCATCAAGAAGATTGTTTTGCTGAAGAGCAAGCCCACAAAACAGAGCCATTTCCTAATGTTAATATAAGTTTTCTAGAACATCCTCTTGAGATAGAATTATTTGAAGATTTATATCAAAAAGATCTTGAGGTTTTACAATGCAAAGATAACTAACTACCAAGAGGCCTTGCCCCATTAGAAGAATTGTTTGACTTCAATGATATTTCTAGGAAGCCAAAAACGGAAACCACCGAGGCTAATGTAGAAGAATGCAACATAGGCAGTATAGAAAAACCCAAAATGATCAAGTTGTCCAAAACTCTACCACCTCACGTAAAACAACAATACATTGAGCTATTCAAATAATTCAATGATTTTTTTGCATGGGGTTATGGAGACCTTAATTCCTATGACACGAACATTATTCAACACAAAATTCCTCTCAAGGAAAATCAGAAACCATTCAAGAAAAAATTGAGAAGAATAAACCCCTTCTTAGTGCCTCTAGTTGAGAAAGAAATAAAAAAGATGTATGATGCTGAGGTCATAGTCCCAATCAGGTATTCGGAATGGGTTTCAAACCTTGTGCCATTTAGGAATAAAACTGGGGAGATTAGGCTATGTGACTTTATAAACTTGAACAAAGCCTCCCTGAAGGACAACTACCCTTTACCCAAGATGGATCATATACTGCAAAGGGTGGTAGGTTCTAAAAGAATATCATTACTTGATGGTATTTCAGGTTACAATCAGGTACTAGTACTTCCAAGTGATCAACACAAAACTGCCTTCACTACACCTTGGGGCACCTTCATGTATGTCAAAACTCTTTTTGGGTTAATGAATGCGAGGGATAATTTTCAAAGAGCCATGGACATAGGTTTTTCCAAAGACATAGGATACTTCATATTCATATACCTTGATGACATCACTGTCTATTTTAAAAATGATGAAGAACACTTAGTCCACTTGAGAAAGGTCTTTGAAAAATGTAGGAAGCGTGACCTATATTTAAATCCTAAGAAAACATTGTTTGGTCTTCAAGAAGGAAAACTCTTAGGCCTCATCATTATGAAGAGGTGATTAAGATAGACCCCAAAAGGATTGAAGGTATCTTACAAATTAGTCACCCTATGAACATTAAAGAGCTGCAATATTTCATTGGAAAGATCAATTTCCTAAGGAGGTTCATACCAAACCTTGCTGAACTCCTAAGAGACATCACAAACATGCTGAAAAGAGGAGTAGGAGTCAAGTGGACTATGGAAGCCAAAAAATCCTTTGAACTGGTAAAAAAAGCATTCAGCCATACACTGGTTCTAATTAGCCCCGACTTTACCAAAGATTTCTTCATTTTCTCCTTTGCATATGAACATACTATTGTTGTAGTACTGTTTAAAAATAACATGATGGGACGAGAAAAACCCATAAATTTCTTCATAAAAGCATTGAGGGATGCACCTCTAAACTATAATATCATGGAGAAACAAGCCTTTGCTTTGGTCAAAGCATTGAAGGACTTTAGAGTTTACATTTTTCATTCCCATGTCATAGCTTTTGTTCCACATACAATTGTTAATGAAATTCTAAATCAGGACCCAGATGGTAAAAGGGGTAAATGGATTTCTATTATCTTAGAATATGATTTGGAAATTAGGCCCACTAAACTGATTAAAAGGACAAGGGCTCCCAAAACTCATGGCTAAATAAAATTTTCAAGCACTAGACATGAATATGATTGATGCATTAGAGGAACAGGAAGAATTCACAGCTCCACCCATTGAAGAATTATTTCTGAATTCATCTTAGTATGCTGATGTTTTATATGTGCTTCTTTATCTTAATGCTCCTCCTACCTTATCCAAAAAAAAATCTAGATTCTTGAAACAAAAGGCTTTAAATTTCTGCATCATATATAAAGCTTTGTATTGGAAAAATTCTGTTGGCATATTGCTTAAATTTCTACTAGAAGATGATACAAAAATAATTATGCATGAGTTTCAGGAAGGATAGTGTGGAGGTCACCTCTACTGGAAAACCACATCTGACAAAATCGTAAGAGTTGGATACGATTGGCCCACTCTTTTCCCTGACATACACAAGCTAGTTGCAACTTGCCATAAATGCAAAATCTTTGATGGCAAGAGAAAACTTCTACCTTTACCTTTGCATCATATCAGTGTTGAAGCTCCTTTTCAACAATGGGGTTTGGACTTCATTGAGAAATCCACCCTACCTCATTTGGCAAACACAAGTGGATCCTCATTGCCAAAAATTATTTCACCAAGTGGATAGAAGCCATCCCTTCTAGGAATGCCACTAACTTAGTCATCATCAAATTCCTTGAAACCGACATCTTGTCCTAGTTTGGTTGCCCAAGAAAGATCATCACCGATAATGTTGCTGCATTTAAGTCTAAGAGAATGGTGGAATTTTTCTACAAGTACCACATCACAATAGGACATTCAAAAACTTATTACCCTCAAGGTAATGGGCTGGCTGAGTCCTCTAACAAAATTTTGGTGAACATCATCAAGAAGCTGCTAGAAGAAAACCAAAAGGCATGACATAGAAAATTAGTGCATGCACTATGGGCTGATAGAATAACCACCAAGAAATCAATCGGTATGTCTGCCTATCAACTAGTGTATGGCATGGATGTAGTTTTCCCAACATCCTTGGTAGTTCCAGTGATGAAGCTCCTTCAAGAGGTGCAATCAGAAGAGAATGATATGCAAAGAAGGCTGAACCAAACAACTCATTTGCAACAGTCAAGGGAAGAAGTTTACAAGAGAACACAAGCACTACAAGAAAACATCAAGAAGTTCTTTGACAGAAGGACCAAGGCTAATGATTTTCACATTGGAGACAAAGTGTTGAAGTGGGATTCAAGGAGAGAAGAAAAAGGAAAGCATGGAAATTTTCAAAATTTGTGGAAGGGTCCTTACATCATGCATTTAGTTAGAGGTAACAATGCATTATTTTTGCAAGATCTGGATGGAACTAAGTTATTTGGAGGTCCTGTAAATGGTAGGATGCTAAAACATTATTTTTGTCAAACTTCCTAGTTTGAAGCTTTCATTGATTGTACATAACACTTCTTTATGAAAGATAAGAGAAACAAAAACACAAAAACAAAAAAATAAGTAAAAGACGGTAGGAAAAGAATAGGTACAACCCCATACCCAAAAAAGAGTATTGTTGAAAGTGTGTAAGCCTAAATTCCACTACTTGTTAAGAAAAAGAGTCTTGTTTAATCATGCAGCCTAATCATGATTAGACATATTTAAATTTATGCTGATATATTAGTGAAAGAAGACTTGTTAGACTATTTAAACTTGACTTGTCAGTAGGATAAATTAGGAAAAGAAATTGCTGGTTCTCAAAGCACAAATCTGAACCAAGAGAAAAAGAGGGATACATAACAGATGATAGATCATAGCCCTCATGTTTTCTAGTTTTGATTGTACAAAAATAATGTCTGTGTGCAACTTGTCCAAATGCCACAACCCATGGAAAATCAGATTGCTCAATCCTGGTTTGATCATGTTTCAATTTTATGTCAGTAGATTAGAGAATGAAGTTTTTCAAACAGCTTAATCTTGACAAATAAGTATACTAGGTAGAGAATAAGAGAGTTCATTAGCTTAATCCGAATTCTTGGAAGTGATAAGGGTACAAGTAGATAGTTTTTGTTTTATGCTTTCAAAGAAAAATAATGTCAGGGGTTTGCCAGTCCAAGAGCACCCATAGGAAGAAAAAATGTTAGACAAAGTAGGATGGGTAGGTAGAAATGAGGTTGAAGCAATCATGTTTTCAGATTTTTTTGAAATCATACCTTCAAGAGAACATCAGAAAATGAAGGAAAGATATATGCAAAGTGCAAGTAAGGCACTGGTCTTCAAAACTCAGAGATTTGAGCTCTGAGGTCCTGGACACCTCCTAAAAGGGATATTCCCTCCCCAAGTGGAGCCACTATTAGTCATCAGTAATTTTTACTATCTTTAGATGACTAAATATTAGTTCTAGATTTCTAAAAACAAGATTCCTGAATATTGTGAGTTTTAGAAATCTCACTGCCTTCATTATCCTTATACCAAAATTTTCACTATTCTACTATTTTTCCATTCCATGGTTAACCTACCATTCCTAAAATACCCCTCATGGGCTCATGCCACTCATCTATATTCTATTTTCCCACCTATAAACTCAATACTCTGTTTTTCCTTTTCCCATCATTCCACTTCCCATCTAGGGTTACCAAACAAATTATCCCCATGATTCACGAGGTTCCTCAAGCATTTATGGTCTCAAAAATATCTCTGTAGAAACTAGATCAAATGTGAAACAAGATCAACACATGGTTGTCCAAGAAAGATTAGAAAGTCTCCTAAGAAGACCACCTTATGAAGTTCAAGTTCTACAACAAGGCAACTGTGCATTCTGACATTTCTGCAGGAATGTGAAAGTGACCATCAGAAGAGAATTGGTAAGAAAAGAGGCTTGGTTCAAAATGAAGACATTCACAGCAAAGAGAAATGAAGAAATTCGTGTTCAAGAAGAATCAGGGTTTTCTAAGCCTGATTGGGCCAGCATTGTGCCAAACAAGGATCCAGTACAACAAATTACATGGAGGAGGCACACCAAGAAAACCGAACATGAAGAGTAGTCTTTCAGAAATTATAAAAAGGGAAAAAGGTGAGGTGAACTAGATAGAAATGAATTAACTTGAAAGGGCTATAGAGAGCTTAGAATACAACACTGATAATTGTTCTCAAGCATCCCAGAAACCTGGGGTTTTGGTAAGGTGATCAGAGAAGGTGAAAGGGTAAGTTTGGACTCCATAATGACAGCAAAGGGTTTCTGAATATATCACTATTTGTAAATATTCCAAACTCATCCCAAGGAGTTTGTCATGCCAAAGATGGTCAAAGGAGGTAAAATGAAGATGTTAGGCCTCCACGATGACAACAGAAAGAAGATTTTAAAGGGATACTGTTTATATCATCCCAGAGTTTGCCAAAGTGAAATTCCTCACTGTTTCAAAGGATAAAGAAGTAAAGAATATCAGTGAGAGGAGGATCAAATTCTCATTTCAATTACTTACACTCAGTGGCCTAAGAAGTTAAAGGATTGTTTGAATTCCATAATGCATGTCAAAGGAGTGTTCTAATGATGTTGCCTTGTGTTTTTTCTCAAAGGTGTTAAAGGAAAACATATCAAGCCTCAAGATTACAGAAGTCAAAATTCACCATGTTTAGCAAACCTAGATACAAACACTGTAAGGTTGTTAGTAAGAAAATGTGAGAAAGACAATTTGAAAATTATATTGAAAAACACAACCTTGAAAATACCACTATGTGCAACCCTCTCTAATATTGTCAAAGGTAAATTTGTCATGATCCAAGGAGAAAGAGAAAACCAAGTCAGTATTTTAAAGGGCTCTTACGAATCAGCAGTGACCAATAGAAGGTAGCAAGCATGAATTTTGGAATTCATAGTGCTTGCCAGAGGTGAGTTTATCATGCCTACGGGTCAGTAAGAAAGGTGAAGACAAAGTTTTCAGTCACATGCCCAGCACAAAATGTTTTAGATTCCAAGGTATAGGTCCATAAATTTTTTTTAAAGGAGTTACTGTGTGGTTAAATCACCAAAATGACAAATGAGCATGTAACTCTCAAGGAGCAGAAATAAGAGTCACTTAAAGGTTTTCAAGTCTCCTGCACAACAAATGTCAAAAGGGTTAGTGAAAAGTGAAAATGATCAAAACATTAGGAGATGGGTCCAAAAATGATTTAATTTGAACCCCAAACATATAAAAGGGCATTTTGTTTATCCTTCAACTTATTATTTCCTTGCAGAGAAATTAGAAACATCCAGGAGAGAAGACTGTGAATTTCAGGTCAAATTCGAGCAAGTTCGAAGGGGCTGCGCATTCAGGGTAGCGCTGTGCATTTAGAATTGGGCGCTGCGCCTCTGCTGAAAAAACCCTTGTAAAATTCTCTGCGTTGCGCGCCTCTAGCTATGCACTATGCATTCAGAAGCACGTTGTGCATTTCACCTAGAAGAGCCGACAGGCTCGGGTAGAAACACTCAGATGTTGCGCCTTTGGCACTCGACAGCGGGTTCAGCCACCCGAAAGTGCGTTCAGATGTTGTGAATTTTTCCAAGAGGGCCTCTACACCATTTAAAACCCTCAAATCAACTCAAGGCCTCCTCAAACTACCTCCAAGGGTTCACTAAACATCTCTGAGGGGTAAGTACTAGACATCACCTCCTCTTCAAGGGTTTTGTAATTTGGTTAAAGAAATAAACCCTAAGGAGATGAGCTAAATGTCATCAAAGCTTCCCTCTTCTGCAAAAAAGAAAAGAACAGTTAAGGAAAGGGTAGATTAAAGTGGTTGAAATGATTTGGGATTAGTCATCCATCAAAGCTTGAAATCTCTATCCCTTACACTAAAATTAGACTGACTTTTCCTATCCTTTTCCATTTCCAAATTTGACATAAGAGAAAAGTGTATCCAATCAGGGTTTTTATTTACAAGTCAACAAGGGTAGTTATTGATTTTTCCTCTCACTCACAGTCATACACCCTACCTTCACTCATCCATATCATCCCCTTGTAAAGGCTTCCTTTTACCACCATTCCATCACTTTTTTACATATCAGTTTCATAAGCAGAGCTAGGGTTTCAAAGTAGTAGGTGTCAAAATCTCAAGAGAAGTAGGAAAAGGTAGTGGTAAAGAAGGCCAAGTGCCAACGAGGCATAAACAAAAAGGGGGGAGGATTAATAGGTTTGAGCCTAAAAAACACAATGGAACTTAATGCCTCTCCCATGACTATCACATGTTTCCAAAATATGGGTTGTTTTCATTTTTGTGAAAAAGTACAATAGGTAGAAAGTCACCCTGAGCTCACTAGGCTGTTCATCCTCAACTTGCATGAGAAACAAGTAAATCTTGTAGGGCTAGACTTTGAGCTATCATCAGATGCCATTGCTATTTCCACTGGGATACGTAGTGTTGGTGAAAAGTGGTTCAAACAGGCCAGCTTAGACATAAGCCACTATGAGCCATTCCTTAAACCCAAATACAAAGAAAACTACAGATCTATCTTCCCTTTCTCACATTTGCTGGAGAGGTATGCACCCTTGATGAGGGTCATCATGAAATATTTTACATGTGAGGGGAGGTTATCTAGGATATATTCCTATCATATCAGATTGCTCATGCACTTTACTAGGGTTAAGATTCTACATATTTCCTAAAATCTCTACAGGAGTATTCGTAAGATGTCTTATATTGTGCAAAAGAGAGACCCTTCACAACAGATACAAATTTTATTTCATCACTCCTTGATTAAGATGGTTGTGTTGCATCAATTGGAGCAAAAGGGTATCCCATGGGAGGTTTTCATTTCCCATGGGGTCTTCACAACCCCACAACCCCATCCTCAGCAAAATGTGCCCTCATAATTTCATCCTCTTGTCCTTACTCCTCCATCATCTCTTGATGAACATGTTTCACCATCTACACATGTTCCTTCACCTTAAGACAACCCTCCCTCCTCACCCTCTCCTAATGCATCAGACAATGAGGGAAATGAAGATGAACCATCAAAGGAAAATTAAGGGGAAGGTACTGATCAATCAAGCAATAATGGTGAAACAAGCATTGATGAAGAGGAGAATGAAGAGGCAAAGGTCAGTGATGAAGCAGAAAACATGGAAACTAAGGGTAATGATGATGTTCAAAATGAAGAGGTAGAGGAAAATGATGTTAACATGGCAGAAAAAAATGATGAAGGAAGTGAAGAAAGCATGGAAATAGAAGGAAATGAGGGATGTTAGCAATAATGAGGCAAGCCGCAGTGAGGAGGAACACAATAAAGAGCATGACAGTAAAACAAAGAGCCATGGTGATAGTCATGATAGTGAAAACAGTGAGGCTCCTAGTAGTAATGAGGAGCAAAATGAAGAGGCAGATGATGATGCTAATGACAATAGTGACACCAAGACCAAAATGTCAGTGAAGCTGATAATAACAGTGAATAAAATTAAGAGGTTGATAATAGCAGTGAAGATCATAGCAATGATTGAAGTAGCAGTAATGATGGATGCAACGATAGTCATGACAATAGTTGTGATGGCCATGAGGACAATACAAAAAATGAGGAACACAGTGAGTTTCATGGTAGTGTTGAAGGCAATAAAGAAGGCATTGAAGAGGATAAAGGCACTACAAAGAGCAACAAAGGAAAAATCAGTAATGACATCATGAAGGATACAAATGAAGAAGTGAGCCAAGAATTCAGTGAGCCAAACAAAGATGATCACAAAGATAGAAGCAAGACATATGGCACTAAGCTAAACAATATTGCACTTCTTCCTTTGACATACCAAAGAGAAGAAAGGCATGTGTTTGCTACCTATAAAAGGCAAGGGGCCATGCCTTCCACATCAACAAAGAAGCTTGAAAAAGGCAAGGAAAAGGTCACTATTGGAGATAAGAAAGGTAAACATGGAACTAAACAAAAATTTGAAGTCATTGACCTTGACAGTGAAAATGAAGATGAGGAGAGGGTTACAAGTATCTTTCTCCAAAGAAAGGATGCTCAGATAAGAGACCTACAAAGAAATCTTGGCATGGAAAATTATGTCATTAATTATTATAAGGTTGAAAAAAAAGAGCTAAAGAAGACAAAAAGGGACCTTGACCTAGAGAAAATATTGCCAGGCATTATGCCCTGAGAAATCAAATTGCAAGGGCCAAGCTCAAAAGAGCCCTTGCCAAAGTTCAAGCCCAAAAGTAGGCAAAAGGTCAAGAAAAACTTAACCTTATTACTGTTGCTTCCATGAAAGTATCTAGACATAAGAAGCAAGGAAAATCTAAAATTTCGGAACTTTTTCGAAATTTTGAATTTTTGCTGATTTGAAAGGCTAAGGGCGTAACGCCCTTGGCACTGTGCTTTTTCTCAGGGCATCCTTAGGAGAAATGTCTTACGTTTTTGGATTTTTCAGGTCACGTACATCATGCTCATAAAAATTTAGATCATTTGGAGTTGATTTGGTCCTCCAAAAGGGTCGAAAATACTTCAAATTTCATCTTTCTGCCATGTTTTCAGGGTTGGCGCTACGCCTTTACCAGCCTTGGGAGTTTTGATTTTTGGACTGGAAAATGACATCCAACTAGAAAAAAAAAATTAATTTTTGAAAGTAGAATCAACAGGATTTCCAACGAGCCATCACGGAGTTCATTCCGACATCGGGAAGACCTTTAAAACTTGGCTGCAAGATGACTTAGTTTTTTGGTGCAGGCACTGCGCCCTTGGACCTCTGTGCTGTGTTTTTGCAAAAAAGTCAACAAAACACACTGAAGGAAATTTTAATGTTTTTTTTGGGAAAATCACTCCAAATTTGGTTGAGGAGGTTTGAGTTATCTTTCATTTATTGTAATAGATATTAGGTGCCTTGGGATTTGCATGGCCTCTTTGGACATAAATGACATTTATGGTGTATTTATGGTTTCCAAAACCCTAATTAGGGTTTTGGCCCTCCTTTGCTAGATAAATAGAGCATGGAGGTCTTATTGTATTTTGTTGGTTGGTTGCTGAGCATAATATGATATAGAATCTGAGTTTATTTTTGAAATTGGCTTTGGTGTCTTGTGATGGCTTTGGACTAAGCAGCTGTGGATTA
Organism: Pinus albicaulis; assembly: GCA_034641835.2. Classification (NCBI taxonomy): domain Eukaryota; kingdom Viridiplantae; phylum Streptophyta; class Pinopsida; order Pinales; family Pinaceae; genus Pinus; species Pinus albicaulis. Next base: position 674,801,515 of record CM076574.1, on the reverse strand, counting down.
AGCTCATTCTTAGGATTCATAAAGCTTTGTTGAATGGTGATGTATTCCAATTTTTGTACATGTTTTTTTCAATTATCATTATGTTTCTTTGATCATGGGATAGAAATCTTAGTGTAGGATATGACTTTTGGCACCCTGCTTTGTCTGCATCCTTTGATCTTTATGTTTTCTTTCTTGAAGTTTAACTAATGAATTCTTAAGTGCTTTTTAGTTTTACTGAGATTTTATGTTAAAAATATATTTTTTTGCAAGTAATTTTCAGAGAATCCTTAACTTCTCTCTAAGTTTACTCATCTGTTGCTCTAAGGTCTGCTTAGTATTGTTTGGTTGAACAATCCTTCATTTCTCTTCAAGTTTTTACTATCCTAATCATGCTAAAATATTTTCCTTGTTATTAGTTTGTTAAAGGATCCTTGATTTCCCATTAACTACTATATTCACTCTTCCATGTTCATTTCACTCACTTAAAACCTACTTATCCATTTGGCCCTATTTACTTTCCCGATGAAACACCCTTGAACTATTTTTTCACTCTTCAAGACCTTTGCAAACTCCATATCCCAATGGATTAATCCTCTCTTACTCTACTTATTCTTCTTGACAACTTATCCAAACAAACAAACAAACAAGCAAACCCTAATCCCTATAACTAGCCTAAAATAAAAATCCTAAAATCAAACAAGTTAAGCCTTTTACATAAGCATAGAGAGAGCCCTCTCTAAGTCTAGGAAGGCTAGGTTATAGGACTCCAAATATTGGTTTGATGTTACCCTTGTCTTTTTGGTAAATTCCAATTTGCCAAAAATATGGGGACCTAATAGGTACGATCGTTAGCAAGTCGTCCTCCAGTACCCTTTCGAGGTACAACTCAGGTGCCAATTCTGGGAAGGCCTCTAGGTTGGCAAGGTCATGGTCATTGAACTTAATTGAGGTGAGGTTGGCATTCACTTCTCTAGCTATAGGGACTTCACCAGGAATTAGTGGCATTTGTAGATAGGCGTGCATACCTTTGAGATTCTTAGGCGTGTGCACCGAGGGCCTGCGAGGCCAAACATAGGGCGACATTAAAGTGATTGGTTCAACAATCCGAGCCTCTTCTTGAGCAGACAAAGGTCGCTATGGTGGGTTAGGAGAGCATGCCTGAGGCACCATTCGGGGGAATTTCACATTTCGAGGGGAGGTGTGTGGCTTCCCTCCAGCCCATTTCACAGCCCTCCCCTGCCCTTGCTCCTAGCCTTTCCCCTTACTTTACTTTTTCTCCACTTTCTTCCCCTTGGTTGGTGTGGACAAAACCTCTTCAACTTCAGGGGTGATCTCTAATACTTCATCAGTAGAGGCCACAGTCTATGATGATTCAGTGAGATTGGTCGTGGTCATTCTCGCTCGAAAGACGAACTAGAGATTGCTACTATTAGAGGGGGTAGCCCACCCAGACATTAACAATTCACAATAGTTACGAAAATTTGCAAGGCTCAAGATTTTTACAATGCACAGAACCCACTTCTTATCTACCCTCCTACTTTTATAGCTTTGGATAGTGACTAACAGTTGGATGAGACTTACCTGAAACTTACCATCAAGGAAACGGTAAAAAATATTTAGAAATTTCTGCATTAATTGCCAACTGACCGCTCCTTCCAATGGAAAATTTTTCTTTTTACCCATTTTTACTGTTCCAATGGCTAGTTTTCGCAACTTTGTATAATCCTTTTGTGTTATGAAGCAACCCCATTTATTTTTATAAATAGGGACCCTTTATAAATAAATAGGAAATTCTTTTAAATTTTCTAAATATTTTATTTTTTATTTTTCCCCTTTATTTTATTGAGCACATCACAAGTCACATATATTATGGATTTCAAAGACTCATAAACCTTAAAATGTGCGAGCTGGGATATGGGCTCAATATTTTCCAAAGATATGTTTAAGACTTAAAAAAAAAACACTTCAATCACCATTATATTCATTTTATCGTACCACACCTCACTTAATAAATCAAAAACATTAAAAGAAAATTAATATAAATTTGCAACTCCATTGACCCGACGAGAAAAAGAAAAAATCAATATAAAACCTTCAGCGATCGCGATCATTTAAGTTTTGCAAAAAAGCGCAATTCGCATCTCGCACAACTTATAACATACGCCAAATTGTTATCCTATAAAAAGTTGTGATCTGCGATTTGCGCAGATCGTATTTCGCAAAATTTAAAGGGTAAGTATTACAAATGGTTATAAGTTATAACTTACGATATGCACACCGATGCCATTAAATGAATCAAGTGTGTAAAACAACTTGTGTCATGTCAAAACGAAGTTCAAAGTCTTAACGACTTTAAAGGGATTGATAGATTTTACGTATGGAGGTATATGAAATATTAATTAAGAGATTATGAGTGATGATTGATGTTATATCTTAAAATATTGATATCTGCTTGTGTGTATTTGAAATAAATGATAGATTTGTCTCTTTAATACTCTATATTTGTAAAAATTAGCTTTGTTTTCAGGAAACTAGTTAACGATTTGAAGAAGAACAAAATGAGAAAAAATGGTAAGGAAATTTCTCAGACGTCATCCATTGAAGATACAAAAATGTCTCCATTATTTTAAGATACCATCTGCAACAAAGATTGTGGCAGTTTGACATGGGAGGCAATGTATAATATTTTTGAAAGTGAAGGACCAACGGTGATAACCAAAGCTTCTTCGACAGGCACTACTTCTACCTTCAACGAAACTCTTTTTGTTGTTGCATGCTCATACATTCACATGATAGCTACAAGATCAAAGATTCTTCCTTACACAGACATGGTTAACTAGGAAATTGACCACTTAAACATTGAAGATAGAATGTTCAAGCATTCGAAGGGAGAAGCTATGGGTTATTTCAGGGCAGAAGATTTAACAACAATGTACCATATACCACCACTGCAACAAAAATATGATAAAGAATGTTTGCAGAATTTCAGAGGAGAACATCCAGATCTTAATAAAGCCATCCAAGAATGGAAGGATAATCAGCGGAAGTTGAAACAAGATAAGTTTGGTATGTGCCGAATTTTGCAAATTCCTAATCCTTACTGTTATGCTACCGGTATGTTATGTAGATACTTTTCCAAACCTGGTAGCACTAGATTCTCAAGGGAATGGGTTCCCCTGATTGACGCAATCGTCAATTCATCAATTTTGAATTGGGAAGACATCTTATCTAATAACCTAGCCAAGCACATTACCGGATATAGGAATAAAAGGAGTATTTCATCCAGAGAGATACCTCCCTTTTATATGTCTTCCTATTTCATAGATGCTATTTGTTTTAATTCTAGCTTTCCTACCAAGGGATGGAAATGGACTACCCAAGACCCTACCCCAATTCATATTTATCACAGAGAACTCTGGGATTCAGATTTCCACCTAAACTTCTATAAAATCTGTTATGGAGTCATATTGCCTATGAATAAGATGATTTAAAAAAAAAATGCCCCTAGGGTTTCTAAAGAAGCCAATGCAGACATTCTTCCTATAGCTAGATGGTTCGTAGAGGAGAATTTTACATATATTAGAGTATTTGGGAGTTATGCTTCTCGCCATGTTTTACCCTATTATGTTACCGATAAGTTACTTGCAAAAGAAATAGCATATCAACTTGTTAATGGTGTTACGAAACAATTGAAAGATGCTAAAAAGGCTATTTGGCCCAATTTCCCTATACAATGTGGCACTTTTGCACTATCCAACATCGGCCATACTTACAAGGAAATTTCCAGAATTCATTTATTGAAAATGGAAAAAATGTGAAAAAGGTTATATGATCCAAATGATGTAATTAAAAATTACCTAACAAAGCTTAAGTTGAAGCCTTTTGTAAAGGAAGAAGATGGATTTGATGATCTTTTCCAAGGCATGGAAAAATTTTCAGATATTATCAAGTATGTATCTAGTCAACTAAGTCAAGATGATTTTGAAGCTTTCCAAGCATACAGAAATAAGAGACTAGAGAAAGTCCCTCTCAATTCGTTAACTATTGAAGATGAAAACAAACACACTCCAAGTGTCAGCCTGGATGATGAACTAAAAGATATGTCTGAAGATGATTCAGGTCAATCACAATAGCAATCTCATGATTCGGATCACTCTGAAAATGAATCCGAATCTAAAAAGGAAAACTCAGAAAATATATTTGACCAAGTTATTCAGGAGATAGAGATGCTAGAGGAGATGAGAAACAATGGAAAGAAACAAATTCTCAAACAGTTCAACACAATAAAAATATGCTAGATCAGTCCAGTTCACCACAAGAAAAATATCTCATAGATGAATGGAAGGAGTTTTCCAAAGCAATAAAAACTCTTAAAGAGAATCCTAATACTGATCAAGCAACAAGTTTCTAGACACTTGAACACTCCCAAAAGATAGTGGAAAATTTTAATCCACTGCAAATAATTCCAACACATCATGATAAGGAAATCATTTCAGCCTACCCTACAGATTAGATAGTTCTACAAATTGAAGATATTCCTTCATTAGATATTTTCTACAGTCCTAGTTATAAGGTTGTAGTTAAAAGAAACAAAAGAAGGAGAATTGATGAAACAACTTCAAAGCCTACAGATGAATTAGTTGATGTACTATGGAAGGACTCCTTAGATGATCCTTCTGAACATCTAACCAAATTATCACATTATTCAAGGGCATATGATACTACTACTGTTGATAAATCTACTAAGGTTAGAGTGTTGTTAAAACAAAAGGAAGCCAGAGTACAAGAACTAGAGAAGTTGTTGAATGAAGAGAAATCTAATTCCAATGAGCAAGCCAAATTAATCATAGTCCAATTTCATAAAGATATTGAAAGCCTCAAATTACAGCATCAGACAGAGGTCAATGAAAAACAAGCACAACTGGAAATAGCAATGACTAAGTTACAAAGTCAACCAAAATTAGAGAAATTTATCAAAGAAGCACTGGATTTAAACACTAAGTTAAAGAAAGAACAAGAAGTGTTTTGTAATAAAGCTTCTATAATTGATTCTTATTTTGATTCAAACAAGATAATGATCCAGCAGATAGATCCAGAAACTTGAATGTGAAAGACTTGAGAAGAAAATTGAAGAACAAATTCAATGGCAAGTTTCAAATTTGGGAAAGGAAGATAATCTACCTCAAGTAGATAATCTTCACAAAGAAATTCTATTTAGAGAATGGGAAGCGCCAATCAAACAGGAAGAGAAAGCAACAGCAAAGACATCCAAGATATCAAGTGAGATTATTGAATCCATGTGTGAACAACTGTCTAGAGCATAAATTCTTAAGGAAAACACGTCTAATGTGTTTTAAGAAACAAGACAGGTGGGAACACAGTGGAAGCAGAGAGTAGATACACAAGAATAAATGATTAAAAAGGTATTATAAGTTTGATCAAGAAAATTACTGGAATTTTCTGATCAAACCTTATCATCAGCATCAAACTCTATAGTCTCTTATAGATTCAACAAAGAGATCCCAGTCAACAATCTCAAATGATATTTTCAAGGGACAGATTCGATCAAGGATATCGCAGCCAGCTCATCTCAAAGAAATGTTAGATATTTTTCAACTTCGTGACCACATTCAGAAAGAAGGGAAAGACTCATAAATCAGAATTGTTAGTTTAATTTCCTAGATTGTAGTTTAAGTTAGCTTTATGAGGAAGGTTGTTTAACACCTCCTCTATATTTTTGTAATAATATGTTTTAGTTTATATTTAGTTTAGTATCTAAACCCTTCTCATGCATTTAGAGAAGGGTCCAAAAATTTGTCAGTTTTTTTTGCAAATAATGCACTATTGTAAGTTTGTGAGTGCTTTGATGAATTAATGGAACACATCTGTTATCTTTTAACAATTAAAGTTGTTTAACTGATGTTGCACTACTGTACTCTTTAAATTGCTTGAAAGTGAGAAGGAGCAGATTGATTGCTATCAATTTACATGAGTAGAAATTCGTACATATGGTACTTCTATTCACTTGTATTAAGTATTACTTCATAGATTGATAGTCATCTTTTATTCCATTATATGTTTGAAACGTCATCATATATAAATATTACATGCATTTCTGTTCTAATATTTAGCTATGGTTTCTTATTGAATATGTAATCACACAGATAAATGTGATATTTCTTTCACAATTCTTCTATGCAAACTACTTTGTTAGAAGAATCATTTTACATAATTTTCATCTCTTTCTACTGTTAAATGATCTATATTACTGATAGTTGAAAGATATCATTTTAGATCGCATAAAGGAAAAGCATCCCGGGTATAGATTAGATTAATAGTTTAGATAGATGCATATATATTAAAATCATTATCCATTTGGATTTTATATTCACAACACCCTCAAAATAATCCTTATTGGGAATCTGGTCCCATTATCCCCAGTCGGAGCCACTACACTAAACGGAAAAGGAGTTGCTTTAAGGTTCGGATCGGGTGGTTTTCCCCCATATTTTGGCAGTGGAATTCCGAGGCATCAACATATTGGTGCTAGAAGGAGGGCCAAGTGAATGGCACAAAGGTCTGATCAATCTAAAGTTTAATCAATAGGTCTCTCTTCCTCTAGATCTCCATCAACTTCTAGAAAATTATCTAGATCCTCATCTATAAAATCTAAAGTTGATCATCTTTCCCATAAGTCTCCTAACGATACTCAAACTATACTATTTCCCAATTTTTACCAACATTCTCGAGAAGTTCAGTCTTTGATAGAAAAGTTAGAGAAAGTATATATTTCTGCTGAAAAGCCTGAGTCTTCTCAAATTATTTGATCTTAGTATTTCATCTTCTTTACAACCTCGAAGAATATTAACTCGATTAGAAAGTAAAAAAACAGGGATTCTCCCTTTTGAATTTCCTATCAGTAGTACTCAAAATAAGCTAAAGAGGAATAAATCAGAGTCAATCACTAGCAAGATCTTATCTTATTCACCCCATTACCTCCGCTCACTTCCAAAAAATTCATTTCAATAGTCGATATCACTTTCACTAGTTCTAATACTCAAAATACTTGTCCTAGTGCTCGACCTGCCTCATCATCAATTCAAAATCCACTCAACCAACCCATCCAAAATCCAATAGCAGGTCAAATCCATCCATAAAATGTAAACCCATGGAGTAATCCAAGGGCTGTAAACACGCCCGCCCCTCTTCATGCTCTACCTAAAAATCCCGAAAGATGGCTACCCAAATTCAATCCTGATGATGGTCTTCCTGTAGAAGAATGTATTCATAATTTTGTGTTAGTTTCCAATCTGAATGCAGTAGTTGAAAAGGATTGTGTTGTACGATTATTTCCATATACTTTAAAAGGATCTGCAGGATCCTGGTATTTTTCATTACATGCTCGCTCTATAACTAATTGGAATTTGTTTGAAGAACAATTTATAGCTAAGTTTGGAGATGACAAAACTACTGGTGCTCTTGTCAATGATCTTTCAAATATTAAAGCTAAACTAGGTGAGAGGATAGAAGATTTTAATTTAAGATTTAATAAACTACTCAATAAAATTCCTGTTACAGCAGTTTCTGGTGCATAAGTTCAAATTGAGTGGTATATTTCATCCCTTCCATCTAATATAGCTATTTTTTGTTGATAGAGAAAAACTAGCAACACTTGTAGAAAATATGAAAGAGTCTCTATCTGTAGAGAAACAAATAACTTCTCTTGAGAAAAAGAATTCTCAGGAAGATTGAAAATCAAAGAATGTATCTTTCAAAGATGACTCTAAAGAGAAAATTCCAAAGGATCCATTTGACATAGAAGGTATTCAAAAAGTTTTGAAAACCATGACCAATGAGATGGAAGATATCATGAAACAAGTCGACAAAAATTCAAATTCAAAAAAGAGTTTCGGGAATTTTAAGAAGAAACAATCCTCTAATTCTCAACCCCCAAATATTATATCTAATGTTGAATCAAATCAAAAAGAGGAGGAAGAAAAAACAGAGGAAGAAGAAGATGACGAAGAAGAAGAAGTTGAACTTAATGTAATATGAGATTTCTTCCTATCAAATGAAGAAAAACTTGAATATTTTCCTATTAGCACACGCAGCAAAAATATTACTGAAGCAACGTAGCCTAGTCAAAAACAAAAAAATTCCACTCCTGCTAAAGACAAATCAGTAAGCAAAAAGTCTAATTCAAAGACTATGCAAATAAGTCTTGTCAACTCAAACTCTCCACCTATATCTAAAACAATGGTTGTCTCAGATACCATTGAATACAATATAGTTGAAGAGATGAAGAAGACTAGGGAAAATTTTTCAATTCATGAGCTTACCAAATTAAAGCAACAACAACAAATCTTACTTAGAGAATTAAAATTTGTTCCTACTTCAAACTTACCTGCTCCAATCATAGTTCAAGCTGAAAATGAAATGGGTAAGCCACCTTCTCCTTCAGTCAAAATATATGCTTCAGACTTAATTATGATAAGTGATCGATCCACCTTTCATACTCCCCCACTTCTCTTAACCTATGAGATCTATAAAAAAAGTGTTCATAAGTGTTTAATAGACTCTGGGGCTTCTTTGAATATAATGCCAAAATTGGTTTGTAGTAAATTGATCATAACTCCTCAGAATTCTCCAGTCCATATAATACAACTTGACAAAACTACGGTAGAAGTCATAGGAGAATTAAATTCTATTTCCATTAGATTGTCATCAAATCCCAAAGTTACTTAGATAATTGATATTTTGGTGGCAGACATTCTTAAATTTTATGTTTTAATTTTAAGTCATGACTGGTCTGAGAAACTTCATGGTTATTTTTCAACAAACTGGTCACATATGTGGCTACCACATAATGGAAATCCAAACCAAATTCGAGTTGACCGTGAAACTTTTATGAAACACACAGTGACTGATCTTGAAGAACTTAATGAACCAGTAGTATTCAATAAAAAAATCATTGGAAACTACTCTGCAGGGTCATTTTTAGGAAACTTTAATGCTCAACTATCACTTTTTTTTTATAACGTGGTTGTATCTCAAATTGAAATTTTTTCCTAGCAGGATAATTCTAGATGTATTAATTTTTTAGATAGAAAAATAGTTAATTCTTAGTTTTGGACCCTTTATTTTGATGGTTCTAAATCTGAAGATGGTGCAGGTGCGGGTTGTATTTTAATAAACCCAGAAGGCGAAAATACTATGTTAGCATGCCGATTAGAATTTTATTGTACCAACAATGTATCTGAGTATGAAGCATTAGTTCAATGTTTATTAAAATATATTGATCTAGATATCAAATACCTGAAGGTTTTAGGATATTCAGAAATCATAGTTAGGAAAGTGAGAGATACTATTCATTGTAATTCTGGACATTTAAAACATTATCAGTCATTAGTCCAAGAATTAACTACTCATTTCTTAGCTTTCAATATTTCTTCTATACCTAGAATACATAATGCTAGTGCAGATTTACTCGCTAATGTAGCATCAAAATTAACCCCATCCCAAGAATTTATTCCCGTTATATTTTCTATTGAATTTATTTTTAGACCATATATTCCTAATAGTATCACTAATTGGAGAGTATTCAATAATGACTTAGTTATCATAGATTTTTTGACATCTGAAAAATCTTACGAGAATCAAATCATGGATGAAAGCGAACATTACACTCATATTAAGAAAGAACAGGATGAAAATCCTATTCCAAAATCTGTTGTCAAGTTAGAAGACTTATATGATCTAAAGGATAGATTTAAAGGAGTAACTAACTCAAAAATACAAAGTTCTACCTTAAGATTTGAGTTAGTTAATCTAGGAAGTAAAGAAAAACCTCAAACTATAAATCTAGGTCTTGGTCTATCTTCCGAAGAAATATTATCATTCATCAGATTGTTTTGGATGTAAAAAAGTGTCTTTTCTTGGAATTATTTTGATCTTAAAACATACGATACTTCTGTAATTCAACACACAATTCCTATGATCTCAGAGGAAAAGCCCATACAACAGAAATTGAGAAAGATTCATCCAAACTTAGAAAATCAAATTAAAACTGAATTGAATAAAATTCTCAAGGAAAAAATCATCTTTCCAGTCAGTCATTCAAAATGGTTATCAAATTTGGTACCTGTTAGGAAGAAGAATGGTGATATTAGAATTTGCATTGATTTTATAAATTTAAACAAAGCTTGTCAGAAGGAAAATTTTCCACTACCAACCATGGAACAAGTATTGCAGAAAGTAGTTGGTTTTGAGGTCATGTCTTTTTTAGATGGATTTTTAGGTTATAATCAGATTCTTGTTCATCGATATGATAGATTGAAAACTACGTTCAAAAATAAGTGGGGAACTTATGCTTATCAGAAAATGACTTTTGGATTAATCAATGCATGTGCCACTTTCCAAAGAGCCATAGACACAGCTTTTAGGGGACTCATAAATAAAAAAATAGTTATTTATTTAGATGAAATTACTGTCTTCTCTAAATAATAAAATCATCATGTGAATGACCTAAAGAAAGTCTTTGAACGATGCAAAAGGTATGGCATTTCATTAAATCCAAAGAAATCATTTTTTTCTTTAGATGAAGGAAAACTTTTAGGATTCATTTTGTCAAAAAATGGTATCTATATTGATCCTGAAAGAATTGATGAAATTAAACGATTTGATTTCCATCATAACAAGAAAACCATGCAATCTTTCCTTGGGAAAATTAATTTTGTCAAGAGATTTGTTCCTGATTTTTCTCAAATAGTTTTGCCATTGCAGAACATGATTAAGAAAAATTATGTCTTTAAATGAGGACATAACGAAAGAGAAGCATTTGAATTGATTAAATAGTCAGTTGTCAATGCTCCATTCCTAACCACCCCCAATTTTCTTAATCCATTTACATTATACACTTTTTCCTCGGATACATCATATGCAGTTGTTTTAACACAGTTCAATGACCAACAAATAGAAGCACTGATATCATTTTTTAGTTCGAATTTACAAGGTACAGAACTGAATTATACATCTGTTGAAAAACAAGAATTTGTTTTTTTTTAAGCCATAAAACATTTTAGACCTTCTCTCCTAAAGTCTCATATGAAAATCATAGTTCCATTTTCTACTGTAAGACAAATTTTGATGGAGAAAGAATTAGGAGAAAAAAGAGCTATCTGGGTGACTGCGTTACAAGAGTATGATGTAGAAATTAAACCCTCTAAAATTATTAGAGGTCAATGTTTTTTCAGAATCCTAACAAGAGCATCAAATTTGTTAGCAGAAGGAGATTCAGGTAATAATGCACAATTATTAGAGGTAAGCCTCAATGATTCTACATCACAATATGCTGATCTTATATTTTATTTGAAGAAAGGATATGCTCCAAATCATCTAAGGTACAAGACAAAACGAGCTCTTAGATTAAAAGCTAAACAATATGAGTTATTCAACAATGTGTTATTTAGAAGAAATTTTGATTCTATACTTCTAAGATGCTTAGAAAAATCTGAAGTAGAGAAGGTCTTGCAGGAACTCCACGATGGACCAGCTGGAGGACATTTTGGAGAAAATACAACAACACATAAAATCCTGCATGCAGGTTACTATTGGCCTACACTTTTCAAGGATTCCCATGAATATACAAGAAGATGTAAAGTATTCCAAAAAACATCTAGAAAACAAAGAAATCCAGCATTCCCATTACAACCGGTCAATATTGAACAACCATTTTAGCAATGGGGATTATATATAATTGGTGAGATTTTTCCTAACTCTTCCAAATAACATAGATATATTCTCATAGCTACATATTAATTTACCAAATGGGTGGAAGATGTTCCATTAAAAGTAACTAATTCAGAAAATATCATTGATTTCATTGACCAAAATATCATAACCAGGTTTGGCCTACCTACTGCTTTGATGTTTGATAATTCATCTTATTTCTCTGGAACTACAATGATAGATTTTTCAATTAAAAGAGGTTTGAAACTAAAATATTCTGCAAATTATTATCCATAAGGAAATGGTTTGGAATAATCTACAAACAAAAATCTAATTATAATAATCAAAAGAACTGTTGATCAAAATCAAAGAAATTTGCATAAGTCATTAATATTTTCTCTTTGGGAAAATCGAATAACTCAAAAATCTTCTATAGGTACTTCTCCATTTAATCTTGTATATGTAAAAGAAGTTGTACTTCCCACCAACGTAGTTATTCCCTCTCTTTCCTTAGTTCAATTCATTGATGAAACTCCTACTTCTTCTTTACAATTTAGACAAGGTCAAATTCTTAAGTTAGAAGAAGAAAGAGAAAAAGCCAAAAAACTCATGCTCATCATCAAAAAATAATAAAAGCCTCGTTTGATTCAATTTCTGTCACTCCAAAAAAAATTCAAATTGGTGATTTGGTATTGAAATGGGACAAATAGCATGAGGAAAAAGGTAAACACACGAAGTTTCAAAAACTCTGGCTAGGTCCATTTCAAATAATTGAAGAAATAGGCCCATCAACATTTTTATTTCAAGATCTATCAGGCAAAGAGGATTCTTTGCCTGTCAATGGGAAAATTAAAAAAATTATTTCTCATAGAAGGTAACCCCTTCTATCCTTGTATACTAATTTCTTTTTCTTTTCTTTTTAAGAAAATAAAAGTTGCTTAGTATTAATATTTGTCTTTTCAAACATAATCTCAGATGATTTTCTTTTGATTATTTATTTTCGCTTATATCAATGGAAAATGTTAAGGAAAGAAAATCGAAAGATTTAGAAAGACAAATTGATTTTATCTTTCTGAAAAATGGAATTTCACTGAAATCATGGATTCTCTGATGAACTCTCATCTTTATATATTATGAATATTCTATTTTCAGTCAAGAAAAGAATCTTTAACATAGTAAAGACCTATTACAGAAAAGCAATATGAAACTCAACATTATCATCCAGAATCTTAAAAAGACCAATGATTCATCCCATCCGGAAAATGTTATAAATTTTCAAAAGGAATTCAAATAAAAAAAAAATATTATGATTAGAAGAAAAAACTTTAAAGATAATAAGTCTCATCACGAGCTTATTTACCATGTTCATAAAGAAATAGTTAAACTGACATTACCAATTCTTCCTACCAAAATAGGGTAATGACTTGAGATTATATCAAAAGGACAAGGGGTCTCATCAAGAGCCAGCTTGATTAGCTTAATTACTACTAGTGAGTGGCATTGTCATCATTTGATTACCAAGCCAAGACATGGATTATAAGTAAATAAAATAATATATAAAATAAAAAATCTCAAAGGTTAGAATTTAATTTTGAAAATTATAAGAAAAACTGGATAGGACAATGAATCATTGCTGGGTAAAAGATAACCCTACCAAAAGCTTAAATTGCCTATTGGAACAGAGGCTCTATATCTGATAAAAGAGTAAATTTTACAATGGTAATATATAAAGGCCACCTACTTTATATTTTTAAACTGAGTAAGGACTGATATTGATTTTTATACTTATATCTTTAATAGGGGAATTATTGTGAATAGTGAATAAGAAAAAAATTTCATTACTTAGTAAGATATTATTTATTTGAAATTTCATTCCTACAACTATTTTTTATTTTCTAAAAAGCTTAGAAATTTTGAAAATTATTTAACAGAGATATCGGGTTCACCCAAGTGAATCGCAAATTTTTGTTCTATACAACAATCCCCATTTATTTTTATAAATAGGGACCCTTTAGAAATAAATAGGAAATTCTTTTAAATTTTCTAAAAGAAAAAACTTAGAAAATAAATATTTTCTTTTTTAGTTTTCCCCTTTATTTTCTTGAGCACATTGCAAATCACATATCTTATGGATTTCAAAGACTCATAAACCTTAAAATGTGCGAGCTGCAATATGTGCTCAAGATTTTCTGAAGATATGTTTAAGACTTAAAAAAAAACACTTCAATCACCGTTATATTCACTTTATCGCACCGCACCTCACTTAATAAATAAATAAAATTAAAAGAAAATTGATATAAAATTGCGACTCCGCAGACCCGATGAGAAAATTAAAAAAAATGAATATAAAACCTTCGATAATCGCAGTCATTTAATTTTTTCAAAAAAGTGCAATTCACATCTCACACAACTTATAACATATGCCAAATTGTTATCCTATAAAAAGTTGCAATCTGCGATTTGCGCATATCACATTTCGAAAACTTTAAAAGGTAAGTATTATGAATGATTATAAGTTATAACTTGCGATACGCGTGCCGACACCATTAAATGGATCAAGCGTGTAAAACAACTTGTGTCATGTCAAAACGAAGTTCAAGGTCTTAATGGCTTTAAAGCGATTGATAGATTTTACGTGTGGAGGTATATGAAATTTTAATTCAGAGATTATGAATGATGATTGATGTTATATCTTAAAATATTGATATCTTCTTGCTTGTATTTGAAATAAGTGATAGATTTGTCTCTTTGATACTCTATACTTGTAAAAATTCACTCTGTTTTTAGGAAACCAGTTAATGGATTGAAGAAGAACAAAATGAGCAAAAAGGGTAAGGAAATTTCTTAGACGTTGTCCACTGAAGGTACAAAAATGTCTCCATTATTTTCAGATATCGTCTGCAACAAATATTGCAGCAGTTCGACATGGGAGGCAATGTATAGGCTTTTTGAAAGTGAAGGACCAAGGGTGATAACCAAAGTTTCTTTGACAAACACTGCTTCTACCTTTGACGCAACTCTTTTTGATGTTGCATGCTCATACATTCATAGGATATCTACAAGACCAAAGATTCTTCCTTACACAAACATGGTTAAGTGGGCAATTGACCACTTAAACATTGAAGATAGAATGTTCAAGAATTCGAAGGGAGAAACTATGGGTTATTTCAGGGCAGAATATTTAACAGAAATGTACCATCTACCACCCCCACAACAGAAATATGACAAAGAATATTTGCAGAATTTCAGAGGAGAACATCCGGAAATTATTAAAGTCATCCAAGAATGGAAGGATAATCAAGGGAATTTGGATCATGATAAGTTTGGTATGTACCCAATTTACCAAATTCCTAATCCTTATTGTTATGCTACCAGTATGTTATGTATATTATTTTCCAAACCTGATAGCACTAGATTCTCAAGAGAATGGGTTCCCTTGATTGTCGTAATCATCAATTCATCAATTTTGAATTGGGCATGCATCTTATCCAATAACCTAGCCAAGCACATTACTGAATATATGAATAAAATGAGTATTTCATCTAGAGAGATACCTCCCTTTTATATGTCTGCCTGTGTCATAGATGCTACCTATTTTACTTCTAGTTTTCCTACCATGGGATGGAAATGGACTACCCAAGACCCTACCCGAATTCATATTTATCACAGAGAACTTTGGGATTTAGACTTCCACCTACACTTCTATAAAATCTATTATGGAGTCATATTGCCTATGCATCAGCTGATTTTCAATGAAAAGGCCCCTAGGGTTTCCAAAGAATCCAATGTAGACATTCTTCCTATAGCTATATGGTTCGCAGAGGAGAATTTTACATATATTAGAGTATTAGGGAGTTATGCGTCTCCCCATGTTTTATCCTATTATGTTCCCGATAAGTTACTTGAAAAATAAATAGCATATCAGCATGTTAATGGCGTTACGAAACATTGAGAGATGTTAAAAAGGCTATTTGGTCCAATTTCCCTATACAATATGGCACTTTTGTACTATCTAACATCGGCCATACTTACAAGGAAATTTCCAAAATTCATCTATTGAAATTTGCAGTAATGCCAAAAAGGATATATGATCCAAATGATGTAATTAAAAATTACATCACAGAGATTAAGTTGAAGCCTTTTGTAAAGGAAGAAGATGGATTTGATGATATTTTCCAAGGCATGGAAAAATTTTCAGATATTATCAAGTATGTATCTAGTCAACTAAGTCAAGATGATTTTGAATCTTTCCAAGCATACAGAAACAAGAGACTAGAGAAATTCCCTCTCAATTTGTTAACTATTGAATATGAAGACAAACACACTCCAAGTGTCAGCCTGGATGATGAACTAAAAGATATGTTTGAAGATGAATCAGGTCAATCACAACAGCAATCTCATGATTCAGATCACTCTGAAAATGAATACAAATCTAAAAAGGAAAACTCAGAAAAGATACTTGACCGAGTTATTCAGTAGATAGAGATGCTAGAGGAGAGAAGAAACAATGGAAAGAAGCATATTCTCAAATAGTTCATCATAGTTAAAATATGCTAGATTAGTACAGTTCACCACAAGAAAAAGATCTCATAGATGAATGGAAGGTGTTTTCCAAAGCAATAAAAACTCTTAAAGAGAATTGTAATACTAATCAAGAAAGAAGTTTCTAGACACGTGAACACTCCCAAAAGATACTGGAAACTGTTAATCCATTGCAAATAATTCCAACACATCATGATAAAGAAATCACACCGACCTACCCTACATATCAGATAGTTCTACAAATTGAAGATATTCCTTCATTAGATATTTTCTACAGTCCTAGTTATAAGGCTGTAGTCAAAAGAAATAAAAGAAGGATAATTGATGAAACAAATTCAAAGCCTATAGATGAATCAGTTGATGTACTATGGAAAGACTCCTCAGATGATCCTACTGAACATCTAACCAAATTATCACAATATGCAGGGGCATATGCTACTGAGGTTAGAGTGTTGTTAAAACAAAATAAAGCCAGAGTAAAAGAACTAGAGAAGTTTTTGACTGAAGAGAAATCTAATTCCAGTGATCAAGCCAAAGTAATCATAGTACAATTTCATAAAGATATTGAAAGCCTCAAATTACAGCATCAGGCAGAGATCAATGAAAAACAAGCACAACTGGAAATAGCAATGACAGAGTTACAAAGTCAACCAAAATTAGAGCAATTTATCAAAGAAGCACTAGATTTAAACACTAAGGTAAAGAAAGTAAAAGAACTATTTTGTCATAAAGCTTCTATAATTGATTCTTATTGTGATTCAAACAAGATAATGATCCAGCAAATAGAGATCCAGAAACTGGAATGTGAAAGAGTTGAGAAGAAAATTGAAGAACACATTCAATGGCAAGTTTCAAATTCGTGAAAGGAAGCTAACCTACCTCATGTAGATAAGCTTCACAAAAAAATTCTATTTATAGAATGGGAAGCGCAAATAAAATAGGCAGAGAAAGCAGTAGAAAAGACATCCAAGATATCAAGTGAGATTATTGAATCCATGTGTGAACAACTATATAGAGTAGAAATTCTTAAGGAAAACACGTATGATGTGTTTTTAGAAACAAGACAGGTGGAAACAAAATGGAAGAAGAGAGGAGATACACAAGAAGAATGATTAAAAAGGTAAATAATTTTGATCAAGAAAATTACTGGAATTTTTTGATCAAACCTTATCATCAACATCAAACTCTACAATGTGTTACAGATTCAACAAAGAGATCCCAGTCAACAATCTCAAATGCTATTTTCAAGGGACAGATCCAATCAAGGATATCACAGCTAGCTCAGCTTAAAGCAATGTTAGATATATTTCAACTTCGTGACCACATTTAGAAAGAAGGGCAGGACTCATAAATCAAAATTGTTAGTTTAATTTCCTAGATTGTAGTTTAAGTTAGCTTTTATGAGCAAGGTTGTTTAACACCTCCTCTATTTTTTTGTAATAATCTATTTTAGTTTATAGTTAGTTTAGTATTTAAACCCTTCTCATGCATTTAGAGCAGGGTTCAGAAATTTGCCAATTTTTTTTGCAAAGAATGCACTATTGTAAGTTTGTGAGTGCTTTGATGAAATAATGGAACACATCTGTTATCTTTTAATAATTAAAGCTGTTTAACTGATGTTGCACTACTGTACTCTTTAAATTGCTTGAAAGTGAGAAGGAGAAGATTCATTGCTGTCAGTTTACATGAGTATAACTTCATACATATGCTACTTCTATTCACTTGTATTAATTCTGACTTCATATATTGACATTCATATTTTATTGCATTATATGTTTGAAACATCATCATATATAAATATTACATGCATTTATTTTCTAATATTTAGCTATGGTTTCTTATTGAATATGTAATCACACAGATAAATGGGATATTTCTTTTGACAATTATTATATGAAAACTACTTTGTTAGAAGAATCATTTTACATAATTTTCATCTCTTTCGACTGTTAAATGATCTGTATTAGTGATAGTTGAAAGATATCATTTTAGATCACATGAAGGAAAAACACCCCAGGTATAGATTAGATTAATAGTTTAGATAGATGCATATAGATTAAAATCATTATCAATTTGCATGCTATATTCACAACACCCTCAAAATCATCCTGATTGGGAAACTAGTCCCATTATCCCCAGTTGGAGCCACTACACCAAACGGAAAAGGAGCTGCTTCAAGGTTCGGACCAGGTGGTTTTCCCCCATGTTTTGGCAGTGGAATTCTGATGCCTCAACATACCCTTGCACTCCTGGAGCACCTCCCTAGGCTTCCACACCCGTGGTCAATCCCTGCACTCCCAGCACACCTCCCTGGGCTTCCTCACCTGTGGTCCCCCCTGCACATATAACGGGCATGCATGCGTTTTTCCTCTTTCCTGCACGTATTCTTCCTAATACAGCTAATCTGACCATATATTCATTTGATCCGATATGTTTTGAGACGACTTCCATTAACACATCCCAGTATAATATCACCGCGCAACATAGCTAACTAGACAACTCCTTCATCAGTGATTTCCTTTACCATATAGGGGCCTAGCCAGTGCTAACGGAGCTTCCCTGGGTGTTTTGCAAACTGGCTATCGTATAGGAGGACCAATTCTCCTTCTAAAAATATGTTTTTCCAAATATGTCTATCATGCCATGCTTTTTCCCGGGCCTTTTGAACTTGCTGATGAAAGTTAGAAATGAATCGATCTTCCTCAAAGGTGACTAGCTGCGCTAAGTGTTCCTCCATGATATCAAGCTCTGCCATGTTCTTAAAGGCTATGATGTGCAAGCTAGGAATGATATACTCCATGGGAATAATGGCTTCCTTTCCACAAACCATCCGAAATAGTGTTTTCCCATTCAAATTCTTACACATGGTCTGATAAGCCCACAGGACCGAGGGGATGCACACGTCCCAATCACTTCGATCGACATTGCAGATCTTGTTCAGTGCCTATTCCAGAATTTTATTAAATCTTCCATGGTTCCATTTTCCTGCGGGTGATATGAGGTAAATTTTACATGGTGGATCCAAAATTATTCAGTCAAAGCCTGTATAGTTTCATTAATGAAATGCCTACCTCTATTGCTCATCAATATCTTCGAACAGCCAAACCTGGTTAGAATATGTTCAAAAATAAAGTGTGCAGTGGTGTCTGCAGTACAATCCTTCATATCTTACGCTTAGGCCCATATGGTTACATAATCAGTTGCAGTGATGATGTAGCGGGCACCTGTCTTCTTCCCTGGTGGGTTGATGGGCCCAACGAAGTCTATAGCCCATTTTTCAAATGCTTGCAGGGCCATTTGTGGTTGGAAGGGCATTTCATCCTTCCGCGACGGTCTTCCTGTCTATTGGCATGTGTCGTAGGCTTTGCAATAGTCATAAGAGTCACTATACAGTGTGGGCCACCATAGCCCAGCTCTTAAGATCTTCTGCGTTGTCGCTTTCCCTGCGTAGTGACCTCTTGCTACGCCTCCGTGGGCTTCTGCTAAGATGGCTTGTCTTTCATGCTCCAAAACATATCTTTGCAGTACCTGATCAACTCCCAACTTATACAAATGGCCCGCTATTGTGGTAAAGTTTGTTACGTGGGTTACCAACTCTTTTTTCTATTGTACCGAATATTCTACAGGTGACATTCCCGTAGTTAAGAAGTGAATGATATCGGTGAAGTGTGCATCAACGACCTTAATAGAAAATAGCTACGCATCGGGAAATCCTTCCTCTAGGTTGGTCGGTTCTTCACCACTCTTGATTCAGGACAAGTGATCTGGCCCAACATTTAGTTTCCCTGGCTTCACGATGATCTCAAAATCATATTATTGAAATAGCAGTATCCATCGGCAAATCTTCCCCACCAACACAGGCTTATTCACTATGTACTTCAAAGCTGATTGATCCGAGAACAACTTGAAGTGCCCTCCCAACAGATAATTCCAGTATTTCTGCAGGGCATATACCATGGCCAGCCCCTCATGCTTAGTAGTGGAGTAGTTATGCTCCGTAATAGAGATTTTTCTACTAGCAAATGAAACCTGGTGGTCAATGTCCCCTTCCCTAGGTTGTGTAAGGACATCTCGCAGGGAGATCCCTGAAGCATCTACATGGACATGGATAACCTTTGCCCAGTCAGGAAATATGATGATAGGTGCAGAGACCATATTTTCCTTGAGTAGCTCAAATCTCTTCTCACACTTTGCGTCCAAAAAAATGAAACGTCCTTCTTTAGCAACTTCTCCATGGGTTCCGTGATCAGTGCGTACCCCTGAATGAACTTCCTGTAGTAGCTCATGTGCCCAAGGATGGAGCGCAATTGTTTGTCAGTTGTAGGGACTGCTAAGTTGATGATAACTACTACCTTGGCGGGGTCAACCATCAGTCCCTACCGACAGACTATGTGGCCTAACAATATTCCAAAAGGTACACAGAATATGCACTTAAAATTTATGGAAATATGGTGCTTTCTATAGGCGTCCAACATCATGCTCAGGTTCAAGACGTGCTTCTTTACCAACCCAAATATTGTCCAATCATCATAGTATATCTCCAAGAACTTGTGGATGAACTCCTTGAATACTGCGACCACTACCTGCAGAAAGATGGCAGGGGAATTCTTGAGCCCAAACGGCATGACGGTGTACTGGAAGGATCCCCATTCAGTGGTGAACGTAGTTTTTCTGCGATATTCAGGTATGAGCCTGATATGATGGTAGCCCGAAAACCTATCAGTGAATGAGTATGATTCTTGCCCTCCCACACTATCGATAATTTCATCAAAGAATGGTGTAGGGAAGGGATCATGTATGCAGGCATCATTCATTTTGCGCAGGTCAACACAGATTCTTATTTCTCCTTTAGTATTTTTATCTTGGACCACCATATGGCTTAAATTTATTCCCTGACTTTCTACTTATACTTGGGGTTCCATTGGTAAGGTCACTGCTTAACAGGGTGTGCATCTGGTTTTCAAGTGATGCGCATGACCCCCAGGTCCCCTGTAATACCCTTAAGTTCTAAGAATTTTGTAGGAAACAGATCCTGGTACTCCATGAGAAGATTCATGAATTTCCCAAAAGTATCATCGTCCTATTAGTCCCCAATATTAGCTAGGTTAGGTTGTTCTTCAATTCCAATGTTGACTTCCCTTAGCTTAAGAGGCTTGGTCACATCGACAGTCTGCAGTGGGGGTCCAGCAACTGCGCGTTCACCCTCCAATTTCAGGATAGTGATATTTTGTGGGTCTTCGTCACATTCCTCTATTGATATATTGTAGCAGTTAACAATATCCTGCATCTGCATACCCCAAGCTGGTGCCCCATTCTCCACACGAGGGCGTGATTCATCAAATACTAGGGCATCTATATCCTACAGGGCTTTGTCTAATGCCTCAGTTTTGCCTATAAACCCGAAAGTTCCCACAAAATCATCCTTCATGGTCTCCCAGTGGTAGGTACGCTGATGCATCTCTACATCTAGATACCATGCAGTGGGGATTCGCTTGAAGGAATGAATGAATAGGTTGACCCATTTGTTCTTGGTCCTTTCACACCACACCTCCATCCATGCGGCCACGTGCTTGTGCGGGTCTCCTTGGCTAAGGAAAGTCTCCACGCATAGGTGAACCAGGGGTTCAAACCATAGGATCATCATCTTGCAACATTCCTCTCAATCCTGGAATGCCCCCTTATGAGTTTTCCACCACCGCGTAGGGGTCGCACGCATGGATAGGTTAAGTGCCCACGTTCTTCTCTCCCTTGGGACTTCTACTTAAAATTTTCTAAGAAAACCCCTAATAATACCAGAACCATCAAATTAAGGCAACTCTCTTACCTCTGAGGAGATACATCAGGAGCTCTTTATGATCCTAAGACATCGTAGCAGAGATACATCATGTAACCGATTCTGCCAATTTTCAATCTCCCCGTCGGATTCAGAGAGGCATTCACTGTCTTTCTCCCAGCAAAGCATGCCATCAGCAGTAGGATTAATCCAATCCTTGTCTCAGGAAGTTATTTTATAGATATGATCCATGTTGTCTTCTTCATGCATAAGTTCTATATACTGTTCTCCTTCCGCTGGGTCTAGAGGGACTATCACTCTCGTACCCTCATTCTCAAAAACCATGCTCCTTTTATTCAAGTTGATAATTCCTCCCATGTCTATAGCCCAATCAAGTCCCAGGAGTGCAGGGTAAGGGTCCATGTCTTCCTTAATATGAATTACCTCAAAATCCACGTGTACCTTAACCCCTGAGATATCTACCGTAATATTTGACAGCCTCCCCAATGGTATGATCTTCTATTGGTTAGCCATGCGCAACTGTATAACAGACAATTCCATCTTAGTTTATCCCATCCTCTGCCATGTCTTTTTGGGCAGGACATTCGTAATAGATCCTAGATCCAGGATGACCTGATCCATTTCATAATTGCCAATTTGCACCATTAGCCACATTTCCCGATCAGTGCGTTTCTTATGCTTGTACAGTTTGTGAACATCTTTAACTTCTGTGGGAGGGTCAATTATTTTTGCATAGTTGTCTATCAGTGCTTGAAGATTTTCTACCGCCTTCTGGTTGCGTAGCAGCTTCATACATGCCTGTAGGAATGGTTTAACTACGTCATCTGCTCTTAGGTTCATTGGAGCCTTGGAAGTAGATGCCTCATCCTTGGAAAAGTCTTTGCAAGATTCGATGAAGGTTTCTTTCTCCTTCTGTAGGTCCAAGCTTTCCTGTTTGATAACAGATTTTTGGATAAGGAGTTTAGCCACATTTCTCTCCTCAGCTCCTCCGGTAGCCATGTCGATGCTCATTATGAACTTAATACTGGGTCCCTCATCACGCAGTTCTTCCTTAACCCTTTGCACATTCTGCATTGGTGTCTACTGTTTTTCCTGCCTTTTTGCTATCAACACTCGACAATATTCGATTACATGATTCAATTGTCCACAATATCGGAAATATTGTCATGCAGGGTTTGGAAAGTCCCTTGTGAAGTGCCCTAATTCTCCATTGTTATAACAGATCAGTTTCCCTCTTCCCTGAACCGCTCTTCCACCTCTTCCCCCTCCCCTACCTCTGGCTGGGGAGCCTCCTCTGCCTGAGGGAGATAATGATGAAGAAGGGTTAGCTTGTACCCTATACAGGTTTCCTCGGTCTATCATTAAGTCATATGTCTGACAGTTATGTTCGTCATGTCCCACAAATGAGCAGAATCGGTACTATTGTTGCTTCAACTCTGGAACATAAGCACCAAGACAGGGGAACTGGTTGGTATCATGTAGTCCAGCTACGTGACAGTCAGTGCACCATAACGTGGGACTGCTTGGTCTGGCAGCCTCTTTAGGACGCAATGGGATGGGGCCCCCAGCCTGCATGTAGTCTGCAAGAAGATGGCACTAATCCTTGGTGTGGCTTGACACCCTACATCTTATGCACCACACGTCTGGGCTAGCTTTTTTTCCTCTCTCTTTCCGGAAATTATATATTTTGAGGTGCATTGCCTCCAGCTGTCCCTAGATCTGCTGTACCCCAAACTGGGCATTATCTCTTGGCGCAGCTTCTAGCTTCATAGCAATATCCAAGGCTTTCTCTTGCATCTCAATCACTTGTTGGCCCATAGGTCCACACAGGTGAGGTAATATCATGGTGATGAACCATTCCTTGTGATCTCTATCTTCATACTAAAATTCCCCATCTCTAATAACCATCTTTAGCCACTGATCAGCCTCCCATATAGACTTAGTGGGTCCTCGTCTAAAATATTTCAAGTCAACCACCACCTGAGCATAGGACTCAAGCTTTCGAAACTGTTGTTTTAAAGCATTCTTAGTCTCTTGAATAGATGGATATGCATGCTGGCCTACGTACCCCGTGTACCAATCTAGGGTCCTCCCTTCAAAGGCGAGGGATAGCTATGCCCTCTTTACATCATCTCTAGCAACATTCTGTGCAGTCCATATAGATTCTGATATGAACCAAAATCAGTCCACATCTTCATCTCCTACACCCTTGAAGGTGTGTAGTTTCATGTGTGTGGCATATCTTCTTCCGATGGTGGTGGAGGTGTAGGGGAGTTCTTGCCATTATTATGACTTGAAGTTGGTGTTAGTGTCCCATGATTTAGCAGATTGGTAGACCAAATTCACAGGGTAACATGAAACTAATATTTCGAGTCCTAGGACCTAGCCTTCCTGGACTCAGAAAGGGCTCTCTCTATTGTATTCAAAGGATGTGAACTTGTTTTCTTTAGACGGTTGATTTTAGGCTAGTTGCGAATTTTAGGGTTTTGTTTGTTTGGTTGGGTTGGATAAAATTATCAAGTAGAATAGGTGGAGTGAGAGGTCATCAGATCATTGGGCTATGGAGTCTATGAAAGTCATGGATATCTCAACAGTGAGTCAGAGTGCATCATAGGGCAAATCTAGTGTAGTCAATGGATCTTTTAAGGTTATGTGTAAAGTGAAATGGACATTAAGTTGGGGAAACAAGGTAGGGCAAAGGGCAGTTAAGAATCCTTTGTCATATACCCATAAAAAAGAAGGTCTCAAATATTGATAAGAAAAAGATAATAATCATGAGATGGGGAAAATCATTAACTCAATGATAATACTTAATCAAATAGACATACAAGATGAACAATTTAGTGAAACACAAAAAACAAGAAATCCTATCTAACTTTAGTGATTTCACCTTGAAAGTTTGAAAACATATAAGATGAGAAATAACATTAATCAATGAAGAGGGAACTCCTAGACATCATAAATCAAGCTATAAAGAAATTTGAGGAAAACTGATAGCCATGGACAAAGGGCAAGATCAGAAGAAGACCTCTTTGGCTTAACCTAACAAGTAATACTTCAAAGAGAGATTTAAAAACAAAGTTTAGATAGCATCAAATAAGCAGGGCTTTCCATAAAACATATTTGGAAACTAGAATATTAATCCATTGATGAAATAAAAAAGCTTAGGTGGATCTCAGGAGTAGCTAAGAATTCCTTAAACTAACCCAGTAGATGAAAACATAAACACAATAGAAACAGGAAGGACTAAGGTGCCTCAAACAACATTTCTTAGCCTATACTTTTCTAATCTACTGAAGCATAGAAGGATGGACATAATGGTAAAAAAGAAAACATGAAAAAATTAGAGACACATCACCATTAACCAAGCTCAGGGATCATGCAAGCAATCTTTCATCATCATCAATCAAATCAAATCATTCACAAGTTCCATAACACCAATTTCTCTTCAACCTCAAAAAACCATGTATTTCTCTCAAAAATCATCAAATTCCAACATTAGAAATGAGTCCTCAATGCTCTATTTAATAAGAAAGGAGGAGAAAAACCTAATAGAGTATCTAGAAGCCTATTGGCTAATCAGAAATGTCATTATTGTCCTTGAGACCTTACAAGGCCCAAGGCACAAAATATCTAAAAGAAAATATATTTTTGGACATTTTTAGAAAAGAAAGTGATATTTGAGGTCTAATAAGCCTTCTAAAACTTTCCAAGCATACATTTTTTACTTTCCCTCTGCTAAGGATGCATCATTGTGTTTTAGGAGGAATTTCCATGCCAAGGGTGTAGCACATGAGCAGGAAAATTGGGTCATCTTGTAGCAGTGTTTTGAAGGCCTTCCCAATGTCGAAAAAGGCTCCGTGATGGCCCGTTGGAAAGCCCTTTCAGTCTAATTTCCATATCTACCCTTGGCTCTCTCTGATTCGACCTATACAACCTACTCAAAAAAAAAAATTTCCAAGGCTAGTAAAGGAGAAACACATGTCCTCAAAAGCAGGCAGAATGGTGAAAATTTGGGTGTTTTTGACCCTTTTGGAGGACCAAAACAACTCCAATTGATCTGAAACTTTGTGAGCATACTAAATTTGATACAAGGATTCCAAAAATGTGAGCCTTGCCTCCTGAAGATGCTCTGAGAAAAAGCGTAGCACCATGTGTGCTACCCCCTTGGCCCTCAAAATTAGCAAAAGACAAAAAACTTGTCAAAATTCTCCCAAATTTGGTGGATGAGTTCCTCATGGGTTTTTCGAGACCTATAGAGAGGCTTGTGCCAAGATTCCAAGCCTATCTTGCCATTTTTCTTCTTTTAGTGCTTGAATTTCCATGAGGGCTTCCTTTAGTTTGGCACTACCAAGTTTTTTTTTCATGGCATAATGTTTGGTCATCGTTTTCTGGAGAGCAAGGCCCCTCTTCATCTTCTTGAAGTACTTGTGTTCATTCTTGTAGTACTGAATGATACGTTGTGCCATCTCAAAATCCCTCTCCCACTCCCTGATTTGGGCATCTTTGCTTTGGAGTAGTAGTCTAGTGGCCACCTCCTCATCCTCATTATCACTGTCAAGGTCAATAAATTATGGCTTTTGAGTATTTTTCCTACCTTCCTTGCCTTTCTTATCCTTTTTTATCTTTTCTTTTCCCTTGTCAAGCATTTGAGCTGATGTATATGGTAAGTTCCCTTGCCTTTTGGAGGCAGCAAACACTTGCCTTGATCCTCTTTGATCTGTGAGAGGAAGAAAATCAAAATTGTTTACTAGAATGCTCTTACCATGACTGATCTCAAGATTGCCTTTCCTTTCATCATTGATATCTACATTAATGTCTTCTTCATTTTGTTCTTGACTGCCCTCTTGAGAGGTACTTTCCTTTTCCTTCATGCTAACATTACTATCATGATCTTCATCACTGTCATCCACCTCTTGATTGTCCTTTTGGTTCATAGTGTCACTATTTTCATCATTATTAGGGCTATTATTCATCATGTTTTCTTCTCCATCATCCTCTTATGTGTTTGCAACATTATCATTGCCACCATCATTTTCTGTGTTGTCACTATTATAGGTGTCTTTTTCATTGTCTTCATTACTGTTTTGAGCATTTTCATAATTTCCATCCTCTTCCATATCTTCTGCATTATCATTTTTTTTCCCATTGTCATGTTTATTGTTTTCATATTCATCACTGCCATGTTCACTGCCTTCTTCTTCTAATTCAGCCTCTGTCTCTTCTTCTAATTCTGCCTCTGTCTCTTGAATTTCATTTGTTTCTTCCTCCTAATTTGGCTCACTACCTTCTTCTTCTTCACTGTTCTTCTCATTTCCTTTGTCTTCCTCTTCACTCTTTGGCTTATCACTTCTTTTGTCATATCCAAAAATTGGGATTTTCTACCACAAATGGAATATCTTAAGATATTCCAAAGTTGGAGCTTCAGCCAATCATGAGCATGGAAATGTAGAATAGTTCATTAGATGTAAAATAAAATCTCACCAGCATATGTAAGAACCTTAGCAAATACATGGCCTATATCCTCCTTCCCAAGTGAGGAAATGCAGCAATATAGGGCATAAAACAACTGTCTTCATACAATAACGCTATAAAAGTGAGGAATGGGACTTGGATCCCTTAGAATACATCATATAAAACTCACATGCAGAATTATAGATGAAACAAATCACCCTAGACAACATAAATAGATCTCCCCAAGTCAATATGCCTCAAATAAGCCCAAACCCCTTAGCTTATCTCATGCAGAAACTACTGAAGCAAGAAAAACGTTACTTTTATGAGCGTTTATGCAGAAAATGATGAGACAAAATATATCTAGAGTATACAATGGATCAATGGCTGAGAAAATGGATATTTCCTTATTTTTATACAAAACAAGAGTAACCCGGCAAGGGGTTCATGAGAATACAATTTATAAAAATGAAGATCTGAAAATATGGATTTGAAAAACACAGTTTTACTGTAGCACTAAATAAATGTGACTGAAATATACAAGTGATAGAAGAAGAATGAAGTACAGAGATTTTCGGGAGAAGGTTTGGCCCTTTCTCCAAGGAATGAGCTCACAAGCAAGGGTTCAAACCCTGCTACTGCAACTCTGGAAAAAATGACGCAGTTTCCCTAGTAAAATATACTTTAGTGGATAAGAACTAAGTTGGCCTTATGCCAAGATGTGAAATATGCTCTGGAACCTCCTGTACAAATGTTGCAAAGAAAGGGGAGCTCCTTCCTCTGAAAGATAAGCCCAAGAGCTGGTGTTGCAAGCCTCCCACTACAACACCCTGCAGCACAGAACTATTCTCTGTAGAAATAATGTTGTGGCTGAAGTAGGATGCTTGGCCTCAAGCCCGGATGTGGGAAATGAAGATCAGAACTCATCCAATATATCACTCAATGAAGGAGAAGTAAATCCTTAGCAGGAATGCCGTGTGCTGACAACATTGCATACTGAGCTCAAGAGCTGAAGAATGCTCAATAGTCTAACAAAACCAAAAATAATAATCCATAAGCTAACCTCAAAAGTCTTCCATCTTCCTCCTTATAAATTTTTTGAGCCTCCTCACCTTGGGTCCCACCTAATAGGGTTTCCAACACCATGTGAATACTTTCCCTCCCAAACTGCACTGTATTCTCAAGCAAGCCACACCCTCTTAGGCAGTGCTGTTGACTTGGTCAACTTGACTAAATCAACAATATTATTTTCCTGTTCACACATGGGAAGTGAAAAATCCAGCCACCAATTTATCCCCTTTCCACACCAAGAGGGATTTTATTTCAATACAAGTTAAATATGGGTCCTTTCCCCATTTATTCATCTACTATGTTTAAAAATCAAAATCTAATATTCCTATTAGCTGCACGCTAATTTTAGGAATATTACAGTCCTCCCCTCCCAAATGTTGCTTGTCCTCAAGCAACTGCAAGGACAGAACTGGAAAGTCTCCTTCCCTCTTCTTGTAGCACCCTCATATGATGAGCTCCTCCAAGTAAAGAGATGTTGTCTCAACAATGAATCCTCATAGTGCCTCTCCCAAGAAAATAAATTAGCATTTGGTGGACACCCCAAATGGCCATCATCATGCAGAAGTAGCATACTCAAGGAGAAAACTATGTGTTGTCTAGAGGTCCTCTGAAGGAATGGAGTATGAAATGCATGGGAAATCCTCATTCCCAAGTGAAACCTCCACCCCCAAGCTATCATCCATATGAAATGAGTCACCCTCCAGCATGGCAACTCATGAAGAATCTCCTCCACCTTTGGCTCCTCAAGTGTAGGTGGGCTGAATAAATGAACATGATAGGCAATATGGCCTATCCCACATTGTCCTCCTCTCCACTTATGATAAGTGTAGAGGGCATGTTGATCTTGGGCTGCAACATGATTGCCCTCCAATGGCAAGAAGAATATTGAGTCTCCAAGGACCCTTCCCCCAAATTCATGAGCCATGTCAACCCAAACCATTCCATACAAGATGAATGGCACATCATCTATTGATCAGCGGTTATCATTGATGTCAACCCAAGCAGCACCAGGGGCTAACTAAATATTGCATGGGAATTTTAACCTACCAAATTAATATATTATAGGTCAATAATTATATTTATGGTTTCTACTTATCGAGATGTTTCCATTGATATATGGCACGCCATGTAATTCTTCACGGTTTGAGAGATATTCATGTTTGAAGTTTGTAACCCCAGTTAGTGGGCTAAAACCCCATGGGGTTGGGGCATGGGTCATTGAAAAGTCATAATTAATATTTTTATGCTCCTAAAATCCCTCCCATGTTCATAAAAGCTGACCCATTCAACTTAATCATCCTAACCAAATTGTGATCTTCATTTTCATCATATCGAGGGATTAATGTTGAAATAGGTCATCGTGGAATTTTTGTAAATTTTACGAAGAGTTCAAGCTGAAATTTCTGGTGAAGCTGCTTGTCTGAGAAGGCTGCAGTAAACTTTTCATGTCAAGGTGCACAATATTTTTGGAGCATGATGTTTGTGGAAGTGAGGTTTTAAGCTCTGAAAATTCATCTCAAAGAAGGGACCTTGGAAAAATCATCATAACTCTCTCGGTGTCACTGTTAGTAGTAAATAAAAAGTGGAAGATAGTGCACGGTTTTAATTTTGTCTGGCAATTTTAGGTCATATGAAGAAACGATACAACACAGCAAATGTGACCTGCAAGTGCGCTCTCTTTGAACTAGTCCATAATTAGGTCATTGTGAGTGATTGGGCATAACTCTCACTTGAAGAATCCAAATGGGGTCAGACCTGGCATTTTAGAAGAAGGCACTGGGGAAAATATGACCGAAAAATCAAATATTCGAGAATGCGGAAATAACAGGAATACTGAATTCAATATCGAGCTCCTAGAAGGCAAGAAAAATCTAGATCATGTGTTGTCAAGGGTTGCAAAGGACAAGACTTTCTATGGCAGCAAAGAAAAGAAAGTGCATCAGAGGGTAGAATGACAAGAGCAGCAACCAAGGTGCATAACAACAGCAAGAATTTCATCATATGAAGTCTTCAAGTGGGCATCACTGAATACAATCATTGTAAATGTATCATTGTACTTAGTCATTGTAAATACATTATTGTACAAATTGTACTAGTATCTATCTGCCAAGGGTTGAGGAGGTAGTGTTGGGAAGTCTACGATCATCATTACGTGGTTGTGTCAAAGTTGGGGTTATGGTCTAGTATATCTTCTTCTTCTACATCATTCTATATCATTGTAAAGTGGACCATTTTCCCTGGTACGGGAGTCCCTTCTGATTTTATTCTTCTATAGCGTGGTAGGGTGGTGCTAGGGTGAGTTGTAGCTCATTGGGTGTTGGGGCATCCGTTCAGTTGACTACTGAAGAATATCGGGCATTGGAGCATCCATCCTGTGGGAGCTGTAGAAGAATGATTTTCTAGATTCTAGGAAGTTGGAGCTTTATTTTCAATTGGGGTTGAATATTAAAGAATTATTAGAAAAGCATTAGGTGGTTTTTGTCCCGGAGTAGGTTTCCACCTTAAAAATTATGTGAATTTGTGTTCCTCTTGTTTGCTGCTATTATTGTACAAACACTGATAATAATTGAAGATTAACTAATGCTCTAATTGAAAGGAATACTGATTCACCCCCCCTCTCAATATTTCCAACAATTGGTATCAGAGCTTGGTTCCTTCAATAGCAGTTTAATAGCTGGAAGGAGGTCATGGAGCATACCAAGAATGGTGTACCTCTATTCAATGAAAATAATTATGCACTTTGGAAAAGAAGAATGAAGGTCTATCTCTTGGCGCAAGGTTACAAAGTATGGGACACTGTTCAAAATGGATTTACATCAACTGCAGATGAAAAAGGTAAGAAGAATTTGGTAAATGATGCAAAAGAAAAGAATATTATTATCAGTGGACTTATTGAATCTGCTTATCATAAGGTGTTGGGTTGTAAAACTACCAAAATTGTATGGGAAAAGCTTGAGAATATACATGCAAGTGACTCAAATGTCAAAGAAGAAAAGCTTCAAATCTACAGAGCAAAATTTGAGCAATTCAGAATGAAAGAAGATTGCGACATTGTTGCATACTTCCAATACATTGATGAAATAACTAATACTCAAGAAGGATTGGGAGAGCCAGTTGATGAGAAGACTATTATAGGAAGATTCTTAGAACTTTACCAGGGAGATTCAACCTAAAGGTATCAGTCTTAGAATATAGTGCAAATCTTGAAAAACTCAGCAAGGAATAATTACATGGAGTTCTCATAGCATATGAAATGAGACTTGATGAAGAAAAGGGTACTTCAAATCTAGAAACTGCATTCATTGCATCTAAGAAAATCAATAAGGACAAACAACCTTCATTTGAAATGACATGCACCTGCAAGTGTGAAGAAAAGGGAGATGATGGAGAAGGTCTTTCAGATGAAGAATATGCTTACTTTATGAGAAAACTAAAACTTGGTAAGGGAAAATTCGAAGGTAAACTTCTATTGATATGTTTCGGTTGTGGTGAGGTTGGGCATTTTGTAGCAAAATGTCCAAACAAAAGTGATGGCAACTCAAAAGGAAAGAAAGGCTTTAAGAAATTCAATAAGCAAGGCAAAAAGAAAAGATCCAAAAGGAACTTTCTCTCTAAAGAAGATAGCTCATCATCAAATGGTAACCATAAAGAAAATGACAAAAGAAATTATTGTTTGTAGCCTTTAATAAACAAGAAGTGTCAAACGATGAAGAAGAAGGGTTGACCATAGAAAATTTGTAAGGAGAAATCAAGCTTATAAAAGGCACAAGTCACAGGAAGAAGATCCATTCCAAAACTCTCGAAGAACAAGTTCAAGGTCTCAAAATTGAAGTTGAAGAACACAAATGCATTGAAGAGTCACTTCAAAAGAAGTTGGAAGAAAGCAACCAAGAAAGGGAAGAATTAGAAGCCGAAGTAGTCTCGCTGCGTGAGGAAGTGAAGAAAGGAAAAACTATCCAAAACTATGCCAACAGCTCAAGGGCATTGGAAGAACTCATTAACAATCAACGATCTTTAACTTGAGTTCGGCCTCGGTGCAAAGCAGGACCTTCTACGAAAAATACGTTAGACCTATGCTGGATACGACATACATGAATGCTTCATTGGACAAAATTCGTAGCTTTGTCCTTGGAGAAGACGATTCCTAAACGAGAATTTACACAATCGGTACCAACATATTTTCATGGCTATTGTTATTCATGTGGAAAATTTGGTCATAAAGCTATAGAATGTGGCCTTTACAAAAGACAGTACTTCTAAAGAGATTCTTCAAATATGAACCTCCCGGTACTCAAAAAAACATCAATAGATTTGAACATTTAAGAAATAACAGGATATTTAAATGTCAAAACTTTGGACACATGTGGAACATGACCTTGAAAATCCTCCGGAAAGAATCTTAGAAGCACGGAATGGAAAAGACATGGAAGAAGAAGAAGAATA
Organism: Pinus albicaulis; assembly: GCA_034641835.2. Classification (NCBI taxonomy): domain Eukaryota; kingdom Viridiplantae; phylum Streptophyta; class Pinopsida; order Pinales; family Pinaceae; genus Pinus; species Pinus albicaulis. The sequence goes on along the minus strand of CM076574.1, from coordinate 674,768,502 downwards.
CTGATAATTGTGCTCTCGCTCTCAAGGCTCAAAACAAAAAAGATGTGTAGTATTTTGATAGTGATTGCTCAAAGCATATGAATGGATATAGAAAGAAATTTGTATCTCTGAAAGAGAAGAAGGATGAAACCATATCCTTTGGAAATGATGGATCTTCAAATGTTATAGGATCAGGTACCGTCACTCTCGGAAGCAAAGATGTTATAGCCAAGAATGTTCTATTGGTCAAAAACATGAATCACAATCTGCTCAGTGCTGGACAAATGTGTGATCAAGTCTATTCAACTGCACAAAATGTGAATCAGGAAAGGCAGGTATGGTAAAATTGTGGCTACAGCAAGTCGAGCTCCAAACAACATATATGTTCTGGATGAAGCAACTAAAGCAAGTCTACTAGCTAAAGAAGATGAAAGTTGGTTATGGCACAAACGAATGGGTCAGATAAACTTTGACAATCTTGTCAGGATTAGCAAAAAGGAAGCAGTAAGAGAAATGCCGAAAATATCAAAACCTTCCAACACACTATGTGAGGCATGTCGGCATGGAAAGCAGACAAAAGTCCAATTTAAAACAAAATAACACTTTTCATCACATCCATTGGAATTGATACATACTGATCTATGTGGTCTTGTGAGAACAAAAGGCTTAGACGGAGAATTATATTTCATGTTAATGATAGATGGCTATACCAGGATGACAGTCGTCAGTTTCCTAAAGAAAAAATATGAAGCATTTGAGTGCTTTAAGATCTATAAGGAGTTGGCTGAAAATGAAACTGATTTGAAAATAAAGTGTTTAAGATCAGATAATGGTGGAGAATTCACTTCCAAATTATTTCAGAAATACTGTGACGAAAATGGAATAAAAAGGCAATTTTCAACAGCATGAACACCTTAGCAAAATGGAGTTGCTGAAAGAAAGAATAGAACTGTACAGGAAATGGGTAGAACAATGTTGAAGGACTTAAAATTGGATGAAAAATTATGGGTTCAAGCAATTGATACGACAGTCTTCATTATCAACGGAAGTCTTCTAAAAAATAATTGCAACAAGACTCCATATGAATTATGGAAAGGAAAACCAGCTAATGTAAAATATTTCAAAATCTTCGGAAGAAAATATCAAAAGAGAAGAACAAAATTTGGGTAAGTTTGAATCACGTGTTGATGAAGGTATATTTGTTGGTTACTCACACAAAAGAAAGGCCTATAAATGCTATAATATAAGACAAAAAAATATAGTGGAGAGCATAAATTTTACATTTGACGAAGATGGTCTTCTAGCGAGTAATGATGAGGATCTAAAATCTTTGAAACTTGAGATAGAGGCTGAAAAATACACAGATAAAATTATAGAAAAAGAAGCAACTATCAATGAGGAAGAAGTAAACAATGATCATCAAGATATACTAGAACAACAACAAGAAGCTCCTCCAAGGAGAACAAAAGAGTGGATTCAAAAGAACCATCCATCAAATCAAATCATTGGTGACATAAATGAAGTTCAATAGCTTCGTTCATGACAACAAGCTCACGTTTCTTTTCTAGCAACCTTTGAGCCTAGTAGTTTTGAGGAAGCCAGCTAGAATGGACATTGGGTAGTAGCTATGAATGAAGAATTGGATCAAATTGAGAAGAATAACACCTAGGAATTAGTTCCACGACCAAAAGATAAAAATGTCATTGGGACTAAATGGGTGTTCAGGAACAAATTTAATGAAGATGGGTAGGTTACCAGAAACAACGCAAGATTGGTTTGCAAAGGCTATGCACAAGTGGAAGGAATTGATTTTGACAAAAAAATTGTACCAGTTGCCAGAATGGAAGCCATCTGAATGTTTCTCACTTATGCATGTTCAAGAAAAATCAAATTCTACCAAATGGATGTTAAGTTTTCATTTCTGAATGGAGAATTAGAAGAAGAAGTTTACATCAAACAGCCTAAAGGTTTTCTACTATCACAAAAATAAGACTATGTCTGCAGGTTAAAGAAGGTTCTATATGGTCTCAAGCAGGCTCCTAGAGCATGGTATGCTCATCTTGATGGATATCTACGTCAACAAGGGTTCAAGAAAGGTACTGTTGATAGCAATCTTTATGTACAAATAGATAAAGATAATTTAACAATCGTTGAGGTATATGTGGATGATATAATATTTGGTAGCAATGATGATTGACTAAGTAAGAAATTTTCTACAAAGATGCAAAGTGAGTTTGAGATTTCTTTACTTGGTGAGCTAACATACTTCTTAGGGCTTCAAATATCTCAGCAAGAGAAAGGAATATTTATATGTCAAGCCAAGTACATCAAGGAAATGCTCAAGAAATTCAAAATGGAAGATTGCAAACCCATCCTTACTCTGATGGTAACAGGTTGCAAATTGAGCATAGATGAATCATCTAAGGATGTGGATCAGAGGTTGTACAGATCTATGATTGGTAGTCTTCTATATGTAACAGCCTCTCGGCCAGATGTTATGCAAGTAGTTGGAAAAGTATCAAGATTCCAAGCAGCACCAAAAGAATCACATATTATTGTCATCAAAAGAATTCTTCGATATCTAAAGGGCAAAGAAGAATATGGTTTGTGGTATCCCAAGGGTAACAATCTCATTATTCAAGCCTTTACAGATGTAGATTGAGCAGGAAGCGTTGATGATAATAAGAGTACTAGTGGAGCAGCATTCTATCTAGGTGGTTGTCTCGTATCATGGTTGAGCGAAAAGCAAACTTCAATCTCGTTATCTATAGCGGAAGCAGAATACATTGTAGCAGCATCATGTTGTACTCAAGTCCTTTGGATGAAACAAAATTTGCAAGATATTCAAGTACAATTCATTGAGCCTATTCCCATATTCTGTGACAACACTAGTGCCATCAACATCTCCAAGAATCCTATCATGCATTCAAAAACAAAACACATTCCGATTAAATATATTTTTGTTAGAGAACAAGTTGCTGAAAAGAATATCAAACTTGAGTATGTTTGTACAAAATAACAAATTGCTAATATCTTCACTAAACCTTTACCTTGTGAATAATTTGAATATCTTCCTCAAAAGCTTGGGATACTCCCAAGTTCTCATTATATTACAGGTCTGCAGGATGGTTGTGTGTCAAGCGGTAGGTATGTCTGATTTGGAACGGTTGTGTCAAGTGAGTAGAAAGTGTGTACGAGTTTCAGAGCAGTTTGTGTGTTAGCAGGTAGAAGTGTGTCTGGTCCCACGGGGATAGTTTGTGTTTCGAAGGGTTACCTTTTGTTGATATCCAAAGAAAAATATTTGTAGGAAAAAGTGTCATGATGTGATACTTGTGTTGCCATCGTACCAACGGGAAGTTCTTTATACAGTGATTTGTCGTGATAACATTTAATGACTTACTAAGCTGCCAATATTTCATAGGAACATTAAATTAATATGTTATGAGTCAATAATGATTTATGGTTTCTACTTGTATATGTTTCCATTGATATATGGCACGCCATGTAATTCTTCACGGTTTGAGAGATATTCATGTTTGAAGTTTGTAACCCTAGTTGGTGGGCTAAAACCCCATGGGGTTGGGGCATGGGTCATTGAAAAGACATAATTAATATTTTTTATGCTCCTAAAATCCCTCTCACGTTCACTTCTTGAAGCCCCTCTCAACTTAAGCATTCATATAAATTGTGATATTCATTTCCTCCTTATGCGAGGGATTCCGCCATCTGAAATAGGTCATCGTGGAATTTTTGCTCTAACTTTGTTTCTACGAAGGTTCAGAAGCTGAAATTTTTATGAGGTAAAGAAAAAATCCTGAGGAAGCTGCAATAAAAATTTCAGATCAAGTTGTGCAACATTTTTGGAGATATGATCTGTAGACTTCAGGGTTTTTGCAGGCTCTTGAAATTCATCTTAAAGAAGTGACCTTGGTAAAATCGTCATAACTCTCTCTCTGAGTATCGGATTGGAATTATATAAAATGTGGAAGATAGTGCACAGTCTGTACTTTTAAATCTATCAATTTCATATCCAAATGAAGAAAAAATGACACGTGGCATGCCGTACAAGTGTGCTCTGCTGAAACAGTCCATAATTAGGGCATTGTGAGAGATTGGGCATAACTATTTTTTGAAGAATCCAAATTGGGTCAGACCTATGGCATTGGAAAGAAGACTCAGAGGAATACTATAGGACTGAAAATTAGATACTGAGGATCTGAAATAACAGAGATACACTAGATTCAATGTCAAGCTCCTAGAAGGCAAGAAAAAGCTAGATCATGTGTTGTCAAGGGTTGCAAAGGACCAGACTTTCTATGGCAGAAAAGAAAAGCAAGGTGCAGCAGAGGGTAGCATGACAATAGCAGCAACCAAGGTGCATAACAGCAGAAAAAATTTCATCATATGAAGTCTTCAAGTGGGCAGCACTGCATACAATCATTGTAAAGGTATCATTGTACTTAGTCATTGTAAATACATTATTGTACAAATTGTACTAGTGTCTATCTGCCAAGGGTTGAAGAGGCAGTGTTGGGAGGTCTAGGATCATCATTAAGTGGTTGTGTCAAAGTTGGGGTTATGGTCTAGTATATATTCTTCTTCTACATCATTCTATATCATTGTAAAGTGGACCATTTTCCCTGGTACGGGAGTCCATTCTTATTTTATTCTTCTATAGGGTGGTAGGGTGGTGCTAGGGTGAGTTGTAGCTCATTGGGTGTTGGGGCATCCATTTAGTTGACTACTGAAGAATCTCAGGCATTGGAGCATCCATCCAGTGGGAGCTGGAGAAGAATGCTTTTCTAGATTCTAGGAACTTGGATCTTTATTTTCAATTGGAGTTGAATATTAAAGAATCATTAGAAAAGCATTAGGTGGTTTTTTTCCCAGAGTGGGTTTCCACCTTAAAAACTGTGTGCATTTTTTTTCCTCTTGTTTGCTGCTATCATTGTAAAAACATTGATAATAATTGAAGATTAACTAATTCTCTAATTGAAAGGAATACTGATTCACCCCGCCCTCTTAGTATTTCCAACATCATCACCATATGGCATCCAAATCAAAAAATGGCTGAGGGTTATGTGCAAGTTTGGATGATACACATGGTCTCTTTGGTCGATACAGTGAAATCCTTTCAACTGCTGATTCAGAGCATCAAGTGGCAAGTTGTTCTTCAAAGAATTTGCAGCAATGCATGTTATCTCATCTACTATGGAGTAGTAAGAAACAATATATACTAGCTGTGTACAATCAAAGCAATACAACACTTGCATAAAGTCATGTAGAGATGGGTTATCAACATTACAAAATTTGGCCCTAAAGTGACCATGAAACCCATAAATAATCTTGCTCTCTTGTGGAGCAATGCACTATTTACATATGGTTATAAAACACAAATACTCAATAGAGTAATAAACAAGCACATAAATGTATTTCTTACCATGCACCATGTGTGAGCTGAAGGTGAGGTCCATGAGTGAGTCCCCCCATGAGAATCTCGTCATAAAAATTTGCAAGAGGAGAGGGTGCATACTCCCTTTGGAACACTCTATCAATAGAAACATGCTCTCAAGTGACAGCGTTGTAGGCCTTAGCAACAAGGCTCTTGTCACTCATGACTTCTCCCTTTGACATTCCACATGCCAAATCCATCCACCGTCATGCTGCTATGTGAGAAGATCTCCTTCCGACATGGAAGCCTCTCATAATCCTCCAATGTTGAAGGGTAGCCTCCTTGCACCATGTATGCGCCTCCCTTCTCTCAGTAAATATCATGAAAAGTATGGGAAAATTTCTGCCCATACTCTCCCAAGAGAAGCCACAATAAGAATGACTCTTGCTGCCCTCTCACACCTCCATCATACAAATCATGAGGTGAAAATATGTTGATTGATGTGAAGAGGATTAAATCAACATGACACACCCAACCTCTAGGCTTCCATATGATGCTAATGTCCTGCCAATTGTCCTCCACCCTCATACCCTCAAGAGAAGGACATGCCTCATGATGGCCAAAATCTCTCAAGAGTAGCCAGTGGAACTTTGATTCTTGTTGCCCTGTTTCATAGATCTGCAAGTGGCTCACCAACCTCTTGCTCTCCATCCACCTCCCTTCATCCAAATGTGGATGTCTCCAACCATTCTCCTCTTGGGTATCTTCCCAATGAAGACTACCACTCTCCCAAAGCAAGTATTCCACCTTATACCTCATGGGAAGTTGAGATGTAATGCCTTGGAGATATTTCAGAAAATACCTCTCATCAACCAATCTCTTGAATCCACAAGAATCCAAGTGTGATGAAGGCCAAACACCAACAGGAAGTGACTCAACATTCATCATGCCTCCCCCAATATTGCAGCCTACATCCTTATGCTACATGAAACTCAATAAGGGTGCAAAGGAATGGATGTTCATCCCCTCTTGGATCAATCCCATGTTGCACAGTGCTGTGCAAGCTTGCTGCTCCCCCATAACAATGTGTTTTGATCCTGGGCCATGTGAAGTCAAATTTCCAAGGCTTCCCATAAGATTTTCTGAAATGATCGAAAATGGACATACATGCATACCTTGGTGAGTCTTGGGAATAGGGCTGCAAGATTTCCTCTCTTCAATGTGTTTGCTGATCCAACTACTGCTACAAATGGCTGCCCCTCCTTGATGGTGACAATGCTAGTACAAGGCTCCTCAAATGGAGAAGAGGTCTCCTCCTCCTCTGATATTCTACTACCAAATATTTTGATTAATTTATGAGTAAAGTCAGAAAAAGTAGATACTCTTGCATGATTTTCATGGTTGATCCACCAAGAGCTTGCCTTGCCCCCCAAGTGCAGTGCTGAGATCTCCACAGCCTCTTTTTCCACTACTAGGTGTAGTAGGAAAAATGCCTCTAGTTTCATCACCCAAGTCTTTGTTGCACACTTGAGTGATGCATCAAATGTAGGCAACAGGAATCTGTTGCCTCTTATCATTCTCTCACTGCATGGTCTTCTTCCTTCTCTCAATTGAATAAACTGAGGAAAATCTAGGGTCTCTTTGAAAGCCCTAGGTTGGCACTTGTATTCTGCAAAATACCCACTCAGGATCTCATGTTCCAAGTGGTCTTCTTGATCTCCAATTCCTATATGAGAACAGGAAGTGCATGCATCTTCTTCTTCCTCCTGAAACCTTCTAGAGGTCTCATTGCAACTTTCTCCTCCTTGGAACCCTCTTGGAGTTTCAGTGCATTTCTCTTCTTTCTTCTTAGATCTGAAAATCGATGAGAGTAATCTCATCCTCTCCACCATCTTGTTCTCCTATTCTTATTATATTATAATTGGATCTTAAATCCACAGACTGAGCCAAAATGGAAGCTTTGATACCACTGTAATATCCCAAAATTGAGATTTTCTACAAAAAATGGAATATCTTAAGATATTCCAAAGATGGAGCTTCAAAAAATCATGAGAATGGAAATTTAGAACATCTCATTAGATGTAAAATAACATGTCACTGGCATATGTAATAACCTCAGCAAGTAGATGGCCTACATCCTCCTTCCCAAGTGGGGAAATGCAGCAATATAGGGCATAAAACAACTGTCTTCAGAAAATAATGCTATAAAAGTGAGGAATGGGACTTGGATCCCTTAGAATACATCATATAAAACTCACATGAAGAATTAGAGATGAAACAAATCACTCTAGCCAACATAAACAGATCTCCCCAAGTCAATATGCCTCGAATAAGCCCAAACCCCACAGCCTATCTCATGCAGAAAGTACTGAAGCAAGAAAAATGTTATTTTTATGAGGGTTTATGTAGAAAATGATGAGAAAAAATAGATATAGAGTTTACAATGCATCAATGGCTGAGAAAATGGATATTTTCTTCTTTTTATACAAAACAAGAGTAACCCGGCAAGGCGTTCATGAGAATACAATGCATAAAAATGCAGATCTGCAAATATGGATATGAAAAATATAGTTTTACTATAGCATTGAATAAATTTGACTGAAATATGCAAGTGACATAAGAAGAATGAAGTATAGAGCTTTCCAGGAGAAGGGTTGGCCCTTTCTCCAAGGAATGAGCTCACAAGCTAGGGTTCAAACCCTACCACTGCAGCTCTGGAAAAAATGATGCAGTTTCCCTAGTAAACTGCATTGTAGTGGATGGGAACTAAGTTGGCCTTATGAAAATATGTGAAATATGCTCTGGAACCTCTTGTACAGATCTTGCAAATAAAGGGGAGCTCCCTCCTCTGAAAGATAAGCCCAAGAGCTAGTGTCGTAAGCCTCCCACTGCAATACCCTGCAAAACAGCACTATTCTCTACATAAATAACACTGTGGTTGAAGGAGGATGCTTGGACTCAAGCTTGGATGTGGGAAATGAAGAATAGAAGCCCTCCAAGAGATCACTCAATGAAGGAGAAGGAAATCCTAAGTAGGAATGCCCTGTGCTGACAACACTACATACTCAGCTCAATAGCTGAAGAATGCTCAATAGTCTAAGCAGAACAAAAATAATAATCCATAAGCTAACCTCAAAAGTCTGCCATCTTCCTCATTATAAAGTTTGCGAGCCTCCTCACCTTGGGTCCCACCTATTAGGGTTTCCAACACCATGTGAATACTTTCCCTCCAAAATTGCGTTGTCTTCTCAAGCAAGCCACACCCTCTTAGCCAGTGTTTTTGACTTGGTCAACTTGACTGAATCAACATGATTCTTTTCCTGTTCACACATAGGAAGTGCGAAATCCAGCCACCAAGTTATCCCCTTTCCACACAAAGAGGGATTTTATGTCAATACAAGTTAAATATGGGGCCTTTTCCCATTTATTCATCTACCAGGTGAAAAAAATCAAAATCTAATATTCCTATTAGTTGCATGCTAATTTTAGGAATATTACATCTTTCTTGTTCTAAGTTGTCTTCTTCTTCATAATACGCCCCTATTTCTTTATTTTTATCATCATCCTCCTCATCATCATTTTCTTTCTCATGGCTGTCATTTTCTGTTTCTTCATGACTGTCACTCTCTGCCTCATCATCTATTTCCTCTTCCTCACTGTCCTTTGTTTCTTCCTCATCATCATTTTATTCATTTTCACTTTATTCTTCTTCTGATGCTTTAGGAGAAGGTGAAGGGGGGAAGTTCTCTTGGGGAGAGGATTCATGTGTGGATGAGGAATCATGGTTAGTGGGGGTTGGTGGAGGAAATGAGGAAGGTGGATGAGATGATGAGGGTAAAATTTGTAGAGGAAGAGGCTGTGGATTTGTGAAAACATCATGGGCGATGAATACTTCCCATGGGTTACCCTATTGCTCTAATTGATGCAACACAATAATCTTGATAAGAGAATGGTGGAAAAGACTCTGCATTTGTTGTAAAGGAGGCCTCTTTTGCACAATGTATGACATATTATCAATACTTCTATAAAGGTAATAAGGAAAATGCAGTAGCTTGGCCCTAGTGAAGTGCAGAAGAAGTCTTATATGGTAGGAATAAAGTCTAGAAAACCTCCTCTCGCATGTAAAATAGTTCGCGATGACTTTCATTAAAGGGGCATATCTTTCCAACAGATTGGAAAAGGGAAAAATAGTCTTGCAATCAGCTTGGTATCTTAGTTTCAAGAAAGACTGATAATGGTTCAAGTCCAAATTCATCTGTTTGAACCATTTTTCTCCCATGCAAGGTATTCCAGTGGCCATAGCAATTGTATTGGTGGATAGCTCAAAATTTACCCCAGCTATATGAACTTGATGGTTATGGGGGTTGAGGACAAAAAGTCTGGTCAACTCAGGGTGACTTTGGACTCTTTTTACCTTCTCACAGAAATCAAAACAACCCACCTCTTGAATATAGGCAACTGTTGTAGGGGAGGATGTCAACTCCTTGGTGTTCAAAGGTTCAAACCTATTTAATTTTCCACCCTTTATCTGCTGTCCCCTAGGCCTTTGGCTACCCTTGCCACTATCACCACTACTTTCTCTTGACATTTTGTTTTTTTTTTAACTCTTGCTTTGAAAACAAAACCCTGAACTACTTTTGAAATGATATGGATAGGGAAAGTGAGATGATAATGAGAATGGTAGTAAAGGAAAATGATGAGGGATCAACAAACCAATCCCAGTGTATCTTTATCATGTCGATGGGTGAGTGTTCTTCATTCAGCAGAGTTTTTTAGCATGGTGACCAATCTTTCTCTTCCTATAGGGTTTATAACTTTCTCTCTAAGTTAACCCTTTAAAACAATATGAAAGGGGGCAATAGATCTAAATACCTCTTAAAAACCCTCAGGTGGTTCCAAGCAGAGACATGAAGGAGCTCTGAGAAAATTTGGAGGCTTGCACAACTTTGAAAAGCTTCCTATCTAAATGTGTAGCACAGAAGCATAGCACTCGGGCCAGTCAGGTCAGCCTGAATGGCCCAGCGTGTAGCACAACAGAGTTTGAACTATGTCAGGTCAGGCCTGAACGGCCCAGTGGGTAATGCGACAGAGTCTGCATGGTGTTGGGTCAGGCCTGAACGACCTAGCGTGTAGCACCCAGGCGGTCTTCTGTGCAGCATTTGAAAGGAGGATAGGCACATAGCAGTTTGAAGGCGCGACAGTCGAGTGTTAGGCCTCTGCACGTCCCTACGCATAGCACATTTCCATAGGCCCATAGTGCCTTGTTTCAATTCCCAAAGAGGGCACACAAAAGTAGGTAGCACAGCTTTACCAGAGCGTAGCGTAGGGCTTCTCCTTCCCGAAGCTTGCCAGAAACCTTGAAATTTCTCTCTGAAGACCTTTTGATCTCTTTTGCAAATGATAAGTGAATTGAGTGATAAATGATGATGCTTTTATACCTTGGAATAATAAATTAAAACTAGAAACCTACCTTGGCTAATGTTTTGTCTTTGGTCACTTTATTACTGATATCCTTTTTCTTTTACACGAGGCGACTTAAACCTAAAAAATGATCTTTAATCATCTCAACCTTTCTTCTTGGCTATCATTAGGTAACTAAGGTGATGGATTTTAGCTCTCTTTGGCCTATTGATGTTTATTAAAACTTGTATTGCTAGTTCCTGTTGGAGTTATATGATTTCACTGTGTTTTAGTCATCCTCATGTCTTCACCCCTTTTTATTGAGAGACTAATATAACATATATTATTTCTCTTTGAGATCCTAGAATTTAAGTGGTCTTAAAACAGGGTTTCTCCCCTTCTTACTAATTTTCCAAAGGTATAATGAGTCTGTCATGCATAGTGACCTTAGTATTTTTAATCAAGCTTGTCATTACCTCCCCTTGGCCACTTATTTTTGCTGCAGGTGCCATGACACAAATTAATTTTGTTTTCTTGGTCATTTTTAGAATCTTGATAACTTTAGTCACTCAACAACAAACTCAAGATTTTCTTGGTGTTCTATTTTGACACTTAACCTCCTTATTTCCTTCTTTTGACAAATTTTTAAGACATTTGACTGCACTTGAAGGCTCAGACTTCCTCACATTGATACTGCTTACAATTTTTCCCTTTGATGCAGTGAAACAATGTTTCCTTGACAAATCATGTAAATCACCTTCTGATACCTTTCAATTTCTATCTACTGTCATCAAGGAGGTCTCTCAACTTCATTTCTAGTTTCAATAAATCTTCAATTAATGCATAGTTGTGCTGATGTACCACCTATCCTTGTGATTCTTTGTATTGGCTCCTTGCTGGGCAACACTTTTTTCCAATCAGTCATAAAAACCTTAATATTCTTTTAAAATAGGCATGTTGTCTCTCCTTTGCTATGGTTTCCCTTAGGGATGATTTTCCCTCTTACCTTACCTCTTCTTCTGCTGATGGCCATCTCATTCATTCCTGCAGAAATTTATAAGATGGGAAGATCTCTTTTGCATAAGTTGTTCTTTGATCAAGGAGGTCTCTCTTGAAGGTTTTTTTTTTTTTTAATAATTTGGACAATCATTTGCTAACCTTCTTCCTCTTTGATTGCAGCCTCTTGGCATAGGAAAAGAAAATATTTACAACATCAAAACAATCCTACGACCTCTGAATGAAAACCTTAGGTGACTTAGTGGGAGGCCTTTTGGACTTGGCTTTTGGATGAAAACTTGCCTTACGGTTTTTAGGTGTAAAATAGAGTTTTTGAAAAAACCTATGCATTGCAGACCTAAAAACTGATGACTTTGATTTATCTAAAGAGCCTAGAAAGGTAAATTGAAACCACCAATGCTTGAGGCACTTGGTGAATAGGGGAAAAGGTTAGGCTACTTGGGAATCCAAGGTGTAAGTGGAAGAGTTAGGCAAGTCAAAACAGAGTGGTAAGGTTAGAGGTGGAAAACATAGTGAGAATGAGTGGCATAAGTCCATGATTTGGTCTTCTAGGACTGATAGGCTAGACATGAGTTGGTAGAGTAGTAAAATAGTGAAAAATTTATCTTGAGGATAATGAAGGCAGTGAGATTTATAGAACTCACAATATTCATGAATTTTTTTTCTAGAAATCTGGGATAGTCATTTAGTCATCTATAGAAAGAAAAAAATTACTGATGAATAACAGTGGCTCCACTTGGGGAGGGCAGCTCCTTTTCAGGAGGTGTTCAGAATTTCAGATCTCTTGGTTTCATGAAGACCAGTGCCTCATCCATTGGGCATATTTTTACTTATTCTCATTTTCTGATGTTTCTCTTGAAGCTATTATCTACAAATTTGAAGGACATGTGAGATTCAAATTCATCTCTACCTACCCAACTTACTTTGCCTATTATATTTTCTTCCTTAGGTGCACTTAAACTGGCAAACCCCTGACATTCCTTTTCTTTTGAAAACAAAAACAAACTATCTACTTGTACCCTTATTACTTTCAAGAGTTCAGATTATGCTGATGAACTCTTTTTATTCTCTACCTAATCTACTTGGCTATCAAGATTGAATTGTATGACAGACTTCATCTCTAAGCTATTGACATGAAATTAAAAGCATGGTTTAAATCAGGATTAGACAATCTGACTTACCATGAGTTGTGGCAATACGACAAGATGTACACAAACATTATTTTCATCAAACAAAACTAGAAGGTATAGGGGTTTCGTTTCATCATTAGTTAATCATCCCTATCCTTCTCCTTGGTTCAGATTTAAGCATGTGGAACCAGTATCTTTCATTCCTAATCTATCCTTTTTGACAAGTCAAGTTTGAATGATTTAACAAGCTCTCTTTCACTAATTTATCAACACAAATTTAAAGCATGTTCAGCCATGATTAGGCTAGATGAATGAAAAAGATCTTCTTTTCAAACAAGCAGTGGCATTTAGGCTTGCACACTTTCATCATCACTATTTTTGGGTATGGGGTTGTACCTTTTCTTCAAATATGCCCTCTTTTTTCATCTTTTCTCTGTTTTTGAGTTTTTTTTTTTCATTTTGGATTAGTATTATAAGACTAAATAGCTTGAATATTCTCATAGTACTGAGCTTATTTGTATTCCTATCTATTCTAATATAACTTATACATGATATACATTCAGCTGGTGAATTCTCTTTTCCAATAAAACCAATCAAGTAGATGATTCCACGAGGGATCATGGTTCAACTCTTTGAGGGTTTTGAAAAAATCAAAAGGCCACTCCCACCTCACTTGTGTTTGAACAGTAGTGCATAAAATTTTCTTTAAACCTTGCATCAAACTACTCTTGACATATTTTACTCCCCCTTCAAATTTCTCTAAGAAAATAGCAAAGGGATCTTGGAACAATACCTAGCTTACAGGATTTGGGAGATAATCTTGATTCAAGACTACTTCTTCCTCCAATTTGCTAAGCTTGGGACTCTTTTGGGAAACAAACTCCTCCTCTTCCTCATGATCATATGAACTAGTAGCTTCATCATAAATGGAAGTACTTTCCTCTAGCAAACATAATATGATTGGATTAAGTGGGTTGAATTATATGTGAAAGCCATCATGTTGATGAGTAGGAGCACTCTTGGATAGTAAATCTTTCCAAGAAGGTAGTACAACAACTCTCATGTGATTATCAACTTCTATGCCTTCATGTATAGTTTGTAATTAAATGGAACTTGGTGACTGAAAATATGGAGCTAAGGAGAATTCTATGTCATAAATGATTTCCTCATCCATTTCAGGAAGAGGTTTCTCATTAACAATCCGCTCAAGAAGTTATTTGTCTTCCCCAACCTCAACATCAAAACTGAAAGACTGTTGATTTCCAAACACATGAAAGTTATTTCTAATGGACTAAAGTGAAGTAGAGCAAAGAGTCAGAGACTCCTCACTTACTTCTAAACTTTCAAGGCTTTCCTCATCAGTGTCATAGGTGACCTGTATTGGGTGATTACTATTTTCAAGCTGATGATACTGAACTTCATCCCACAAATCAAATGTTGATTTCTCTGCAAGATTAGCTTCTGTTTGGAGAACATCATCATCATCAGACTGATAAAAATTTGGAGAATCATCAACATAAGTAATGTCACCAATCAAACATATTGGATTAGCAGGAAAATACATAGAAATGTAATGTTCACATGAAATTTTAGAGGTTGGTTGCATGCTTAAAGTCTGATCTATTTCCTCTTCAGTTAAAAGAGGAGGCATATTTCTCTTTATTAGGATAGAACTACAACAGTTCTATTTCTCTTGTGAAGGTTGATTTTGGGGCTGAATGTTTTCTTGAGCCTCACCTAGAAGAGATGGTGAATCATCACTTGTGCCTTCAGAGATATCCTTTGAGTTTTCTTCTATTTCTTGATTGGGTTCTTCCTCAACTAACTCCTCTATGATGTCACGATAGCTACCTTGAGAATGGAATTGATGAATGGCTTCTAATAGATCCTCAAGATGCCAATTTCCTAAGTCTTCATCAATGTTTACAAGGTATTGTATGAGATCTTCAGATTGATAACAACAATTTTCAACTAATTATAAAGATGAAAAATATTCTTTATAATGCTCATGAAATACCTTGTGGGGTTATTTTAAAGAAAATAAACTACCAGGCTTCGGCCATTCATACCATTCTCTTGCCTTACCCTCTAATGTCGCCATAAAATTTTTCATGAGGCAGTCTTCGTGCCATCCAACCTTTAACCTCCTTACATGTATATGAAATTTTATGAGATGTAATAAGGAGTTATCACATTTTTCATCTTGAAATATAGGCAAGTTTTTTAACCAATTTATCTTAGGCATTTTATGTGGAAATCCAGGGATATGATCTTTGTTAATGAGAGCATATCTCCTTTGTATCTTTGGATCCATGTTTGTAAATCAGAAATGGTCACTGTATCTTCTCAACCAGTCTAGAGTTTTCTACCAATGGAGTCTTAAGGTTTATTGAGGGTTGTGGAGTCGCCAGGTGGAAGATTTCAACTTTGCTATCCACCATCAACATGATTGGGATTGCTTAAAGCATTCCCAGGGAAGTTTATGAGAACTAGTGGGGTCAACAGGGCTACTGAAGACCAGTGGAGTCGCTAGGTGGAGGTTTTTAGTTGTTTTTGAGGATATGTGTGTATGGTCCACCACCAATAACTGACAAAAAACCAATATAAGGATTTTTTGGGGTTTCCTGAGTTCCTTTATGTAGCCCTAGGGTTTTTGAGAGTGTCCTACAATTGAGTCATCATTT
This sequence comes from Pinus albicaulis, assembly GCA_034641835.2. Lineage (NCBI taxonomy): Eukaryota > Viridiplantae > Streptophyta > Pinopsida > Pinales > Pinaceae > Pinus > Pinus albicaulis. Next base: position 674,752,900 of record CM076574.1, on the reverse strand, counting down.
TTCTAGGATGGTGAAACAACCAGATTCTACTTCTTTGGCTGAAAGTTTGAGTTCTCTATGATTTTATAAGGGTTTCTGAAGTCCTAAGGGATACTTAGATTGTCACTGACTCAGAAGTCCCATTACAATCACCATTGTGTTAGTGATAGTGATGAGGTGGTTTCAAAATATAGGATATTGTTTGACAAGGGCTTCTGAATCCTCTTAAGGAGGTATAGGCCTGTTACTTACTCAGAAGGTCCCATCGTGATCGCCAGAATGTTAGTGTGGTGATAAGGTGGCAATAAATAACTGGATACTCTTTAACAAGGGATTCTAGAGTCCTAAGGGATACTTAGATTGTCACTAACTCAAAAGGTCCCACCGTGATGGCCAGTCTGTTAGGGTCCCGTGATTTAGCAGATTGGTAGACCAAATGCCCAGCGTAACATGAAACCAGTATTTGGAGTCCTAGGACCTAGCCTTCCTAGACTCAAAGAGGGCTCTCTATATTGTATGCAAAGGATGTGAACTTTTTTTCTTTAGATGGTTGATTTTAGGCTAGTTGTGAAGTTTAGGGTTTTGTTTTTTTGGTTGGGTTGGGTAAAATAATCAAGTAGAATAGGTGGAGTGAGAGGTCATCATATCATTGGGCTATGGAGTCTATGAAATTCATGGATATTTCAACAATGAGTCAGAGTGCATCACAGGGAAAATCTAGTGTAGTCAATGGCACTTTTAAGGTTATGTGTGAAGTGAAATGGACATTAAGTTGGGGAAACAAGGTAGGGAAAAGGGAAGTTAAGAATCATTTTTCATATACCCATAAACAAGAAGGTCTCAAATATTGATAAGAAAAATATAATAATCATGAGATAGGGAAAACCATTAACTCAATGATAATAATGTAACAAATAGACATCCAAGATGAACAATTTAGTGAAACACAGAAAGAAAGAAATCCTATCTAACTTTAGTGATTTCACCTTGAAAGTTTGAAAAAATATAAGATGAAAAATAACATTAATCAATGAAGAGGGAAATCCTAGACATCATCAATCAAGCTATAAATATTTTTGAGGAAAACCGATAGGAATGGACAAAGGGAAAGATCAGAAGAAGACCTCTTTGGCTTAACCTAACAAGTAATACTTCAAAGAGAAATTTCAAAACAGAGTTTAGATAGCATAAAATAAGCAGGGCTTGCATTAAAACATATTTGGATACTAGCATATTAATCCATTTATGAAATAAACAAGCTTAGGTGGATTTAAGGAGCATATAATAATTCTTTAAACTAACCTAGCAGAGGAAAACATAAAGAAAATAGAAACTAGGACTAAGGTGCCTCAAACAACATTTCTTAGCCTATAATTTTCTGACCTACTGCAACATAGAAATATGGACATAATGATAAACAAGAAAACATGAAAAAATTAGAGACACATCACCATTCACCAAGCTCAGGGATCCTGCAAGCAAGATTTCATCATCATCAAATAAAGAAAATCATTCACAAGCTCCATAACACCAAATTTCTCCTCAACCTCAAAGAACCATGTATTTCTCTCAAAACTCTTAAAATTCCAACATTAACAATGAGTCCTCAATGCTCTATTTAATCAGCAAGGAGGAGAAAAACCTAATTGAGTATCTAGAAGCCTATTGGCTAATCAGAAATGTCACTATGATATCTACATTCATGTATTCTTCATTTTGTTCTTGACCGCCCTCTTGAGAGGTACTTTCATTTTCCTTCATGCTAACATTATTGTCACGATCTTCATCACTATCATCCACCTCTTGACTGTCCTTTTGGTTCATAGTGTTACTGATTTGATCATTATTAGGGCTATCAGTCATCATGTTTTATTCTCCATCATCCTCTTCTTTGTTTGCAACATTATAATTTCCATCATCATTTCTGTGTTGTCACTGTTAGAGGTGTCTTTGTCAGTGTCTTCATTAATGTTTTGAGCATTTTCATCATTTCCATCCTCTTCCATATCTTCTGCATTATCATTTTGTTCTAAACTTTCATCTTCATCATTGTCATTGTTTTTCCCATTGTCATGCTTACTGTTTTCATATTCATCACTGTCATGTTCATTGCCTTCTTCCTCTAATTCTGCCTCTATCTCTTCTTCTCATTCTGCCTCTATCTCTTGATTGTCATTTGTTTCTTCCTTCTAATTTGGCTCACTGCCTTCTTCTTCTTCATTGTTTCGCTCATTGCCTTTGTCCTCCTCTTCACTGTTTGGCTTATCATTTCTTTCTTGTTCTAAGTTTTCTTCTTCTTTATAATCTGCCCTTGTTTCTTGATGTTTATCATCATCCTACTCATCATCATTTTCTTCATAGTGGCTGTCATTTTCTGTTTCCTCATGACTATCACTCTCTGCCTCATCATATGTTTCTTCTTCCTCACTATCATTTGTTTCTTCCTAATCATCATTTTCTTAATTTTCACTTTCTTCTTCTTTTGATGCTTTAGGTGAAGGTGAAGGAGGGAAGTTATCTTAGGGAGAGGATTCATGTGTGGATGAGGAATCATGGTCAGTGGGGGTTGACAGAGGAAATGAGGAAGGTGGATGAGATGATGAGGGTAAAATTTGCAGAGGAAGAGGCTATGGATTTGTGAAAACATCATGGGCGATGAATACCTCCCACGAGATACCTTGTTGCTCTAATTGATGCAACACAATCATATCTATAAGAGAATGGTGGAAAAGACTCTGCATTTGTTGTGAAGGAGGCCTCTTTTGCACAATGTATGACATCTTATCAATACTTATATAAAGGTAATAAGGAAAATGCAGTAGCTTGGCCCTGGTGAAGTGCATAAGTAGTCTTATATGGTAGGAATAAAGTCTAGAAAACCTCCTGTCGCATGTAAAATACCTCATGATGAATTTCATTAAAGGGGCATATATTTCCAATAGATGGGAAAAGGGAAAAATAGTCTTGCAATCAGCTTGGTATCTTGGTTTCAAGAAAGGATAATAATGGCTCAAGTCCAAATTCACCTGTTTGAACCATTTTTCTCCCATGCAAGGTATTCTAGTGGCCATAGCAATTGTATTGGTGGATAGCTCAAAATTTACCCCAACTAGATGCACTTGATGGTAATGCAGGTTGAGGACAAAACCTCTTGTCAACTCAGGGTGATTTTGGACTCTTTGTACCTTCTCACAGAAATCAAAACAACCCACCTCTTGAAAATAGGCAACCATTGTAGGGGAGGGTGTCAAATCCTTGGTTTTCAAAGGTTCAAACCTATTTAATTTTCCACCCTTTCTCTACTGTCCCCTAGGACTTTGGCCTCCCTTGCCATTGTCACCACTACCTTCTCTTGACATTTTGTTTTTTTTTTACTCTTGCTTTGAAAACAAAACCTTGAACTACTTGTGAATTGATATGGCGAGGGCAAGTGAGATGATAATGAGAATGGAAGTGAAGGAAAATGATGAGGGATCAACAAAGCAGTCTTAGTTTATATTTATCATGTAGATTGGTGAGTGTTCTTCAATCAACATAGTTTTTTTAGCATGGTGACCAAGCTTTCTCTTCCTCTAGGGTTTCTAACTTTCTCTCTAAATTCACCCTTTAAAACAATATGAAAGGGGGAAATAGATCTAAATACCTCTTAAAAACCCTTAGGAGGTGCCAAGCAGAGACATGGAGGAGCTCTGAGAAAATTTGGAGGCTTGCATAGCTTTGAAAATATTCTTGGCTAAATGCGTAGCATAGGAGCGTAGCACTCCGGCCAGTCGGGTCGGCCTGAACAGCCCGGCGTGTAGCACGACAGAGTCTGCATGGTGTCAGGTTAGGCCTGAATGACCCAATTTGTAGCACGATAGAGTCTGCACGGTGTTGGGTCAGGCCTGAACGACCTAGTGCGTAGCGCCGAGGCAGTATTTTGTGCAGTGTTTAAACAGAGGACAGGCGCATAGCAGTTTGAAGGCGTGACATTCGGGTGTTGGGCCTCTACATTTCCCTGTGCATAGCAAACTTCCACAGGCGTATAGAGCCCTATTGCAATTCCCAAAGAGGGCACACATAGGCGTGTAGAAGATCTTTATAGGAGTGTAGTGCAGGGCTTCTCTTACCCGAAGCTTGCCAGAACCCTTGAAATTTCTCTCTGAAGACATTTTGCTCTCTTTTGCAAATGATAACTAAACTTGAGTGATAAATGATGATGCTTTTATACCCCTGGAATAATAAATTAAAACTAGAAACCTACCTTGGCTAATGTTTTGTCTTTGGTCACTTTATTACTGATATAATTTTTCTTTTGCAGGAGGTGACTTAAACCTAAAAAATGATCTTTAATCATCTCAACCTTTCTTCTTGGCTGTCATTAGGTAACTGAGGTGATGGATTTTAGCTCTCTTTAGCCTATTGATGTTTATCAAAACTTGTATTGCTAGTGCCTGTTGGAGTCATATGGTTTCACTGTGTTTTAGTCATCCTCATGTCTTCACCCATTTTTATTGAGAGACTGATAGAACATATATTATTTCTCTTTGAGATCCCAAAATGTAAGTGGTCTTCAAACAAAGTTACTCCCCTTCTTACTAATTTTCCGGAGGTGTAATGAGTTTTTCTTGCACATTGACCTTAGTATTTTTAATCAAGTTTGTCATTACCTCCACTTGGCCACTTATGTTTGCTGCAGGTGCCATGACACACTTTTTTTTTTCTTGGTCATTTTTCGAATATTGATAACTATAGTCACTCAACAAAAAACTCATGATTTTCTTGGTGTTCTATTTTGACACTTAACCTCATTCTTTCATTATTTTGACCATTTTTGAAGACATTTGACTGCACTTGAAGGCTCAAACTTTCTCACACTAATACTCTTTACAATTTGTCCCTTTGATGCAGTGAAACAATGTTGCCTTGAAAAATCATGTAAGTCGCATTTTGATACCATTTTCATCTTCTGCCTATAGTCATCAAGGAGGTCTCTCACCTTCATTTCTATTATCAATAAATCTTCAATTCATGCACATTTTTGCTGATGTACCATCTGTCCTTGTGATCCTTTTTATTGGCTCCTTGCTGGGCAACACTTTTTTCTAATCAGTCATAAAAACCTTAATATTCTTTGAACATAGGCATGTTGTTTCTCCTTTGCTGTGGCTGCCCTTAGGGATAATTTTCCCTCTTACCTTACCTCTTCTTCTGCTGATGGCCATCTCATTCACTCCTGCATAAATGTCTAAGATGGGAAGTTGTATTTTGTAGAAACTATGCTTTGATCAAGAAGGTCTCTCTTGAAGGTTTTTTTTTTTTTAATCATCTGGAAAATCATATGCTAACCTTCCTCCTCTTTGATTTCAGCCTCTTGGCATATGAAAAACAAATATTTAGAACATCAAAACAATCCTACAACCTATGAAAATCTTAGGTGACTTAGTGGGAGGCCTTTTGGAATTGGATTTTGGCTGAAAACTTGCCTTAGGGTTTTGAGGTGTAAAATAGAGTTTTTGACAAAACCTATGCATTGCAGACCTAAAAAATGATGACCTTGATTTATCTAAAGAGCCTAGAAAGGTAACTTGAAACCACCAATGCTTGAGGCATGTGTTTAATAGGGGAAAAGGTTAGGCTACTTGGGAATCCAAGGTGTAAGTAGAAGGGTTAGGCAATTCAAAACAAGTCAAAATAGAGTGGTAAGGTCAGAGGTGGCAAACATAGTGAGAATGAGTGGCATAAGTCCATGATTTGGTATTTTAGGACTGATAGGCTGGCCATGACTTGGTAGAGTAGTAAAATAGTGAAAAAATTATCCTAAGGGTAAAGAAGGTAGTGAGATTTCTAGAACTCACAATATTCATGAATTTTGTTTCTAGAAATCTAGGATATTCATTTAGTCATCTATAGAAAGCAAAAAATTATTGATGACTAACAGTTGGTGTGGCTAGAGGACTAGTTTCTGCATGCACAACCGATTCTCTTAATGGGATGTATATGGATCTATCCCCTTCTCAGTTGGCTCGGTAGTAATTACCACTTCGTGTTGTACTATCACTCTGATCAGAGGTAATTCATTCGGTGTGGCTACACAAAATGCCCTTTTTTCACAGTGATATTTTAATTAGCAACGACAATGTTTGCAAGAACGTACCTCAGAATCCTTTGAAGAACCTCCTCTCCGCCTTAGAGTAGGATACAAACTAATTGACTGCGAATTCCATTACAAATCCTCCTAGCACACTATCCACCTAATGATATACCATGCGGGTGATTGTGTTGTTAGCCTTCTCCAACTGTTGAATCAATTCCAGAGTCCACTGCATAACCTGATCATCTTTCCAACACGTCTAGAATTCTACTAGCCTCACTAGCCACTCCTAGAGCTCATGCACAAAATTTACAAAGAAAATTTCATATACTTCAGTGAAAATATATTTGTTCTTCCACTTCTCAGCTGTCAGCTTCGTGTTGAAATTCTCCTTTATAGAAAATTCATGAATCTGTCTTTTGAACTAGTCTTCGAGCTCTAAATTCTCAGGTCTCCAATGCCCTTGTGGCATTACTCGACCTCTCTCTCAAAATTCTCCTCGTCTTGGCAAAAAAACCATTTGTTGGCTTAAGGGATCCTGACCTAGGTTCGGAGTTAATGTTTTCCAACAAACCCCTATACTACTGGCCCTTTCAGCAATGACCTACTTTCACAGGCCAAGGTCTCACCCGAAGTAGTATGGGTGGGCACTAGAACCAGGCTTCCGTGCCCAGGGAGAGAGTAGGTAATTAAGGTAGATCTCATCGAGTTCTATCAGGTTCGCACATAAACAAGCATATTGTCGAGCCCTTAATAGTATAATCAACATGTAAACATAAAAAAACTACTATTATTAAATAGATCTGATCAACGCATTTGGATCCACGTGCGCATCAATAATTATCACCATAGAACATCATAATCATAGCTAATTCATATGTTGTAGATACAATCATAGCTTATTCAAATAACACAGAGGTACTTCTATAATAAACACAGCCAGTTCATATAGCATAAAGGTACTTCAACATATTCTTAATTCATTAACATCCAAAACCAAATTACAAACCCAAGTCCCATCTCGCGTACACAGCCAACAGGGTCCGCACATATCAGGACTGAGGATCTCCGTGCACACAGCCAGCAAGAGTCCTTACCCAAAAATACCCAAAACATATCTCAACAATTCATACGTAGCATCAACCTTACTTACTTACTTTCCCTTAGGCTCAAACTATCCATCTATTTATATCATCATAGCTAGCGCTATCCTGTGCAAACTCTAGGTCTACCCTTTGACCCATTACAATACATTAGGGGCATTGACCCACCCCAAAACCCCTGCGCAAGACCAATTTCTACAAAAATATGAAAAACACAACTTTGGAACATATCTAAACGCAGCTAAAATACCTTGTTCCAACACTTGTACTCGTTATTATTTTGATCTTGTGGTTGATTTTCCATGAATTTTATTATGGTTATATTCTAGTTATGTGCATGATTATATGATGGAATATTGCTATGGATCTTTTCATGATTTAACAAGTTATTGAATGATTGATGAATTCATGGGCTAACAAGTCACTAGCACATTTGGCCCAATTTCCGATGGCCAAAATGTCTCTCTTGAGACACATAGGCATCCCAAGAGCGACACTTTGTGGTGGGGAAAAACATGGTTAGCCTTAGAGTCGCAATTTTGACACTTCAATAAAGTTTCAGAAGAGAAACACATTTTCTGACGTTTCCAGATGGTTGTCGCTCTTCCGATGTTATCCAAAAGCATCACTCTACCGACGTTAGACAAAGCGTCGCTCTACTGAATTTATCCAAAAGCGTCGCTTTATCGACGTTAGACAAAGCATCGCTCTACCGACGTTAGACAAAGTGTCACTCTACCAACGTTAGAGAAAGCGTTGCTCTAGCGACAGGTAGAAACATCACATTATCGACGCTCTTCTGTCGAAAAGAAATTTTAAAAAAATAGCCAAATGTCACTATAGCGATGGGTCAAAACGTCATTCTTCCAACGACAGGAATTAAAAAAAAAAGCCTAGGTGTCGCTATAGCGACGGAAAAGAATTAAAAAAAAAACTAAATGTTGCTATAGTGATGGAAAAAAAAATTATTTTTTAAAAATCCTAGTTGTCGGAAGACCGACGGCAACAAAAGAATATTTAAAAAAAAATTATTTAAATAAATACTGCATGGATAAAAATTGTAAAACGAATATGGTTTATGAAGTATTACCTGCACAAAAAGCATGGCCAAAAGAGATGCTGCTTTTGGAGTGCAAGTCCTTGGGTTGATGTGATAACATCCTCCCTCACTCTGGTACTATCATCACTGGCACTATCTATGCCATGCCTTGTGGGATCTCTCTATGTTGTGGCTATTTTTTATTGGATATAATTACAAGCTATTACCACAGTGGCATATTCCTATGGTGGGATTTTGTTCAGTATTAATACTTACTCTTCACCTTCAGAAAACTGGAGAAAAATATACTTAAACCTCGCTCTCATCTAGGCTGACTAATTACTAACTCTCCAGTCACTAGAGAACCCAAAACCACTAAATGTTAATAGCCAACAAAAAACTAAAAAACATTGCAGGAAGAAGTTTGGTTTTTCATTGACGAATGCATGAGAGCAGCAACATAAGAGAGGACCAACCTTACTGAATCTATATCTTGATGTCATTGTTGGCTATATTTGAAAATTGATATGAAGAATCTACAGATTACCATCTATTACTGAAATTGAAATTTGTCAATAAGTAATATTTTTTATGTATTTTCCTTTTTATTTAAATTTCCTTTCCTGTTTCTGTCATTCCTACTGTTTCCTACACATATCTATTCCAAATTTCTGGAAATATCTGACCCAGCTGTTTCTATTTCTGGAGACTCATTTTCTATTTCCAATTATTGGTGAGAAATAGTAGATCAAAGAGAAAATATTATAATTTCAAATGCATACTTAACAAAGAATGAAAGAGGCATAGTGCTTTTACCTATTTACAATGAATTCATATCGCTCCTCTCTTTGAATCCCACCAATCAATCGCCCAACCTGTGAAGAATACACCAGATTAAGTTATGTCCAAACAATGAGGATAAAGTTGCAACCATATGCTTAGTATTATTATCATTAACTAGCTTCAATGTGCTCCTTGGAGAAACCAATTCTGCTCATACATAGTTTATATCCAGAAATAAACAAGAAAAACCAATTCATGTTATAATGAATGACAAGAAGAAAGAAGCATACCTTAGTCACAAGTACATCCATGGTAGCAACAATATTTCTTTCATCATTGACCCGCATGTAAAATGCCTTGATGTATTTTAGATAGTTGTACACAATTACTATATTTTTAAATATCTCCTCTGTTAAATATATGCATCAATTTAGATAGTTAAAAAGCAACACAATTTCCCATCTTTTCACCTTCCCAAATAACTAGATTAAAAAACTTAAAAATGTAAATATTAGGAATTTTGATTTTAACATAATGTCAAGGTGGTATTTTTGTCTTACACACACACCTCTCATGCTCTGATGCTAAATCAATGCCCCACTCCACCTCATTGTCAAACTTTTTATCTGTAACCTATTTGTTTTCAACCACATGCCACAATTCTCAATCCATTCTTGTGTCTGAAAACTTAGAAATCCTAGAAAATCAAAACTGTAAGCATCTATGCATACACCCAAGCTACAAAAAATTAATAACCTTCTATAGAAGTTGAATTGCTTCTGTGTAGGTAATACATGCAAATGAGGTATTCCCCACAGAACGAAGTCGATCTATAACAGTATTATCAAACATCTTTGACATGAATTCCATGTCATCAAGGAAGTTATCAAGCAACCATTGACACAAGAACTTCACATAGTCTTCTGCAAAACTCATGTCATCCTGCAAATTAAAGTACATCCAATCATATAGTCAAACAAGGAAATTAAAATTTGTCAGTTTCCACTAGTCTTGTAGAAAGCAAATGAAAGTTCCATTGAAAATGGATTGATAAGTTAGAAAATATCTAACAAAAAAAAATGCATACAATAAGGGTGGATTTCGAAACATGTTCTACCTGTAAATATATAAAGGAAATTTCAGGCTCAACCATCCAAAACTCTACAAGATGCCTCGATGTATGAGAATTTTCAGCACGAAAAGTTGGACCAAATGTGTACACACTACTAAGTGCAAAAACATAGGTCTCAACCTAGAGCTGACCAAAGACAGTCAAGAATGCTTGGCAGGTAAAGAAGTCCTGGAAAAAGTTGATCTTCCCATCTTTTTGTGGAATTCTAGGTTTGATTCTAGACCGTTCTTCCATTTTTAAGAGTTGATCTTTAGACTTCCAAAGATCAGATGTTGCAGCAACAATTTCTAATTTATCAGCCTGGTTGGCCTTCATATCTGACACCCTGTCACCTTTCTCTTTAACAAGGAACTTAGTAGCTTCTAAATCAGCTGAAGAAGGTGGGGGTTTTTCCTTCAATTCACACTATAACCTATCTTCCTCACTAAATAGTGTTGTAACTTGAAACATCTCCCCAGCACCCTCGCAATCACTTGTTGTAATAATAGGTGTATGGATATAATTAAACCCATTATTATGAAAAAATGTATGTGTCACATATGCAAGGGCGTTACGAATTCGAGCAACTGCAGAAATCTGCAATACACATAGAAAATATAACCACCATAACAGTAAATACATGTGACTATAAAGGGTATTATATCAAAGAAAAGGAAATAAACCCATATTGCAACTTGTGAGGCCATTGCAGCACCATATTTATCAAATTTTAAGAATACAGACAACATAATGCTATCACATATTACGGGTCAATGCATTTATAACTTTGTAAGATGAAAATGATTTTAAATGGGCTTTTACTTTTTGCTATATCTAAATCACACAGACCAAAGACATGGTATAATTATATACTCAAAATGTTATCTGTAAAACAAGCCATGCTATCGGTAAAACTTGTACGAAATAAGCTCTGCAGCTCAGTGGGGTTGTACATTACAAATAGAAGTTGTTGCATGATATATAAGCGTGTGCCAAACATACTATGGAGACTTCTGTAGAATAAAGCGTGTGCCAAACAAACTATGGATAATTCTGTAGAATAAATCAAATAAATTACAAGTTACAATGCAACAAAACGTCCATCTAGCATAAAGTGAAGTGTTTATCTAGTAACACATTGTTATAGATTTAATCCATGAAACCATTTAAATCCTAATTACCCAATTTTGGCAGGTTAAGGTAGGAAGGAAAACAAACAATAGAATTGCACAGACATATTTTATAACCTACCATCTTACCAAACTTAATAATTGAACTAAATAGTACTGGACACGATCATTAGAATAAATCCAAAATACAAGCATGATATTTCTACACGCAACTAAAGAAAACAAACACCATGAAGGATGAAATAAATCACAATATAGAATCTACTCATTTGAAAATTGTTTAAGGACAACCAATCTTGGCCTAAAAATCCAGGTATTCTACACATTAATCATCTAATTTTCAGTCCTATTGAAATCAACATGCCAAAAAGCCAAACTAATTTTGCATTAGAAAAGAGCTCAATCAAGAAATAACAAACAACTTTGTATTTACTGATGTCATACCCTAGCACTCCACCCAACTATATAAATTGTAAGTCCCAACCTCACCACTAAACCCTGGAATTACTACACCTGCTATAGCTTAAAGCTCCTTCAAAGACAATTTCAATCCTAAACCCAGCCAAAGCTTGGCTCAAAGAAGAAAATAACAGAATCCCATTCTAAAAGTAATTAAAGGATTAGGGTTGTCAATAAATTAGCCACCAATGTTGCAAGGATAAGATGGCTTGAACTCTCTTAGATATCCCTACACTATTTAATCATTTATATCATATGAACTCTATCCCTCGCCTACTTAACTAAAAAAATAGCGGATCCTGACACTCTCAGTAAGGTGGGTAATTAATTTTATGCTGATATGGCCACCAAGAAACCAATTATATCACTGATTTCGTATCTCACTCTAGGTTAATTATGTCAATAGTAGGACTCTACCTATTAATCCCTCAAAACCATAAGCGCAACTTTGCTATTAATGAGGATATTCTCTGGAAACACATAGGCCTCATCTTAATGGTAGATACCAGATTTGAAGTTTTCCCATGTTACAATGGTATCCTCACCCTTTGTAGATCCCAAGGCTACATCTACTCCTTCCTATCTTGTTTTTATTTCTACTATTATTTTGATTATGAAGTAGGCCACTCTCACATTATATGGAAGAATAGGTCATTTTATTTTACTTTTAATGTTGCTATTATGTGTCTCTCAGAATGGGGTGACACAAGACATGAAAAGGAGGGAAGTGAGACATATGTCCCAACAGGGAATGAAAGGCAACGACGTGCTACATCATCCCTTCATAACTTGAATATGCAGTCTACACTTTGCAGTCAATCTGGTCATGCCTATCATTAATTATAGGGACTTCCCCTTCATGCAAGGAGGATGAGGCAATATTGTTTCAATCAGTATAATGATTTTGTTGTATCTCCTCCCTTCCACTGCTCTAACGGTGATATCCTCCTCCTATTCACTGCCCTCGGATAGAGAGGATTATCTGAATTCAAAGTATCCCCCCCTCTGCCCTTTTTCTTGGAAGGTCTGTTGTTTCCTTTCTTCACACTTTCTTTTGGAAATATATTTGTTCTGGTCTCCAGCTTTCACTACATCTCCTTCCCCTCAAATGGTTTACCACAACATTGTAGGAGCTGTTTGAATGGGTTCTATTCTTGCCTTTCCAGGATTGGTTTCCTTTTTCCTTTTAGGTGATTCTTGTCATCCCTCCTTCCTCTACATGAACCATTCCCTATTGCAATTCCTACTTCCTGCTTTAGATATGATGAAGTAGCGAGGTAGGAGAAAAATAGGAGCCAACATTCATGGATCTAATGGAGGTTTGCATGCCATATTTCAGGCAGAGTCTTCAACTAATAAGTTTCCAGCTCAAATTCCTATGGGTATTCAAAAAGCTTCAAGAGGTCAAATGAGAAGTGGTTGAAAAGAGAGAATGTCTTTCAGATTCTAAAACTACCTCAAATATTGCTACATGGATTCCAGAGTCCAGACACAGTGCATGCCAGAGGAAGATAGAACCAGTATCTACATACTATAAACCTCTCTTGGCAAATGAAGACGCTATTATCCATCATGCTCCTAGATCATAACAATGCCAAGGAAAAAATTCTTCTCATGCTAGATGAGATGCAGCTCCAGATCACAGATATGGCCAGTAGAATGGAACACACTGAACCGTGACTTGCCCCATCATCTGGACCATGGAACACCAATAAAACTATTGAAGACTTTTACTGAGGTGGATCCCTCAGTTTTTTCATAGATTAATGATAGGTTTTTGTTTTTCTAGTTTTAATAGTTACTATACAGTTTGCCATATTAGTTTGCTAGTCTGCTAGGCATATTAGTCTGCTAGACAATTTTAATTTTGAACATAAACACACTATCATATTTTGTATAAATCTCAATTTTAAACTTCTCATGGTGAAGAGACTTTTTCATTGCCATTAGTCTGGTTTCCCTAGTGGCATACTAGAGGCTTGCAGTAACTCTCTTGATATGTAATTTTAAATAATACCAATAGAACAACTTAGCTTACAAAAAAAAACGTTCCTATTATGTGTCTTTTCTCTTTACTCTTAAATTTGAGTTGCAATTGCACTTCCACCCCTTATCACCACTCAAATACTTTTGAATCCCATTGACCTACGTTTCTAGTTATTTGTGGACATTTATTAAGATTAAATTATCTATATTATCATATCTCAAGAAAAATTAACCAATGCTAGCAGCATTTCCCTAACTCTCTAGTATGAAAGATCAAACAAATAACATAACCCTACACACCTAATAAGATCTAACCAACAACATAACTCTCCTATTGATATCATGATCTCCAAATCCCAAGGACAATGAAGGCATATATACTTTCATAGGTTACTTTTAACATGCCCCTTCAAAGAAAGGTCTCATGGGGAACCAAGGCCTAGACCCTAGGTGTTAATGAACATTTGAATCACCCCAAGGTTACATTGGGAACTAGATGCATAATGAAAAGGGACTTAAGCAAATTAAAGGCCAATTTTTAAATATATATATATATATATATATATATATATATATATATATATATATATATATATATATATATATATATATATATATATTGGACTCGATTTTATCCCATCACATAACATGCCCCACTCATCCCATGCATAATGTTTCTCGGCTAGTATTAGACATAATAATAATCATCACCATTGCATTAGAAATAAATACATCAAATTTACCATCTTTGTTACAAGGGATCCCAGCTATGCTAGTGTTCACTGAATTTCTATTGTGGGATACTAGCTGAAATTTTGAACCAGGCACAAGTAACAGCGCAGAAAACCAGGAATGGGCAAAGGGATGGAACAAAGAAAGGCTCCCTTTCTTTATAGAGGTTGATGAGAATAATTTCACAATGGATATTTGGCTTACTTAAGCCAACCTGAGGAGACCATAGTTTGAACTAGGCAAATCAAGCTATAAAATCACAGAGGTGATGTGCCTACTAACCATGTGGGAAAACTTCATTGTCTCATGAATCTATGCCATCTAACTCCAAGGAAAATGAGTTCACCTAGGATTCACACCACCAAGAACCCAAATAGGCTGGAATAAACAAGCAATTTTCTTAGTGGTACTGAGTCTGGAGAGGCCATCCAAAGTCTCTTGTATAATCAAGTATTGAACAGATAAATCTAGGCCTCTCTAATCATACCGATGAGAGAAAGTCACAAGAGAACCTCTTGAGTCCCAAAAAAAAAAATAGAATCTCCCTCAAAAAATTGATCGTTAAGATTGATCTCATGGAGATGGCATAGTTGTGATCCTATCAACCCTAGGGATGCAATGAATCGTCTTAATCAATAGGTGTTAGGAGAAAAACCCACAATTATTCAAGTGTGATATGAAGACCACAAACCCAATGACATCATATGTAATCAAGATGGACATTGGGATTGTTGAAAAGTGTAGTGAGAGAAGGTCTTCTCTAGTGCGTGCCTTAGCAAAAAATACCATGATTTGTCTTCCTTTTCCCATGGACGAGTTCGTGGAGATGGTGAATTCATGCACAGTGTTGGAGGATCAGTTACATGGACCTTCTTCAATTTGACTACAAGTTTGAGAGGCAGTTATAAATTTAGAAGAGGACGATTTGGGAGCTTCAATCCTTGATTGAAGCAAGGATGAGTTAGAGAACTAGTTAGACTCAGTTAACTATTCAATCAAAACTGTAATGTTCCCAATTTTTAGCCTCAAGCTAAAAGGAACATTATAGTTTGCATATTTTCATTTTGTTGAATAAAATGGGTAAGGAGACACCTTAACCCCTTTATATGGAGAAATAACACTCCTTGTGTGAAAGGAGGAATAATAAAGAAACTTATTTGAGCACCACATGGCGTGAACAGGATTGGATCATGCTTGATCTAGTCATTTTGACCAAGTCGACTAAAACTGTCTAGATACATTGAACCTACTTGGACAAGACAGTTTTAGTGGAGGCTCCACTTGCTTGGGCTAGGTGGAAAGTGTGAATGGGACCCATGGTGAGAGGAGTTCATTTGCTTTATAAGGAGGAGATGGCAACCCATTTTCATTATGCATTAGCTTATTATTTTCGTTGGGTCTGTAGAGACTTGCATCCTCGGGCTATTTAGCAGGGTTGTAGTGTTCTTGAACCCAAGGGTGTTCCCAGTCGAGAATCCCTTCCTCATCCTCAAGGAAGGAGAGGGTTTGAGCTTCATTTCCTCATTCTGGCATTTTTCCAAGCTTATCCCTTCAGCTATAGCGTTATTTTGTTGGGCATAAAATGTTGTGTTGCTGGGAGCAGCAACAGAGGAACTCTCAGAGTCATTCTTGTCTTGTTCTTCGGTGGAGTTATTTTACATTTTTGGAGGAGCAATAGAGGATAATTTCGGGATTTATTTCACATATTTTCCACTAGTCCAATCATTCACCATCTCTTACAGCGCAGTCTAGAGCAGAAACTGCGTTATTTATGTAAGCAGTTGTTGGGAGAGCCATTGGAGCTTGTCAGAAGGATTATTTTTGAGTGAAAGGGATCAGCCCTTTGCTTGATAAAATCATCAGAGGAGGTCATAAGTATTTCATATCTTCCATAGCCTCATTATCATTTTGGTTCAGTTGTAGTGACAACCTATTTGACACATTGTATATTTTCCGACATTTCTAGCAATCTCTCCTAGATTGGCTAGAAATCTTGTATTGGAGCCCATTATTCTATTCATGGGAATTTATTGTATATTTCAGTCATATTTCATGTATGCACATATATTTCAGCAGCTACACTCCTAGAGACAGTGATGTAACTACTTTCCGGCATTTTATGCAGTTGCTGCATCTCTTTTATTTCATGTGTTAATCTTTGGACTTTGATTCCCATTGCATGAGGGGTTTATTCCTCATGATAATTCTATAAATTTTTGCTGATATATTAATTTACATGATGGCTGTAATATATTTCATCTTATTTTTAATTCATATTTTCATATTTTTATGATTGTGTTCATGTATTGTTGTAAGCTCTCTCTTTGAGCATTCTTTACAGGATCTAGTTTGGGGAGATCTGAATAACCCAACTAAAGTCATTTATTTGGGCTCAAATTCTGGAAGAGAAGTGTTTAGTGAGTTAACAAGGAGATTCAAGCCCCCTTTTAGCTTATTTTTACACTGCCTCCCTTATACAACGTCCTTGAGAACCATATTGCAGAAATTCCCAAAAAAGGAATATTACACTGGTATCAGAGCATCAATATTGGCTCAGCCTATGCAGCCCAAGATAAAATTCCATTAGAAGGAGAAGATCCTAATTTATAAGAGGATATGTACAGAGAAAACAAGAAAAGAGGAATGATGGAGGAGGAGGTTTCCCTTCTTCTTTTCCAGACCATTGAAGGAATCATTGAAGATCTTGAGGAAATAGAAATGAAATATTGGAGAGATTTTCTGAAATGGTTTGTGGATAAAGCAAGCCCTAGTTGTGACCACATTGGGTGTGAGAATTCAGCCACACATATATATCCATAGCAAAGTACATTTCCCATATCTACTGCAGGGAGAATGGAGGAAGATGAATCACCAAGGGAGGAGACCTTGAGTGATTTTCTTTGGGAGTATGAATCTCAATCATGGAGGTTCGAAGTGAAATTGGACTTCCAAGAATTTTTAAGACTCAAGGGAGAAAGATCCAGTAGCTACAAAGGCAGAAAGGAAGATACATTCTTTCTATCCACTTTCGATGGATTAGCAAGGTGCAAAGCCACAGCTTGGGTGGAGGAGCCTGATGCATATTTTTAGCTACACCAAGTTGCAGCCAAGGAGACCACCACTATAGTAGCGCTACATCTCAAAGGTATGGCCCATGATTGGTGGTTTAAAATTTATATTTCATGTTATCATGCAAATGTAAAAACCTATGATGAATTCACTAAGGGTTTGGTGAAGAAATTTGATGGGAGTCAATGTGAATCATCATGCATCATATCTTCAAACACTTTGCATGCATTGGAAGGAGACATGAAACAAACTCCACTCCACATTTCTAGAGGGGAATAAAATTGGAATGATGTCTTGCTAGAGGCAAGAACCCCATTGTATGAAGGGCACTCTTCTATTTATGATAACATGGATATTCCTCCTTCAGAAGAAGACCGAAATCCATGGTCTCTTAGTGAAGGGGAGGCATACTCACATATTGATGAAGAGAATGTGCATGGAAGAACCCACAACACTGTATCATTGGAGGAAGATCCATCACCACATGGAGATGAGAGGGGAGCCATTGCTTCCATGGGAGGAGTCCTTTTTTCTATGCAAGGGATTCCAAGAGATGTGACATGTGGCAACCAAAGCACAATCCCAGAGCCATTTGCAGCGGCTTTTGGGGATTGTGAGATGGAGGAGGAAGAGAAGGATCAACATCAAGGTTTGATACACCATTATCTATTTCGAGAAGTTTCTGCACACAATAAGGAGACTGTACAACGCAGTGAAGAGAGGGAAAAATTAGTCCACCCATACATATAGTCCACTTCTGAACTTGATGTCTCACTGTATGGAGGCATTCCACCTGGGAGGCCACCTGATCTAGAGTTGATGAGAGGAATATTGTCATTTGGTTCACCACTCTTGGATTCTAGAGAGGTGAAGACATTGGAGGAGTCCATCACAGCACAGAGAGTTTGGGATAAACCCAAGGAGGAGGGAGACACTCTCTCATTTTAGTATCACCCACTCTCACCAGTTATACTGCGCTGATAGAGTTTGCTACAAGGATGGAGGATGGAATCTTCATGATGTAGGATGAATGCTCTATAGATTTGATGGGGAAGAGGATACTTCCTTTGAGGGAGGACTCTTTCATACACAAGAGTGGATGGAGGTCACTCATGCTTACTTTGACCCAACTTGGGATATTCCTTTTGGATGACAACTTCTCATGGGAGGCCAACTTCCAAAGGACACCATCCCTATTTGAGCATGAGAAGCTGCATGATGGGCATGGTAGAATTTTGGAGGATGAATTTGGCATGGGGGATGTCAAAGTAGCAGACAACAACGTGAGGGGAGCATCACATTGAAGATTTCCAACACTATCTATGAGGAGGATGGATCCAGATTGGAGGACTCAACTCTTGGTAGAGTACTCCCAGTATCTAGATGCATGCATGACTCGTGATGACCCATATGGAGATGATAGGTATATGATTGATGAGATGGTCATCTATACTAATGGGAGGATCTTCTTGACTAGAGTTTCTAGTCTCAAGGAGAAATTATTGCATGCAACACATGTGGACTTTTGAGAGGTTGGCACAACCATTTCCCTACTCATTGGAGGTGAGGGAGAGCATTCAGATGAGCCATTTAAGCTCAAGGACTGGAGTAAATGGTAAAGAAGGTATATATTTTCATTTTGGTTTAATTTTCTTTACTTTCTATGAGCAGCTTGATGAGATAAGGATAATAACATCTCCCTATGATCCTTATTATGATGTACTTATGGCCCATTTCAGCAATGGGAGTGGCTATTTTTATGATGGTTTGTGGGGGAACCCACATATTTCTTGGTGTGCATCATTGGCACCAACTTGTACTTTCATGTTTTCACCTTATGAGATGTTTGTGGCAACAAACAAGTGATTGTAAAAGCACTTTTTGTTTTTATTTTTTATGCATATAAGAGATGCACTACATTGGTCCCATGAATGGAGCAGTGACCCACTCTCTAGTTGTCTTATGACAACTTGTTTCTATTGCATGTTGCCTCCTTGTATTGCTGATGTTTATACATTAAAAAGGAGCAATATTGTGAGAGTGTTGTATATTTTGGGACAACCCATTGGGAGCATGAGTCTCCCCATTGTACATGCTCTATATTGCAGGAGACACCATGGGAAAACCATGATTGCCACATTGCTACTTTTCTCTTCTTGTGGGAAAAACCACTTGGAGAATTTGAGGGGGCATATCATGGCTGATTTTCTTGATGGGGAAGCTTGGGCCATTCTTGGAGGCCATGCCATTTCAGCCCAAGGATGAAGGCAGCCCCATATGTACCACAAATGGAGAGAGAAACATCTTTGGAATCAAAAGCCCAACTCTCCATTCAGCCCCAACACATTGCATGAACCATGGGTTGAGCTTTTTATTTGGATGATAGCATGAATGAGAGGATCATCATTGGGGACAAAATTTTTCCATGCATGTAATCATTCCTACCTTGAGGAGGCCATAGCACAGCAAGGAGGCTTCGACCTACGCCTTCTATCTTTCCATGATGTGTACCATTCCTGTTTGCATAGTTGGGAGGAAGCATTGGAGGACATATTTGTTGTAGGATATCTTGAGCAGTGGTGGAGATTGTTGATGAGGAGGCCACAAGAGAAAAGGGGGAGAGATTTTTTTCTCTCTATGCAGTTGCTTGAGGACAAGAAACATGTGGGAGGGGAGGACTGTAATGTTCCCAATTTTTAGCCTCAAGCTAAAAGGAACATTATATTTTTCATATTTTCATTTTGTTGAATAAAATGGGTAAAGAGACACCTTAACCCCTTTAGATGGAGAAATAACACTCGTTGTATGAAAGGAGGAATAATAAAGCAGCTAATTTGAGCACCACATGGTGTGAACAGGATTGGATCATGCTTGATCTAGTCATTTTGACCAAGTCAACTAAAACTGTCTAGATACATTGAACCTACATGGACAATGCAGTTTAGTGGAGGCTCCACTTGCTTGGGCTAGGTGGAAAGTGTGAATGGGACCCATGGTGAGAGGAGTTCATTTTATTTATAAGGAGGAGATGGCAACCCATTTTCCTTATGCATTAGCTTATTATTTTCATTGGGTCTACAGAGACTTGCATCCCCAGGCTGTTTAGCAGGGTTGTAGTGTTCTTGAACCCAAGGGTGTTCTCGGTCGGGAATCCCTTCCTCATCCTCAAGGAAGGAGAGGGTTTTAGCTTCATTTCCTCATTTCGGCATTTCGCCAAGCTTATCCCTTCAGCTACAACGTTATTTTGTTGGGCGTAAAATGTTGTGTTTTTGGGAGCAGCAACAGAGGAACTCTCAGAGTCATTCTTGGCTTGTTCTTCGGTGGAGTTCTTGTACATTCTTGGAGGAGCAACAGAGGAGACTCCCGGGCTTTATTTCAGAGCTTTGGCACCAGGCCAATCATTCACCATCTCTCACAGTGCAGTCTAGAGTAGAAACTGTGTTATTTATGTAGGCAGTTGCTAGGAGAGCCATTGGAGCTTGTCAGGAGGAGTGTTTTTGAGTGAAAAGGATCAACCCTTTGCTTGAGAAAATCATCAGAGGAGGGAATGAGTATTTCAGATCTTCCATAGCCTCATTCTCATTTTGGTTCAGTTGCAGTGACAACTTATTTATCACATTGTACATTTTCCGACATTTTTAGCAATCTCTCCTAGATTGGCTAGAAATCATGTATTGGAGCCCATTCTTCTATTATTGGAAATTTATTGTATATTTCATTCATATTTCATGTATGCACATCTATAGTAGCAGCTACACTCCTAGAGACAACACTGTCACTACTTTTCGGCATTTTATGCAGTTGCTGCATCTCTTGTATTTCATGTGTTAATCTTTGGAGGTTGATTCCCATTGCATGAGGGGTTTATTCATCATGATATTTCTGTACATTTTTGCTGATATATTAATGTACATGATGGCTGTAATATATTTCATCTTATGTTGCATTCAGATTTGTAGATTTTTATGATTGTGTTCATGTATTTTTGTAAGCTCTCTCTTTGAGCATTCTTTACGGGATCTAGTTTGGGGAGATCTGAATAACCCAACTAAAGTCATTTATTTGGGCTCAAATTTTGGAAGAGATTTTTTTAGTGAGTTAAAAAGGGGATCCAAGCCCCATTTCAGCTTATTTTCACACTGCCTCACTTATACAGTGTCGTTGAGGACCATATTGCAGAAATTCTTGAAAAAGGAATATTACAAAAACACATGTTCTAAATTTGTAACTTGCCAATTTTAGCATGGATCGAATCAATAAAGGAGGACAAAGGCACAAATTTTCATATTTTTTTTGTGCACAAAGGACTGTGAAAAGACACAACTCATGAGATTGTGAGAGAGAGCACAAAATTGTGTGAGAGATCTTTGTTGTGAGTGTGTATCTTGGAGGAGCCAATACGCAACATTGAAGAGAGCTTTTCTTGTGGTAGAATTGCGCTAGGAAATAGGGAAATTATGCGCTAGGAAATAGGAGTCAAGCCCTAAAGAATAGGGAGTCCTCTACACTAGGAACTAGGAAACCTGTGCACAAGGAAATAGCGACTATCTGAGCGCAAGAAAGTAGGAGAAAGGGTCTGTGTGTTTGCAAGTTCAATCCAGCTAGGACAACATGAGGACAAGATTGTTTTGAGGGTGATAGATTTCCTTATAAGAGATTCTATTGCTCAAACTCTATCAATAAAATACTACAGCAAAGAAGAGGGTTTTCCCAGTTAGGTTTCCCAAGAAAAATAATTGTGTTGAATTGGTGTGACTATGTTTTTATCTTTGCATTCAAATCCATTGCTTATAAGTGTTAAGAAATTATGTGTCTTGGTGAAAAAAGTTTTATATTTTTCATTGAAGCAATTGCAAAATTTCGTGGAAATTTAACATGGTATCAAAGCAGAGATTAGTATAAAGACCAACACAAGTTGATAAGTTAGCTAGAGAGCAGATCAATTAGGAAGGCTATCACAAGATTTTGAAGAGCAGTGCAGAGCAGTTCCTTGGATATAAATATGTTGGTCCTAGGGCTAAGGTCAAATCATAGTTTAGAAGGAGCCTCAAATTTACGTGCATGGAAGAATCAAATCGCAGTAGTGTTGGAAGATAATGGGGTAGCAAATTTTGTCAAGAAGGCAATAGTGCCACCTCAAGATCCCCAATGATTGGCCCAGCATACTGAGAATGACACTAAGGCAAGAAGGATCATTCTAGACGGGGTCAGAGATCATATTATTCCTCATCTCAATGAGAAGAATATAGTGTATGAGTTGTTTAAATTTAAAGCCATCTTCAATTTGTTTCAGGCTTCCAGTGATGTCACGAAGCTTTCTCCTCGAAGAGAAGCTAATAAGTAAGAATATGAGCAAAGATTAGCCCATCATCACATATCTTTCAAAGTTCACTCAGGTTCAATATTAACTAGGTGGTGTGGGCATGACTGTAGCAGAAAATGACCTTGTGAGTTCCATGCTACTAGGACTCCATAAGTCTTGGTATAGTTTCCAAGATGCAATAAGTTGTAGAGAGAATATTCCTAGTTGGGAAAGGTTATGGAGTGATTGTGTTGAAGAAGAGATCCGGAGAAAGGTGAAAGCTGGTAGAGAAGCTCATGTAGAGGACGAGGAGAACTTTGCCCTAGCAGGGAAAGGTAGCAAATCTAAGGGCAAGAAGGGCCAAGGAGAGGCCGATTCTAGTCAGAAGGGCAAGAAGAAGAAGGAGGATCTAAGTAAGATCAAGTGCTTCCATTTCCATGAGTTCGGACATTATGCCACCAAGTTCCCTAATTGGAAGGAGTCCAGTAAGGATCATTTAGGTGAATCAGCAGAGGTAGATGCATTTTCTTCCTAGTTCAAGAAATATTTCCCATTGATAGCTTGCATGGAAAGCTCATCCAAAAAAAATGTATTGTATATTGATTCATGAGAATCCTTCCACATGACCAAGAACAAGAAGTATTTCAGCTACCTAAACAAGAAGGACATGCAATTCCAGATTGAGCTAGGAGATGATGGTATGCATGCAACTAGAGGTGTTAGTATTGATTTTTTTCAAAGGGAGTTAGGTAATCCTCTCCATCTCAGAGATGTTCTCTATGTTCCAAGCCTGAAGCATATTCTTGTTTTATGTGTGAAGCAGATAGGTGTGAAGATGAAGAATCTATACAAGTTTCAAGTAGAGACAGGCACAACCTTGAGCAGCAAGGCAAGAAGTGCACAGAGTAGAGAAGTGATGGTTGAGAAGAGTAGAGCTCTAAGGGAGTCCTTAGAGCAGGAGAAAGTTGGAGTACCTAAGAACAAGCTACGGAAGATGGAGCCTCTACCAGTATCTCAGTTTCAGTCTCAACTAGTTAGCAGTTGGGCCAACCAACAAGACGACGAGAAGAAGAGCCCAGGGCAAGTGGAGGAAACCAAATAGTTAGTGACTCCCAGTATAGGGGGAGTTCGAGTCAAGTGGGAAGATGAGTTGTTTAGGGAGGATCAAAAGAGACTTGGATCTCAAAGTACCACCTTCAAGAAAAAAAGAAAAGCAACCACTGAGATACACAGGGTACATGGCACTTATGACTGAGGTAATAGACTCATAGAGCATGGTTGGAAAGAACAGGTCTTCAGATCAAATTCCGCAGTAGGAATTTGGGAAGTCTTCTAGTTCATAGGGAGTAGCTACAACAACATATAACATGGTAGTGTTGGAGACAGATCCAGGTGGAAGAGGTTCTTCCAGAAGTACCATCCTCGCTAAGAGGGAGTATTGAAAAGTGTAGCGAGAGAAGGTCTTCTCTCGTGCATGCTTTAGCCAGAAAGAGAATTATTTGTCTTCCTTTAACCATGCACAAATTCGTGGAGATGTTGAATTCATGCATAGTGTTGGAGGCTCAGTTACGTGGACCTTCTTCAATTTGACTACAGGTTTGAGTTGCAGTTATAAATTTAGAAGCGGACAAGATGGGAGCTTTAGTCCTTGATTAAAGAAAGGACGAGTTAGAGTACCAATTAGACTCAATTAACTAGTCAATCACATCTCATGTTCTAAATTTGTAACTTGCCAATTTTAGCATGGATCAAATCAATAAAAGAAGGACGAAGGCACAAAGTTTCACAGTGGTTTTGTGCACAAAGGATTACGACAAAACAAAGCTCACAAGATTGTGTGAGAGAGCACAAGGTTGTGTGAAAGATCTTCGTTGTGAGTGCGCATGACATATATTGGAGGAGCCAATATGCAACATTGAAGAGAGCCTTTCTTATGGCAGAATTGCGCTAGGAAATAGGGCAATTCTGCACTAGGAAATACTAAATAGGAGTCAAGCCCTAAATAATAGGAAGTGTTATGCACTAGGAAATATGATACATGTGCACAGGGAAATAAGGACTGTCTAAGTGTAATAAAGTAGGAGCTAGGGTCTGTGTCTTCGTAGGGTGAGTCCAGCTAGTACAACGTGAGGACAAGACTATTCTCGGGGTGACAATTTTCCTTGTAATATATTCTATTGCTCAAACTATATCAATAAAATACTACAGCAAAGAAGAGGGTTTTCTAAGTTGGGTTTCCCAAGAAAAATAATTCCGTTGAAATGGTGTAACTGGGTTTTTATCTCTGTGTTTAATTCCGCTGCTTATAAGTGTTAAGAAATTCTATGTCTTGGTGAAAGAAAAATTCAGATTTTTCATCTAAGCAGTTGCAGAATCTCATGGAAATTTAATAGGGATTGTCCTCCAACTGCATGAAACACTCATTAAAAAGGGGGAATGATCGGAATGATCTTTAATATATGCCATCCCTGACTACCCAAGTGCTTAGAATGATCTTTAATAGGTGCCATCCCTAACTACCTCGTTAATCTCTCTTTTAGTGGGGAGGAAATGACCAGCTGCATCTAATGTGTAACTAAAAGGAGGGATACACTATAGAAATTTCAATGGACTAAATAAGTTAGGTGGCCTCCAAGAACCAGCCTGAAGAATTTCAAACACCATGATAAGTTATTATCTTGTAAGTTGTAGGATACTCCAAAGGAAGGATGCATCAAAATAGCACAACAAGATATAAGTGAAGACATGAATTTGCACTAGAGAAAACCAACTGCAATATTTCCTAAAAAAGATCTGCAAAACAAAATAAGTCACAACAAGTTGCACAAACTCTTCTTATTCAAATTTAGCTACTCTATCCATTGCACCGTTTCTCCTTACTATTGTAGAAAATAAATGATTCCTAAGTATCAGATACTTCATCAACATTTTTTAGCAAGAAAAGGATATCTCCAAGTGGATAATAGAGAACCTATGCTGCAAGCTTGCTTAGATTTATGGTTGACAAGGTGTAAGAAAATAGATTACAACAGACTAGTGTATGATGTAGCTCCACTTGTGCTGTCAACATATGGAAGCACAACAAGAGTGTCTAGTTTTTGTAGTGGAACACATGTATAAAGTATTAAGGTTGAAAGTTATAAATAAGACAATAAGAAATGAGCAGAGATCTTTCGAATATTAAACAATCTGAAAAAAATATAACAAATTTTGGGGACAAGCAAACTTTCTAATGCAAAATACTTCCAGAATCTCATAAATTTATGAATAGCTAATACAAACAGCTTATAACTGCTGCAATATTATCCCAGGAGAAATAAGAAAAAATAAAGAGAAACCGAACTATGACAAAAGTTCGCTACTATGAATTCCAATAAAATTCCTGGGATTGTCATAAGTCCATGTTGGTAGCATTTTAGACATATATTGCAGAAAGATATAGCATGACATACCGTGTTTGTTCTAGGTCGAAGGTGCATAAAGCCCCTCAAATATTCCATAGACAACTTTGATTTTTCTATTGGATATTTAGGCTCCACAACCCCCACTTCCAAAATCTTCTCAACCTTTAACTCAACCTTTTGCTTTGTCCCTTCAGGTGGTTTCTTGAGCTCCCCTTCTACCATAATGCACATCCATGTTGATGTGAGATGAATGTTAGAAGCAACTGAACAGTCCACCAATACCTGCACCTACCACACAATCATAA
Source organism: Pinus albicaulis (assembly GCA_034641835.2). Lineage (NCBI taxonomy): Eukaryota > Viridiplantae > Streptophyta > Pinopsida > Pinales > Pinaceae > Pinus > Pinus albicaulis. Next base: position 674,726,425 of record CM076574.1, on the reverse strand, counting down.
GCATAAACGATGACACCACACTTACTGCTTGGTTGCAGAAGTGATATTGTCTTCGATACTTTGCTAATTCAACAAGAAAAAGTCCCAAATTATGGATGTGAACAGCAATTGACCGTAACATTGTAGAGTAAGAAGAATGAAAAGGATGCCATTCATTCAGTAAACTAGAAAATAATCTCCAAACCACAGATGTTTGGAGGATGAGGACTCAAAATTTTCAGATATTTGGACAATTAACAGTGACCAAGAGCATTTGGAGACTTTCCACGAACCAAGGTACAGGTTTATGACAGCAAGTTCTAAGAGAAAAATACATCGACCCTGTGCCACTGAAATATTGGATTATGAAATCTCAAAAAGCTACACAAATATTTGTATTAACTGAGAGGTAGTGGTCAACACTTCCTATTGTAGGTTACGAGGTTCGTGGCCGGCTAGGTATGTGCTCGATATTAGCAAACTAAGAGTTGAATTGGATCACTCAATTTATTGCAAAAGCTCATACAAACTTTATGAGGGGCTTGGTAGAGGTCCCAACTGGGCAGAGTTTAGTTCCATTACTGCTGCCCTGCTAAATTTCAATTTATATTTCATATCTACAAATGTAAGATTATCTTTTATATCTAACAAATAAAACTATTACGATTTTTTCCCCAAAAACAGTATACAAAGAAGGCCTCAAAGTAATCATAAGGCATTTGATTTGTCATGTTCATACATACCAGAAGATTTTTCAGGCAAGAGCCATCATTGACCTCCAGAAATACAAATTTTTTGCCCTACTTTCTACCAGTCTTTACCCATCCTCCCACAACCACCCTCTATCCAACCAATCCCTGGCCGCCATCAAGCCTCCCTACAATCTTTCTGATGAGAATCCTCTTTGAGTATTTCGCCCATTCAACCCCTGCCATGTCTGCCCCACTCGCGACAGCCATGCAATCCATTTGAGTGGCCAACAACTCCTCCTGCGTACCCATTCCAATTTAAATCCCAACTCCTGTTATTCAATACAATACTACTTATCGGATCTTCCAGCCCTAAAAGAAACAACTTCATAGAGTTTCTACTTATTTCTTGTCCTTTGTGAAATCATAAGGATCTGATGTAAAGCTCTAGAAAACACCTTCGCTTGGTCACCACGCACACTATGTGGTTTCAAAATCCCTAGAGAGACCTGAATAAAATTGTTAACCCTTCTCGTTAAACCCTGTCTCCGATTCATTACATCGTCGTTAAAGTCAGTCTCAGAAAGGGTAAAAGTCAGCAGCACAACACCTCACATTTTTTTAACATTTTATACTAAATTTTGAAGCGAGAATAACTAAATAATCAACACAATGTTCACCGCCGTCGCTCTTACGACGTTTAATAAACACGTTGCAACACCGACGATTATCCTTTAAGCATCACAATACTGACGGTTATCCTTTAATCATCGCAATACCGATAGTTGATCCCAACTATGTCGCACTACTGAAATGGCTCTAAATGTCAAAATAGCGAGGTGTTCCACCCAAACCGTCGCACTACCGACTCAAGCCCTAGAAATGTCGCATTTCGGATGTTGCGTCCCCAAACGTCAGTGTTCCGATGACTTTCCTAAATGTCGTAATACTGACGATGTCCCTAAACGTCTGTATAGCGACAATTGTTGGAAGGATTTGAAAAAGTGATACAAATTGGGGAAATTTCTGACAATACGTAAAAAGTGTCAGAACTAAGGTGTCATAATTTTGACCAAATGTACTAGTGAGTGTTGTTACAACCACCTTGAGAGGGAATTGGACCTTCTTGATAATTTTATGATGTAGTTCAAGAGTTTATGATCATATATACATTCATAACTTGTAGCTTCCATGTTTATCATATGTTTGACGAAATTTATATCATGTATTTGACATGTTTGGTTAAGGCTATCCCTAGTATTAATTATTCAAACTTTCTATCATCATTGATTTCATTCTAGAAATTTCTATGCACTTCAAGGTAGTGGCGTGAAGGCCATCCATGAAAAAGTGGCATAGATCTCGCCACCAAATGCACAAAGATGAGAAATTTTGGTCATAACAACATGCAGGTAGGCTTATGGGTGTGTTTGTAGCGCCATAAATACATGCATAGTGTGTCAAGGGTGCGATTGGGGTGTTAGGCTTGTGAAAATGTAGTTCTAGCTCAGAATTTGATCATTAGAGGTTTTGTACTGAATTTTGGGAGATTTGGTGCTCCTGAGAGGTATCAGTAAGCTTCCAGTTTGTAGGCCCCACTTCCATAACTAGAACTTGGAGGTCGAGCCATGTCATAGTAACTCTCAACTCATGTTTACCGTTGAGATATTGTAAAAGCAGGTGAATATGGTAGGAGGAATTACAGGGTGGTATCAAAGCTTCCAAGTTCAAACACTTGGACTAGATAGGCTAAACACATAAGTTTTATGCATGTTGTTATCACCAAACTGAGACTAATTGGGCTGCTCAATACTCAATTCAGTGTAACTATTTCAAACCAGTTGGGGTTGGAAGTTAGCCCTTCCAACCAGAGAGGGCTCCCTCAAGAAACAAAGTAAAATATTCAATAAACAAGCTTAAAATGAAGATGGATAACTCTTAAATGTATTTAGATGATTTTTTGCAGGTGAAATATGAGTGAGGGCTACCATTGGGCATCGAGTCAATAAGGAAACTCAATTACGTAAAAGCATCATTCATTCAAGCTAAGGCACATGAGTTATTATAAAACAATTTTAACAACAAAAAATATACATAAAGGAAGTTGGAGCATAATAATTTATGAATTCCAAGTAATTATGTATGAGAAATTTGAGATAGCATTCAAAAGATAAAGGACACAAATACATAAGAACAAAAAGAAAATATCAGGTCTGGAAAAAAGTATTCTGCAACTGTCTATTAACTGAGTGAAAAAAAATTGTAGTAGAAACTTTGGTCATTACATACATAAACCCTCTATCTCTTAAATACTCTATTTATAGAGTGAAATCCCTTTTACATATATCTTCCACCTCGGCTAGACTCTTGAAACTGATCTAGAGGTCTAATCCAAAAAGGAATTCATTACATTGAGAGAAAATAAAGATAATTCTCTTGGAAAGTGTTTGTAACCTAAAAGGACTCTATCACTATTAATTGAATCACAAAAAATATAAATAACCTATGCTGATGATTCTTATCGAACCAAAAAAACTTGTTTAGGTGGAAACAACCATGATCAAGTGGTAAACTATCATGCTAGATTTTAGGCCCTGATATTTTGAATATGAAGATGAGTTGTGTATTGGTGAGGTGGAAAATGGTGTGCTGGCAGCCATGTCATCCCTTTTGTTGAGTGGATTCATCAACATGTGTCCCAATGATACTCCTCAAACTCTTTTGGTGACTCATATTCTCCCTTAAATACATTAAATTCTTCAAAATGACAAAAACTATAGCTCGCTGGAAAAACAAAGTATTTTAGGCAAGTTTGTAGCGTTGTTTTTTGTAGCATTTTCATTTCACCTCCTTTCACAAATTTTCTACCTTCTATGCCTCTTGGAGGGTCTTAATTAGGTAAAATATGGTAAACAAGTGTTTTCATTCATCCTTGAAATGATATTTTTTGGAATTTTTAGCTCAAAACATTCTACAGTGAGTTCGTAGTGAAAACTTGGCTTCAAGCCCAGAGCTCGCTACGAACTTGCCTAACTTCACCATATTGGCAATGTTTTCTCCTTATCTCCAAAAAAAATGCTTGTAGCTCTATAAATTAATTTATATGGTATTCCAAGACAAAAAGTGGACAAAAAGGGTGTGTCTTACCATCTTTCAAGGGGAAGCAGGTACGTCCATTACAATCATCTTTAAACCATTTTTCTTCAATTCTACTTGCACCATCTCCATTTGTATTTCTAATTCTTTGAATTGGCCTTGTAGCTTCCTTCTTTGTCACTGTAACCACATGTTTCTCCTAAAGGTATGTTTCATCATTCTGTGTAGAGGAAATGTTCTTTTCAACATCTTCCTTGACCTCTCTGCAACCTCATCATAAAAATCAATCTGTTTTCTCACTTCCCTTTTGAAATCTATGAGCTCCTGCCTCTCTTGTTTAAAATATGCTAACTCAAGTTTAGCTTCTAAAACATATTTTCTGAAATTTGCAACAAAAAATAGTGAAATTGGCATCCATAAACAACACACACCCTAGTCTGGGATCACAGGTCACACAGTGATGGGTCCTAGTGATACATTAGTGTGCAACCAATTTCTAAAATAAATTAGAAAATAATTTGTAATCTTATCTCATAACAACTTGAAATAGTTAACTAAGTGTGATAGACTTAGTTAGCTCAATAATTTTGAGTTTAGGGTCTAAGGATAGGAATTTAGAGTGATTCTATTATTAACAGGGTCCAATTGCAATTGCAGGACTAGTGTAGTGTGGGTGGGATCAGTTAACTCACAATAATTGAGTTAAAATCAATTTAACTAGTTCTAACTATTTGATGAGCTAGTGGAAGATCAAGTGAATTAAAATAGATTTAATTCACCAGTAGTGATCTACAAAGTAATTGATGATTCACTATTTATAGCTTCATTCATGCTAATTATGGTGGATACCTAGTTGAGACAAAGGTTCAAGGTTAGTAAACTAGCAGTTGTATTTTAGGAAAACTGCCTAGGTGCAGTTATAAAACCATGGGAAGCTCATGATGAATTGCGAAATGAAGGAAGGTTTAATTTCATATTTAATAGGGGTTTAATTCTCTAGGGATTACGTAAGTAGGATAGTCTGAGGTTAGGCTAATAATTGGCTATGTGTTTGTCCAATTTTTCCTAGATCAATGTGAAGCAATTGGTAGAGTGTATGAGGTTGTGGTGATAAAAAACACATTGTATTGTTTCATGATTCCTTGGTTTATCATGTTCTCCAAGAATATCTAGTGTTGTGTATTTATTTAATTATTTCTCTTACTTGCATGTGATTGAGTGATCATGTTTTATATTTCGCAAATATTGTAGAAGGATCCAATATCTTTCTTTAGTACATTTCATGATCAGATTGAATCCATTGATATAATTTATACATGGTATTATAATTGTGTTTGAGATTTTCCACATGGTATCAGATCCATGTTGGAGATTTTCTACATGGTATAGGAGCGTCAGGAATCAAAATAGTGGAGAAGAAATTGAGTTTGTGTTGAAAAATATTCAAATTTGCAGGTAATTTCTTTGGATCAAGATGTATTTCAATGGATTGAGACTTGAATATGCACTCGAGGGTAGTTCGAACTATATTGAATGGAAGGAAAAGATGGAGGCAGTGTTAGAGGACAATGGGTTGAAGGAATGCATAGATAATGATATTCCCAAGTGCGCAACAAAAGATGCCCAACTTCTTGATGCATGGAAGAAGAAGGTAGCTAAGGCGAGGAATACCTTGATAGAGGGAGTTTGAGATCACATCGTCTCGAGTCTCCATGGAAAGGAAAATTCATATGCTACGTGGAAGGCCTTGATAGATCTGTTTCAAAGCAGCAGTGACCACAAAAAATTGACACTAAAGGACAAGGTTAGGAAAATCAAAATGGAGAAGGGCGACACAATCCAGAAATACTTGACCAAGTTCACTCAATGTTGAGATGAGCTTGGAAGTGTTGGTATTACCATATCTGATGATTAATTGGTAAGCCTCGCACTTCTAGGCATTCCAAGATATGGCATAGTTAACAGGAATCTATGAATGGGAGGGAGAAGTTACTAGATTGGGAGCGACTTTGGATAGATTTGGTACAAGAAGAGTCGAAAGAATGCCAGGGATGGATCCTCATCTAAGATTGATGATGAGGAAAATTGTGCCTTGGCTGGTAAGGAAAATAATGGGAAGGGAGGAAGTCCCTTTCCAAATATGAGTTTGGTAAAGAAGGCAAGAAGCATGACATGACAAAGGTGAAATGTTTTCATTGTCATGATCATGGACACTGTTATCACAAAATTGGGCCTGATAGGCCACTTGATCAGAAAATCTCATGTAACTATTTCAAACCTAATATTTTGACTGAGGCTTAACCTCCTCAGCATGAGAGGTCTCTCTCAAGGGTTAATGATATAGATAAAAATATAGATGGCTAACTCTATTTAGGAAATAAACTGATAATGATAGTTTTAGGTTGAAGATAACATCAGCATGTATACATTGGGCTTATGGAGTCAAAGCATTCATTAATTCAATGAATCTACTTAACATGGAAGTTGAGGCATATCAGAGTTTTTAGTGATAAGGCACACACACATGAAACATGTAAAAACACAGTTAGTTCACTTATAAAGGAAGCTAGAGCATCTAATAGATGAATTCTGAGTAATATAGATGAACACCACTACAAATGAGATATATAAGAGATACAAATAGAATAGTAAAACACTGAAACTCCTTTAGAATCTCAAGTTGGTCAAGTAGAAGATCATTGTATTAGCTAAAAACTGTCAATTCACAACAAGCACACTTTTGCCAAAAATGTCCAACCCTGGACAAATTTGACCCAATGGCCTTTAATAGACCTCTTACATCATCAGATGATCTACCTCTAGGCTATATACATCGAATTTTTGTCCATATACCCCTTGCATAACCATAAAACATGAAATTTATTACAAAAAGACACCTATCCTACGTGACAGTCCTATTTCAAAAAGGACTCAAACTCCTTATTACTATCTATAACAACCTTATCCATTTGAAGTTATATCATTGAAAAGTGTAACATCACATAGTTAAATTTAGATAATGATATTCAGTTCTTTATGACGACTTTGCTGACCTCCAAAAAAATAGGAAACAATGCCCTATTTTTTTAGGCATAGCATCTTTTTCCTTCTTTGAACATTCTGACCATCATTTAATCTTCATTTCATGGTCCTTGGCTATTGGAAGTTAGCTTAACATATACCATCACCCTTTCCTAGCCTCCATTTGTCTAAAACCACTTCAAAAACTATTCAAAAGGCTATAATATGTTGCGCTACAAAAATACAGCAGTTTCATAGCACTTTCTGTAACACTGCCATTTCAAGCCCTTATTCTCCAAAAAGTTGACTCTTTCCTCTTGCATCATTTTAATCACCTTTCAACACACCCTTCATAGAAATATAAGCTCCTAACTCATCTTTTATCACCTTAAATACTGACCCAAAGAAGCAAAAAAGGCAACTACATCAGTTTCGTAGTGCTTTTATGCTTTTTAAGCCTGGAGGCGCTACGAAACTACTGAGTATACAGATTTTTCATAAAATTTGTCAAATGAAAACTGTGTTTGCCCAAAAAATAAAAATCTAACCTATTTTCATCATCAAGAAACCATACAAACAATAACCAAACTCCTTTTAGCTTCTTTGAGGCATTTCTTCTTCATGTACAATTGGTTGGCCTATTGGTTCTTCTATGACTATCATTTTAATGCCTTTGCTCTGTAGCTCATTATGAATTAATTCCAGCTGCTCTTGTAAATCCTTCACCTAGTCTTTAAGTCTTTTGTTACTAGCTCTCAGATGGGTGTTTATTATTCTGACAAAATTAGCTTCTTTTATTGCTAGAACTGTCCATTTGAAAAGTTTCTCTATATTGTCTAGAGTTTCAGAAACATAATTAACTTGTACTTCCCACATTGCCTTCATCCTCTTAAACTGTACTTTCTCGACACTGTGTTCTCTAGCTCTCTTTTTCATGACAGAAATTTCTTGGTTTACTAACTTTAACTTCTCCTCAAGGCACTGGAACTCTGTTTTCTCTATCACTTTCTCTTTTCCCTTTTCCCTTTTTTAATTTTCTTATTTCATCCTTCACTATGGGTGATGAGAGATCAACAATCTCTTTAGGTGATTTAGCTGTCTCAGTGGGTTTTTGAACTTTTTTGCTGCCTTCCATTAATTTCCTAGCATGCCTTGTTATAGGATTTCTTGCTTGAAAAATTAAACCTGCATCTTCTGCCTCAAAATATAATCTCTGTGCAGATTTGACCTTTTTTGACTTCTACTCATCTCTTCCAATAAGCTCAGCTTGGATAATAGGTGTTTCTTCTATGTCAATGGCATGAAGAGTATCCTATAGACTCCCCTTTGTTACTTAGCTATATTCTATAGCAATTTTCTTTCCTTTCAAAACCACTGCTTGGCTTCTAGTTATTCTTTTGGTCCCTTGTTTGCTGACAGCTTGTTCCTGTTTTGCATCTTTGACAACCTTTGATTTCTATTTTGCAGGTGGAAGAGTTGGTGTACCAAGAATTTGCATTTCATCTGGCCTTTTGTCAGTTTGCTTTCTTGGCTTTATTTTTGCAAGCTCTTTTGGTTTTGCAACCATAGGTTGACTTGTTTCTGCTGCTTGTGATGATGGAACTCCTTTAGCTTTAGGGTTTCTAGCAGGAGTTAGAGTTTCCAACTCAAAACCATTTACAAACAAGAATGATGGCCAATCTCTGCCTATCTTTTGAAGTTCATCTAAAATTAATAATTTCATCAAGCCATGATGAAATAATGATGTCTCACTCCCCTCAGAATTTTCTTGCACCTTATCAGCCATCTTTGCAAGACTTCTATGCAGATAAAAAGGTAAGTCAAGTGAAATATTACTAGTGAAGTGTAGAAGAAATTTGAAATGGTATGAATAAACCTTGTGATATCTTCCTTCATAGGTAAAATATTTCTGAATGTTGAGTAGAAGTTTTGAATAATTATCTTTGATGCAGCTTCTTGGGATAGCATTGTTGAGATCCATCTCAATGTGCTCTGGCTTCATGAACTCTTTACATTGATCCATATTAAATTTTAACCCTTTGAACCAGGTTTCTTTACCTCTTGGAATCTCTGTAACAATAGCAATGACCTCTGGTGTGATAGGAAAACTTAACATCCCCACTTTAATAGTTGTTCCATTGAAATTCATAGCAAATTCATTCGATACCTGTGTGTGACAGCCCTGCAATTTCTCACAAAACCGTAGGAAACCTGCTCTTCTGAATGCTTCCATCTCTATTGGGTATTCAGTTATTGGCTTCATGTCTTCAGGTTCATTCCTTAATCACAATCCTCCTCTGTGTATTTTTCTTTCCTCTGCCATATTCTTCAGAGAACCTCTCAACCTCACTTGATAGAATTATTTCAGCCTCGCTTGATATGGATGTATCAGCCTCACTTGAAATGGATATAATAAGTCTTTGTAAGAACCAACCACAAGTTTGGCTCGATACTTAGAGCTCAGGTATTACGAATGAAATCCAAAAATATTGAGAATTAATAATTAGGAAAGAATTTGAATTTCAAATGTCCTTTCATAACTGAAAATGATGACTCACTCATAACCTAAAATGACCATGATGACTGCAAACGTGGGTGTGTACTTTGATTTCATCATTACATGACTCAACAAGCCTCTATCCTACCCTTTCCCAACGATTTCTGAAATTTGACAGCTCAACTGACAAGACAGTTAAAAAACCGTGCTTTCGTAGCGCAAAGTGACTTTTTTCAATGTGAGGCACTACAAAACTGTGGTTTCTTGGCTAATTGGGCAGTTTTGATATGAAAAATTTGGGAAATGAAATTAATCCTAAAATGATGAAAGACTTGACATGAAAGACCTTAAAAATGAGTTTATTTAAACACTAGGGTAGGTTCAAACTTAAAAAATTAACACTTCCCTTGGTCAAACTCAAGAAATGACTCTTAAAACCCTATTTTGACCCATGATCATAAGTAATCTTGTCATAATGATGTTTTAATTTTTTTATGTGATAACAGTGGCTCCACTTGGGATAGTGTGCCCCTGTGGAACACTAAGAACTAGTAGCTCCAGTGCTGCTATCCATTTTCTTGACAAAACATAAATAACTTTGAAATTGCCAAGATTTTCTCCTCAAAATCTAATGCCCTTCACCTCTAGCTCAATATTGATGGTTTAGCTTGTCATTATTAGCAGAAAAACTCATAAAATGGAATATATACAATGATATGAATGATCATAAGTTTTTTAGGAAGAGTAATGCTTTAAAAACCTGCCATTGACAAGTCCTCCAGCATATGACTTTCCATCCATCTCTTGCAGTATGTAAGCATTGTTTCCATGGAAAGCAGCTATTTTGAAAGGCCTTTCCACAAGTTCTGAAACTTACCATGTTTTCCTTTCTCTTCAATTCTGGCCTCCCATTTCAGCACTAAATCCTGAATTTGAAAGCTTTCTTCCTTAATATTCTTATCAGATGTCCTCTTGATTTTGTTTTGAGATTGTTGATTGTTGTTATAAACTTCATCCCTCTTCTCTTGTAGAGCTATTAGCTGATTGATTCTTCTCTGAACTACATTTGGTTCCTCTTCTAATCCCTGAAGCAGCTTCATGACAGGTACCCCTAAAGATGTAGGAAAAATGGCCTCAGCTCCATATACCAGTTCATAAGGTGAAGTTCCAATTGACCTTTTTGTGCATATCCTATCAGGCCATAAGGAATGCTTCAGCCTCAAATGTCAAGCCTTCTTATTTTCCTGCAACACCTTTTTAATGATCCTTACAATGCTCTTGTTAGAAGATTCAACAAGACCATTCCCTTGTGGATAATATGCAATGGAATGCCCAAGAGTAATATGATATTGATGATAAAAATTAATCAGATTCTTAGACTTAAATGCCTGTTCATTATAAGTTATGATCTTCATGGGGCAACCAAATCTAGACAAAATATTATTTTCCAAAAAAGAAATAATAACAGAATCATTTTCTTGCCTAGTTGGGATTGCTTCAATCCATTTGGTAAAATAATTAGTTGCTTTGAGAATCCAACGATGCTGGCCTGATGATGATGGATGAATCTCTCCAACAAAATCTAGCCCCCATTGCTGAAATGGCACTTCCACATAGATAGGCATTAAAGGTAAAGGCACAATCTTCTTCTTACCATCGAAAATTTGACATTCATGGCAAGCAACAATCTTTTTGTAAACATCCTTAAACATTGTATGCCAATAATACCCTTCTCTAAGAATCTTGTTCATTGTGGCCATACAATAATGGTGACCTCCACAATCTCCTTTGTGGAACTCCTCAATTACTTTATTATACTCCTCTTCAAGCAAACAATTCAGGAAAATACCGCCGGTGTCCTTCCAAAACAATTTTTTATAAAAAATGCAATACCTCAAGGATTTTAGCTTTACAAATCTTGCCTTATACTTTTTTATCTCAACAGGTACTTTATGATGATGTAGGACAAAAACAATATCCCTATACTAGTTTGAAGTGATGTACTTTTCTTCAATAGGGATTAGTTCTTCTTCCTCATTTGAAATTTCCGATATTTCTGCAATTAAATTCATGTCAGGATAGTCAAAGTTTGACTATGCCATCAGCTTTGATAAGCCTTTTCCTTTGACCAATTTTGTTGGCTTGATATCTATATCATATTCCAACAAGTTAGCAATCCATTTTCCCCTCTTACCATCAGGATCAACTTGAGTTCGGATGTATTTCACAATAGTATTAGGAACAAAAGCCATAATATGAGAATGCAGAATATAAATTCTGAAATCTTTGATAGCCTTAACCAAGGTAGAAGCTTGTTTCTCTAAAATATTGTACTTTAGTTCAGAGTTAGCTAATGTCCTAATAAAAATGAAATGGGCTGCTCAATACCTTGTTGTCCCTTTTTCAACAAAACTCCAGTAATAGTATTTTTTGATGCAAAAGTAAAAACCAGAAATTCTTTTGAGAAATCTGGGCTAATCAATACCAGTGGTTGAGTGAGTGCATTTTGTATCTCCTCAAATGAGTTCCTTGCCTCTGTTGTACACAAAATTTCAACTCCTTTCTTCAGCATCCTTGTTATGTCCTTCACAATCTCAGCAAAATTAGGAATAAATCTCCTTACAAAATTTACCTTTCCAAGGAAAGATTGAATCTCCTTCCTGCTTCTAGGAACATCCACTTTATGAACTGCATTGAACCTCTTTGGATCAATCTTAATCCCATCTTTAGAAATAATGTGTCCAAGTAATTTACTTGAAGTTAAAGAAAAAATACTTTTGGTGGGATTTAGAGAGATGCCAAACCTTCTACACTTCAGCTTAATTATTTCTAGGTGTTTCAAGTGATCTTTTTCCCTCCTTGAGAAAATTGTTATGTCATCAAGATAAATAACCACCATATTGTCCTTCTCTTCAGAAAAAGAAATATCCATTGCCCTCTGAAAAGTAGCTCCTGCGTTCATGAGACCAAATTGCATCTTGGCATACATGAAAGTGCCCCATGGTGTAGTAAAGGCTGTTTTTTCCTGATCATCCGGATGTACAAGGATCTGATTGTAACCTGAAAAACCATCAAGCATAGACATCCTTTGAGAACCAACAATATTTTGCAAAATTTGGTCCATCTTGGGAAGAGGATAGTTGGCCTTCGGAGAGGATTTATTCAAGTTTCTAAAGTCAATACATATTCTGATTTCTCCACTCTTTTTCCTAACAGAACCAAGTTTGCAAGCCAATTTGAGAATATGATTGGGACAATGATTTTGGCATCAAAGAGTTTCTTGATTTCCTTCTCAATCAATGGCATGAGAAGTGGATTAATCCTCCTCAACTTTTTCTTGAAATGCTTTTCATTTTCTTTGATGGGAATAGTATGCTAAATAATAGTGGGGTCATACTCTTTCAAATCAGCATAATTCCAAGCAAAAACATCAATAAATCTCTTCATCATCTCAATATACTTGTACTTCATATCAACTGAAAGAAACTTTGAAATTTTAATCATTTTGGGTATATCTACTGTACCAAGGTTACAACTCTCAACGTCTTCATCATCATCTTGTATCTTAGGAGATTTAAAAACATCATTCTGATCAAATTTTTTTCAAGAGGTATAAGACCCTTTAGTATGGAATTATTCTTTAGCTGCAAAACTTCAGACTTTCCTTTAGATTCAGCAAGCATATTTTGGGGATCTACTTGTATATTTCAAGCTCTTCTTTCAGCTCAATAAAGTTCTTCACTTGTTGGTCATCCATAAAAAAATGCCAATGAGTAATATTATATAGGATAACTGGTCTATGGAAAACTTCAACCTCATATTTTTTAGTGGAGTGTATGGTAATAATGAAAAGACTTGTAGAGACAACTAGAGAATCAGCAATGGAGTTTTGGTCTCTAGTTTTGACAATAAATGAGTAAGCTTGGAAATTTTCCAACATGTCCAAAAATAAGTTTCTATATGCCCTCATCCTTATATCCTTTGTTTGATAAGCACCTTCAACTTTTTAAATGACTAATTCTGAATCTCCAAAAATAGAAATATTTTGAGCATTCATTATTTTCAAAACTTCTAAGTCCAAAATCGAGGATTCATACTTAGCCATGTAATTTGTGCAATCAAAGTTCAACTTGTAAGAAAAGAAATTACTTTCATCACTTGGACTTGTGATCCAAATTCCTGCTCCTTCCCCTTCTCTTCTTGCTGATCCATCAAAATGCAATGAACACCAACCTTCTGCCATATTATTGCTAACTTGTTGATCTTCTGTTTGCTGATTTTCAGATTGCTGATTTTCTGCTTTCTTCTCATCCTCTGCTTCATTAGTCAACTCATTGAAAAGAATAATAGATCCAAGTTCAGTATCAAGAGAATAAATTTGAAAATTTTGAGGTCTATCTTTACTACTCACCATGTAAGCCATTCTTGTCTCTCGATACAATCTCCTTTGCTCACCAAAAACAAGAATGGTGGCATAAGTAAGGTCCATCTGCACTGTACCTTTTATTTTTGTTGCCCATGGCCTTGATAATAGCATGCCAAACTTCGGTGGAATGTTTGCTACCATGATGTTGATGACCACGGTCTTGGCAGGGAATTGTGTAAGACCAACAATAACATCCTTAATTAAACCAATGCATTGAACTCTTTTTGAATCAAAAGAAAAAAAGTCCTTATATGGTCCAGTTATTTCTAACCCCATCCTTTTCATGATTACTTTGGGCATAAGATTATGAGAGGCCCTTGAATCCACCATAGCATTATGTAATGTCATGTCATGAATGCTAAGACTCACATAAAAAGGAGGCACCTCATCATTATGTTCATCTTCTAATCTTGGATCCAAGTATTTGGTTGGATGATCCTCTTATACATTTAAAATATCAGCAACTCCTGGTTGTGAATTCAAAATTTTAACAATATTTCTTCTATACTCATTTACTTTGAGAATCTCACCAAAAGGTACTGATATTTTGATCTTAGAAATTTCATTTTCCAAACTGAAAACATAAAATAGATTTTTCAGCTTCTTTGATAGGAGGAAGATCTGGTGTATCTTTCTTATCTTCAGCAGCCTTAGGTTTATATTTCTTTCCATCAGCAGCCTTAGGTGTATCTTTCTTAGGCTATGTTTTATTTGCAATGATCAACACATTTCTATTTTTGAGGTTGTATTGTTTTTGTATCTCAAAAATAGCATGTTGATACCCTTTAAGATAATCTGATGGTTCCTCTCCATGAATACCTTGGTATAATTCATCATGTTCCTCTTTATTCAATAATTTTTTAGACATTTATTCATCTAAACAGTGAATATACTCTTCAGGAATTTCAGGTTCATCTTCTTCATCAATTAAGTTCTGCTAAAAAGGAGGTCTTACTGGAGGATCAGGTTGCTGATTTCTGTTTTTTCTTGGTCTTTGCTGATTCTAAGGTCTCCTGAACTGAGGGTTTCTAAATTGAGGTTCATGTTGTGCAGGAGGAGCAGATGTATTCCCAAGGGCCAACCTACCCATTAGCTTTTCCATTGTTTTCATCATTGAATCAAATTTATCATCAGAGGTAGAGGAGGAAGGTTTTTATTCTTCTTTTAACTTAGTCTCACCCATTTTTTACTTTTTGGCTACTATCATATTAACCTCCACCTTCACTGCATCATTTTTCATTTCAGCAAGTGAAGGGGATTCTCTCTCTCTCAGCAGTATAGAAAATTCATAATCAAAAGCTTCGGCATATCTCTTTTGAGCTAAAGCTTGTGGAGGTTTTAAATGGGCAGGAATAGAGTCATAAACCTTATTAAACCTCTTTGAAAATTTTTTAACAGTTGCATCAACAACTCTTCTTAAACTATTATACTCAGTGAGGGCTTGTACTAGATTAGTTCTATTTCCCCATTTTCTCAAAAAGGTATCTTCAAACTCATTCCAATTATGAATAATTCCACGAGTAAGGGCTTTGAACCACTTCCTAACTTCACCAGTAAATATTTGAGCAAACAATCTCAACCTAACATCTTCATGATCAACCTCCTGCCTGACTATAAAATCATTAAATTGGTCTACATGTTATTCTACTATAATCTCTTCATCACTTCCCCAAGTTTTCATTCTAGCAACATATTTTCTAGGGAGGTCATGTAAAATAGTTGGAAGAACAAGAGGGGCATATCTAGTAGGTGCAACAAGTGGAGGAGGTACATTTCCAGCCATACTGAAAGGGATTGTGGTAGCTTTAGGGATAGTAGTAATATAGGATTAATAAATTTTATGAGGAGGACTCTTTGGTCTTTGTTGTCCACTAACAATTGAGCTCCAATCAGGAAGAGGAAAACCAACTTTACTTTTCAACAAGATTTCAAAAGGGTCAAACTCTTTCAACTTATCTAAAGAATCTCTTTCCAACAAAAACTCAGAAGTAACTGCTTCCCAAAACTCCTCTTTATCTTCATGTGTTTCTAGGGCTGAGGTATCAATGCCTCTCTTATGCAAGTCTAAGATAATTTGAGTTAATTATTTTTCATTTTTAGATCTAAACAAGACTTCCTCGATTTTATCATCAACTCTTTTATCTTCATGACTTCTTAATATTTCAGAGGACAAGGATTTTGAATGTGATGGAGTACATGATATTTCAAAAAGTCCTTGAATGCCTCTAGAAATGGTGTTTGGATTGTCCGAAATGGTAGGTGGATTTGGGTCAGGATTACTCCTGGTGTATCTTCTTCTCGAAGCCACCTTTGATCATATAAATTTTGAATGGAGTCACCAAGGTAGATGTAGCCTCGAAAAGCTTCTTGAGCTCCTGTTACCTTCAAAATTTCAGCTTCAAAATTTCAGGAAATTATAATCTTCAGACTCCCGGCATATGCACCAAAATGTTATAAAAAAATTGGACCTGATAGGCCACTTTATCAGACAATATCGTGTAACTATTTCAAACCTAATCTTTTGACTGAGACTTAGCCTCCTCAACCTGAGAGGGCTCTCTCAAGGGTTAATGATATGGATAAAAATATAGATGGCTAACTCTATTTAGGAAATAAACTGATAATGATAGTTGTAGGTTGAAGATCACATCAACATGTATATATTGAGCTTATGGAGTCAAAGCATTTAGTAATTCAGTGAATCTACTTAACATGTAAGTTAAGGCATATTAGAGTTTTTAGTGATAAGTCACACGCACATGAAACATGTAAAAACACAGTCAGTTCACTTATAAAGGAAGTGAGAGAATCTAATAGATGAATTCTGAGTAATATAGATGAACACCACTGTAAATGAGATATATAAGAGATACGGATAGAATAGGAAAACAGTAAAACAACTTCAGAATCTCAAGTTGGTCAAGTAGAAGATCTTTGTATTAGCTGAAAACAGTCAATTCACAACAAACACAATTTTGCCAAAAATGTCCAACGTTGTACAAATTTGACCCAATGGCCTTTAATAGACCTCTTACATCATTAGATGATCTGCCTCTAGGCTAGATACATCGAATTTCTATCCATTGACACCTTGCATAACCATAAAACATGAAATTTATTACAAAAAAACACCTATCCTACTTGACAGTCCTATTTCAAAAAGGACTCAAACTCCTTATTATTATCTATAAAAACCTTATCCATTTGAAATTACATCATTGAAAAGTGTAACATCACATAGTCGAATTTGGATAATGATATTAAGTTCTTCATGACCACTTTGCTAACCTCCACAAAAATAGGAAACAGTACCCTATTTCTTAGGCATGGCATCTTTTTCCTTCTTTGAACGCTCTAACCATGATTTAATCTTCATTTCGTGTTCCTTGGCTATTGGAAGTTAGCTTAACATATCCCATCACTCTTTCCTAGCCTCTAGCTGTCCAAAACCACTTTGAAAACTGTTCAAAAGGCTATAATATGTTGCGCTATGAAAATACAACAGTTTTGTAGCGCTTTCTGTAACACTGCCATTTCAAGACTTTATTCTCTAAAAACTTGAATCTTTCCTCTTGAATCATTTTAATAACCTTTCAACAAACCCTTCATAGAAATTTCAGCTCCTAACTCATATTTTAACACCTTAAATACTAACCTAAAGAAGCAAAAAAAGAAGCCATAGAAGTTTTGTAGCGCTTTTCTACTTTTTAAGCCTGGAGGCGCTACGAAACTGTTGAGTATGCAGATTTTTCATAAAATTTGTCAAATGAAAACTGTGTTCGCCCAAAAACTAAAAATATAACCTATCATCATCATCAAAAAACCATACAAACAATAAACCAAACCCCCTTTAGCTTCTTTGAGGCATTTCTTCTTCATGTACAATTGGTTGGCCTATTGGTTCTTCTATGACTGTCATTTTAATACCTTTGTTATGTATCTCATTATGAATTAACTCCAGCTGCTCTTGTAAATCCTTCACCTAGTCTTTAAGTCTTTTGTTAGTAGCTGTCAGATGGGTGTTTATTATTATGAAAAACTTAGCTTCTTTTATTTTTGGAACTGTCCATTTGAAAAGTTTCTCTGTATTGTCTAGAGTTTCAGAAACATAATTAACTTGTCCTTCCCACATTGCCTTCATCCTTTTAAACTGTACTTTCTCGGAACTGTGTTTTCTAGCTCTCTTTTTCATGACAACAATTTCTTGCTTTGCCAACTTTAACTTTTCCTCAAGGCGCTGAAACTCTGTTTTCTCTGTCACTTTCTCTTTTCCCTTTTCTAATTTGCTAATTGTATCCTTCATTGTGGGTGATGAGAGACCAACAATCTATTTAGGTGATTTAGCTATCTCAGTGGGATTTTGAACTTCTTTTCTACGTTCCATTAATTTCCTAGCATGCCTTTTTATGGTCTTTCTTGCTTGAAAAATGAAACCTGCATCTTCCCCCTCAAATTCTAATCTCTTTGCAGACTTGACATTTTTCAACTTCTGCTCATCTCTTCCAATAAATTCAGCTTGGACAATAGATGTTTCTTCTATGTCAATGGCATGAAGAATATCCTCTAGAGTCCCCTTTGTTACTGAGCTATCTTGTATAGCAACTATCTTTCCTTTCAGAACCAATGTTTGGCTTCTAGTTATTCTTTTGGTCCCTTGTTTGCTGACAGCTTGTTCCTGTTTTGCATCTTTGACAACCTTTGATTTCTATTTTGCAGGTGGGAGAATTGGTGTACCAAGAATTTGTATTTGATCTGGCCTTTTCTTAGTTTACTTTCTTGGCTTTATTTTTGCAGGCTCTTTTGGTTTTGCAACCATAGGTTGACTTGTTTCTGCTGCTTGTGATGATGGAACTCCTTTAGCTTTAGGGTTTCTTGCAGGAGTTAGGGTTTCCAACTTAAAACCATTTACAAACATGAATGATGGCCAATCTCTGCCTATCTTTTGAAGTTCATCTAAAATTAATAATTTCATTAAGACATGATGAAATAATGATGTCTCACTCTCCTCAAACTTTGCTTGCACCTTATCAACCATATTTGCAAGACTTATATGCAGATAAAAAGGTAATTCAAGTGAAATATTACGAGCGAAGTATAGAAGAAATTTGAAATGGTATGAATAAACCTTGTGATATCTTCCTTCACAGATAAAATATTTTTGAATGTTGAGCAACATTTTTGAATAATTATCTTTGATGCAACTTCTTGGGATAGCATTGTTGAGATCCATCTCAATGTGCTCAGACTTCATGAACTCTTTACACTACTCCATCTTAAATTTGAACCCTTTGAACCACATTTCTTGACCTCTTGGAATCTTTGTAACAATAGTAATGACCTCTGCTATGATAGTAAAACTTAACATCCCCACTTTAGTAGCTGTTCTATTGAAATTCATAGAAAATTCCTTGGATACCTGTGTGTGACAACCCTGCAATTTCTCACAAAACTGTAGGCAACTTTCTCTTTTGAATGATTCCATCACTATTGGGTCTTCAGTTATTGCCTTCATGTCTTCATGTTCATTCCTTAAGAAATTTCCTCCTCTGTGTATTTTTCTTTCCTTTGCCATATTCTTCAGATAACCTCTTAGCCTCGCTTGATAGAATTCTTTTAGCCTCACTTGTTATGGATGTATCAGCCTCTCTTGAATAAATGTGTGAGCAACCTCACTCGAAATGGATATAATAAGCCTTCGTAAGAACCAACCACAAGTTTTGCTCTATACTCAGAGCTCAGATATTACGAATGAAAGCCAAAAAGAATGAGAATGAATAATTAGGAAAGAATTTGAATTTCAAATGTCCTTTCATAACTGAAAATGATGACTCACTCATAACCTAAACTGATCATGATGACTGCAAATGTGTTTTTGTACTTTGATTTCATCATTACATGAATCAACAAGCCTCTATCCTACCCTTTCCCAACGGTTTCTGACATTTGACAACTCAACTGACAAGACAGCTACAAAACCATGCTTTCATAGTGCATGTAGTGTATTTTTTGTTGTTTGCGCTACGAAACTATCAGCGCTTTCGTAGCAGAAAGTGACTTTTTTCAACGTGAGGCGCTACGAAACTGTGGTTTCTTGGCTAATTGGGCAGTTTTGATATAAAAACATTAGGAAATGAAATGAATCCTAAAATTATGAAAGACTTGACATGAAAGACCTTAAAAATGAGTTTATTTAAACATTAGGGGAGGCTCAAACTTTAAAAATTTAACACTTCCCTTGGTCAAACTCAAGAAATGACTCTTAAAACCCTATTTTGACCCATGATCATAAGTAATCTTGTCATAATGATTTTTAAAATTTTTTAAGTGATAACAGACACTATGCAACAAATTGTCCACAAAATAAGAAGAACAACAAGAAGCCTCTAGGAGATGCAGTAGGTGAAGCTTTGGCCTCACAGTTTGAGTTGGATTTATCTCTCATTGCATGCATGGAGTCAACTGTGATGGGATATATGTGGTACTTGGATAGTGGAGCATCTGTCCACATGACGGGAAAAAAAGAACTCTTTAGTAGCTTGGAGGAGAAGGATATTCATATGCACATCGAGATGGGTGATGATGGGAGGTATAACACTACCGGGATTGGTACAATTACTTTATAGAGACAGTCAGGTAAAAATTTCATATTAAAATATTTCATGCATGTACCAAGCTTAAAAAATAATTTAGTTTCAGTTGCTATGTCGGAGTATCTTGGATATGATGTGGTTTTCAATGAAGGAAAGGGGTTCCTTCGTCACAAAGCCACAACACAGGTAAAGAATATTGGGGTTCGTGTAAAGAATCTCTACAAAATTGATGTATATGGATGTGTATTATTGAGCAGTAAAGAAGGTGTTCGCTCAAGGGGTCCTGACCCAGGTTCGGAAGTTTAAGGTTTGCCAACAAACCCTTATACTACTGGTCCTTTCGGAAATGACCTGCTTGTGTAGGTCAAAGTCTCACCCGATGCACCATGGGAGGGTGCTGGAACCAGGTTTCTGCACGCTGAAAGAGAGTAGGTAAGTCAAGAAGGGCTTCTTTCCTAGCTTATCAACTTCTCATTTAACAGATCTGGTTACAGGCTTATATCATAGAGCTCAAATCTAATAATTACCTTCGCATCCACGTGTGTACTACCAATATATCAACACAGAAACTATAATCATAGTAGTTAACAGATCATAGATTCATATAACAGAAACAAATATAATTTCACAGCTATCAAATAGATACTTTCGTAGCTTAATAATACATCCCAAGTTCACATAACTTATAACAGAACAGATCCAAATCACATCAGATATCAACAATATTTCGCATATATATTAATACCAGAATCTTCTTACAATCCCAAAATAGCACATGTGCACACAACCAGCAAGGTCCACACACAGAAGGATTGAGATGCTCCGCGCACACATCCAGCAGGAGTCCTTCCCAAAATCCCAACAACAGATCTAAAAATGCGTTCTTAACTTCAATCTCGATTCTTTTCTACCTATGACTTAAAAAAGGTTCATCTATTTATAATGATTTTTCCTACTCATACAATGGTTTGAAAACCGTGTTTTACAGACTCTTGGTCTACCCTTGACCCGTTACAATGCATTAGGGGATTTGACCCACCCCAAAACCCCTGTGTTAGAATAATTATTACAAAAAAATACAAAAATGGACAAAATTCGCATCTTTAGGAGACCCTATTTCAACAGTCCCCCAACACAATTTCGTGACTCGTCCCGAGTCACTGTGATGGTGGGGTCTCCACTTGTGCCTACAACAATTTTATCACCTTAGCTAATGGAGGCAGCATGCCTTCAATCTGAGCAACAAAATTTTGTGCAATGTCGACCAAATTTTCTAAAATCAGACCTTCTGATGCGGCGGTGACACTCTCCAGATTCTGGTTTAGCTGCTTAACTGCGACATCAACATCTTGTGAGATCTTGAGGGCCTCAGTAGCCCAAGGCTTCAAGCAGTCATGAAGGACCTTATTTTTCTGTCAAAGTTCATTAATATCATCTTGGAGGGCGTGAATAGTGTGCAACCGTGTAAAATGCTGAGCAGGAACTAAAGTGGGCAGGGTGGCTTCTAACATCTCTAACTCTTCTTATTTCTGTCACAGGTCCTGGTTGATGCCTCGTAGGATCGGGTTGCGATGGTACTTGGTCCATAGCTGCATGGGTGTTTCTAGTAATTGGGCACCCTGCGCACATGTCAGGGGTGAGTTCTGGCAGGACCGATTCCTCCGGGGCCTCCCAGGATATCAATGCGATGAGAAGTAGCAACCACGAATAACAGAATGCCCATCCTTGCTCCTGGGATTCGCGGACATTGGCCAAAAATTCATTACAAAAATATTGTGACCAGTTGAAACAAACCCCTTTCTCACACTGGCCTGTGAGCTGAATTATGTATGTATGGATGGAGGCAACCTGACATTTCTGCATCATTTTACACGCCAGTAACATGGTACCCAGTTGTGTAGCGAGATCACTGATGGTTTTTATCATGAAGCCATGAGTATTCCACTCCACATGGCATTTTTTTTTCACATACTCAACAGTTTCCACTTCATACTTCTTTCCAATGTGTTCGAGAGGGTTCGACCCCTCCATAGGAAGACCAGTGATTTGATGGATGAGAGCAGCGTCAATAGGGATTCGATCCTTGATCCACAAACACCCACCATGGACTAGTGCAAGAAACTGACGCACTAGACGGTCTGTGAATTGTAATCGCAAAAATGCGGCATCTTCAGCAGGGTGAGGAGTCTGGACCCTCCCACGTTATGTACCCAGCTTATGGGGACAATTTTGATCCCATCATCCTCCTCAACTCGTTCCAGATATAACTCGGGCAGTAATTCGGGGAAGGCCTCCAAATTGGCCAAGTCATGATCGTCAAATTTGATTTCATGGAGCTTTCTAAAAGGTTCACCAATAATAGGGACCTTGCCTGGGGGCAGCGACATTTGCAAGTAGGTGATCAGACTGTCTAGGTTCTTCAGCGTGCGTGTTAAGGGCCTGCGCGACCGAACGAAATGAGGTAACCAATTGATGGGCTCTGCAGCCTGAACCTCTTCCTACGAAATCCATGCCTAGGGCATTGCTCGTGGGGATTTTACATTTCATGGGGAAGTACGAAGCTTCCCTCCAACCTATTTTGTGGGTTTCGGGGGCTTTTCTGAGCCCTCTACTTTTTCCTTCCCCTTCTTCATGACTGGGGTGGAGAAAAAATTTTCAGCCTTAGAATTAATCTCCACCACTTCCTCAGTGCCTTGTTATACCAATATTACTAGTTTTGAAGGTTCACCAAGATTCGTAGCTGTCATCCTGGCGCGAAAGAAAAACTCAAAATTGCTACTATCAGAGGGAGCAGGTTTCTAAGACATGAAAGAGACGTTATAGGCACAAAAACTATTACAACACAAATTTTTCCAGGACAAATATGCCAAGTACGAGCTATTCAAGTGATACAGAACCCTTTTCTAACCTATCTTTCCCTTCTTATAGCTTTGGAAAGCGCCCAACGGTAGGGTAAACGCTACTTAGAACTTACCATCAGGAAAATGGTAAAAATATCTAGAGATCGCCTCATTAAATTCTGGCCGCTAGCTCCATCCAATGGTAATTTTTCCTTTTTACCTAACTTGACTGTTCCAACGGCTAGTTTTTGCCCACTGGGTGCGCTTAGCATACCCCTACATTCTCAATGTACCCCTGTGCTTTGAGAATACCTCCTACGCTCCCATCGCACCTGCTGCAGGCTGAGTCTATTGATTCTAACTTTATTTCAACATCTCCAGCGTACTTCCTCGGGCTTCCAATCCTACGGCTTCCTTCTGCATGCAGCATGGTACCTGCTACGCTTACCTTCCTTGGTGGGGCTAGTCCATTTCATACAGCTACTCCGGCCATATAGTAATTTGATCCAATATGTTTTGAGCCAACTACCATTTATGTAGATGGGTAGCATATTAATTCACAGGGTGGCTAATCGCACAACTCTGCCATCTGTGATTTCTGTAACTATATAGGGCCCAAGCCAACGCTGTCGGAACTTACCTGGCTGTTTCACAAACTGAATATCATAGAGCAAGAATAAGTCATCCTCTGCAAATGTTTTTTGATAAATATCTCGATCATGCCAAGCCTTATTGCGTGCCTTCTGTACTTGTTGATGGTAATTGGCGATGAAACGATCTTCCTCTAAAGCCACAAGCTATGCTAACCGTTCCTCCATAATATCGGACTCTGCCATGTTTGTGAGGGCTGCGATGCACAGAATAGGAACAATATATTCTATGGGCATAACATCCTCCTTACCATAAACCATCCTAAATGGTGTGTTCCCTGTCAACTTTTTACAGGTGGTTCGGTAAGCCCATAAAACAGATGAAATGTGTACATCCCAGTCACTGTGATCGACGTTATAGACCTTAGTCAGTGCACGCTCTAAGACCTTATTAAAAGCCTCAACTGCACTATTTTCCTGAGGATGATACAGAGTGCTTTTCACATGATGGATCCGAAAGTCTTCCATTAGGGACTGCATGGTTTCATTGAAAAGGTGCGCACCTCTATTACTCATCAAGATTTTTGGACATCCAAATCTAGTTAGAATCTTCTCAAAGATGAAGTGCACAGTGGTGTCTATAGTGCAATCCTTCACTGCCTGTGCCTCGGCCCACCTAGTCACATAATCAGTAGTAGTTATAATGTAACGTGCACTTGTCTTCTTTCCGAGGGGTTGATAGGTCCTACGAAATCGATGGCCCACTTGTCAAATGCTTGCAAGTCCATTTGCAGTTGGAGGGGAATTTCATCTTTGCGGGACAGCCTTCCAGTGCATTGGCATGTATCACAGGCCTTACAATAGTAGTGAGAGTAACTATGTAGGGTAGGCCACCATAATACCACTCGTAAGACCTTCCGCACTGTGGAATTTCTTGGGTAGTGGCCTCCTGCCACCCCATCATGGGCTTATGCCAAGATAGCATGCCGCTCATGTTCCAAAATGTACCGTTGTAGCACTTCATCTTCTCCCATCTTATAGAGGTGACTTGCGATGATGGTAAATTCTGCAGTGCTAGTTACCAATTCTTTATTCTATTGCATAGAATACCCCACGGGTGCCATTCTGGTGGTCAGGATGTTGAGATTGCAACAAGATGATGAGCTTAGTGGAAAGAAGTCGCCTTCACTAAGTGGGCCCGCAGGCTATTTTTGGTGCAAAGTCTATTTTTAGACTATGTCTATTTTTTAGACATATGGATCGTGTTCTATGAGTTGCAGGATGCTATTTGTGGATGGTTGGTCAAGTTGGAAAAATAGATGGACTTCTATTTTTATACATATTGGGCGGAATTTGTTTTTAGATTGCTAGTCTAAAAATAGATATGTCGAATATTATTAGCTCTTAATAATATTTGGACTATAAACATTATCTTATTCTCTTGGAGCACTTCAGTTAAGTGCACATATGTGGCACAGGAGCTGACAAAAGGAATTACGCTATTCGTAAGGGTTAAGTGGAGCTATTGCATGGATACTTCAGTTAGAACTCATGTGAGAGAGTTTGGTGGAGTTGATTGAGGAGTTAATGGAGTTGTGTTCAGTTTAACTAATCTAAACATAGTTGAGCTAGTTGTATTTAGTCTAACCGATTAATACACTAGTGAAGAGTGGTGTGAATTAATTATTAATTAATTCACCATCATAAATCCCATTAATCAACTAAATAATACATCGCTAACTTGAATGAACAGCTTCTTGGTGATATTAATGTAAATAAGTGTGATAGTTGAGCATAAGGAGTTAACTATCACTTGTGACTATAATTGCTGTATATTTGGTGAAGAAATCCAAGATTGGAGAAGCTAATGAGGATTTCAAGATAATCCTGTGGTTCTGGGTTATTTAATGAGCCATCCTACAACATTGATTACGCAATAGAGGTTGGCTATCAAGTGGCAGAGATTGGAGCATGTGTTTTGCTAGATCTAGCTTGATTAGTGTGTAGCAATTGGAGGTTGTGCTGAGAGCTTGTGAGGAGCTTTGTACAATGATTGTTACATGATATCTATGAAATATAATATACAGATAGTTATGGTTTTCAGCTTAAATCTTTCCCATGAAATACTGTGTTCATATGTGTGAATTTTTATGTTTTTAATGTGCGCATGCAATTGATTTTATTTCCGCATGTAATGATCAATGGTAGAAGAGATTATGTATTGTGAACGAAGCTAAAATAGTGTGTGATCAAGATAATCTAGGTGAAAAATATATCATTTATTCAAATTTCTACTTGGTATTAGAGCGATAATGATCATTGGAGCAATTGCAAAACATTGAAGCGGTTGAGTTTTGTGCTGGTGGAATTCGAATTTGCAGTAGTGTTTTCTTGGTGTCGAAGTTGATATGTCTTTCAATGGATTGCGATTGGAGTATGCCCTTGAGGGTAGCTCGAATTATATTGCATGGAAGGACAGGATGGAGGCGGTGATGGATGACAATGGGTTGAAGGAGTTCATAGATGCAGAAATTCCAAAACCTACTTCTAGTGATGCTGCCGCACTTGACGCATGGCAAAAGAAGACAACAAAGTGTTGAAGGATTCTGTTGGAAGATGTGAAGGATCACATAGTATCCAGCCTTCATGGTAAGGCTTATAAATTCTTGATGTGGAAAGCTTTGATAGATTTATTTCAAAGCAAGAGTGACCAGAGGAAGTTGGCACTCAAGGATAAACTCAGGAACATAAAAATGGAGAAAGGCGACAGTATGCCCAAGTACCTCACAAAGTTTTTCCAATGCAGGGATGAGATGGGAAGTGTGGGGGTTACTATTGATGACGAGGACTTGGTAAGCTTGGCTCTCCTTGGGCTTCCAAAAAGTTGGCATTCCTATCAGGACTCTATCAATGGTCGGGAGAAATTTCTAGGATGGGAGTGACTTTGGTCGGATCTTGTGCAAGAGGAGATAAGGTGAATTACCAGGGACAGATCTTCATCAAAGAACTCAGATGAAGAAAATTTCACTTTGGCTACCAAAGAAAAGAAGGGGAAGAGCAAGAAGCATGCTTCTCAATCTGGTGCAAAAGTCAAGAAGCAGGACATGTCCAAGGTGAAGTGCTTTCACTGTCACCAACAAGGAAATTACGCCACTAGTTGTCTACAGAAGAAGAAAAATAAGCAGGCTGCTAGATCTGCAGCTGGTGAGGCCTTAGCCTCGTAGTTTGAGCTAGATTTTTCGCTGATCGCATGCTTTATCTCAAGTGTGATGGGTTTAGTGTGGTTTCTTGACAGTGGTGCATCTTTTCACATGACAGGAGATTGAGATTTGTTTACTGATCTGGATGAGAAATATCTTGGAGTGCACATCGAGATGGGCGATGATGGTAGATACAGTGCGACCGGTATTGGTACCATTTCCTTTGAGAGGGAGTTTGGTAAACCCTTCGTATTGAAGGAAGTGTTGCATGTTCCAGGATTGAAGAAGAATCTGATCTCTGTGGCGATGTTAGAAGACAAGGGATATGATGTTGTCTTTAGCAAGGGAAAGGATTTCCTACGCAGTAAGGCAACTGGTGAGACCTGGAGGATAGGGGTTCGAGTTAAGAACCTTTATCAATTGCAGGTAGATGGCTGTGCAGCAATGGCAGGCAAGGCAGAAGGAGTGGTGAGCTGGGATGATGGCGAGTTATGGCACTGAAGATTGGGCCACCTTCACCATGGAGCTTTGAAGATACTGCAGTATATTTATACTGGGCTTCCTAAGGGCACTCTTGCACAGTAAGATCAGTGCAAGGGATGTACCTTAGGAAAATTTGTGAAATCCACCTTTCACGAGAAGGATAGTTGCACCACGACGATCCTTGAGAGAATTCACACAGACGTGTGTGGATCTTTCTCAGCA
Organism: Pinus albicaulis; assembly: GCA_034641835.2. Classification (NCBI taxonomy): domain Eukaryota; kingdom Viridiplantae; phylum Streptophyta; class Pinopsida; order Pinales; family Pinaceae; genus Pinus; species Pinus albicaulis. Next base: position 674,698,792 of record CM076574.1, on the reverse strand, counting down.
GCTTCGACATCAAAGCACAGGTACTATGTGATATTTGTTGATGATTTTTCTCGAAAGCGTTGGATCTTCTTCATGCAGAAGAAGAGCGAGACATACTCAAAGTTCTGTGAGTTCAAGGCACTGGTTGAGAAATAATCGAGGAAGCAGGTGAAGGCTCTTAGGAGAAACAATGGTGGTGAATTCATCTCTGGCGAATTCAAGGACTTTTGCAGCGCAGAAGGAATTCGAAGAGAGCTCATAGCACCTCATAAGCCACAACAGAATGGGGTTGCTGAGTGGAAGAATAGAACGATCGTGGGTGCTACACAGGTGATGTTGCATGATCAGGGCATTCCCATACACTTGTGGGCTGAGGCATGCAATATTGTAGTATATGTGCAGAACCGTTTTCCTCACAGGATACTTGGCATGAGTACACCCGAGGAGGCGTTTTCTGGTAAGAGGCCTGATATTTCCCATTTGAGGATTTTTGGTTCACCTGTTTACATTCATGTGTCGAAGGATGCTAGGGAGAAGATGGAGCTGACTGCAGAGGTTGGGATATTTGTGGGGTACACTGATACACCCCACAACTATCGTGTGTATTTTCTAGACAGTTGCAAGACTGTTGTGCGACGGGATATCAAATTTCATGAGGAGAAAGCCATGAAGTGTTCGCTTGAGAGGGAGCCACACTTGCATGCAGATGAGGAGCTATTAGTTCCAAAGGATGAGCCTCAGGATGTGGATCAGCCACAAGAGGAGGTTCATGGAGTGGAAGAGACCACTCATGCAGCGCCAACCATCAGAGGGCGGAAGCGCACTACAGAAGTTGAGCGACTGGCTCAAGATGCAGAGAAGGTTGTAGGAGCACCTACATCATAGCGCAGACAGAGACAGTCACCTGACCGGTATACTGGATACATGGCTCTTATGAGCAAGTGTATCGTGACAGAGCCATCCTCTTTCGAGGAAGCTGTGGAGGACCCCGCATGGGTAGATGCCATGGTGGAAGAGTATGATTCGATTGTCAGAAACAGTGCATGGGAGATTGTCCTGAGGCCGGAAGGGAAATCAGTGGTGGGTTCGAGATGGATCTACAAAGTGAAGCAGGCAGCTGACGGGAGTGTGGAGAAGTACAAGGCAAGATTTGTTGCCCGAGGCTTCTCACAGATTGAGGGATCGATTATGAGGAAACCTTTTCACCTATCGCAAGGTATTCTTCCATATGGAAGATTCTTTCTCTGTTAGCGCAAATGGGGTGGCACATTCATCACATGGATGTGAAGAATGCATTCCTCGATGGGGTGATTGAGGAGGAGGTGTACATAGAGCAGCCCGAAGGTTTCGAGATCTTCACCTCGTGCTTGGTACACACGGATGGACAGTTATTTCACTGCACTTGGATTCTCCAAGAGTGAGGCGGATCCGAACCTGTACCAGATTGTGGTGGAGGGGAAGTTGCTGATCATTGTACTGTATGTAGATGATCTGATTTTGACGGGTGATGAGCTGTTGATACTTTCATGCAAGGAGGATCTTGCTAGAGAGTTTGAGATGAAGGAATTGGGCCTCCTTCATTATTTCCTGGGATTGGAAATTTGGCAGCGCAGTGATGGAATGTTTGTTTCTCAGGGTAAGTATGCCTGGGAGATACTGGAGAAGTTCAACATGCATGGCTGCAAGCCTTTTGATACTTCTCTTCCTGGTGGATGGAATAAGGAGGATGCTACTTCAGCGGAGGTAGTGGATTCCATTGTTTATCGACAGTTGGTGGGGTCGCTTATGTATCTGGTCAATACACGACCCGACATATGCTATGCTATTAACCAGCTTTCACAAGCTATGGTTAAGCCTACCAAGCTCTACTGGAAGGCAGGAAATCATGTATTGAAATATCTCAGAGGCACATCGGGATATGGATTATGGTACAGACAGTCAGATGATGTGAGGCTATGTGGCCTCACGGATGCAGATTGGGCAGGGAGCCCAACGGACAGAAAGAGCACATTTGGAGGGATTTTCAGTATCGGGTCGATAGTAGTTTCTTGGTACAGTAGGAAGTAGATATCCATGGCACTCAGTTCAGCAGAGGCTGAGTATATGGCAGCGATTTTGGCTGCATGCGAGGCTATATGAATGAGGAAGATCCTAGTCGGGTTGTTCGGTTCACACTTAGATCCTACTGTGATTTAATGTGATAATTAGAGTTGCATCAAAATCTCGGTTAATCTAGTATTGCATGATAGATCTAAACACATTGACATCTGGTATCATCATATCAGATATTGTGTGCAGCGGAAGATCATGTTACTTTCATACATTCCCACGGAGGATTAGGATGCTGATATCTTGACGAAGGCACTCACCAGGAGAAAATTCGAATGCCAAAGAGGCAGGATAGGGGTGGCAGATAATACTTATCTTGTTGAGAGGGAGTGTTGAGATTGCAACAAGATGATGAGCTTAGTGGAAAGAAGTCGCCTTCACTAAGTGGGCCCGCAATCTATTTTTGGCGCAAAGTATATTTTTAGACTATGTCTATTTTTTAGACATATGGATCATGTTCTATGAGTTGCATGATGCTATTTGTGGATGGTTGGTCAAGTTGGAAAAATAGATGGACTTCTATTTTTAGAAATATTGGGCAGAATCTATTTTTAGATTTCTAGTCTAAAAATAGATATGTCGAATATTATTAGCTCTTAATAATATTTGGACTATAAACATTATCTTATTCTCTTGGAGCACTTCAGTTAAGTGCACATATGTGGCACAGAAGCTGACAGAAGGAATTACGCTATTCCTAAGGGTTAAGTGGAGCTATTGCATGGATACTTCAGTTAGAACTCATGTGAGAGAGTTTGGTGGAGTTGAGGAGTTAATGGAGTTGTGTTCAGTTCAACTAATCTAAACATAGTTGAGCTAGTTGTATTTATTCTAACTGATTAATACACTAGTGAACAGTGGTGTGAATTAATTATTAATTAATTCACTAATTATAAACTCATTAATCAACTAAATAATACATCATTTAACTTCAGTGCATGGACAATTTCAGTGGAGAGCAGTGCAGAGATAGGTGAAAGAGCAGGTTAACTATTAGTTGTGACTATACTGTTGCATATTTGCAACAACCAGTGATTGGAGAAGCCAATGAGGATTGTGCAGTAAAATCCAGGTGGTTAGAAGTTATTTATGAGCCATCCTACAACATTGATTACGCAATAGAAGCTGGCTATCAGGTGGCAGAGATTGGAGCATGTGTTTTTCTATATTTAGCTTGATTAGTGTGTAGCAATTGGAGGTTGTGCTGAGAGCTTGTGAGGAGCTTTGTACAATGATTGTTACATGATCTCTATGAAATATAATATACAGATAGTTGGGGTTTTCAACTTTAAGCTTTCCCATGAAACAATGTGTTCATATGTGTGAATTTTTATGGTTTTAATGTGCGCATGCAATTGATTTTATTTCCGCATGTAATGATCAATGGTAGAAGAGATTCTGTATTGTGCATGAAGCTAAAAATAGTGTGTGATTAGAAGAATATTGATGAATAATATATCAGTTATTCAAATTTTTACACAGGAACTGAATAATGTCGGCGAAGTGCACATCGAATACCTTAGTAGAAAATAGTTGTGCATCAGGCAATCCTTCCTCCAGGTTAGTTGGTTCCTCGCCAGTCTCAATTCGGGACAAGTGATCAGGCCCAACATTAAACCTGCTTGGTTTGACAATGATTTCAAAGTCATACTCCTGGAACAACAGAAGCCATCGATAGATTTCCCCCCCCAACACAGGCTTATTCACCAGGTACTTCAAAGCCAAATGATCTGTAAAAATTTTGAAGTGTCCCTCAAATAGATAATGTTGATAATTTTTTAACGCATAGACCATGGTCAATCCCTCCCTCTTCGTGGTGGCATAGTTGTGCTCCGCACCCAAGAGTTTTCGACTAGCGAATGCAATTGGGTGATCAATGTATCCCTCACCAGGCTGTGTAAGGAGTGCTCCTAGGGAAATTCCGGAAGCATCCACGTGGACATGAAATACCTTCGCCCAATTAGTGAAAATAAGGATAGGTGTAGAGATCATCTTTTCCTTTAGGAGCTCAAAGCTCTTTTGACACTCGTCATCCCAAAAGAATGAAACATCCTTCTTAAGCAGTTTTTCCAGAGGGGTTTTGATCAATGCATATCCTTGAATGAACTTTCTGTAGTAGCCTGTATGTCCAAGGATCGAACGTAGCTGCTTCTCAATCGTGGGGACTTCCAGATTGATGATCATGACAACTTTTGCAGGGTCCACCATTAGCCCTTGTCAACAAACTATATGCTCGAGCAAGATTTCGAAAGGCACATAGAAGATACATTTCTTGATATTCGGAGAAATTTGGTGCTTCCGACAGGCATCCAACATCATGCACAGGTTCAAAACGTGCGTCTGTACTAAGCCAAAGATAGTCCAATCATCAAAGTATACCTCCAGAAATTTATGAATGAACTCTTTCAATACGACGACTACCACCCGTGAGAAGACGACAGGAGCATTTTTAAGCCCAAACGGCATGACCGTATATTGAAAGGATCCCCATTCAGTGGAAAATGTGGTTTTGTTGCAATCTTCATGCGTGATTCTAATCTGATGGCACCTGGAGAACCCATTGGTGAAGGAATATGCCTCCTAGCCTCCTACGCTATCTAGGATCTCATCGAAGAATGGTGTAGGAAATGGATCATGTATGCATGCATCATTCAACTTGCGCAAATCTATGCAAATGCAGATTTCCCCCTTCGTCTTTTTCTCCTGAACCACCATAGGACCCACCCAGTCTGATTGTTTGACCAATTCAACGATACATGTAGTGAGCATTTTATCGATTTCCTCCCTAAACTTCTACTTATACTTAGGGTTCGGTCAATAAGGGTGCTGCTTTACCAGGCGCGCATCAATTTTTATAGTGATGTGCATAACCCCTGTCCCCCGTGATCCCCTTAAGCTATGAAAACTTTGTCAGAAATAAGTCTTGATATTCCGTGAGCAATTCCGGAATCTTTCCTAGTGTCTCATCATCCCAGTAGTCCCCAATTTTAGCCAACTTGGGTTTCTCTTTCGTACCAATTTTAACTTCTCGCAGCTTCAACGGTTTTGTAACATCCACAGTGTGTAACGGAGGTCCTGCAATTGCACGTCCCCCTTTTGATTCTGGAATCGAGACATTGCGTAGATCTTCATCGCACTCTTCTATGGTGATATTACGGTTGTTGACAATATCCTGCATCTGCGTTTCCCATGTGGGTATTCCGCATGTTGTGTAGGGGTTGGATTCACCAAATACAAAGGTATCGATATCCTACAGAGCTTCATCAAGTACCTCTGATCCTCTTGTTAACCCGAATGTCCCAAAAAATTTTTCCTTTAAGGTTTCCCACTAGTGGGTGCGTTGATGTAGCTCCGCATCTAGGTACCATGTGGTGGGAATTGGCCCCAAGGCATGAATAAACAAGTAAACCCATTATTATGTAGTAAGATCACACCATTTCTCCATCCAGGCGAACAATTGTTCATGTGGATCCCCTGGGCCAAGAAATATCTTGACGCACATGTCGGTGGAAGGCTCAAATCATAAGACAATCATATCCTGACATTCCTCCCACTCCGGTAATGCCCCCTTATGCGTGTCCCACCATCTTGCAGGTGTTGCATGCAGAGCTAGGTTAAGGGCCCACAACCTTCGGTCTCTTGGAACCTCAGCTTCAAATGTCTGCAAAAATTATTTTATACTATCGAAACCATCAAATTAGGGTAGTTAGCTTACCTCAGAGGATATGAAATGAAATTCCCTGGTGATTCGCAGGTGGCGCAACATAGAGATATCATGCAGCTGATTTTTCCAAATTTTCATTTCCTCGTCAGAGTCAGAGAACCATTTGCTATCTATTTCCTAGCAAACCACACCATCGGCTATAGGATTGATCTAGTCTTCATCCCTCGCAGTTAACTTATAGATGTGATCCACCTCTTCTTCCTCACGGACTGGCTCTATATACCTTTCTCCTTCTGCGAGATCTAGCGGTACTATCACTCGTGTTCCTTCACTTTCAAACACCATCCTCCTCTTTTTTAAATTGATAATACTGCCCATATCTATGGCCCAGTCTAATCCTTGGAGCGCAGGATAGGGGTCCACATCTTCTACAATCTGGATAACCTCAAAGTCAGCCCGAACCTTGACCCCTGCGATGTCTACCACGATCTTTGATAATCTTCTTAATGGTATGATCTTCTGCTGATTATCCATGCACAGCTGGATAGTGGACCATTTTAACTTAGGTTCTCCCATCCACTGCCAGGTTTTCTTAGGTAGTATGTTCGCATTTAAGCCCAAGTCCAGAATAACTTGATCCATCTCATAGTCACCAATCTGCGCGGTTAACCGCATCTCCCTACCAGTGCGTCTTTTATGCTTATACAGTTTTTGTACGTCCTTAATTTCCATAGCTAGGGTTTTTCTTTCTGTGCACCTATCTATTAAAGCTTGGAGGTTTTCTACGGCCTTTTGGTTACGCAACAACTTCATACATGCATGCAGTAATGGTTTGATCTCGTCATCTATTTTGAGGTTTGCGGGGGTTTGAGGAGTAAATGTTGTAGCGTTATTGAAGTCTTGGCAAGCAACAAAAAATGTTTCTTTTCCCTTCTGTAAGTCTAAATCTTCTTTTTTAATGGCTTCTTTTAAGATAAGAGGCTCTGCCTCAACTTTATCCACAGCTCCTCCAGTGGCCATGTCACTGCATGTTATCACATTGACACTTGGTCCTTCATCTCGAGGCCCCACCTTGACCCTTTGTACATTTTGCGTAGGTGTCTGCTGCTTCTCCTGTCTCTTGGCTATCAGAATCGAGAAATCTTTGATCACGTGATCCAGCTATCTAAAATATCTACAGGATTGTCTCGCAGGATTCGTGCAATCCCTTGTAAAGTGCCCTATTTCTCCACAGTTATAGAAAATTAGTTGTTCTCCCCCCCTACCTGTGCTTCCACCTCGGCCTCCTCCTCTTCCCCTAGCTGGGAAGACACCTATGCTCAAGGGGGATCTTGGCGAGGATGGATCCGACTGTACCCTATTGTTGGGTGCTAAAAGGTGCCTTTTAAAACTCCTATTTATCCCACATTAATTATCAACCTGGGCAAGTCCTCTTATTTCAAGAGTGTACAAAATATGTGCACGCTATAATCCCAGAGAGTAATGTTTCTTAAAATGTAGTATAGATATTTAAAATACAAGAATAAACAAATGCTTTTAATAAATCCCACTTGCAATTAAAGGAAAATCAATGCTCTAAAACTAAATCATTCATTTAGCAAAGTAAAAAAAATTATCAGTCGAGGATACAGTAGCAATAACTCATTCCTCTGTCAACTGATGTAAATGAAATCGAACATAAACAAGATCCTTAAGATGAGAACTTAGACAGTAATAGCCAATGTCCTTTACAGTTGTTGACCTTGCACTTTACAATAAACAACTAATTGGAAATGATAGATGAATTAAATTAATAATGTTGCTAATGGAAATTTAATAAACACGCTCACTGCAATAATATTCTAAAGAAAACTAAATACTTATAGGAAAGTAATAAATAGTAAAGCTAGTTTAGTAGTAGTTAACAACAAAGCTATTTAATGGAAATCATCAAATCTATTTAGCGAAATGAATAGAAAACTCTAAACAGCGAAGCTCTATATCTGAGAAGCATAACAATACAAGTTAAAGAAGAATAAATAATCTTATCATGTTGGAAAGAAATGCAATTCACTCACAACTGATGCAACAAATAGATTTCATAAAACATTAAAACAGTAAGATATAAAACATAGAAACTATGAAGCAATGCGATTTAAAGGAAATGAGAACTAAAGAAAACCATCACACGACTGGAATCGGAAAGTAATGGTGCAGATAGAAAGTGGATCCACCAGGGCCGGGCCCTTAGCCGCTAGTGAAGCACTCTTGAACTACTCCAGTATCAAATAATGGAATGTAAACTGGATTATATATTAATCATATGTAACAGATTTTACAAGCAATCGCACTCTGTTTTAACCAACGAAAGTCAATGAGCAATCATGAAAATACAACAGGAAATCTGAATAATGGCAATACATGCTCTCCTTTTATAATTAGAAAGAGGAGAAAGTAAATAGTAAATGTGATCCCTCATAACAAAATTGGATTGTTCCCAACAACTTAATCAGCAAGAAAATATATTTCCATCAATCATTCAACAGGAACAAGTCGAATTTGGTATTGCAATTGACATAATTTGGAAAATGGCAGTAACAATGAATCTAGGAAAATCATCTTCAGAGAACCTTCTGTTTCTCTCAAAACAGGCCGAATTTGGGCAAACTGTTCTTTACTAAAGTTAATTCGGTCCATTTTCGACAAAACACATGTTTCAGATTTTCCAGATTCTTCTCCATTTGCCCAATATGTCCAATGCAAAACTGTCACTTCTTATTCCAACGAATTTCTGAGTTGGCATATTTAATGATGAGATGGAGATCAAATCTGCAATTTGGAAAATATCTTGGAGGCTAAAATGGTGAGTGATGTGACAAAAAATTTATTAGTAAACCATAATTGGTAAAATCATGCATAATCATCAATTTATTAAAAATAAAGGAGAATAAATCATAATTATCTATAAGAGCATAAATAATTATAAAATGGAATTATATGATAAATTATGATAAATGACATGATAAAGAAGAGTAGAAATGGATGAAATAGGTGTTAAAAAGTGATAATAATAATAACATATTAGCAACTCAACATACCCCCAAACTGAATATATTTCATGTCCTCATACAATCCAGAAATGAATATATTGCATGTTCTCATGCAACCCAAAGACAAAACCCATGTGTTAACCAAGCAAAAAAAATGTTCTTCCCAACTCATGAAATAAATGGAACGAATGAATTTTTCCTCAAATAATGAATATTCAATTTTAGTAATTTTGATGAAGGCGTAACAATTTTTACAGTTGACATTCAACTATATGTATATGAAGTTGCATAAAAATGTGATATAAGTAACAACAAACTTCATTAACCATTTTCTCAAAAATCAGATCGTTTTGATGTACGGATCATGAGATATAAAAAAAATGGTTGTAGGTGATAGTGCATAATTTTCGAAATTTTATGAACTAATTTAGTGTCAAATTATCTGGGTTTTTGTATTTTAATGATACCTCTTTGTTATCCAGAAATCACAAGAATTCAGTTCATAGTTTTAAAGATATATGCAAATCAATTTCTACACTGTATAAAAATGAAATTGTATGCCTTAAACGATAAAGAAAGTAGAAAACATCCATCATGTGTAGCAATTCCACCCCCAAACTGAAGAATTAGCATGTCCTCATGCAATGCTAAAAAAAAAAGAGAGCTGGTTGCTACAATCTGTTGAAATCTATGCTTGGTGTAAAACAGCATGGAATAAGGGAGGTGTTGAGAATGAAAAAGAATATCAATGGATGATAAAGAATATTAGTGACGTGGTCATAAGAAAGAACTGAAGGAAAGAAACACTCCCCTAAACTGAAATATGATATGTCTCTAAAAAATGGGAAGTATTAAAGATGTGGAATGAATGATGATAAATAATGCTCAATGGATTTTCATGAAATTCTCCTAAATTCGTAATAAATAAAAAATTTATGCTATTTTACTTCAAGTGTTACCTCTGAAAAAAAAATGTGGAATGACATGCAGGGACTGGAATTTGTTGAAGCTGATGTAGGCTGAGTGGATACTGAAAGTGACGCAAAAGGTGGAAGCCATGCAAGCACATCATGTCTGAAGCATCTTCGCGAGTTGCGTGAGCCTTTGCTGTTAGTTGCAATAGTGTGGTCGTGCTACGAATAGAATGTCCCCCCCATACTTGTTGTTCTCTTGTAACCAAATCATGATTCTGCATGCAATTTTCTTGAATCCACAATGTTAATTTTGAAGAGCAACAAATAAGATGTATGCCAAAAGTTCAATCAGAAAAACTTCTTTAGAAATGCAGTATGAATATTGTGGAAAATCAACAAATTATGGTTGAATTCTGTACATATATCGCATGCTATCCATAATGCATACATTCCCCCTTCCAATTGAAAAAGGGATTCCATGACCATAAAGCATAGAAAAAGTGTTGTGTTGACGACAAGGCAAGGAAAAGAACAATACAATAGTAAATGAAGTAGAGTACACATATCAAATGATAGGGCAACAAGAGGTATGGTTATAACGAGGGCAGAGTGTATAAAGATAGTTATGAATAAGAGATAAGATGCTTGGGTTGATGATAGGTAATGTGGTAAGTAAAAAGAACAATAATATGCAAGAAAAGATACATTGTTGATGATATTCCATCTGAAAATGATATGATTGATTAAAAGACATTAAATCATGTGTAAAGGTTCATAGTAGGGAGAAATTAGGGAAATAATCTCTATGATAAAAGGAAAAGTAGGAAGAGGTTAATATAATAATTATTGATGTTGAAAATAGAACTTCAATACCATAAGCAGAGCCTCTGCTGCCAGCAGGCATCCATAGCCTTGACAGGTTTTCTTTTTAACCCATATGAGCCAGGATCCTCAATTTATAGTTGGAGAATTCCATTGTTGTTCTACAGAAGAGATTAGTGTGCTGGCATGGTAACCAGATAACCACACTTCCATTCACTGGGAAGTAGAAAAAGTGATTAGGTCAGCTCGTGATGAGACCTCCTGTTCCAAGGATATTGTGGCTATCCAATAGATCATAAACTTGGTGTGGTGGCCATAGTGGGAATGTCACTTCTCTACAACCTTATGAACATGGTAGGCTGGCTCTTTAATGAGACCCCCTATCCTCTATCTGTAGACAATATTTTGTTGTTTTTACACCTTTTATGATAAATAGAGGGAGGCTCAGTACTCCTTAAGAGTGGGGATGGTGGAAGAAGTTTCAGCATGTCAATAGAAAGAAAATATACCCATAATCTTACTTATAATAGATAGAGAGGATTGTAGCCAGGAGAAGTGGAACCAACATGGTAAAGATGATCAATCGGTATCATATACAACAGAAATAAATACCGTAAAGTAATATATAAATAATTGTGTCCCTTTTGTTTGTTTAAAAAAAAAAAAACTATCATCAAGAAGTTGTCTTGTTAAAGATCATAACGTCAAGGATATTCACCCGCTTCAATAGACCCCATAATTTTTGTCCTCATCAAATTATTTACTTCATGTGATGCAAGGGAATCAATAAAATGTGGTTGAGATGAATTAGGAATAATCGCACAAGAGGGAGGAAGGGTTGTTCTCAAAAATATTCCCAAAGTGTTGTTCCCTTGAAGGAATAACAAAAACACTCAAAAAAGTGTTGTTCCTTTTAAGGAACAGCAAAAATACACCCAAAAAAAGTGTTGTTCATTAAAAGGAACATCAAAAAATACACCCAAAAAAAGTGTTGTTCCTTAAAAGAAACAACAAAAAATATACCCAAAAAAATTGTTGTTCCTTTTAAGGAACAACAAAAAAATGCATGCGAAAAAGTGTTGTTCCTTAAAAGGAACAACAAAAAAATCAACACGCAAAACTGTTGTTCCTTAAATGGAATAGTTGTTGTTCCTTAAAAGGAACAACAGTTGTTCCTTAAATGGAATAGAAAAAAGACAAACACGCGAAACTGTTGTTCCTTAAGAGGAATGGCTGCTATTCTTTAAGAGAAACGACAACTATTCCTTGAGAGGAACAACAAAAAGACAAACACGCAAAATTGTTGTTCCTTAAATGGAATGACTGCTATTCTTTAAGAGGAACAACAATTGTTCCTTAAATGGAACAACAAAAAGATGAACACGCGAAACTGTTGTTCCTTAAGAGGAACGACTATTATTCCTTAAGAGGAACGACAACTGTTCCTTAAGAGGAACATCAAAAAGACAAACACGCGAAACTGCTGTTCCTTAAGAGGAACGACAGTTGTTCCCTAAGAGGAACAGCAAAAAGAAAAACACATGAAACTTGGTGTTCCCTGTAGGGAACATCAAAACAATCATCCCTACTACTCTAAATAATAGAAAGACAATCATAAAAAGAAAAGAAATAGAAAAACAAGAAAAAACAATCGTATTTACAGAAAAACGAAGAAAAGAAATCATATTTATAGAAAAATAGAGAAAAGCAATCATATTTATAGAAAAACAAAGAAAATCAATCACATTTATAGTCGTAAACAAACAGAGAAAAAAACATAAAACAATCATATTTATAGTTTAAAAAGAAATAACTTTTTACAGAAATGAATTTTTCGAAGGATTGCCTTTTGCAATTGAAACTTGCATGGTGGGGTCCTCATTGTTCAATCGCCAATGGAGCAGAAACTGCAATTTTAAAGAATCAAAACCTAAAACAAAAAAACATAAGATAAATCAGAAAAGAAACAACGCTTTATTTAAAAACAGGATCATAAATAAACAAGTTAAGTTACAACAGCTATGATGTTATTTCCTAAGGGAATATCAATTTGTCAATGGAAAAGAATGATCTTTTGGAAAAATGTATTGATAGCAGTGACATGAATCTTCAAAATGGGAATCAATTCTTCATTTTTTTTTGTTATGAATCTGTTAGGTAATGAATCGGATGAAATTCCCTTGTTTCATTAAAATTTCTTTCAAGAATCGCTCGTCCATAAATTGACCTTCTTTATTCTCCTAAGACCTGCAAAAAAACGAGTGTCTACCTGCAATAAAACATTAAATCATGGAGAAATATAGGTGATCGGGCTCCCCTAATTCAAGAATTATGCAAAAAAACTAACAAGTAGTTACTTTGTAGAAGAAATCCACGGAAAAAAATAAAGTAAAATTAATTTATTACCTGCAGGAGAGCAGTGGCCAATCATGCTAACCTGCAGTGTTTTAATCATAACTTCTTTGTTTTTTGTCCAATTTGAGTGATTCCAAAGCCATATGAGATATAATTCAAATTTATATCCCCAATAAAAACAAGTTTTAAAATTTCCATGATATGATATGATAATGTTACTTAGAACAACCTGCATAACAGAGTCATTTTTGATTATCTATCTTATACCAACAATGGAGATTTTAAGCATAGATTTTTCATTTGATGACGGATTAAGCTGATTAAAATTGGAAATGAAATTATATTCATTTATTTATCTCCAATATAAACATTTTTTGAAGACAATAATAATTGATGGGTCAAATACTTTAATTAATAGCTGGAAAAACAGAGTTTTAAGAGTGTTGATTTAGGATAGACAGTCAGTATTCGGGTCATATTTTCCTCATATGATATCGAAATCGAGTGATTAAGATTAAATTGTAAAATATATTCATAGAGGAACATACCATAGAAACAGGTTTTAAAAATATAATCATTTAGGCCTCGAAAAATGCTCTGTCCCAACTCTGTTCCTGAGCTGCCTACTAGATGCGTTGTCAATGTTTTGGTTCTAACTTTTTCGTTTCAAATAAAAATGGAGTGATTCAAATTGGGTTGGAAATTAGACATCAAGGGATACTTTTTATAGAAACTATTTTTAAAAATATTCACTTTTGGTCCCTCAAAACATGACTGTCCCGACTCTGTTCCTGAGCTGCCTACTAGACGCCCTGTCAATATTTTGGTTCTAAATTTTTCGTTTCAAATCCAAATGGAGTGATTAAAATTGGGTTGGAAAGTATACATCAAGGGCTAATTATGATAGAAACAATTTTTAAAATTATTTACTTTTGGTCCCTCAAAACATGACTATCCTTACTCTGTTCCTAAAATTTCATCAAGCCTGCAAACCAAAAAAATATGATATTCAAACAATTTTTCCATATTGGTGCTAAAAATGAATATGAGTGTTTTTAGAACTATTATTTTCAATACATTACATCTACATACACAAATAAATTAGAATATTTATCACCGAGGTTGATATTCACCGCGTGTTGTAACAAAAACATTTTTTTTTTTTACATAATAATAAAAAATGTATTTATTTATGTCCTTATTTATTTATTTTCCACACTAACCTACTCTTCTTTGAAAATTTAATATTCTTACATATAATAATACTTTCAGTGGAGCCATTTTCGAAATAAGGCCTTTATTATGTACATACCCAAATTTGAATAATGCATGTTAATAAATAGTAGGGTATGAGAAGCCAACTTCCCTTGAAAAGATGGTGCCAAAAATTGTTGAAGTATGGAGTGATGCTGCAAACAAATAGAGTGAAACCAATCTTCAATGTATCCCTTACTTTCTTGATTTCCCATAGTCGTTATGTCATGAAGTTCTTGAGTGTTTAAAACGGCTTGTTGATGCAGGCTAGAAGAAACCTCATTTTCTCTCATAACCTCTACAACTTTTGGATTTGAGACATTCTGAATCTCAGTATAAGTTTTCTCCAATGGTGCACGTGAGATAGAATGGGTGGGAAGGGTGGGTAAATTTTGCAGTTCAACACTGTAAGCATGTTGTACTGTTTTATTATGGTGAGGATGTGGAATGAGTTGAGTAGGAAATTGTGTAGGGAATGGAGCATTTTGATGATGTAGTTGATTGGGTTGAATGGATGATTTTGATGGGCAAGAAAGATTTTGTGGAAGAGCCAGAAGATGTGTTTGTGCTACAAGATGAGGGAGAGTAGTCATGAAATCATAAGATGAACCATGCCAAACTTGTAGACAATATTAGTGGTGGTTATATTGAGATTGGCATGGCCACCCTAACATATGAGTATTCCATAATGGATTATGCAAGTAAGAGAATGGAGAGGAAGTGTTTTTAACCGTACCAGTAAGCCATGATTTCCATGGTTTTGACCTTGTTGCAGCTTCCCCATCTCTTTGATATGCTACTTCCATCCTAGATAAGGAAGAACAACTATCTATGGGATGCTCCTTTTGGTATTGAGGGAAAAACACTTCATCAAATTCTTGATTTTTCTAAACCTGCAAAACATTCAATTGTGAACTTAGAGAGCTAATGAAATCATATTTAAAATTTGCAAATAAAACATTTATTTCAGCTCTTATGTCTCTTGTTCTTGTAGTAAATTTGGAAAAGAAAGAAGAAACTTCTCTAGAATTCTTACAATCCTTGGACATTCCTCTTGAATACCTTATGCACAATTCACAAACATCATCATATGATAACTGAAAAACATCACCTTTTCCTATCAGATTTAAGAGTTCTAAAAATTCATCTTTGATTCCTTTAAGAATGAGTGTTTTCAAGATTTCTTTTTCCGAATTCTTATGCTTTGATTCTTGAAGGTTATATTGAAATCACTCTACATAGTCCTCCAAGCTTTCATCTTCCCCTTGTATCATACCGAAAATATCTTCATTGGATTTACAGTAGTCTTGGTACTTCTTCAATAATATGTTCTTCATGTCCTCCCATGTTTGGATGCAGTTCCCACCTAGGCTCATGAACCATCAGAGAGCTGCTCCTTTTAGAGTAAGAGGAAACACTTTCAACCTTTGATTATTAGTACAATAATCATATCCTCTACAAAGTATTTCAAACTCAATTAAGAATGTATCGGGGTCTTCATTTGTCAAACCATGAAAATTTGGTAGAGATTTGTGTCACTCCTCCTAGATCTTTGATAGGGAATTCAAAAGTTGAAATGTGAGCTATTTCTTACCATAATAGAATATGGTATTCATGTGTTTCTTTAAGGATCCTCCTTCCAATGTTCCTATCAATTGGTTAGTGAAATGGGTGGTGCTTACATCACCACTCGAGTGGAATTACAAGATTTTTTCAAAATTTCTACCTCTAAAATACAAACGTTCATTTCTACCTTAAATTCCTAGCAGTTCTGCTGGAAAGCAGGTGGGGGAGAAAGCACTTTACTTGCTCGTTACGCAAGTTCTTATCTTCCGTTTTTAATACCCAATTCTTTCCCATCTACAAATATCAACATACATCACTCTTTGTGAAATGGAAACACTCTCCCCGGCAACGACGCCAAAATGTTGGGTGCTAAAAGGTGCCTTTTAAAACTCCTATTTATCCCACATTAATTATCAACCTGGGCAAGTCCTCTTATTTCAATAGTGTACACAATATGTGCACGCTATAATCCTAGAGAGTAATGTTTCTTAAAATGTAGTATAGATCATTCAAATACAAGAATAAACGGATGCTTTTAATAAATCCCACTTGAAACTAAAGGAAACTCGATGCTTTAAAACTAAATCATTCATTCAGCAAAGTAATAGAAATTATCAGTTGAGGATACAGTAGCAATAACTCATTCCTTTGTCAACTGATGTAAATGAAATCAAACATAAACAAGATCCTCAATTTGAGAACTTAGATAGTAATAGTCAATGTCCTTTACAGTTGTTGACCTTGCACTGTACAATAAACAACTAATTGGAAATGATAACTAAATTAAATTAATAATGCTGCTAATGGAAATGGAATAAACACGCTCACTGCAATAATATTCTAAAGCAAACTAAATACTTATAGGAAAGGAATAAACAGTAAAGCTATTTTTGTAGTAATGAACAACAAAGCTATTTAATGGAAATCAACAAATATATTTAATGAAATGAACAACAAACTCTAAACAATGAAGCTCTATATCTAAGAAGCATAACAATAAAAGTTACAGAAGAAGAAATAATCTTATTATGTTAGAAAGCAACACAATTCACTCACAACTGATGCAACAAATCGATTTCATAAAACATTAAAATAGTAAGCTATAAAACATGGAAACTGTGAAGCAATGTGAGTTAAAGGAAATGAGAACTAAAGTACACCATCACACGACTGGAATCAGAAAGTAATGGTACAGATAGCAAGTGGATCCACCAGGGCCGGGCCCTTATCCGCTAGTGAAGCACTGTCGAACTGCTCCAATATCAAATAATAGAATGGAAACCGGATTATATATTAATCATATGTAACATATTTTACAAGCAATCGCACTCTGTTTTAACCAACGGGAGTTAATGAGCAATCGTGAAAATAAAATAGGAAATCTGAATAATGGCAATACATGCTCTCCTTTTATAATCAGAAAGAGGAGAAAGTAAATAGTAAATGTGATCCTTCATAACAAAATTGGATTGTTTCCAACAACTTGATCAGCAAGAAAATATATTTCCATCAATCATTCAACAGGAACAAGTCGAATTTGGTATTGCAATTGACATAATTTGGAAAACGGCCGTAACAGGGAATCTAGGAAAATCATCTTCAGGGAACTTTCTGTTTCTCTCAATACAGGGCGAATTTGGGAAAAAAAAATTTCAAAAAAGTTAATTCAGTCCGTTCTGGACAAAACCCATGTTTCGGATTTTCCAGATTCTTCTCCATTTGCCCAATACGTCCAATGCAAAACTTTCACTTCTTATTCTAGCGAATTTCTGAGTTGGTATTTTTAATGATGAGCTAGAGATCAAATCTGCAATCTGGAAAATATCTTGGAGGCTAAAATGGTGAGTGATGTTACAAAAAATTTATTAATAAACCATAATTGGTAAAATCATGCATAATCATCAATTTATTAAAAATAAAGGAGAAGAAATAATATTTATCCATAAGAGCATAAATAATTATAAAATGGAATTATATGATAAATTATGATAAATGACATGATAAAGAAGAGTAGAAATGGATGAAATACGTGTTAAAAATTGATAATAATAATAAAATATTAGCGGCCCAACACCTATATATATTCCCTCGATCTATCATCAGATCGTATGTCTGATAGTTCTGTTCATCATGCCCTACATATCTGTAGAACCTCCACCATTGTTGCTTTATTTTTGGGACATATGCGGCAAGGCGGGGGAAGTGGTTGGTATCATACAACCCAAAAACGCGACTATCATCACATCACAACATTGGCCCACTCGGCCCTGCAGCTTCCCTAGGATGCAACGGGCTGGGTCCCCCTGCCTGCACGTAGTCTACTAACAAAGGACAATTATCTTTGGTGTGGCCATTTACCCTACATCGTATGCACCATCTTTCAGGGTTGGCCTCTATTCCTCACTCCTTTCACAGATTCTGGATTTCCATGTGCATTTCCTCTAGTTGGTCTTGTATTTGTTGTACTCTAAATGGGTATCATCCCTTGGTACAGCCTCCAGCTTCATGGCAATTTCCAAGGCCTTCTCCTGCGACTCAATGGCTTGATGAGCCATTGGTACATGCAGGTGGAGCATTATAATAGCAATTAACTATTCCATATACTTTTTGTCATCATAAATAAATCCTCCTTCTCTAATTACCCTCTTTAGTCGTTGGTCAACCTCCCATGTAGACTCGGTCAGTCCTTGCTTGAAATATTTCAGATCGTTCACTATCTGAGAGTAGGAATTAGGATTCTTGAACGGCTACTTCAAGGAATTCTTAATCTCTTCAATGGTCGCATTCAGATGCTAGTCAATGTATCCTATATACCAGTCCAAGGCCCTTCCTTCAAAGGCCAAGGATAGTTGCGCCCTTTTTACATCATTGTTACTATGAATCTTAATTCCAAGCATACAAAAAAAAAGACCACTTAAGCTATGCATAACAAACAGCCCTAACAAAAAACATGGCTACCAATATCCTCAAACCTGTAGTTAGGTGATCAAGATAAATGCTGCAAAAATCTAGATCTATGCATTAGAAGACATTAAGCAGTAGAAAAAAAAAAAATTTACTCCATGCATCCAATAGACAAGAATATGTTGAATGAATTTTGTATTAATGGCACTTGGGAGGAAAACACAGAAGGGTGTTACCAGTTCTCCTCAATGGGATGGGTTCTTGTAAGTCCTCAACACTTCAGATCTAAAATTCCTCTCTCTTGATGGTGTAGAAAACCCAGACAAAAATTGTAGCAAAATATGACTATGATGGTGGATCAAAGTCAGACCAAAAGTATAGATCCAGAGTGATCTTTAGGCAAAAAAAGGTGGTAAATGAATGGGAAAACCCTTCTATTTATAACAAAATATTGAGTTAGTCTAGATATTGGTGCATAATTAAAATATTATTAACCAAATCAAGATCCAAATTTTATGGAATATTGTATTATATTTGTTGGAGGGAAAATGAATTTGACTTGGGTCAAATCCCTTTATTTGTAAATAATAAATAAATAAATGATTTATTTATCATTTTAAGGATGTGGTTGAGTAATAATCAAATAAATAATGATTTATTTAATTATTTAAGGGTGATTTAGTCATATTTAACAAAGAATATAATTTAAATAAGGTTTAAATAATTATTCTTAGAAAATAATAAGATAGATAATGATTTATCTAATTAATTTCCTTGTTTTGGGTTAAATATAACCAGGAATATTAATTAAACTATTGTTTAACTAATTATTCCTTGAGGAAAATCAAACAAATGTATATTTATTTAATATTCCCTCATGGGGTTTCCTGTTTAGACTGTAAAAAACTTAATAAATGTGGTTTACTAAGTTATTTTCATAGTGAAAGCAATTTTACTTAGGGTAAAATTGGTCTTATATGGTGTACTTGGGTCCATCTAATGATAATAGGTTAGATGACCAAAAAATGGTGTAACATATTTCCCTCCAGCATGTGAGTGTTAGGAGCTAATCGTATGACTGAAGTACGTTGTAAGAACTCAATCACTAGACACCAAAGGGGAAGTCAAAGAGAAAGAAGTATAAGGTAGATTAGAGTGTTGAAAGGACTAGACCCTGAGGAGGCGAGACTTACAGGTGTGACAAGTCTCTTTTATGAGTGAGTACCTATGTTATAGGCGGCGGGGGAGGCATACCTATGCCCGCCGAGACAAAGTACAAAGAATAAGGTGTTCAGTGAACAAGGGACTAAACAATACATTACATGCTGGCATAAACATGAGCCAGATAAACAACATGATAATGAATCCCACATACATATTGTGCCTGGGATAACAGCCAGTACTTGTACAATAATCTCTGAGTACATGAGATATAAATGCAACCCAGATGCCCCTGTAAATAGGAAAGGGCTCTGAAAATATGACCGATACATGCAATCAAAAAGGCGTTGCAAGCGGAAGAGGCCGACATCATCAAATATATGGAGCTGCATCAAACACTATAAGGAAGAGGTTATTCGGGCATGTGGGGGGGTACCTATAGGGCCACCCCTCATGAGGGTTGATACATCTCACACACACTCGGGAATCACTGATATCGGCTGCTACATCATTGTACCATCAAGCATACGGATCTTGATCATGCTGAAAGGAGCTCGAGCTAAGAAATGATCAAGTCAAAGGGCAATAAGGAGTCCCTTTGCCTAATCTGAGGCACCGAACAAGAGTGGAAGCTGGAACCAAGGTACACCTCCCTCTAGACATATCTTCTAGAATGAATGAACTGATGTCGACAGAAGGAGGTCCGCCATAGGTGTGGCAATAAGGGATCCTCAACTAAGGCACGAGAGAAAATAGTAGAGTGTCTGACAGACTGACACCAATGATGATGATGAAATGGGGGGTACTGAGTAGCAGACGAACGACTTCCCTTGTTAGAGCATAAAGGGCATGGATGACCTGGCAGTGATTGACACAATATTATGAGGAATAGGGGACAGTGGGAATAAAGGCCATAATGTGCAACACGAGAGAGGGACCAAGCAATGAAGGATGGAGGACTATAGTGGGAGACAAAGGGACTCAGGATATACTCCATGAATGCAATGATGACTCAACTCAGATGCTCTAAACAAGGGTGACTCAATGGTGCTACCACACAAAAAAGGTCCAATGGGGACCATAAAAACATGAGTACATGATGGTTACTCATGACGAAGATCGACACAAGCATGGACAAGTATGAAGGCACAGGGGTGCCCCCAGGTACAAGTGTTGCAGGGGAAGAAATTCGATTTTGAGGAGTGGTGAAGTGACCCTTCGTGGAAAAAATGTGTCCTGGTGAAGTATCAAATCACATAATCATGAGATGGCTACCTAAAGAAAAAAAAAACATACATTTCTAGAAGGAAATGCTAAGGGTAATATCTCTTCAGATAGAGTGCATCGCGAAGATTGGGAAGGGAATGGCCTTTGAAGTCCTCTAATAGATATGACCCCTTACCTAAATCCTTACTGATGATGTAAGGTCCTAGCCATAATGAGTCAAACTTCCCATGACCAAGGACATGATGGGCCTGGTCATACACCACAACAAGATCACCTTCGTGAAAAGTACGAGGGTGGACTTTTCGGTCATATTGAGCTTTGGTGCGTTTCTTAACTACCTCAGTGGTTTGCAATGCAACACGACAGTCTTCAGAAGCACGCTCAAGCATGATAAGTCATTTTTCTAAAGGTTGGGTGTTAGGGAGAAGTTCGAGAACTAGAAGAAGGGAAGGGATTTCACAGTCGATCAGTAATACAACCTCCTCTCCAAAAACAAGGTGGAAAGGAGTAAACCCGGTGGCGGTTTTAACAAAAGTTCTATAGGCCCAGAAAGCAGGGAAGAGCATAAGGTAACATTTGGTTTCCGTTGAAGCATGGTTTTAAGGATTTTATTGACTGCTTCAACTTGGCCATTACCTTGGGGGTAATAAGAGCAGGAATATTGGTCCTCAAAGCCCAACAGTGAGGATAGCTCATGCCATATCTCATCTTCAAAATTTCAGCCATGGTCAGAGACCAATTGTTTCAGAACTCTGAATCGAGCAATCACATGGTTAAAGAAAAAGATAGCTGTGGTAGATGCTGTGTTGTTAAACGTTGGCATGGCCTCAGCCCATTTGGTGAAATAGTCAACCGCTATGATGATATACTTATGGTTACCAGCTAATGACAGTCGACACTCCATAAAGTCTATGGCCCACTTACAGAAGGGGCCAACTGAGATGATAGGATGGAGGGGAGCTGGAGGAGCTCATGCCTTAGGGGAAAAATGTTGGCAATTGGGACAGTGTTTGACTGCCTCAATGCAATCACCAAAGAGAGAAGGCCAAAAGTACCCGGCGCGCATGATTTTCTGGGTAGTGGCCAGACTGAAGAGGTGGCCACCACAAGCGCCACTATGACAGGCGTTGAGGACTTGTTCTGCTTCAGCATGTGTGAGACAACGATGAAGGACAAAATCTAAACCGCGACGATAAAGGTCGTCACCGATAAGAAGGTAGCGGGGGGCCTGGTGTCAGATACGTCGTCGAGCATCATGGTCAATATGGAGGGGAAAATTTTGGGTTTGAAAATAAGTGAGGATGTCCCCATACCAAGGATCATCGGTGGTAATGGAAAATAAATGTTCATCGGGGAAATTATCATTAACTCGAGGATCCTACATACCTGCAGGTAGTTCAGAAATGAGTTCAGTGAGGGCTAAACCTTTCTTACATTTTGGTGTGAAAAATTGAAGATCGAATTCCTGGAGGATCACGATCCAATAGGCGTACTTCCCATTGATGATTCGATGACTCAATAGGAAGCCCATAGGGTTGGAATTGGTCACGACCTTGGTGGAACACATGAGGATGTAATGACAAAGTTTCTGGAACAAGAACACAATAGCCAGTGCTAATTTCTTTTCATGTGAGTAGGATACAGGAGGTCCTACCAAGTTCTTACTGACATAATAGATAACATGCTCAATTCCATGGTCATCTTCCTGAATGAGGACTCCAGCGACCGAGAAGGTGGAAGTGGAGATATACAGGATGAAATCCCTATCAAAGTTGGGGGGACGAATCAAGGGAGTGGATGTGAGGGCATGCTTCAGGGCATCAAAATACTCTTGAGCATAGGCATCCCAAACAAAAGGGATATTAGAGTGGAGGAGTCTAAGGAACCCATGCGCAGTGGTGTCATAGTCAGGTACGAACCGGCGAAGGAAACTAGCTTTGCCTTGAGGCTTTGGAACTGGCGTAAATTACGAGGGATAGGAAGCTGAAGGATGGATAGAACTTTCAATGGGTCAAGCATGATACCATCTTTAGACACAATGAAGCCTAGAAGATGGTCGGTAGGTACACAAAAAACACACTTCAGCGAGTTGAGGCAGATATTATACTTGCGACATCGGAGAAAGATGGTATTCTCTCTCGATGTTTAGAATGCACAGTGAGGTCATCTAAATAAACAAGGATAATATGAGCCAAGTCATGGAAATAGTAAGAAATATCTCGCTAAAAAATGGCTCCTGCATTTTTAAGGCCGAGCGGCATGACTCGATAGGCAAAGGTTCCCCATTTACTAATTAACGCGGTTTTAAGTTGATCAGCACGACGAATAACAATTTGGTTGTACTCGGAGAAACCATCCATAAAGGATAGAACCTCATGCCCCGCACACTCATCAATGATTTTGTCAATGAATGGTGTGGGGAAGTTGTCTTTGGGACAAGCTTTGTTCAGATTGCGAAAGTTAGTGCAGACATGGATGGTGCCTTGTTTCTTGACAACGGGAACCAGATTGGACACCCAAGTGGTGTATTCAATGGGATAGATAAAACCAACCTGCTTGAGCTTATCGATTTCGGCTTTGACAGCTTCTCAGCTAGAAGGATTAATGGGTCATCTTTTGGCGGACAAGATTGGCATCAGGCCATGTATCGATATGGTGTTCGACGATGGCAGGATCGAGTCCGAGCATTTCTGAATAGGACCAGAAAAAATATTGCAAAACTCTTTGAATAGCTTGGTGTAAGCCTCAACCTTTTCCTGGGTGCAATGGGCGCCCAAGGTGATATTTTCTTCTATCCCTGGTTTGTTAGAAATGTCAATTTTAATGGTAGGAGAGATATTGGCCATATTTCCTTTTTCGAAAGAATTAGGTGTAGGAATGGGATTTCTAAACCAATTGACTTCATTAGGAATGAATTCTTTGGTTTCCACAGCATATTGGTCATGGGGCTGCTATGGGAGGAAGTACGCACGATGGTGCATATCATCCCACGGAAAGTCAGGATCGGTCATCGCTTACATAATGTCTTCATCAGAGTGAAAGATGGGGTGACTGGAGGAAGGGAGACCACCTGACATGGTAGAGCTACCTGACTCATCATCATGTGAAGAGAGGCTCACATGTGCAATGTCATGGGGGATGAGCGAAGAGTAAACATATATATGATCTACCAATGTTCAGCTGAGGGTGATTGTTGAAGGGAGGTCAAGCGGATCATAAGGCGAAGTTTCCATGGGGGCTTCCACCAAGGGTCTCATGGATGATGATAGGTAGAAAATTGTGGCCAAAGGCTCCGTCATGTCAACATTAGGAGGATGGATGTCAATGGGAGTAGGTAGATCCTCTATTTTTGTTGAAGTAGAACTCACAAACAAGGAGGGGGTGCACTTGTTACGCTTGGCCTCGAATTGGTGGAAAGCTTCCAAAGAGGAACAATACTCTTCGAGGCGAGGACAGAGGTGAGTGTAGTGGCCATGGAAATCACACAAAGCACAAGGGTGATTTGTGCACAATGATTTGAGTTTCGGGATTGAATCAGGTATAGTGACATAAACCTTAGGGATATCAGACTCTGGGAACGTTTCATTGACCATGGACTTAAGGTGAGGTAACTCTAGACAAGTATGGGCAGCGTGACCGACAACATCTCACAAAGCACACTGGATAGTGTGTTTTGGCGGCCAAGGAGGGGTGAGGTTTGTTGGGGTGGCCATGTCTTTGGTTGCTCCCATGCGAGCTTTTCCCTTCTTACCCAAAGCGGTCGCAACAAGAGGCAGTTCCTGTTGAGGTGGCTGAGGCACTGTTGTAGTGGGAGAAGTTGTGGGGACTGGTTGAACCGGGGTCAAAGCAAGATAAGGTTTTGGTTAACCAGATGGGGTAGCGGCTGGAGGATCAAGGTACCAGACGAGAATCCCAAGGGTCAAGTTAGGAAGAGAGAGGATGTCCATGACAGGTGCTGTATACACTCCTGGTGGGAGATCTAGGAACGGTATCTGACCGGAGGGGTAATGGCTAGGCGGGATGGCTCCTAAATGGTTAAGGCCTGGAGGAACCATTCCAGGAGGATAAAGAGGCTCATGAATACAAGCTAAAGGGCCAAGAGGAGGAGGTCTAGAAGGCTGAATCGAAGGGCTAGGAGTAGGCTGTGGAGGGTGAGGAGGCTGCTAACTAGTCGAGGTGAGCCGCTTGAGGGCAGCCCAAGACGATTGCATCATGCAAACATTCAATGAGCTGGGATCAGAGGTAGGAGGAGGAATACCAGGGAAAGTACCAAGTAATGAGGAATCTTTGTAGACTCCGGGTGAGACACTGGTCAAAGGATCGACGATTTTCTTGTTGGCCACCGAAGAGATAGTGGACTCAGGGGAGGTCTGAGACTTTGGTTCGTAATATGTCAACTGGTCAATGGTGACTATATTTCTGTTATGAGGGAAATACATCTTGCGGTGGACCACGGAAGGGACAGAAGACATCGCAAAAGTGTAGATATGACCCAATAGAATGTTGTAATATAAGGGGGCATCTATGACTTCTACGTCAACACAAACAATCTTTCCCGCAAGAGTAATAGGATAATTGTGGAATAAGCATTAGGGGAATTTTGAGGTCTAAAATGGGCCTCATAAGAAAAATGTACGACAAAAATAAACTTTATAACAACCAATAAGATTCAAGATGATGATGTCATCCATAATGGATGATTCACCATTTTTGGAGTAAAAAAGTAAAAATATTAAAAAATAATAAAATAATAAAACTACTTTTCAACTCGTATTTTAAACTTATCTCCCAAAATTTTTACTCAAATTTCAAGCGGGAGTACTCGTTGGATGCGGAATTTAATTCCTCATCCAAGGAGTACCCATGTTGCATACTTTCGATGAACTCTTCTACACGAAAAATGAGAAATACATAAAAAATGTGATTGTAATCACGTTTTTTTTATGTATTTCTCATTTTTCGTGTAGTAAGACCCATCGAAAGTATGCAACATGGGTACTCCTTGAATGGGGAATTAAATTCCGCATCCAACGAGTACTCCCGCTCGAAATTTGAGTAAAAACTTTGGGAGATAAGTTGAAAATATGAATTGAAAAAGTAGTTTTTTCATTTTTCCCTCTAAAATTTGATGATGTCATCAAATCTTATTAGATTTTTCCCACTATTATTTTATAATTTCCTTAGGAGGCCCATTTTAGACCTCAAAATTCCCCTAATTCCAATGGGCTGGGAGGCATGGCCATCCCACGTTCGGAGAGTGATGGTGGAAGGAGCCAAATCAGGTGATCTGAGTTGCTTCCAAACCGAAGCAGACATCACACAAGTGGATGCCCCCTCATCAATAATGCATCGAGAAACATTGGCATTCTGGATCTTGACTGGGATTTGGAAGGCGACGGAAGCAAGGAGAGGAGGATGTTCTGAGTGGTCAACATCAAAGAAAATCAATCGATCGTTGGAAGGATCTACAGTTCCCATGGCAGATAGTAGAGCTTTTCGTTGGGAAGGGCATGACTGGAGGAGTTCTAGCATTGAAATGGCAGCAGGGGGTTGTGCCAAATCATCTACTATGCTATATGAATGGACAAATTTTCCGGAAGAAACATTTCAGCATAGTGTTCCCTTAGGGATCTTGGTATGAACCTCCACCTTAGGCCGAGGGATCTACAAGGGACCATTAGGTGTCGAAAGAGGCTCTATAGAGACCAAAGGAGGTGGCTTGGGGACAGACGTAGCGGGTGGCTTGTTGTACTGACGGGACAGAGTCTGAAGATTGATGTCTACGGTTAGAGGTTGATTAGATTTCATCATGAGAATCTAGTAATCAGAGGTACCAGATGGAAGAGGTTGAGTGGCCACCTATCCTTCAGGTGTTTGGGTAGCCACAAATCCTTGCTGAGGGAAAGGATCAGTAAGCATAGCCGGTTAACTAGGTGCAACACTGGGACGGATGGAAGGGGAGGCTTCTTGTCCTCACAATGTTGCTTGAGACTCCCACAGTTGCCCCATATGTGGTAAAAGAGGACAATCATGCATGTAATGACCATAAACACCACAACAAGAACAAGTCTTGTTTGTGTGAACAGGCCTGTCCTGCTTCGACTGGGTGCCCTGTTACTGGTTAGTAGTGTTAGGAGCATTATTTTGAGGATTAGGTCCAGGATTACCAAAGCAGACTGATTTTGAGTGCCTTTCCTCTTCTTTTTGGAGGGAGGAGGATTAGTCGCACCCTATTGTGCATACACCTGCCCCTGAGGGGCCGATGGCTGCTGTTGCGGGAGTTGAGAAGGAAAGGGAGGAGGCGGTGCTAATGTTGGAGGAGCTGGAGCACCAGGCTGTGGATACAAATAATAAGGAGGTCGGGTAACAGTGTGGTAAACAGGAGGTTGGGAAGAAAGAGGAGGCATGTCGTATCCTGGATACGTGCTACCAGGAGGGGGAAAAGTGTAGGAGGTGCTGGCCCCCCCTGAGGTAAACCATAGCCCATGGGAGGTTGAGAATACAGATTAGAGATAGCTCCAACGATACCGTCGGTGATGTGAGATGCCCCCGGTGCATTGGCACCACCTAGTCTGGGAAGATCATGTAGAATGGTATAAACATAACCCGGCTGAGCATAGATTAGGTCATATTTTAACGCAATTTGGAGAGCAGCTTCTTTAGTTTAAGGAAAGTGTGATGCGACATATTTTCCGATAGGTGTCAAAAGAGATCTAAGGAACCAGTCCATGTAGACATGGTCTTTGAAGGTAGGATCTCGACATAGGCCCTTTCTTCTCCACCATTGCTGGACATGGTCAGATAAGCATGTTGCAGATGATTGACGGAAATAAGTCAAGAGTTCGGTACCAATGTCATAACGAAGGGGAAGCTAGAAGTAAGACAAAAAAGCCTAGGCAATAGCCACAAAGGTGGTATGAGAGGAAGGGGCTTGATAAACATACCACTTAGAAGCTTCACCTGTAAGTGTACGTTGGAACAACTGAAGATGGATAGAGTCATCGGTAATGGAGTTAGACGAACATCACATGTGGAAAGATCGAACATGATTTGTAGGATCTTCTCCAACAAGGCCTTCAAACTTTGGGATGTTAGAAGGAAGCTTTGTCGGCATAGCAGGCCAACTAGCGCCATGGTGTATAGGGTCGTTTATCAACTTGTCAAAATCAGGGAGGCTGAGGCCTTCCATGAAGGGGAGCAAGGGCGCAGCCGGGGTAGTGTCTGTTGCGGTTCCACTAGTGGTATTCCCAACATGAGGGTCGGGGTTACCACCAGCATTAGGTCTTGAACCAGACATGGCAAAGGTGTCAAGGGGAGAATTGAAGGTAGAACGAGAAGGAGAACCCAAAGGACCAGAAGAAGAGTCAGTGTGTGGTCTCGGTGGAGGAATAACTCGAATACTACGCGGAGGAGTAATTCTTCCTACCGGAAACTGAGGATGAAGGCCAAGAAGTCTCTAGGATAAACGCCTTGGTTGCGCAATGATGACGACACAAACATGGCGCAAAGGAAAAAGAGACCAACAAGGGCAGGGAGGTGTAGGATAAACTGATTACAATGTCGAAACAAGGGTAGAGAGGTGCAGGATCAATTGATTTCAATGTTTTAGAGTCTTTTCTTGGCGGTGTTAACCAAGCCCTTTTTCGCTTAGGGTGTGTGTGTGAAGTGTGTAAATTTTAATTTTTAAACCCAGACGTTTGTAGAGAAAAATAAAAAGTGTGTTGTATAGCTGTAAATAAACTTGTAAATGACAGTATATAAGCCTGCAAAAATAGAAAATCAACAGCTAATAATGCAATAATCTAAACCCAAGGAGGCAGGTCTCTCAACAACTAGTCTATAGGTGAGTAAAAAAATAAACAAAATACACTAAAAAATCCAATATATCTAAGGTCAAGAGAGATAGGGATCTAAAGGAAAAATTCTGCTGCGAAGGGGTGCAGAAAACAATAACAAATCAGAGGAAAAATTGTTGTAAAAGAGGTGGCAAAAGGCTATCTCCTCGAGGAAAACATAGTGAACCCTAGAGGAAAATACAAACAAATATAAATGAGTTGATTTGGATGGATAAAAAGCCGATCTGAAGTGAATCTGAAGGTGAGGTATCAGATCTGAAAAAAGGCTGAAGACTTTGAAATTTGAGACAACTTGCAACGAAAAAAACTCTTCCACAAGAAGTGGAGGGTACTGAAGCTCTAGGGGGCTAGGTTCCCACTTAGTTGAGAAAAATAGAACAATTATAGGTCCAAAATGGGCAGATATGGAGGTTATACAACCCTGAACGGAGGCTCAGACAAACCCAGAAAACTTTCAGAAAAACTCCTGCAAAAAATCCAGGTCGCAGTTTCTGACCTGGTTTCAGTAGAGGTCGCAGTTTGTGGGCTGATTCCCACTTTCTAAAGCTCCAAGTCGTAGGTTTTGGGAAAAATTATGACCTTCACTTTCGGCATTCTCAGCGGTAGATTTCAGAAAAAAAATGGTGTCTCAGCTACTGCTGATGTCTGTCACCTGCGCAATAGGTCCGAAAACACTCGGAAGTTGGCATTTTTATCGTTTTAGGGTTTTATAGGTTAAAAACAACATCAAGAAAATAAAAAACAAGAGGCTGAAGAGAAATCCTAGGGTTTGAAGAAGCTGGATATGCAAGGATCAGAAAAATGACAGAGGTCATAATCGTAAACCTATGTGGAGTCACCAGTTGTTAGTATGAATCTTAATTCCAAGCGTACGAAAAAAGACAACTTAAGTTGTGCATAAAAACAGCCCTAACAGCAAATATGACTGCCAATATCCTCATATCTATAGTTAGTTGATCAAGATAAATGCCGCAAAAATCTAGATCTATGCATTAGAAGGCATTAAGCAGTAGAAAAAACAAGATTTACTCCATGCATCCAATAGACAAGAATATGTTGAATGAATTTTGTATTAATGGCACCTGGGAGGAAAACACAGAAGGGTGTTACTAGTTCTCCTCAATGGGATGGGTTCTTGTAAGTCCTCAACACTTCAGATCTAAAATTCCTCTCTCTTGATGGTGTATAAAACCTAGACAAAAATTGTAGCAAAATATGACTACGATGGTGGATTAAAGTCAGACCAAAAGTATAGATCCAGAGTGATCTCTAGGCAAAAAAAGGTGGTAAATGAATGGGAAAACCCTTCTATTTATAACAAAATATTGATTTAGTATAGATATTGGTGCATAGTTAAAATATTATTAACCAAATCAAGATCCAACTTTTATGGAATATTTTATTATATTTTTTGGAGGGAAAATGAATTTGACTTGGGTCAAATCCCTTTATTTGTAAATAATAAATAAATAAATGATTTATTTATGATTTTAAGGATGTGGTTGAGTAATAATCAAATAAATAATGATTTATTTAATTATTTAAGGGTGATTTAGTCATATTTAACAAAGAATATTATTTAAATAAGGTTTAAATAATTATTCTTAGAAAATAATAAGATAAATAATGATTTATATTATTAAATTCCTTGTTTTGGGTTAAATATAACCAGGAATATTAATTAAACTGTTGTTTAACTAATTATTCCTTGAGGAAAATCAAACAAATGTATATTTATCTAATATTTTCTCATGGGGTTTCCTGTTTAGACCATAAACAACTTAATAAAGGTGGTTTACTAAGTTATTTTTATAGTGAAAGCAATTTTACTTAGGGTAAAATTGGTCTTACATGGTGTACTTGGGTCTATCTAATGATAATAGGTTAGATGACCATAAAATGGTGTAACAAACATCACTGGCTACATTTTATGTAGTCCATACCGATCCTGTGACGAACCAAAACTGATCCATATCTTCATCCCCTACGCCCTTGAAGGTGGGTAGCTTCATGTGCGAGGCCATATCGTCTTCCAGTGGTGGTGGTGGAGGTGAGTTCTTACCCCTATGAGGGTTCAATGGTGGTGTAGACAGAGAGTTATGTGCAGCAGAAGTCCTTACTGGACTGTAGATAGATCGATCTCCTTCTTGATTAGTTCTATAGTATTTACCACTGCGCGTTGTGCCCTTACTTTTATCAGAGCTCATTCACTCTGTATGTCTACAAAAAATGTTTTTTTCGCACAACAAGATATTAATCAGTAATGGCAGAGTTTTTAGAAACTTACCCCAGAACCCCTTGAAGAATATTCGTTCCATCTCAGAGTCGGACACAAATTGATCAATTGCAAATTCTTTCACAAACCCTCCTATCACATTATCCACCCAATGATCTACCATGCGAGTGATGGTGTTATCAGTCTTCTCTAACTGTTGAATTAGCTGTGGGGTCCACTCCATGACCCATCCGTCCTTCCAACACTTTTGGAAATCTATGAGCCTCGCGAGCCACTCCTGAAGCTCAATCAAAACTGTCACAAAGAAAATTTCATAGATTTCTATGAAAATGTACTTATTTTTCCACTTCTTTATGGTTAGCTTTTCACTGTGATTCTCTCTTATTGTGAATTCTTGAATTTTATTTTTTAACCACTCGTCGATCTCTTTCTTCTCAGGTCTCCAATGCATTCTTGGCATTACCCAATCTCTCTCTCAAAATGCTCCCAGTCTTGGCAACAGAACCATTTGTTGGCTCAAGGGGTCCAGACCTAAGTTCTGAAGTTTTAGGTTTTTCCAACAAACCCCTATACTACTGGCCCTTTGGGCAGTGACCTACTTGCGCTTGTCAAAGTCTCACCTGAAGCAGTATGGGAGGGTGCTGGAACCAGGTTTCCTTACCCTGAAAGAGAGTAGCTAAGTCAAGAAGGGTTGTGTTCCTAGCTTATCAGCTTCTCATTTAATAGATCTAGTTAGAGGCTTATATCATAGAGCTCAGATCTAATAATTACCTTCGCATCCATGTGCATACTACCAATATATTAGCACGAAAACTATAATCGCAACATTTAATATATCATAGATTCATATAACAGAAACAAAGATACTTTCAAAGCTATCAAGCAGATACTTTCGCAGCTTAATCATACATCCCAAGTTCACATAAATTATAATAGAACATATCCAAATCACATCAGATATCAACAGTACTTCACATAAATATTAATAATATAATCTTCTTACAATCCCAAAATATTTCCTGTGCACATAACTAGCAGGGTCCACACACAATAGGACTGAGGAGATCTATGCACATAGCTAGTATGAGTCCTTCCCAAAAACCCAAAAACAGATCTAACAATTCATGCTTAACATCAATCTCGATTCTTTTCTACCTATGACTTAAAAACGGTTCATGTTTTTATTCCGATTTTTCCTACGCATACAATCATCCGCAAACCATGGTTTACAGACCCTTGCTCTACCCTTGACCCGTTACAATGCATTAGGGGCTTTGACCCACCCCAAAATCCCTACGTTAGACTAATTATTACAAAAATATACAAAAAATGGACAAAATTTGTAGCTTTAGGAGACTCTATTCCAATAGCAGGGAAGGTGGTGAGCTGAGATATATGTGAGTTATGGCAGAGGAGATTGGGCTATCTACACTATAGTGCTTTGAGGATCATGCAACATATTTCTATAGGTCTTCCAAAGGGTACTCTTGCGAAGATAAAGATATGTAAGGGATGTACCATGGGGAAGTATGAGAAAGCCATGCGATTGTCCCTTGAGAGGGAGCTTGATTTTCATGAAGATGAGGAACTCTTAGTTCCAAAGGATGAACCTCAGGATGTGGAGCAGCCAAAAGCAGAGGATCATGGAGTGGCAGAAACCACTTATGCAACGCATCCACTAGAAATGGTAGGAAGTGCACCAGAGTGGCTAACAGATTGATGCTAGGTGCGACAGAGAATGTAGGAGCACCAACATCACAGTGCAAGCAGAGAAGTTTCCCAGACATGTACACTGGATACATGGCTCTTATGAGCAAGTGTATTGTGACAGAACCATCCTATTTTGAGGAGGAAACCAACATGGGTTGATGCCATGGTGGAGGAGTATGAATCCAATATCAAAAATAGTGCATGGGAAGTGGTCCTAAGAATAGTGGGGAAGTCAGTGATTGGATCCAAGTGATCTACAATATGAAGCAAATAGAGACCTTCAGGAGGGGTAAATTTCGAGCCAGATGGGAAGAGGGAGTACTAGGAGCTATACCTCCAGGTGTGAGGTGGGGTGATGTGTAGATATGATCCTAAGAAGAAATTTTTGTAGGGTCCATTGAGATGGTGTGTCTCATGGATCGAACCTAGCTATGAGGAGCCTAATGTACAATAGTAGTAGGAAGGATCGGTTAGATTGATTCAGTCAGATGTTAGGAGGAGAAGAATAAGAGTGACATGTGTCAGATACTAGAGTGTAGATCCGAGTTGGCACTAGTGAAGAGTGCATGGATGTGGATGTCAGTAGCATGAGGAGTCTAGTAGACATGTGTAGTAGCTATCAGTAGCCAGAAGACTCTGATGACAGAGGCATTATACTGATTCAATTGTTTGGAGGCTATTTAGTTTCAGGAGATTTTCATGTGCGAAGAACACTAGAGAAGTGTTGCATGTAGAACATTCCAAAGGTACCGGATCGAGACAGATTGATTCCTTTTTTGTTGAGAGGGAGTGTTGAAGTTTGCAAAAAGAAATAGTTAAATTGGAATCCATAAACAACACACACTGGTGTGGGATCAAAACTCACATAGTGATGGGTCCTAATGATAGATTAGTGTGCAACCAATTTATTAAATAAATTGGAAAATAATTTGTAATCTTATCTCATAAAAACTTGTAATAGTTAACTAAGTGTGATAGACTTAGTTAGCTAAATAATTTCAAGTTTAAGGTCTAAGGATATGCATGTAGAGTTATTCTATTATTAACAAGGTATAGTTGCAGTTGTAGCACTAGTGTAGTGTGGGTGGGATCAGTTAACTCACAATAATTGAGTTAAAATTAGTTTAACTATTTCTAACTGTTTGATGAGCTAGTGGAAGAAAAAGTGAATTAAAATAGATTTAATTCATGAGTAGTGATCTACCAAGTAACTGACCATTCACTATTTATAACTTCATGCATGATAATTCTATTGGATAACCAATTGAGACAAAGGTTCAAGGCTAGTAAACTAGCAGCTTTATTTTAGGAAAACTGCCATGGTGCAGTTATAAAACCATGGGAACCCCATGATGAGTTGCGCAATCAAGGAAGGCTGAATTTCATATTTAATAGGGGTTTAATTCTCAAGGGATTGCGTAGGTAGGGTAGGCTGATAACTGCCTATGTGTTTGTCCAATTTTTCCTAAATTATTGTGAAGCAATTGGTAGAGTGTATGAGGTTGTGGTGATCACAAATACATTGTGTTGTTTCATGACTCCTTCGTTGATTATACAATAAATATGGATGGGTTTTGAGTAGTTTCTTTCCCCAGGAATATCTGGTGTTGTGTATTGATCTAATTCTTTCTCTTACTTGCATGTGATTGAGCGATCATGTTTATATTATGCAAATATTGTAGAAGGATTCAGTATCTTGCTTTAGTACATTGCATGATCGGAATGAATCCATTGATATAATTTCTACATGGTATTATATTTGTGTTAGATATTTTCTACATGGTATCAGAGCCATGTTAGAGATTTTCTACACTATTCTCTAGCATCCTTGAGTTGTTCTCTTAGAAGCTCTAATTCAAACTTTTCTTGAACTTTTTCTTTTCCTTTCTTTGTCTTGATCCCCTCTGCCTCTGTTGGATATAACTCTGTGATTTATTCCCTTGTTGATTGTTTCTTATTTTCTATTTCTTTATCCAGTTTATCATATTTTTCTCCCTTTCATAGCTGTAAGGTAGTGAGTGGCTTCCTAGGTTTAAAAACAAATCTTGAATATTCACTAGAAAAATCTATCTTCTTAGCTCTAAGACCATTTTTCTTGATTTTATCTCCTTTAACCTCTACAATATTCACAACAGGAGTTTCCTCAATATCAATTTCCTCCAATATGTCTTCAAGCTTTCCTCTCCCCTTTGTACGACTTCTAGTGATCCTTCTATGAGCTCTTGTATCAGTTTTGACTTTACTGCTGGTAGGGGTTTGTTGAGGCACCACTATCTCTTGAAAATTATCAAATTTTACCTCCATTGTCTCCACCATGGGCTCAACCACTGTCTGCACCTCCACCTCATGTTAAGCCTATGCTTCAACCCTTGGTTCTTTTTCCTTCATAGGAGTATTTGTCTTTGACCTAGGTGTCTTTCTAAGAGTGAGGAAATCCAACTCATACCCACTCAAAAAAACAAAAGTGGACCAATTCCTGTTCAACTTCTTGAAATCCTCCATAACTAACAATTTAATTAAACCATGATGAAAAATAGAAGTATCACTTCTTTCTAGTTTATCTTTCACCTTGTTAGCCATTTTTCCTAAACTCCTGAACAGAAAAAATGGTAGATATAGATTTTGTTTGCTTGTGAAATGAAGAAACTATCTGAAGTGGTATTGGTAGATCATATAAAATATACCTTCACAAGTAAAATATTTTTGAATCACCATCAACAGTTTTGAATAGTTGTCCTTGAGGCAATTTCTAGAGATGCATGAAGTCATGTCAATGCCTATGTTCTCCTCCTTTATAAATTCATCACAGTTTTGAAGCTTCAAATTTGTTGCCTAAACCACTCCTCTCCTAACCTTGGAATCTCAGTTTCCTATGCAATGGTCTTAGGGGAAACCATAAAATTGAGGATGCCCACATTCGAACCTGTACCAATGAAGTTCACATGAAAATCTTTGGATACCTGTGCATGATATCCTTGCAGTTTCTAGAAAAATCTCAAACAACCTGCGTTTGTAAAAGGTTGTGAGTGTTTATCAATTTTTGTCATTGATGTCAACCCAAGCAGCACCAGGGGCTAACCCAATATTTCATGGGAATTTTGACCTATCAAATTAATATATTCTGGGCCAATAATTCTTTTGATGGTTTCTACTTTTCGAGATGTTTCCATTGATATATGGCACGCCACGTATTTCTTCACGGTTTGAGATATATTCATGTTTGAAGTTTATACCCCCAGTTAGTGGGCTAAAACCCCATAGGTTTGTGGCATGGATCATTGAAAAGTCATAATTAATATTTTTTAAGCTCCTAAAATCTCTCCCACGTTCACTTGTTGAAGCCCCTCTGAACCTAATCATTTATATAAATTGTGATCCCCAAATATTCCTCATGTAAGGGATTTCGCCATCTGAAACAGGTCATCGTGGAATTTTCGCTCTAACATTTTTTCTACGAAGGTTCAGAAGCTGAAATTTTTATGAGGTGAAGCTGAAATACTGGGGAAGCTGCTGTGACAATTTCAGATCAAGGTACAAAATATTTTCGGAGATATGATCTGTGGAATTTAGTGTTTTTGCAGGCTCCTGAAATTCATCTCAAAGAAGTGACCTTGGGAAAATCTTCATGACTCTCTCTCTAAGTATCGGATTGGAATTCTATAAAAAGTGGTAGATAGTGAACAGTCT
This sequence comes from Pinus albicaulis, assembly GCA_034641835.2. Taxonomy (NCBI): domain Eukaryota; kingdom Viridiplantae; phylum Streptophyta; class Pinopsida; order Pinales; family Pinaceae; genus Pinus; species Pinus albicaulis. The sequence continues at coordinate 674,662,319 of CM076574.1, read as the reverse complement.
ATAGTTTTTTCTCTATCAATTTTATATTTGAATGAAGAAACAATGACATGTGGCATTCCATACAAGTTCGCTCTTCTGAAATAGTCCATAATTAGGGCATTGTGAGAGATTGGGTATAACTCTCTCTTAAAGAATACAAATTAGGTCAGACCTATGGCATTGGAAAGATGACTCAGAGGAATACTACATTACCAAAAATCACATATTGTGGATCTGAAATAACATAGATACACCATATTAAATATTGAGCTCCTAGAAGGCAAGAAAAAGCTAGATCATGTGTTGTCAAGGGCTGCAAAGGACCAAACTGTCTAGGGAAGCAAAGAAAAGCAAGGTGGAGCAGAGGGTAGCATGACAAGAGTAGAAACCAAGGTGCATAACAACAGTAATAACTTCATCACATGAAGTCTTCAAGTGGGTAGCACTGCATACAATCATTGTTTGCTGCTATTATTGTACAAACAATGATAATAATTGAAGATTAACTAATGCTCTAATTGAAAGGAATATTGATTCACCCCCCCTCTCAGTATTTCCAAAAATTGGTATCAGAGCTTGGTTCCTTCAATAGCAGTTTAACAGCTGGAAGGAGGTCATGTAGCATACCAAGAATGGTGTACCTCTGTTCAATGAAAATAATTATGCACTCTGGAAAGGAAGAATGGAGTTCTATCTCTTGGCGCAAGGTTACGAAGTATGGGACACTATTCAAAATGGATTTACATCAACCACAGATGAAAAAGGTAAGAATAATTTTGTAAATGATGGAAAAACAAAGAATATTATTATCAGTGGACTTATTGAATCTTCTTATCATAAGGTGTTGGGTTGTAAAACTGCCAAAAATGTATGGGACAAGCTTGAGAATATATATGCAGGTGACTCAAATGTCAAAGAAGCAAAGCTTAAAATATATAGAGAAAAATTTGAGCAACTCAGAATGAAAGAAGATTGCAACATTGCTGCATACTTCCAATACGTTGATGAACTAACCAATAAGATGTAAAGATTGGGAGAGCCAGTTGATGAGAATACTATTATATGAAATATTCTTAGAACCTTACCAGGGAGATTCAACCCAAAGGTATCGGTCTTAGAATACAGTGAAAATATGGAAAAACTTAGAAAAGAGGAATTACGTGGAGTTCTCATAGCATATGAAATGAGACTTGATGAAGAAGAGGGTACTTCACATCTAGAAACTATGTTCATTGCATCTAAGAAAATCAATAAGGATAAAAAACCTTCAATTGAAAAGACATGCACCTGCAAGTGTGAATAAAAGGGAGATGATGAAGAAGGTCTTTCAAATGAAGAATATTCTTACTTCATGAGAAAACTAAAACTTGGCAAGGGAAAATTCAAAGGTAAGCTTCCATTGATATGTTTCGGTTGTGGTTAGGTTGGAAATTTTGCAGCAAAATGTCCAAACAAAAGTGATGGAAACTCAAAAGGACAGAAAGGATTTAAGAAATTCAACAAGCAAGGATCCAAAAGGAACTTTCTCTCTAAATAAGATATCTCATCATCCGATGAAGACAATGACAACGAAGAAGAAGCCAATGAGAGAGTATTGTTTATGGCCAAGCATAATAAACAGGAGGTATCAAACAATGAAGAAGAAGGATTGACCATAGAAGATTTTTATAAGGAAGCAATCAAGCTTATAAAATATCTCAAGGTGGAGAAGATCCATTCCAATAATCTTAAAGAACAAGTTCAAGGTCTGAAAATTGAAGTTGAAGAACACAAATGCATTGAAGACTCACTTCAAAAGAAGTTGGAAGAAAGAAACCAAGAAAGGGAAGAATTAGAAGCTGAAGTAGTCTCACTGCGTGAGGAAATGAAGAAAGGAAAAACTATCCAAAACTATGCCAACAGCTCAAGGGCATTGGAAGAACTTATCAACAATCAAAGATATTACAACGACAAAACTGGCATCGGTTACAAAGAAGAAGAAGCAGGACCTTCTACAAAAAAATAAAATGAACCTATGAGATCTGACATACATGTAGACTTCACTGGACAAGATTCGCAAGAATAGCCTTGGAAGACAATTCCTCGACGAAAATTTCCATCCAGGTACCAACATATTTTTTATGGCTAGTGTTATTCATGTGGAAAATTTGGTCATAAAGCTATAGAATGTCTCACGTACCCTAGGAATGAATACAATTCTGGGAGATCTGTCAAATATGAACCTCCCAGGGCTCAACGAAACATCAATATATTTGAACATTTAAGAAATAATATTGAATGTTACAAATGTCGAAACTTTGGACACATAGCCAATGACTGTAGAGTTGAAAATCCTCCAGAAAAATCTTCGAAGCCACAGAACGAACGAACATGGAAGAAGAAGAAGACTGATAATTTTTCTCTCGCTCTCAAGGCTCAAAACAACAAAGATGTGTGGTATGTTGATAGCAGTTGCTCAATGCATATGATTGGAGATAGAAATAAATTTGTATCTCTGAAAGAGAAGAAGGATGGAACCGTGTCCTTTGGAAATGATGGATCTTCAAATGTTATAGGATCAGGTACTGTTACTCTTGGAAGAAAATATGCTCTAGCCAAGAATGTTCTATTGGTTGAAAACATGAATCACAATCTGCTCAGTGTTGGACAAATGTGTGGTCAAGGACACACAATGCTATTCAACTCCACAAATTGTGAAATCAAGAAAGGCATGTATGGTGAAATTGTGGCTACAACAAGTCGAGATCCAAACGACATATATGTTTTGGATGAAGCAACTAAAGCATGTCTAATAGCTAAAGAGGATGGTATAATATTTGGTAGCAATGATGATCAACTAAGTAAGAAGTTTGCTACAAAGCTGCAAAGTGATTTCGAGATGTCTTTACTTGGTGATCTAACATACTTCTTAGGGCTTCAAATATCTCAACAAGAGAAAGGAATATTTATATTTCAAGCCAAGTACATCAAGGAAATCCTCAAAATGGAAGATTGCAAACCCATCCTTACTCCAATGGTAACAGGTTGCAAAATGAGCATAAAAAACTCATCTAAGGATGTGGATCAAATTTTGTACAGATCTATAATTGGTAGTCTTCTATATGTAACAACCTCCCGGCCAGATGTTATGCAAGCAGTTGGACAAGTAGCAAGATTCCAAGTAGCACCAAAAGAATCACATATTATTGCCATCAAAATAATTCTTTGATATCTAAAGGGAAAAACACAATATGGCTTGTGGTATCCCAAGGGTAATAATCTCATTATTCATTCCTTTATAGATGCAGATTGGGTAGGAAGTGTTGATGATCATGAGAGTACTCGTGAAGCATTGGAATATATTGGCCATAAGCTTGGGATTCTCCCAAGTTCTCATTAGATTTTCCTTATTTAGAATATAAAGGGGGAGCGGAAGTGTGAATAGGTCCACAGGATGGTTGTGTGTCAGGGGGAGTTACCCTTTGCCATTGATGTCAAAGGGGGAGAGAATTTTGTAGGAAGAGGTGTCATGATTGAAGGGGGAGTACTTGTGTTGCCATCAATGCCAAAGGGGGAGATTTTTGATCAACGGTTGTCATTGATGTCAACCCAAGAAGCACCAGGGGCTATCCCAATATTGCATGGGAATTTTGACCTACCAAATTAATATATTCTGGGTCAATAATGATTTTTATGGTTTCTACTTGTCGAGATGTTTCTATTGATATATGGAATGCCACGTATTTCTTCATGGTTTGAGATATATTCATGTTTGAAGTTTATACCCCCAGTTAGTGAGCTAAAACCCCATAGGGTTGTGGCATGGGTCATTGAAAAGTCATAATTAATATTTTTTAAGCTCCTAAAATCCCTCCCATGTTCACTTGTTGAAGCCCCTTTCAACCTAATCATTTATATAAATTGTGATTCTCATATCTTCCTCATGTAAGGGATTTCACCATTTGAAATAGGTCATCATGGAATTTTCGCTCTAACTTTTTTTCTACGAAGGTTCAGAAGCTGAAATTTTTATGAGGTGAATCTGAAATTCTGAGGAAGCTGCTGTGAAAATTTTAGATCAAGGTGCACAAAATTTTCGGAGATATGATTTGTGGAAGTCAGTATTTTTGCAGGATCCTAAAATTAATCTCAAAGAAGTGACCTTGGGAAAATCGTAATAAATCTCTCTCTGAGTATTGGATTGGAATTCTATAAGAAGTGGCAGATATTGCATAGTCTTTGGTTTTTTCTCTATCAATTTCAGAGCCAAATGAAGAAACAGTGACACGTGGCATGCCATACAATTTTTCTCTGATGAAATATTCCATAATTAGGGCATTTTGAGAGATTGGGTATAACTCCCCCTTGAAGAATCCAAATTGGGTCAGACCTATGGCATTCGAAAGATGACTCAGAGGACTACTATAGTCCCTAAAATCACATATTGGGGATTTTAAATAACATATATACACCATATTCAATATCGAGCTCCTAGAAGGCCAGAAAACGCTAGATCATGTGTTGTCAAGGGCTGCAACGGACCTGACTGTCTAGGGAAGAAAAGCAAAGAAAGGTGCAACAGAGGGTAGCATGACAAGAGTAGCAACCAAGGTGCATAAAAGCAGAAATAATTTCATCACATGAAGTCTTCAAGTGGGTAGCACTGCATACAATCATTGTTTGCTGCTATCATTGTACAAACATTGATAATAATTGAACATTAACTAATGCTCTAATTGAAAGGAATACTGATTCACCCCCTGTTCTCAGTATTTCCAACAGTGAGAAGATAGGGTCTTCTGTAATCAGCCTCATATCCATGGGCTCGTATCTTACCATAGAGCCACATTTTTTTTTTTGTGTGAATCCATGCCTTCAAATACAACTCTGATCAAATTCAAAAATTGACACCTGCAAAATTTTTTTGAGGCAACAAACACCTTCCTTGATAGAGGTAACACCTAGCCTAAGACAACTACTGGACAAAAAAAAAAGACTCAAGACTGTTGGAAAAAGGTTAAAAAATCTTACAAGGATGAAAGGCAAGTTGTTGTTGTTCGAATTAGAGATCGGGCTAAATTAGGAAAGGGAGATGAGTGGGAAAACGAAATGATGGAAGGAAAAATGATTATCACACATGCACATGAAATATGGTGACACATAACTGAAAAGTACCATGATAACTAAGTGTGTACGAACCATTGAAATGATGACAAGATACCATTTATCCCATTTTTGGTAGAAAATACACAGTTCGTAACAGTTTTCAGTTAGTGGGAGGGAAAATTCGTTATGGAACTGTCAGGCACTTCTGTAGAAAAAACATACTATTTTACACAGAAAATGCTACAGACTCTAGAAAATGTTGCCAAGTGTCACAAAATTACCTTTTAACCCATGCAATCAGAATGTTTTGAAATTTATTTTGATAAGACCTCTATTATATGACCAATGACCATTTAAACCCCCTTAAACTATGTAAAAAATTTGAAATTTAATAAACTTCATGAACTTATTTCATCGTAATGACCTAACCTAACTTAACTAAGACAAACTTAGACACCTATTTGTTATCAAGGATAACAATTGCATTGTGATGGTTATGGTTATCATGCATGTGGTTATTATTGAAGTTTTGTGTTATCATGCATGATGTTGATATGTTGATTTCATTATGTATATTGTGCTAATATGGATTGAGTTTAGCAGATGTGATAGCCTCCCCTAATAAAAAATAAGGTATGATTGTTATTATGTGTTATATTTGGTTTATCTAACATGGTATGTTTATAGGAAATAGAATATCGAAGATGAAGAGCAGAGTAGTGGGCTACAAGTCACATGACTCCCCTTACATACCTAATGTGAAAAGAGTGGAATGGTAAAGGTAGGATGAGAAAAAAGGAGAAGATTATTTTCCTGATCTAGTAGATACAATAAGGAGCCTGAGGGAAAATATCAAAATATGTAAGGCAAATAATGATTGGTTGATTGAGGTATAGGAAGGACTTGCTTGAGATCAAGAAAAGAAAGAATAAGTCAATGTAGTCATCTGTCAGAGCCTTACATACTTTCATAAGTAGGGATGGCTGGGGAACAATCATAGTGATAGAAAAGAGGAGAAGACCAATGGGTCATATGGTAGCAGGTCTCATAGGAGATACATGATGGACACAGATGATACAACCAGAAGTGGAAGATCTTTGGATACACCTAACAGGAAGTATAGAACTCATGGAATTTATTATAGCTCCTGTTCTGAGAGACATCATCACCATTATTTCCATCATCCTTTCAGGAGGAGTGAGAGGGGTTACTTTACATATCAGTTGAGGAAAACTAGGCCCCTAATTTTGATGGGGAAGTGAATAAATAAGAAGATGTAGAAGCATGGCTTCTTGGGATGAAAAAATTCTTCAGATTTCATGATTATTCATAGAACAGAAAATCCAAGACATAAATATTCAGTATCAATGAAAAAACATATATCTGGTGGGAATATGTTAAGCATGTTTGAAGCATAAATGAAGATGAGCCGATTTGGCATGAGTTTAAAAGTGTATTCAGGAAGAATTAATTGTATAAGAGATATTATGACGAGAAGGACAAGGAATCATATAAGCTTAAGATGGGTTTTATGTCAAATGAAGAGTATATGACCAAGCTTCTAGATTTGTTGAGGTATGTTCCCTACCTCAAGGATGAGAAGACAAAGGTCCAAAGGGTCATTAATGGACTGATATTAGAATTCAAATATCATATTGAGTATGATGAGCCTTGGTCATTGGAAGAATTCATATTGAAGTTGAAGCATTGTTATGAGAATTCTAAGCACAAGGCTGAGTTCAACAATGATTGGAAAGGTAATGAGAAGATAAAAGGGAAATTTCCTAAGGAGCAAGGAAGATCTCAAGATGTAAGTGACAAGGAGAATGTGGGATCTCATAAGAAGATGAATACATTTGAGAAAGGACATGGGTCTCAGTAGGAGGAGAAACAAAATAAAGGAGATGGAAGGAAACCATTGAGGTGTTGGAATTGTGGTGGAGAGCGTTGCAAGATGGATTTCCCATCAAATTAGGGTGGAATGCCTCATATTTACAGTTCTCAAGAGGCACAATTGTTGGAGATGTAGTCTAGAGTTTTCATCATATTTAAGCAATGATGAATAATAGGCAAGTGGATCATTAGAAATATATTATCGAGATGAAATGTAAGTTGTGTGATCAAATTGTTTCCATTTTGATTGATCCTAGATTTAATTATAGCTATACCAGCCTTGACTTGGTGGATAAGTGTTTCTTGAACAACGAAGTGCATGGAAAATCTTAGTTGGTACAGTTGTTTTTAGGAAGCAAGAGAATATTTCATCATTGGGTCAAATATTATGCATTTAATCTTAATGTTATGCCTACATTAACACATCTAAATGTGATTCCTTTGGGATCATATAACACGCTTTTGGCCATGGATTTTATATCAATTCATAGGAGCAAAGTAGATTTTTATGTCAAGGATATTGAGTGCTTGAATGATGACGGGGAAAGGGGGATTTTGCAGGGAAAGAATAATCCTACATCAGTGAGAATGGTTAAAACTATGCAGACAAAGTAGAGTTTTAGGAAGGGATGTGTATTGTTTGTAGTTCATATTTCCTATATCAAAGGGAAAGATGATGAGGATGATGAATTCTTAACGAGGTATCCTATTTTTCATCAGTTTCAGGATGTTCTTCTTATAGAGATTCCAGAGTTACTGCCTCATAGGGAAGTGGACTTTCTATTGAGTTGATGCTGGGAGTAGCACCAACATCTAAGTCACTGTATAGGATGAGTACGCTAGAGTTGGTAGAACTGAAGTTTTAACTTAAGAAGATGCTTCATAAGGGGTACATTATGCCAAGTATGTTTCCTTTGGGTTCACCCATGTTGATTTTAAAGAATAATAACGCTACTCTCAGAATGTGCATTGATTACATGCAGTTGAATAAAGTGACTACAAGAACAGGTACCCATTGCCGCAGATCGATGATATTTTTTATTAGCTGAGGGGATCTACAAAATTTTCGAAGATTGATCTGAGATCATGATATCATCATGTGCACATTGAATAAGAAGACATCGACAAGACCAAAGTTCATAAAAGGTATGGGAATTATGAGTTTGTGGTGGTTCCTTTTGGTATTACTAATTCTCTAACCACCTTCATGTGTTTGATGAACAACGTGTTGCGTCCCTATCTGGACAAGTTTGTGATATTGTTTATTGATGATATATTAATATATTATAAGAATGAAGAAGAGCATGAAATTCACTTGGAAATAGTGTTAATATTTTTTAGAAAGCACTAGTTCTATGCCAAGCTTAATAAGTGCAGTTTCTTTCAGACTCAGATTCATTACTTTGGACATGTTGTTTCCAAGAAAGGGATAGCAGTGGACACATAAAAGATTAAAACTATCATGTAGTGGAAAACTCCTCAGAATGTGGATGAGGTCATATCATTCATGGGACTAATAGGTTATTACATGAAGTAAATTAGGAACTTCTCAAGGATTAACTATCCTATCACATATTTGCAGAGAAAAAGGAATTAGCTTGAATGGACTGAGGAGTGTGCAAGTAGTTTTGAGTATTTAAAGTATTTTCTTACAAATGCTCCAGTTTTAAAGATTGCATATCTTGATAAGGAGTTTTTGGTTTGTACATATGTTTGAAAGGAAGGAATTGTTGGATTCCTGATGCAGGAAGGACAAGTGGTTTGTTATGATTCAAGGAAGGTGAATGAGCATGAGAAGAATTATGTAACTCACCAGGGAAAATTTTAAGGATGGAAAATTATCTTGAAGTTTAAAAAATTAGTGAATCTCACTAGTCCCTAATATGCAAACTATAAAATTTTTACTGATGTATTTGTAAAATCATTCAAATTTATAATGATATTATATATACTCTCTATATAATGTTGGCGAATTTTAACGTAAAATAAATTTATATTTTAAAATTTGGGCGAATCATTTTTATAGAAAAATGGAAATTGGCTAATCTTTTTTTTTTTGAAAAATGATGGAAAATTTGCCCACGTGGGAATATTAGCGCCTAAAATTTTCCATGTGACTCATGATATTGAGTTGGTAGCTATCATTCATGCACTGAAGATATGGAGACTTTATCTCCTTGGCGAGAGGTTCGTTCCAATGAGTAATCACATGGGACTGAGGTATTTATTTGACCAACCTAATCTAAATGACAGAAAAGTTAGATGGTTGGATACCCTCAGTGAGTTTGACTTTGAGATCAGGTAAATCAAGGGAAAGGAGAACAATGTTAGAGATGTTCTTAGTAGGAGAGTGCAGATGAACCATATTTTAGTTGTGAGCTCTATTGGGATAGATTTTCAAGAGAAGATCTTGCATGCAGGGAAACATGATGAGAAGTACCAGCAGATGAAGCAGCGGTTATAGAAATAGGGTGAAGGTGATAGGGATGAGGAGTATTAACTCCTAATAGATGGGTTGGTCAGATTCAAGAACAAAATTTATGTGCCAGATAATGGTAAGTTGAAGAAGCTCATATTGAGGGAGTTTCATGTCAAGTCATATTCAGGCCACCTAGGATATCATAAGAATTTAACAACTATCATGAAGTTTTATCATTGGCCGAACTTGAAGAAAGAGGTGGTTGAGTTTGTTGCAAAGTGTTTGGACTATCAATAGATGAAAGCTGAATATAAGAATCTAGCTAGTCTGTTGCAACCTATTTCGATTATGGAATGGAAATGGGAGGTCATTTCAATGGAATTCATTAAAATATTTTTGAGGAAATTGAGACAACATTATTCCATAATGGTTGTGGCTGATAGGATGAGCAAGATAGCTCACTTCATTGCAGTTAAGTCTAATAATTTAGCTAGTGAGGTATCTCAGATCTTCATCAGGAAGATATTGAGATTTCATGGTGTTCCGAAGAATATTGTATGAGGTAGAGATGCCAAGTTGACTTCCAAGTTTTGGAAGGAGTTGTTTGTAGCCTTGGGGATAGATTTATCCTTCAGTAAAATTTATCATCTATAGATGGATGGAAAAAAGGTGAGGGTTAGCAGGATTCTTGACGATATGTGGAGGATGTGTGTCATGCATCAATAGAGGAAGTGGGAGGAGTATCTTCCACTAGTGGATTTTGCATATAATAATGGGTATCAGGTGTTATCACAAAATTTCACTTGATTGGATGCTTATCAAACAACTTAGTGGAATTGTTTCAAACCAGCTATTGACTGAAGCTTAGCCTCTTCAGTCTGAGAGGGCTCTCTCAAGGGGGTTTTATGATATTGAATAATTATAGCACTAGATGGTTAACTCTATGGGAAATGTAACTTTTTTTTTTATGTTTGCAAGTTGAAAAGAATGCAGGCTTGCTACCATTGGGCTTATGGAGTCAACAATCAGTAGTTTCAATGGCAAGGTTTCTTGACATGGAAGCTGAGGTAGATAGAGGTCTTTAACTAAGGAAAATCACACATAAAACATAGGAAAACACAGTCACTTCATCACTAAAGGAAGTCAGAACATAAAATTATGAATTATGAGTAATAGAGATGAAATTTACTGCAAGTGGTAAACATAAAGATATAGATCAACAAGACATTAAAAACCTCATGAGAATCTCAGGTATGTCAAGAAGAAAGTCACTTCATATTACTGATATAAGTCAAATACATAAAAGCAGCAGTATGGTGCAAAAAAATATCCAATCCCCGACTACTTCGATGCTTTGTCTTTAAATAGACATTCTTTACAAAAAGGATGATCTTCCTGGTGGATATACCATCAAATTATCCTATGACACATCACATAACTGAAAAACATGACTTCTAACAGAAAACTGACAGCTACACCTTAAAGAAAACATCTCCTAATAGGACTCTAACTCCTGTTTATTACATAACTCTACCTTATCTTTGAAACAGTTATATGATGGTTACAACATAAGTATCACATGCTCGAAAGACATATGACATTTCATCACCACTTTACATATTAAAAAACCCTCCTAGATCAATGGAGCATAACCCTACTTTTTAGGAAAGCATGACCCTTATCCTCAAATTTTCTTTGGCTGATGACCTATCTTGATAGCACTTCCATCGAGTCATAAGTATTTGATGATAAGCTCCCTTGACATGTTGGAGGATTCCACCTATCCAAAACTGTCATTAAGATGTTCCAAAACCTTTAAAAAATGCTCACTATGTAAAAAAGACAGTTTTGTAGCGAGTTTTGGTAGCACTGAAAAATGGCTTGGCTTATGCACCAAATAACTTCGCTCCTTTGTTGTTCCATCGTGTCAATCAAGTCATGACACGTCACCACCATCAATATCCCTCCTTAAAAACTACAAAAAGTGACTTTAGAGGCAAAAAGGCTGCTACAAGTTTTTTCGTAGCGTTTTCCTGGCTTTAAGCCTAGGGAACACTACAAAACTATGTAAAAGTGAAGAAATTTCACATTTCAAGATTGTCTTCACAAATTGACCTCCAGCTACCAAAAAATGATTTTTTGCATGTAATGAACCCTCTAAAGCATATTAAATCTCAACTTATGGCTCTTGTGGTGTTTCCTCCTCATTTATGATCAGTTGAGCAATGGGCTCATCAACCACAGTCATGTTCAAACCTTTATTTTCCTACTCTTCATGGGTCAACTCCAATTGCTACTCTAGGTATTTCACTTGATCCTTCAGTGTCCTGTCCTTGGATTGCAAGTGTAGATTTACCTTTTTGATGTGCTTGACCCCTCCTCTTAGTGGCTGAGTGCACTTTATCATTTTTTCTGAATTGTCCAAGGTCTTTGAGACACTTGTGACTTTATCCTCCCAAATATTACTCATCTGTTTAAACTAGACCCTTTCAGCTCTATGCTTCTTTGCCTCTTTCTTCAAAAATGATATCTCTTCCCTTGCCTCTTTCAAATACTCCTTAAGGGTTTCTATCTCTGAATTTTCAGTGATTTTTTCTTTACCCCTCTTCTTTTTTATGATCATATATTCTTTTGAGGGTGAGGATAGGTCTATGCTGGTTGGTGGTGGCTGAGTAGTTTCACTAAAATTCTGAACCTCTTTTCTTCTTTCCATAACTTTTCTTGCATGCCTAGTCATTGGTTTTCTAGGTTGAAACATGAGTCCATCATCGTCACCTACAAATTCCAAATTTTTAGTTGTTTTTCCTTTCTTAAGCTTCCTTCCTCCCTCTACAACATCTTCAGCTTGGACAGTGGGAGTTTCTTCAATATCAATGGCATGCAAGATTTCCTCTAAGTTACCTTTAACCACTGTTTGGCTCCTTGTAACCTTCTTGTTTCTATGCTTGCTAACTGTTGGCTTCTGTTTTGCAGGTGTAGCTTTGGGTGTGTCAGACTTTTGCAAAGGCTTTGTCTCCATGCTCACTGGTTCTAATTTCTCTTCCACTAAAGGTGATGGGATATATCTAGGTTTGGGAACTCTTTTAGGAGTGGCAACATCTATTTCAAAACCACTGATGAGAAAAAAATATGTCCAATCTCTCCCTAATATCTTTAATTCCTCTAACACCAACAACTTGATCAAACCATGATGTAAAAGAGAGGTTTCATTTCCTTTTGTTTTAACTTGAACCTTATATGACATTTTAGCTAAGCTTTTGTATAAGTAAAAATGCAAGTCAAGAGACCTCTTACCCACAAAATGCAACAAAAGCCTAATGTGGTAGGAATAGACCATGTGAAATCTCCCTTCACAGGTGAAGTACTTCTTAATTATCAGTAACAACTTTGAGTATTTTTCATTCATGTAGCTCCTTGGGATAGCATTTGTGAGATCAATTTCACTATGCTCTGTCTTGATAAATTCTTTGCAGTCCTGCATGGTGAATTTGATGCCTTTAAACCATTTATCTCCTCCTCTAGGGATTCTTGTTGTTGTTGCAATGTTGTCTAGTGTGACTATGATATTTAGCATTCCCACCTTTGAAACTGATCCAATAAAACTTTTTTCAAAATCCTTTCAAGCCTACAAATGGCACCCTTGCAGCCTTTGGAAGAATTGCAAACACCCTATTCTTCCAAACACTTCCAATGCAGTTGGGTCTTCATTTAATAAATTCATGTACATGGGCTCATATCTAAGGCAGTGACCACCTTTGTTAGTCTTCTTCCTTTCAACCGTGATGGATTTATATCTTCTCAGCCTCGCTTGATTAGTGACACCTGCAACTTTTGAAAATGCCAGCAATGAGCTTGGCTCGGTGAAGAAGCTCTCCAAAAATGCAATAACATGCAAGGATAAAGTAGATAATGACACAAAGACTCAATTTGGTAATGTTTTATGGTTTCGATGACAACTCATGCCCTAATCATGACTCATGCATGCTAAAAATGGTAATAATGACCTATGGCATGACCTTGTACCTTTGAAATAACCCTAACTGACTCGAATGACATCCAACCTAACTCTTATAATAATGGACTGACACCTTGCATTGGATTTGACAAGATAGAAAGATTTTTTTTTTTCGTAGTGTGGCTAGTTCATTTTCTAATAGTTTCGCTACAAAACTATTAGGCAGTTTCATGGCGAAAACAACCATTTTACAATGTAAAACGCTACAAAAGGAGGAAAAAATGGCCAAAGTGTCGTTTTTGAATTCAAAATCTTGGGAAATGAAATATTTCAGCAAATGATGACTGATGGGACATGACATGAATTGAATGGAGGTGGGTTTGAACCTTAGGATAGGTTAAATATGAAAAAATTTAAATTTTTCTATACTAACTTGTGACAAATGAACTCTATGACCATGTCAAATAATGCTTCACTTTTTCTGAGTGATAACATCAATAATGATTGAATATGACTCCATTTGAAACTCTTTATGAGTGGACTAATAATTTTCCTATCACCTGGAGTGATTTAGTGAACAAGTTATTGATAAGACCGGATATGTTGGTTGATATGGAGGAAGAGATGCAAGTTATTAGAAGGAACTTAAAGGAAACATAGGATATGAAAAATAGTTATGTAGATCAAGATAAAACATTCAAGGAACTTCAGGTTGAGGAGCATGTGTATTTCACATTAAGTGTTGAAAATTCACCAAGAAAATGTGTGTCTAACTTATTTTTCCCTTAATTAAATTAGACAATAAGCTGTAATCTTATCTCATAACAAATTGTATTAGTTAACTAAGTGAGATATACTTAGTTAGCTCAATAATTTCGATTTGAGGGTCAAAGGTGAGGCATGTAGAGTGATTCTATTATTTTTTGCATCCAGTTGCAATTAATGAACTAGTGTAGCATGAGTTTAATCAGTTAACTCAAAATAATTGAGTTAAAATCAATTTAACTAGTTCTAATTGAGTGATGAGCTAGTGAGAGGTTTAGTGAATTAAATTATATTTAATTCACAAGTAGTGATATATCAAGTAATTTATGATTTTCTATTATTAGCTGCATGCATGTCAAATATGATGAAGACATAGTTGAGACAAATGTTAAAGGGAAGATAAATATCAGTTGTATTATTAGCGAAATGCACATGATGGATTGCGCAGTCAAGGAAGGTTGGAATTCCTATTTAATAGGAATTTTTTGGCCTAGGGATTGTGTGAACAAGGTAGGCTGGAGGTGGGCTGAAAATCGGCTATGTGTTGGTCCAATTGTGCCTAGATCAGTGTGAGACGATTGGTAGAGTGTATCGGGTTCTTGTGAGCACACATGCATTATATTGTTTAATGATTCCTTGGCTTATTATACAATAGAGATAGAGGGGTTTTTAGTAGTTTCTTTCCCTGGGAAAATATTATGTTGTGCAATTGATTTACTTATTTATTTTACTTCTATGTGATTGAGCGATCGTGATTTATATTCTGCAAATATTGTAAAAGGATTCAATATATTGTTTTAGTACATTGCATGATCAGATTGAATCCATCGGTGTAATTTATACATGGTATCAGAGCGCCAGGAATCACAATAGTGGAGAAGAAATTGATTTTGTGTTGAACAGTATTCAAAATTGCAGATACATTCTTTGGATCTAGAAGCATATCAAGATGTCTTTCAATGGATTGAGACTCAAATATGCACTCGAGGGAAGTACAAATTATATTGCATGGAAGGAAAAGATGAAGGCAATGTTGGAGGACAACGGGTTGAAGGAATTCATAGATATTGATATTCCCAAGCCCGCAACAACAGATGCCAAACTTCTTGATGCATGGCAGAAGAAGGTAGAAAAGGCAAAGAGGATATTATTAAAGGGAGTTCGAGATCATATTGTATCGAGCTTCCATGGCAAGGAAATTGCATATGCTATGTGGAAGACCTTGATAAATATATTTCAAAGCGGAAATGACCACAGAATATTGGCACTCAAGGAAAATCTCAAGAAAATAAAAATGGATAAGGGCAACACAATCTAGAAATACTTGAACAAGTTCACTCAATGTCAAGATTAGCTTGGAAGTGTTTGGATTACTGTAGCTGATGATAACTTTGTGACCCTAGCAATTCTAGGCCTTCCAAAGAGCTGGCATAGTTACCAGGACTCTGGGAATGGGAGGGAGCAGTTACCATATTGGGAGAGACTATGGTTGGATTTGGCACAAGAAGAGTTTCAGAGGAATACCGGGGATGGATCCTCATCCAAGACTGATGATGAGAAAAATTGTGCCTTGTTTGGTAAGGAAAAGAAGGGAAATGGGAAGAATTCCTATTCCAAATAAGAGATCAACAAAGAAGCCAAGAAGCGTGACATGTAAAAGGTGAAATTTTTTCACTGTCATGATCATCAACATTATGCCACAAATTGTCCACAAAAGAATAAGAACAACAAGAAGGCTCAGGGAGATGCAATGGGTGAAGCTTTGGCCTCACATTATGAGTTGGAATTCTCTCTCATTGCATGCATGGCATCAATTGTGATGGGATCTATGTGGTACTTGGATAGTGGAGCATCTTTCCACATGACTGGGAACAAATAACTCTTTAGTAGCTTGGCGGAGAAGGATCTTCGTATGCACATTGAAATGGGTGATGATGAGAGGTATAACACTACTGAGATTGGTACAATTAATTTCTAGAGATAGGCAGGTAAACCTTTCATATTAAAAGATGGCATGTATGTACCAGGTTTGAAAAATAATTTAGTTTCAACTGCTATGTTGGAGGATCTTGGATATGATTTGGTTTTTAGTGAAGGAAAGGCGTTCCTTTGTCACAAAGCCACATGACAGGTAAAGAAGATTGGGGTTCGTGTGAAGAACCTCTAAAAAATTGATGTAGATGGTTGCGTAGCATTGAGAAGTAAAGAAAATGAGGTGGTGGGTCGAGATACAAGTGAGTTATGGCACAGAAGGTTGGGTCATATACACCACAATGCTTTGAAAATCATGCAATAGATTTCTACAGGTCTTCCAAAGGGTACACTTGCACAAATAAACACATGCAAGGGATGTACCATGGGAAGAATAGAAAAATTGACCTTTCATGAGAAGTAGAATCAAGCAGCGACAATCCTTGAGAGATTTCGATAAGATGTGTGTGGATTATTCTCTATAGCTTCCACATTAAAGCACATGTATTATGTGATTTTTGTTGATGATTTATCTAGAAAGTGTTGGATATTATTTCTATAGAAGAAAGATCACATGTTATCCAAGTTTTGTGAGTTCAAAGCACTGGTAGAGAAATATATAGGGAAGAAGGTGAAGGATCTAAGGAGTGACAATGGTGTTGAGTATATCTCTAATGAATTCAAGAACTTTAGTGTTGAACAAGGAATTTAAAGAGAATTGATTTCACCTCATAACCCACAACATAATGGAGTTGCATAACGAAATAACAGAGAAATTGTGGGAGCAAAATGAGCTATGTTACATGATTAGGGCCTACCGTTGCATCTATGGGAAGATGCATGCAACGAAATGGTATTTTTGCAGAACTGTAGTCCTCATCAGATACTTTGCATGAGTACACCAGAGGAGGATTTTTCAGTTAAGAAATTGGATGTTTCATATTTTAAATTTTTTGGCTCATTTATCTATTTCCATGTGACCAAATATTCCAAGAAGAAGCTAGAACCAACAACAAAGGTTGGGATATTTGTGGGGTACACTGATACTCCCCACAACTATTGGGTCTATTTCCTGGAAAACAAGATGAAAATTATCAAGAGAGATGTTAAATTCGATAAGGAGAAAGCCAGGTGATTGTCCCTTGAGAGGGAGCTTGAATTGCATGAAAATAAGGAACTATTAGTTCCAAAGGATGAACCTCGGGATGTGGAGCACCAATAAGAAAAAAATCATGGAGTGAAAAAAAGAACTCATGCAGATCCATCCACCAGAAATGGTAGGAAGCACACCAAAGAGGCTGACAGATTGATGATAGATGCGACAGAGAATGTAGGTGCACCTACATCACAACACAAGCAGAGAAGGTCTCCAGACAGGTATACTGCATACATGCCTCTTATGAGCAAGTGTATTCTGAAAGAACCATCCTCTTTTGAGGAAGAAGTGCAGCAGCCAACATGGGTTGATGCCATGGTTGAGGAGTATGACTCCATTATTAGAAAAAATGCATGGGAAGTGGTCCCAAGAACAATGGGGAATTCAATGGTTGGATCCAAGTGGATTTACAAGGTGAAGCAAGTAGTAGATGGGAGTGTGGAGAAATAGAAGGCTAGATTTATGGCCACAGTATTCTCACAGGTGGAGGGGATTGACTATGAGGATAATTTTGCACTGGTTTCAAGGTACTCATCGATTAGATCTATCCTTGCACTGTCAGCGCAAATGGGGTGGAAGATACATTAGATGGATTTAAAGACAACCTTTCTCAATGGAATTATTGAGGAATAAGTGTACATTGAGTGGCCAAAATGTTTCGAGACCTTTGACAGGGAGTCGCATGTGTGCCAACTCAAGAGAGAATTGTATGGACTAAAGCAAGCACCTCGTGCTTGGTAGACCAGGATCGACAACTATTGCATTGGGTTGGGATTCACAAAGAGTGAAGCAGATGTGAACCTATATGATATTTTGGTTGATGGTAAGATTTTTATTATTTTACTTTATGTTGATGCCGTTATACTGACAGGTGATGAGAAGATCATAACTTCTTGCAAAGAGGATCTTGCAAGAGAGTTTGAGATGAAGGACATAGGGCTCTTATATTATTTCCTTGGCTTGGAAATATGGAAAAGATATGGGGAGATATTTGTATCTCAGGGTAAGTATGCCAAGGAGATTCTAAGGACGTTCCACGTGGAGGGAAGCAAACCCATGGAGACTCCTCTTGTAGGAAACTGGAGGAAGAAGGATTCTACTTCAGGTGAGGTAGTGGATGCTACTATCTACAACCAGCTTGTGGATATACTTATGTATTTGGTGAACACATGACTAGACATATGCTACGCAATTAACCAGCTTAGTTAAGCTATGGTTAAGCCTACAAAGCCCTTTTGGAAGGTGGGGAAGCATATTTTGAGATATATCAGGGGCACTAGAGAGTATTAATTATGTTACAGATGGATAAAGGGAGTGAAGCTTCAAGGATTCACCGATGCATATTGTGCAGGAAACCCATTAGACATGAAGAGAAAATCAGGGAGGACCTGGATCAACAAAAAATTTTGGTGTAGCAGAAATCAGAGATCAGTTTCACTAAGTTCAGCTGGGGGAGAGTACATGGCTACCGGTCAGGCTGCATGTGAGGTTATCTAGATGAGGAATATACTTGTTCGTTTTTTTGGTCATCAGATGGATCTGACGGTGATACATTGTTATAACCAAAGTTTCATAAAACTCTCAATTAATCTAGTATTCCATGACAGGTCCAAGCATATTGACATTTGGTACCACTATTGGAGTAGGTTCCCTTAGGACCGCAATTTTGGGTTAAAGATTAGTATTTCTGTTAGTTTTCAGTCATGTGTGCTTAGAAATGAATAGTCAAGGGGCATTGGTGTAGGTCAAAGCCCCTTCATGAGTTGTAATGGGTTAAAGGGTAAACTAGGGGTCTCAAACCATGGTTTGAGGACCATAGTATGAGAGCAAGAAAAGGTATAAGTAGAAGTATAGATTGAGTCGGATAAGGCAGTTAGTAACTTAAGAATAGATGAATAAATATTGATGATAGAGTTGTGAATTGAATCTGTTGTAAGCATTTTTTTCTAAAAGGATCCTACTAGATGTGTGCACAGAGACCTTAGTCCGGCTATGTACAGACCCCACTGACAGTGTGAGTGTGTCGATATGGTGAATTGTAAGGGTTTCTAAGGATTGAATAATAAAGATATGTTTTGGAAATTCTAGGTATCAAATGCATTTGTGATTCACTTCTGTGTATGAATTATGCTTCTGTGTATAATTTATGTTTCTGCATATGATTTATGTTATCTATGATTGGATTGGGTTGTGTACCTATTTTTATTGATGATGCATAATTTATTTATGATCTATTACCCTAAAGGCTAAATAGTACATTGTTAGAACAATTAAATGGATTTCAGATCTTTTTTCCGTGCTTGCGTGCAGGGTAAAATTCTGTTAATTGACCTAGGTTTTATGGTTAGGTTTTCTAAAGTGCAAGACAATCACTAATATAAATCTAACCGCTTCATTTAATTCTCTCTCATGGTGTGGAAAATTGGTTCCAGTACCCCCCCCCCCCCCCCCCCCATACTGCTTTGGGTGAAACTATGGCCTGCGCAAGTATGTCATTGCCAAAAGGGCTAGTAGTAAGAGGGTTTTGTTGGTTACGTGCTAACTCTCAACTTAGTTTAGGATCCCTCAAGCCAAAAAATGGTTATGTTTCTAGGAACGGGATAATTTTGAGAGATATTAGATGTTGTGGGAACCATTAAAGGCTAAATTAGAAGATTGGTTTGAGAAAAAGATACGCGAATTCACCATTAAGTAGAATAGAAGTAATAAGTTGTCTGCTGAAGAGTGGGAAAAGAGGTACATTTTCACAGAGGTCCATGAAATATTCTTTGTGACCTTTGCACATGAATTACAAGAGTGGTTATTAGGGTTAGCTAAGATTCAAACTTTCTGGAAGGATGATAAGATCACTCAGTGGACACCTGAGTTGATCCAATTGTTAGAACATACTGATAACACCATCACTCGCACTGTAGACCATTAGGTTGAAAACATTTTGGGTGGATTTGTGAAAAAGTTTGGAGTTGATCAATTTATGTCATATTCTGAAACAGAAACGAGGTTATTCAAAGGACTGAGAGGTAATTTGATACGCTTTCCTTCTTTCTTGATTAAGATGATATTTTGCGAAAATGGTGTCATGTCCAGTCATACTGAGCGAAGGACCCCAAACAAGTTGGAAAGAACTATGTGCAACGGAAAGTACATTTGGGTTAGCCAAATAGGTGGCAGATCGGTATATATCCCTCTGAGAAACCTACCTAATAGTGATATAGAGAGTGGTTAAGCTACTCGCACAGGAGGTAACCCTCCATCCACCCCACAATCGAACTCACGCACGGGCAGGTCATCTCCTACTCCACCTCCACCACCACCAGGAGGCGATATGGCTGCACATATGAAGCTACCCACCTTCAAGGGTGTGGAAGATGAAGACATGGATAGATTCTAGTTTGTTGTAGATGCAGTATGGACTGTGCAAAGCGTCAACACCAATGCTTTCAAAAGGGCATGCTAGCTATGGATTTTGAGGGTCGTGCATTGGATTGTTTTATGGGATATTTGAGTCAAAATGATGACCCTACTCTAGATGAGATCAGGAAATATTTGAAGAAGCAATTCAAAAAGCCAATGTCCTACTTGCAATGTATAACCGAGCTAAAATAAATCCGATAAGAGCCAAACGAATCTGTCTGGGAGGCAGATCAATGATTGAAGCACACTATCAAGGACAGAGGATTTTTCTATGATGATAAGCAACATAAAGAATGGTTTATTAACATGCTCCAGCCACATCTATGTGGCCCTATGAACCAGCATAAAATTGATTCTTAGGCTGAGGTTCTTGAAGTTTCCATGAAGTTGGAACCCACGCCCAGAACTGATGACCAATTTGGAACTCTATAAATCCATAATCAATTAGAAGCAATGCCTTTGGAAATTCAGAACCTGCATAGGGATAGGGGCAAAAAAGATTGCACAGAGGTATGGTGTATACACTGTAAAGGTTCCGGTCACATAAAAGATAAGTGTCCTATACTTCAGGATTACATACAAGTGGGAGGGTCAATTCTGTTGTGACCCAGGGATGCTGTGGGACCGAGAATTACTCCCACGATGTGGTGCGCTGACTATCAAGTGGTTGGACGAGACGACAAAAACCATTGCCCTCGATTAGGAAATTACGTACTAGAACTAAATTATAAAAGGTGTATGTTATTCTCTTCGGTTGGCCACGACGACCACCACTGTCGCACATTCGATCTGATGATAGAAAATTCCAACCTCTATAGGGTGCAAGATGAACCATCCTCACTAGCGTTCCCCTCTGGGCATGGTGGATATCCAGCTAGAGGAAGGGGGGCAGGGAGAGGTGAAGGTGTAGGTCGCGGAAGAGGACAATTGATATGCTACAACTATGGAGATGTTGATGATCTGAAATTGATTGTTAGTTAATGTTTTGCTAATATCCATTTCAGAATTAACATGAAAGTGCTTTGTTTTACTTATCATACAAGGGTTTATACATGTTCTTATGATTGAAAATTCATTAAACTTGATGAGATTAAGTGTATTTCATGAAATTAAAATAATGGAGACTAAATGTTGAACAAAAACATATAAAAACACAACAAGAACAAATAATAAAGACAAATACACAAGTTTTTGATGAAGGAGTTCACCCCTCCTAGGGTACATCTCCTTGGTCCAGCTTCATAGTGTGGGCCTTTGTATTAGCTTAAATTGTGAAAAAGTGTTGTTTATAGTCTCCTGTTTCCTCTGCAGCTTGTTCCAATGGCTTAAAAACATAAAAATCTACCAATAATGACTCTTCCTGAGCCCAAATTGGTTGCAAATTTCCCTAGTTATGGAAAAGCCAATTTTTCCTATTTTTTGTCCACTAATTCTAGAAGTTTGCCAGTTAACTCCACTAAATGTGGAGATTCAACCGAATCTAGAAAGTCCACCAAAAGCACCGCTAATATAAGCGCGCATTTAATTATCGATAAGCAAGTGTTTAGTGAGGTTAATGGGCACATTTAGCGCTAACACACACTTATCGTTAATCTCGGATTATCATGGTTAACCCATAGATTATCGTTAATAATATGGTTTTAACTGCATTTTAAAACTCTTCCAGAATATTCTTTAGCTCCTGGTCTTGACGCTCGGAAATGTAGGAGGGGGCTAGCCTACGAGGCTGGCCTTCTCCAAATTCCCAACTCCCGATGCGTGTTAATTTAAATGGTTGTGAACTCCTAATGGGGTAAGGACTGCGATGGTTGGCATAGTGGTAAGTCGTTCGTGTTGTAGGCGGGTGGTCATGGGTTCGACCCTGACCTTGCCATAAAATTTTGTTTCATATGTTGGAAATACTGAGAGGGCAGGGTGAATCAGTATTATTTTCAATTAGAGCATTAGTTAATCTTCAATTATTATCAGTGTTTGTACAATGATAGCAGCAAACAAGTGGAACGCAAATGCACATAGTTTTTAAGGTGGAAACCAACTCTGGGACAAAAACCACCTAATGCTTTTCTAATAATTATTTAATATTCAACTCCAATTGAAAATAAAGCTCCAACTTCCTAGAATCTAGAAAATCATTCTTCTCCATCTCCCACTGGATGGATGCTCCAACGCCCGAGATTCTTCAGTAGCAACTGAACGGATGCCACAACACCCAATGAGCTACAACTCACCCTAGCACCACCCTACCACCCTATAGAAGAATAAAAGAAGAATGGACTCTCGTACCAGGAAAAATGGTCCACTTTACAATGATATAGAATGATGCAGAAGAAGAATATATACTAGACCATAACCCCAGCTTTGACACAACCACCTAATGATGATCCTAGACCTCCAAGCACTGCCTCTTCAACCCTTGGTAGATAGACACTAGTACAATTTGTACAATAATGTATTTACAATGACTAAGTACAATGATACCTTTACAATGATTGTATGCAGTGTTGTCCACTTGAAGACTTCATATGATGAACTTCTTGCTATTGTTATGCACGTTGGTTGCTACTCTTGTCATGCTACCATATGTTTCACCTTTCTTTGATTTTCTGCCGTAGAAAGTCTGGTCCTTTGCAATCCTTGACAACACATGATCTAGCTTTTTCTTGCCTTCTAGGATCTCGATATTGAATCTGGTGTATCTATCTTATTTCAAATCCTCAATATCTAATTTTCGGTCTTGTAGTAGTTCTCTGAGTCATCTTTCCAATGCCACAAGTCTGACCCAATTTGGATTCTTCAAGAGAGAGTTATACCCAATTTCTCACAATGCCCTAATTATGGACTGTTTCAACTGTGCGCACTTGTACGACGTGCCACGTGTCACTGTTTCTTCATTTGGCTCTGAAATTGATAGAGAGAAAATTAAAGACTGTGTAATATCTTCTATTTTCTACGGAATTCCAATCTGATACTCAGAGAGAGAGTTATGAATATTTTACCAAGGTCACTTCTTTGAGATGAATTTCAGGAGCCTGCAAAAACTCTAACTTCCACAGATCATATCTCCAAAAATATTGATCACCTTGATCTGAAATTTTTGCTACAACTTCCTTAGGATTTCGGCTTCATCGCTTAAAAATTTCAGCTTCTGAAACTTCGTAGAAACAATGTTAGAGCGAACATGCCATGATGACCTGTTTCAGATGGTCGAATCCCTTGCATAAGGAGGAAATGAAGATCACAATTTATATGAATGCTTAAGTTGAGAGGGGCTTCAACAAGTGAACGTGGGAGGGAATTTAGGAGCATAAAAAAATATTAATTATGAATTTTCAATGAACCATGCCCCAACCCCATGGGTTTTTAGCCCACTAACTGGGGTTACAAACTTCAAACATGAATATATCTCAAACCGTGAATAATTTCATGGCGTGACATATATCAATGGAAACATCTCAACAAGTAGAAACCATAAAAAGCATTATTGACCCAGAATATATTAATTTGATAGGTCAAAATTCCCATGAAATATTGGGTTAGCCCCTGGTGCTTCTTGGGTTGATATCAATGACAACCGCTGATCAACAATATCCCCCTTTGGCATTGATGGCAACACAAGTACTCCCCCTGCGATCATGACACCTATTCCTACAACATTCTCTCCCCCTTTGACATCAATGGAAAAGCGTAACTCCCCCTGAAACACAACCATCCTGCAGAATTGTACACACTTCCACTCCCCCTGACACACAGCCGTCCTGCAGACTTGTAATCTACTTCCACTCCCCCTTTATATTCTGAAAAAGGAAAATCTAATGAGAACTTGGGATAATCCCAAGCTTCTGGCGAAGATATTCCAATGCTGGCGAATATTTAATATGTGATTCTTTTGGTGCTTCTTGGAATCTTGCTACTTGTCCAACTGCTTGCATAACATCTGGTCGGGAGGCTGCTACATATAGAATAATACTAATCATAGATCTATACAACCTTTGATCCACATCCTTAGATGAGTCGTCTATGCTCAATTTGCAACCAAGTAAAGACATCTCGAAATCACTTTGCACCTTTGTAGCAAAATTCTTACTTAGTCGATGATCATTGCTACCAATTATTGTATCATCCTCTTTAGCTATTAGACATGCTTTAGTTGCTTCATCTAGAACATATATGTCATTATCTCAACTTGCTGTAGCTAAAATTTCACCATACACACCTTTCTTGATTTCACATTTCGTGGAGTTGAATAGTATGGTGTGTCCTTTATCACACATTTGTCCAACACTGAGTAGATTGTGATTCATGTTTTCAACCAATAGAACATTCTTGGCTAGAACATATTTGCTTCTGAGAGTGACAGTACCTGATCCTATAACATTTGAAGATCCATCATTTCCAAAGGACACGGTTCCATCCTTCTTCTCTTTCAGAGATACAAATTTATTTCTATCTCCAATCATATGCGTTGAGAAACCACTATCAACATACCACACATATTTGTTCTTTTGAGCCTTGAGAGCGAGAGCAAAATTATCAGTCTTCTTCTTCTTTCATGTTCGTTCATTCTGTGGCTTCGAAGATTCTTCTGGAGGATTTTCAAGTCTGTAGTCTTTGACTATGTGTCCAAATTTTTGACATTTTTAACATTCAATATTATTTCTTAAATGTTAAAATATATTGATGTTTCGCTGAGCCCTGGGAGGTTCATATTTGACAGACCTCCTGGAATTGTATTTTTTCCTAGGGTACGTGCGACATTCTACAACTTTATGACCAAATTTTCCACGTGAATAACAGTAGCCATACAAAATATGTTGGTACCTGGATGGAAATTTTCGTCGAGGAATTGTTTTCCAAGGCTGTTCTTTCGAATCTTGTCCAATGAAGTCTACATGCATCTCAGATCTCATAGGTTCATTGTATTTTGTTGTAGAAGGTCCTGCTTCTTCTTATTTGTAACCGATGAAAGTTTTGTAGTTGTAAGATCGTTGATTGTTGATGAGTTTTTCCAATGCTCTTGAGCTGTTTGCATAGTTTTGGATAGTTTTTTTTTTCTTCACTTCCTCACGCAGCGAGAATACTTCGGCTTCTAATTCTTCCCTTTCTTGGTTTCTTTCTTCCAACTTCTTTTGAAGTGACTCTTCAATGAATTTTTGTTCTTCAAATTCAATTTTGATACCTTGAACTTGTTCTTCAAGAGTTTTGGAACGTATTTTCTCCACCTTAAGATCTTTTATAAGCTTGATTGCGTCTAAATAAAATTCGTCTGTGGTCCATCCTTCTTCTTCGTTGTTTTATAATTCTTGCTTATTGTGCTTGGGTTTATTGTGCTTGGCCATAAACTATACTCTCTCATTGGCTTCTTCTTCACTATCATTTTCTTCATCGAATGATGAGCTATCTTCTTTAGAGAGAAAGTTCCTTTTGGATCCTTGCTTGTTGAATTTCTTAAAGTCTTTCTTTCTTTTTGAGTTGCCATTAATTTTGTTTGGACATTTTGTTGCAAAATGCCCAACCTCATTATAGTTGAAACATATCAATGGAAGTTTACCTTTGAATTGTCCCTTACCAATTTGTAGTTTTCTCAGTTTCTAGATGTGAAGTACCCTCTTCTTCATCAAGTCTCATTTCATATGCTATGAGAACTCCATGTAATTCCTCTTTGCTGAGTTTGTCCAAATTTGCACTGTATTTTAAGACCGATACCTTTGGGTTGAATCTCCCTGGTAATGTTCTAAGAATCTTCCATATAATAGTCTTCTCGTCAACTGGCTCTCCCAATCCTTCCATATTATTGGTTATTTCATCAACATATTGAAAGTATGCAACAATGTTGCAATCTTCTTTCATTCTGGGTTGCTCAAATTTTGCTCTATAGATTTGAAGCTTTGCTTCTTTGACATTTGAGTCACCTGCATATATATTCTCAAGCTTGTCCCATACATTTTTGGCGGTTTTACAACCCAACACCTTATGATAAGCAGATTCAATAAGTCCACTGATAATAATATTCTTTGATTTTGCATCATTTACCAAATTCTTCTTACCTTGTTCATCCGTGGTTGATGTAAATCCATTTTGAACAGTGTCCCATACTTCGTAACCTTGCGCCAAGAGATAGACATCCATTCTTCATTTCCAAAGTGCATAATTATTTTCATTGAATAGAGTTACACCATTCTTCGTATTCTCCATGACCTCCTTCCAACTGTTAAACTACTATTGAAGGAACCAAGCTCTGATACCAATTTTTGGAAACACTGAGAGGGGGGGGGGTGAATCAGTATTATTTTCAATTAGAGCATTAGTTAATCTTCAATTATTATCAGTGTTTGTACAATGATAGCAACAAAAAAGAGGAACACAAATGCACACAGTTTTTAAGGTGGAAACCCACTCCGAGACAAAAACCACCTAATGCTTTTTTAATAATTATTTAATATTCAACTCCAATTGAAAATAAAGCTCCAACTTCCTAGAATATAGAAAAGCATTCTTCTCCAGCTCCCACTAGATGGATGCTCCAACGCCCGAGATTCTTCAGTAGCAACTGAACGGATGCCCCAACACCCAATGAGCTACAACTCACCCTAGCACCACCCTACCACCCTATAGAAGAATAAAATAAGAATGGACTCCCGTACCAGGGAAAATGGTCCACTTTACAACGATATAGAATGAGGTAGAAGAAGAAGATATACTAGACCATAACCCCAACTTTGACACAACCAACTAATGATGATCCTAGACCTCCCAACACTGCCTCTTCAACCCTTGGCAGATAGACACTAGTACAATTTGTACAATAATGTATTTACAATGACTAAGTACAATGGTACCTTTACAATGATTGTATGCAGTGCTGCCCACTTGAAGACTTCATATGATGAACTTCTTGCTACTGTTATGCACCTTGGTTGCTGCTCTTGTCATGCTACCCTCTGCTGCACCTTGATTTTCTTTTCTGCCATAGAAAGTCTGGTACTTTGCAATCCTTGACAACACATGATCTACCTTTTTCTTGCCTTCTAGGAGCTCGATATTGAATTTGGTGTATCTCTGTTATTTAAGATCCTTAATATCTAATTTTCGGTCTTGTAGTAGTCCTATGAGTCATCTTTCCAATGCCATAGGTCTGACCCAATTTGATTCTTCAAGAGATATTTATACCTAATTTCTCACAATACCCTAATTATCGACTGTTTCAGCAGAGCGCACTTGTACGACGTGCCACGTGTCACTGTTTCTTCATTTGGATCTAAAATTTATAGAGAGAAAAGTACAAACTGTGTAATATCTACTTATTTTTATGGAATTCCAATCCGATACTCAGACTTCAAACATGAATATCTCTCAAACCATGAAGAATTACATTGCGTGCCATATATTAATGGAAAAATCTCGACAAGTAGAAACCATAAAAAGAATTATTTACCCAGAATATATTAATTTTATAGGTCAAAATTCCCATGCAATATTGGGTTAGCCCCTGGTGCTGCTTTGGTTGACATCTTTGACAACCGCTAATCAACAGCATAAACCTTTGAATCCGGCCGTAGTATAAAATTTGGTTTATAATGTACATTGTTGATATATATGTTGCGCTTGTGGTATGGTTTTGTTGAGGCCTCTAGATTCCGCTACCAAACCATGGTGGAAAACCACCCGGTCCGGACCTTAAAGCAACTCCTTTTCCATTTGGTGTAGTGGCTCCGACTGGGGATAATGGGACCATTTTCCCAATAAGGATGATTTTGATGGCGTTGTGAATATAGCATGCAAATGGATAATGATTTTAATCTATATGCATCTATCTAAACTATTTAATCTAATATATACCTGAGGTCTTTTTCCTTTATGTGATCTTAAATGATATCTTTCAATTATCAGTAATATAGATCATTTAACAATTGAAAGAGATGAAAATTATGTAAAATTATTCTTCTAACAATGTATTTTTCATAGAAGAATTGTGAAAGAAATATCGCATTTATTAGTGTGATTACATGTTCAATAAGAAACCATATCTAAATATTAGAACATAAGTGCATGTAATATTTATATATGATGACATTTCAAATATATAATGCAAAAAAATATGAATGTCAATCTATGAAGTAAGACTTAATAGAAGTGAATAGAAGTACCATATGTATGAAGTTATACTCATGTAAACTGACAGCAATGAATCTTCTCCTTCCCACTTTCAAGAAATTTAAAGAGTACAGTAGTGCAACATCAGTTAAATTGCTTTAATTGTCAAAAGATAACAGATGTGTTCCATTAATTCATCAAAGCATTCACAAAATTACAATAGTGCATTCATTGAAAATGTTTTTGACAAATTTATGGACCCTTCTCTAAATGAATGAGAAGGATTTAAATACTAAAATAACTATAAACTAAAATAGCTTATTACAAAAATATAGAGGAGGTTTCAAACAACCTTCCTCATAAAGCTAAATTAAACTACAATCTAGGAAACTAAACTAACAATTTTTATTTATGAGTTCTGCCCTTTCTTCTGAATGTGATCATGAAGTTGACAAATATCTAACATTGCTTTGATTTGAGCTAGCTACAATATCCTTGATCTAATCTGTCCCTTGAAAATAGAATTTGAGAGTACTGACTGGGATCTCTTCGTTGAATCTGTGAGAGACTGTAGAGTCTAATGTTGATGATAAGGTTTGATCAGAATATTCCAATAATTTTCTAGATCAATATTTTTTACCTTTTTAATAATTTCCTCTTGTGTATATGCTCTCTTCTTCCACTGTGTTTCCACCTGTCTTGTTTCTGAGAACACATTAGATGTGTTCTCCTTGAGAAGTTCTACTCTAGATTGTTGTTCATACATAGATTCAATAATATCACTTGATATCTTGGATGTCTTCCCTGCTGCTTTCTCTGCCTGTTTGATTTGCGCTTCCTATTCTCTTAATATAATTTATTTTTGAAGCTTATCTACTTGAGGTAGATCAACTTCCTTCCCTGAATCTGACACTTTCTATTGGATGTGTTCTTTAATTTTCTTCTCAAGTCTTTCACATTCAAGTCTCTGAATTCCTAGCTGCCGGATTAGTATTTTATTTGAATCACAATAAGAGTCAATTATAGAAGCTTGATGACAAAATGCTTCTTGTTATTTCTTAAAATTAGAGTTTAAATCCAGTGCTTCTTTCATAAATTTCTCTAATTGTGGTTGTCTTTGTAACTTAGTTGCTGCTACTTCCAGTTGTGCTTGTTTTTCTTTAATCTCTGTCTGATGCTGCAATTTAAGGTTTTCAACATCTTTATGAAATTGGGCTGTGATTACTTTGACTTGCTCACTGGAATTAGATTTCTCTTGATTCACAAACTTCTCTAGTTCTTGTACTCTAGATCCCTTTTGTTTTATAAACACTCTAACCTCAGTAGGTTTATCAACAATAGCAGTAGCATATGCCTTTGCATACTCTGATAATTTGGTTAGATGTTCAGTAGGATCATATGAGGAATATTTCCATAATACATAAACTAATTTATCTGTAGGTTTTGAATTTGTTTCATCAATTCTCCTCCTTTTGTTTCTTTTAACTACAGCCTTATAACTAGAACTATATAAAATATCCAATGAAGGAATATCTTCAATTTGTAGAACTATCTGATCTATAGGGTAGGTTGATATGATTTATTTATCATGCATTGCTATAACTCTTTGTATTGGATTAATAGTTTCCACTATCTTTTGGGAGTGTTCATGTGTTTGTAAACTCGTTGCCTGATCAGTATTGGGATTCTCTTTAGGAGTTTTTATTGCTTTGGAAAACTCCTTCCATTCATCTATAAGATATTTTGTTTGTGGTGAACTGGACTAATCTATTATATTATGATTGTGTTGAATTGTTCGAGAATCTAATTCTGTTCCATTATTTCTCGTTTCCTCTAGCATCTCTATCTCATGAATTACTTGGTTAATTATCTTTTCTAATATTTCCTTTTAAGATTCAGATTCATTTTCAGGTTGATCGAAATCATGAGATTTCTGTTGTGATTGACCTGATTCATCTTCAGACATATTTTTTAATTATTTATCCACGTTAACACTTGGAGTGTGTTTATTTTCATATTCAATAGTTAAAAAATTGAGAGGAACTTTCTCTAGTCTCATGTTTTTATATGTTTGGAAAGCTTCAAAATCATCTCGACTTAGTTGACTGGACACATACTTGATAATATTTGAAAAGTTTTCCATGCCCTGGAAGAGATCATCAAATCCATCTTCCTCTTTTACAAAAGGTTTTAACTTAAGCTCTGTGATGTAATTTTTAATTAAATCATTTGGATCATCTAACCTTTTTTGCATTATTGCCAATTTCAATAAATTAATGTTGGAAACTTCCTTATAAGTATGGCCGACGTCAAACAGTGCAAAAGAGCTACACTGTAAAGGGTAATTAGGCCAACTAGATTTTTTACCATCTTTCAGCTATTTCGTGACACCATTAACAAGCTCATAGGCTATTTCTCTTGCAAGTAACTTATCGAGAACGTAATAGGGTAAAAATGGGGTGAAGCATAACTCCCGAATACTCTAAAATATGTGAAATTCTCCTCTGCAAACCATCTAGCTACATAAATAATGTCTGAATTGGCTTCTTCAGAAACCTTAGGGGCCTTTTTATTGAAAATCATCTAGTGCACAGGCAATATGACTCTGTAACATATTTTATAGAAGTGAAGGTGGAAGTTTGAATCCCAAAGTTCTCTGGGGTGAATGTGAATTGGGCTAGGGTCTTGAGTAGTCCATTTCCATCCCATGGTAGGAAAACTAGAAGAAAAACAGATAGCATCCATGACATAGGAAGACATATAAAAGGGGGTATTTCTATGGATTAAATACTCCTTTTATTCCTATATTCAGTAATGTACTTGGCTAGATTATCGGATAAAATGTTTTCCCAATTCAAGATTGATGAACTGACGATTGCGTCGATCAGGGGAACCCATTCTTTTGAGAATCTGGAGCTATCAGGTCTGGAAAATAGTTTACATAACATACCTACAGCATAACAGTAAGGGTTAGGAATTTGGGAAATTGGGTAAGTACCAAACTTATCTTTCTTCAACTTTACCTGTTCGTCCTTCCATTCTTTGATGACTTTGATAAGATCTGGATGTTCTTCTCTAAAGCTTTTAAAAAGTATTTATCATATTTCTGTTGCGGGGGTGGTAGATGATACATTGTTGTTAAATATTCTGTTCTAAAAGAGCCCATAGTTTCTCCCTTCAAATTCTTGAATATTCTATCTTCAATGTCTAAGTGATCAATTTCCCACTTAGCGATATCCGTGTAAGGGAGAATCTTTGGTCTTGCAGCTATTCTGTGAATGTATGAGCATGCAACGCCAAAAATAGTTATGTCAGAGGTAGATGTCGTTCCTGTTTAAAAAAATTTGGTTATCGCCCTTGGTCCTTCACTTTCAAAAAGCTTACACATTTCCTCCCATGTCGATTTCTGCAATATTTTTTGTAGATAGTATCTGAAAATAAGGGAGAAATTTCTGTATCTTCAGTAGATGATGTTTGAGAAATCTCTTTGCCCTTTTTTCTCATTTTACTCTTCCTCAATCCGTTAATTGGTTTCCTGAAAACAGAGAAAATTTTACAAGTATAGAGAATCAAAGAGAAAAATCTATCATTTATTTCAAACATACGCAAGAAGATATAAATCTATTAAGATATAACATCAATCATCAATCATAATCTCTGAATTAATATCTCATCCACCTTCACGCGTAAGATATATCAATCATTTTAAAGTCGTTAAGATCTTGAATTTCATTTTGATATGACACAAGTTACTTCACATGATTAATCTATTTAATGTCGTCGGCATGTGTATCGAAAGTCATAATTTATAAACATTCATAATACTTACCCTTAAATATTGTGAAATGCGATCTGCGCAAATCGCAGATTGCAACTTTTATAGGATAAAAATTTGGCATATGTTATTAAGTTATGCAAAATGCGAATTTCCCTTTTTTGAAAAACTTAAATGACTGCAATAGCCGAAGGTTTTATATTCATTTCTTTATTTTCTCGTCAGGTCTGCGAAGTCGCAACTTATATCAATTTGCTTTTAATGTTTTTTGATTGATTAAGTGAAGTGCGATAATGCAAATATAACGGTGATTGAATTTTTTTCAAAGTTAAAAAATTTCTTTGGAAAAGTTGAGCACATATCACGGCTCCCATATTTTAAAATAAGTATTTTAAATTGGTAAGATATGTGACCTGCGATGCGCTCAAGAAAAATAAAGCGGAAAACTTTTTTAAAATTAAATATCTATTTTCTAAGTTTTTTGTTTAAAAAATTAAAGGAATTTCCTATCTATTTCTAAAGGGTCCATATTTATAAAAATAAATGGGGGGTTTTTGTATAGCACAACAATTGGTGATTCACTTGGGCGAACCAGATATCTTGGATAATTTTTTTTGAAATTTCTAAGTTTTTTTAGAAAAAAAAAAAAATTGTAGGAATGAAATTTCAAATAAATAATATCTTACTAAGCAATGAAAGTTTCTCTTATTCACTATTCATAATAATTCCTCTATTAAAGATACAAGTATGAAAATATATATCAGTCCTTACTTCGTTTAAAAGGATAAATTAGGTGGCCTTTACAGATCACCTTTATAAAAATTTACTCTTTTATCACAAGTAGAGCCTCTATTCCAATAGGCAATTTAAGCTTTTGGCAGGGTTACCTTTTACCCAACAATGATTCATTGTCCCATCCAGTATTTCTTATAATTTTTAGAAGTAAATTATAGCCTTTGATAATTTTCTTTTATATATTATTTTATTTACTTAAAATCCATTGTCTTGGCTTGGTAATTAATGATGACAATTCCACTCACTAGTAGTAATTAAGCTGATCAATCTGGCTCTTGATGAGACCCCTTGTCCGTTTTATATAATCTCAAACAATTACCCTGTTTTCGTAGGCAGTATTGGTAATGTCAGTTTAATTATTTCCTTATGAACATGGTAAACAAGCTCGTGATGAGACTTATTATCTTTTAAGTCTTTCTTCTAAGTATAATATTTTTATTTTCATTTGAATTCCTTTCGAAAATTTATAAGTTTTCCCGGATGGGATGAATCATTGGTCTTTTTAAGATTCTGGATTATAATTTTTAGTTTCATATTGCTTTTCTATAAACAGGTCTTTACTATGTTAAAGTTTCTTTTCTTGACTGATAATAAAATATTAATTCTATATGTTGGGTGTGGAGCCTGATTATATTGTTTACTTCGTATCACAGCATTGGACCCCTATACCTTAAATGGGGAGGCAACACCGCCCGTAATTAATCGCTGCCATGGGGGGTCCAGGGGGGGCGGCAGCGACTTTATGGAGCCTCCCCTGGCGAGGGGTTTTAGGGGTAGCGCCCTCGAAGCTAAAAAAAAGATGTAAAATTGCCTTGTAAAAGTATAGTAATTTCTAGTCAATCTGGGCCATTCATTAGGCAGATGATATGATGGTATAAATTGTGTTTAGTTTAGGGTTTTTTTCCCTAGAAGGCAACCCCTCTCTTTGTATGAGGGTATTGTATTGCGGCTGTGTATTACATGTGTATTCTCTGAGCAGGAAATATATAGGGAGACTATGAGAGAGAATAGAGGATATTACAGTAGATCTGTTGTAGGTTTTGTCTCTTCATTTTTGCTGGATAATAGAAAGGAAGGACTGGCTGTTCGAGGTGGACATAGCCCAAACTGGGTGAACCACGTGTATCTGTGTCTCTCTGGTTTTATGTTCTTTCTGTGCTTGTATTTTCTGCATATTTTATGTGTTGCATTGCTCCATAATATATAATTTTCTAACAACTGGTATCATAGCCGAAGGTATATTTTGTTGATAAACTCGCAGGAAAGAAGGGTTCATGGTTTGAGTGGGAGTAATGGCGGAAGATGGTAAGTTTAGGGTCGAGAAATTTAACGACCAAAACTTCCCGCTGTGGAATATGCAGATGGAAGATTATCTGTATTAGAAAGATCTGAACCTACCATTGAGCGGAAAAACAAAGAAGCTGGTAGCCATGACAGACATGGAATGGAACATTCTTGATAGAAAGGCACTCGGAACAGTACGGTTGTGCCTTGCGTCAGTCGCCTTCAATATTTCAAAGGAAACAACAACAAAGGGTTTGATGCAGATGTTGGTGAAACTATATGAAAAACCCTTGGCCTCAAACAAGGTATTTCTTATGAAATGACTATTTAATATGAAGATGTCGGAAGGTGGATCTGTTGCAGACCATTTAAATGATTTTAATACAATTACCAATCAGCTAAGTTCTGTAGGGGTAAACTTTGATGATGAAGTTAGAGCTTTGTTATTCTTGTGCTC
This sequence comes from Pinus albicaulis, assembly GCA_034641835.2. Taxonomy (NCBI): domain Eukaryota; kingdom Viridiplantae; phylum Streptophyta; class Pinopsida; order Pinales; family Pinaceae; genus Pinus; species Pinus albicaulis. Next base: position 674,627,280 of record CM076574.1, on the reverse strand, counting down.
ATTTCCAGAGAGTTGGAATGATTTAGTAATGGCCATTAGTAACTATGTCTCTGGATCTAGTACTTTAAAGTTTGATGATGTTGTTGGTGCTATCCTTAGTGAGGAAATGCGATGGAAAAGCTTCGGTGAGACATCGGGTAATGGTTTGAGTGCAGAGTCTAGGGGAAGGAGAATGGAAAGAGGAAAGAGCTCAGGATATCATAGTAAATCAAGAATAGTCAGATCCAAGTCTAGATCAGGGATAGTGTGCTGGAAATGCGGAAAGAAAGGACACCTAAAGAAAGACTGTAGATCTCAGAAGGGAAAAGAAGGAGATGCACAACAGGAAAACAATCATGAAGAAAATGTGATAGGTGATGTGTTATAAGATGCTTTGATTCTTTCTTTCGACAATGTTATTGATTCTTGGGTTGTAGATTCAGGGGCCTCATTCCATGCCACAGCTGATAAGAAGTATTTTCATGACTATGTTGAAGGAGATTTTGGACAAGTCTGTTTGGGTGATGATAAACCTTGTAAAATTGTTATAATGGGTAAGGTTATTGTAAAAAAACAGAATGGAAACCAATAGATATTAAAGGAGGTAATGCATGTTCCAGATCTAAAAAAAAAATTGATTTCAATAGGGTAGTTAGGCGGTGAAGGTTGTGTGACAACTTTCACAAATAAAGCTTGGAAGGTCACCAAAGGAGCCCTGGTAATAGCAAAAGGTGAAAAGGTTGGTACATTGTATTTATGCAATGGTATTTCTAACTCTGTTAATGCTTTAACTTCGAAAGGAGCAGATGCAACATTATGGCATCATAGGCTTGGATACATGAGTGAGAAGGGGATGAAGATTCTTCACTCAAGAAATTTGTTGCCAGGTTTGAAGAATGTTTATTTGGATTTTTGTGAAAATTGCATTTATGGAAAACAAAAGAGAGTCAGATTTCTCAGAGTTGGGAAAGAAAAGAAGAGCAAAAAATTGGAGCTTGTGCATACAGATGTATGGGAACCTGATCAGGTATCATCTCTCGGTGGCTCTCGCTATTATGTTACGTTTATTGATGATGCAACTAGAAAAACTTGGATTTATTGTACTCAAAATAAATCTAATGTATTTGATACTTTCAAGAAATGGAAAGCTTTGGTTGAGATTGAGACAGGAAAGAAGTTGAAGTGTCTCCGATTAGAAAATGGAGGTGAATATTGTAGTAAAGAGTTTGATAGGTATTGTTAAGAGCATGGAATTCATAGAGAAAAGACAGTTCCAAGAACACCACAAGAAAATGGTGTGTCAGAAAGGATGAACAGAACAATCATGAAGCATGCAAGGTGCATGAGATTTCATGCAGGATTGCCTTTACAATTTTGGGCAGATGCTGTAGATATTGTTGTTTATCTAATAAACAGAGGGCCTTCAAGTTCCTTGGATGGTGGTATTCCAAAGGAAGCATGGACATGTAAAAAGGTAAACTACTCTTTTTTAAAGCTTTTTGGTTGTGAGGCCTTTGTCCATATTAATAAAGAAAATAGAACAAAGCTTGAGGTAAAATCAAAGAAATGTACCTGTATTGGATATGGTGTTAATGATTTTGGTTATCTCTTATATGATTATGAAAATCACAAAATCATTAGGAGTAGAGATGTAATATTCAATGAAAAGGTATTGTATAAGAATCAGTTGCAGGAAAAGAAATAGGAAAAAGAAAGCAATGAATACACAATTCTTGATGAGATAACTGAAAAAGTAAAGGTGCCTGAAAATAATAATAATCAACAACCACAGCAGCAGCAACCACCACAACAGCAACAGGCACCTCAAACACCTGAAAGTGGTGTTAGAAGATCTACCAGGATAAGTATACCACCTAAACGATACTCTCCTTCATTATATTATTTATTTTTTATTGATTCTGGTGAACCCGAATGTTATGAAGAAGCAATGTAGGTTGAAAGCAGGAAGAAGTGGGAGCTAGCCAAGGAAGAAGAGATGGACTCCTTAATGCATAACCAGACTTGGGACTTAGTCAAGTTGCCTGCAGGTAAAACTACGTTGCAGAATAAATGGGTTTACAGGCTGAAGGAAGAAGATGGAGGAAAATAGAGGTATAAAGCTAGACTTGTGGTAAAGGGGTTTGCACAGAATAAATGTATTGATTTTGATGAAATATTTTCTCCTGTTGTTAAGATGACTTCAATCAGAACTATTTTAAGTCTTGTAGCAGCGGAATATTTACATCTTGAACAGTTAGATGTAAAGACAACATTTCTCCATGGAGATTTGGATGAAGAGATATAAATGCAGCAACCAGAAGGATATGAGGTCAAAGGGAAAGAAAAATTGGTGTGCAGGTTAAAGAAGAGCTTGTATGGCTTAAAACAGGCTCCAAGGCAGTGGTATCTAAAATTTAACAAGTTTATTTCTGAACAAGGTTATACTAGATGTCACTTTGATCATTGTGTTTATCTGAAAAATAAAAATGATGGCAACTCTATTATATTGTTATTGTATGTAGATGACATGCTTGTTGCAGGGTCTAACATGCAGGAAATAAATGTGCTCAAACCAAAATTGGCAAATTCATTTGCAATGAAGGATTTGGGAGTTGCAAAACAGTTCCTTGGTATGAGAATAACCAGAGATAGGAAAAATAAAAAATTAACACTATCTCAGAATGAGTACATACAAAAGGTGTTGAAAATATTTAATATGCACAATGAAAAACCAGTTAGTACACCTTTTTCTAGCCATTTCAAACTTAGTAAGGAGATGTGCCCAAAGACCCAAGAAGACATGGATTATATGTCTAAAGTTTCATATGCATCAGTAGTTGGAAGCTTAATGTATGCAATGGTTTGCACAAGGCCTGATATTGCACATGCAGTGGGAGTTGTAAGCAGGTACATGAATAATCCAGGAAAAGAACATTGGATGGCAGTAAAATGGATTCTCATATATTTGAGAGGTACCACAAATCAAGCATTATGCTTTGGTGGTTAAAACATTTCTCTACAGAGATATGTTGACGCAGATATGGCAGGTAACAGAGATAACAGGAGGAGCACTACAGGATATTTATTTACTGTAGGTGGAACAACTGTCAGTTGGGTTTCAAAAATCCAAAGTGTTGTTTCACATTCAACAACAGAAGCAGAGTATGTTGCTGCCACAGAGGCTAGTAAAGAAATGATTTGGTTACAAAGCTTTATGGATGAATTGGGTAAGAAGCATGATATGAGCACGTTATACAGTGATAGAAAAAGTGACATTCATCTTGCAAAGAACTCAACATTTCATTCCACGACTAAACACATACATCTCAAGTACCATTTCATATGGTCATTATTGGAAGATGGAGAGTTGAAGCTGGAAAAGATACACACTAGCCAGAATCCTGCAGATATGCTAACAAAATTTGTAACTAGGGAGAAACTGAGAATGTGCTCAGTTTCAATTGGTCTTCAAGGACGATGATGAAGATGAGAAACAACCAGGTCCAAAGAGGAGTCATTTTCCAGCAAATGAAGTAGCAATGGAGTTGCTACAATCAGTCTCCAAGTGGGAGATTGTTGGGTGTGGAGCCTGATTATCTTGTTTACTTTGTATCACAGCATTGGACCCATGTACCTTAAATGGGGCAGCAACACCACCAGTAATTAATCGCTGTCGTGGGGGGTCACTTTATGGAGCCCCCCCTTGGTGGGGGGTTTCGGGGGCAACACCCCCAAAGCTAAAAACATATGTAAAATTGCCTTGTAAAAGTATAGTAATTTATAGTCAATCTGGGCTGTTCATTAGGCAGATGATCTGACGGTAGAAATTATGTTTAGTTTATGGTTTTTTTCCCTAGAAGGCAACCCCTCTCTTTGTATGAGGGTATTTTATTGCGGCTTTGTATTACATGTGTATTCTCTGAGCAATAAATAGATAGGGAGACTTGAGAGAGAACAAAGGATATTACAACGGATCTGTTGTAGGTTTCGTCTCTTCATTTTTGCTGGATAATAGAAAGGAAGGACTGGCTGTTTGGGATGGACGTAGCCCAAACTTGGTGAACCACATATATTTGTGTCTCTATAGTTTTATGTGCTTTGTGTGCTTGTATTTTCCACATATTTTATGTGTTGCATTGCTCCATAATATATAATTTTCTAACACTATATAAAGGTGAGAGTTTATCAAAGAATAAATGATTTCAAGGAAATTCCATTTTTCAGAAAAAATAAAATCAAATTGTATTTCTAAATCTTTTGATTATTTCCCTAACATTTTTTTATTATTTTTTATAAAAAATCAAAGAAAATCATCTGAGATTATATTTGAAAAGCCAAATATTAATACTAAGCAACTTTTATTTTCTTAGAAAAAGAAAATAAAAAGACACTAGTATACAAGGATAGAAGGGGTTACCTTCTATGAGAAATATTTTTTTAAAATATGTCCATTAATAGGCAAAGAATCCTTTTTCCTGATAGATATTACAATAAAAATATTGATGGGCCAATTTCTTCAATAATTTGAAATGGACCTAACTAGATTTTTTGAAGCTTCGTGTGTTTACCTTTTTCCTCATGCGCTTTGTCCCATTTCGATACCAAATAACCAATTTGAAAATTCTTTGGAGTGACAGAAGTTGAATCAAACGAGGCTTTTATTATCTATTGATGATGGACGTGAATTTGTTTGCCTTTTTCTCTTTCTTCTTCTAACTTAAGAATTTGATCTTGTCTAAGTTGTAAAGAAGAAGTAGGAGTTTCATCAATGAATTGAACTAAGGAAAGAGAGGGAGTAACTACGTTGGTGGGAAGTAATACTTCTTTTCCACAGATAAGATTAAATGGAAAAGTACCAATAGAAGCTTTCTAAGTCATTCGATCTGCCCAAAGAGAAAAAATTAATGAATTATGCCAATTTCTTTGATTCTGATCAACAGTTCTTTTGATTATACTAATCAGGTTCTTGTTGGTGGATTCTGCTAAACCATTTCCTTGTGGATAATAATTTGCAGAATATTTTAATTTAAAACCTCTTTTAATTGCAAATTCTATCATAGCAGTTCCAGAGAAATAAGGTGCATTATCAAACATCGAAGCAGTAGGTAAGCAAAACCTGGTTATGATATTTTGATCAATGAAATCAATGATATTTTTTGAATTAGCTACTTTTAATGGAATTTCTTCCACCAAATTGGTAAAGTAATCTGTAGATGAGAGAATATATCTATGCTGTTTGGAAGGGTTAGGAACAATATCACCAATTATATCTAATCCCCATTACTCAAATGGTTGTTCAATGTTGACCGGTTGTAATGGGAATGTTGGCTTTCTTTGTCTTCCAGATGTACTATGGCATACTTTACATTTTCTTTTATATTCATGGGCATCTTTGAAAAGTGTAGGCCAATAGTAACCTGCATGCAAGATCTTATGTGCTGTTGTATTTCCTCCAAAATGTCCTCCAATTGGTCCATCATGGAGTTCTTGCAAGACCTTCTCTGCCTCAGATTTTTCTAAGCATCTTAGAAGTACAGAATCGGAATTTCTTCTAAATAAAACATCATTGACTAGCTCATATTATTTAGCTTTTAATCTGAGATCTTGTTTTGCCTTGTAACTGAGATGATTTGGAGCATATCCATTCTTCAAATAAAATATAAGATCAACATATTGTGACTCTGAATCATTAAGGCTTACCTCTAATATTTGCACATGATTACCCGAATCTTCTTCTGCTAGAAAATGTGATGCTCCTATAAGAATTCTGTAAAAACCTTGACCTCTAATAGTTTTAGAGGGTTTAATTTATACATCATATTCTTGTAACGCAGTTACCCAGTTAGCTCTTTTTTCTCCTAATTATTTCTGCATCAAAATTTGTCTTACTGCAAAGAATTGAAATATGATTTTTATATGAGAATTTAGGACAAAAAGGTCTAAAATTTTTTATGGCCTTAAAAACAGGAAATTCATGCTTTTCAACAGATGTGTGATTCAATTCTTCACCTTGTAAATTTGAACTAAAGAATGATATCAATGCTTCTATTTTTTGGTCATTCAACTGTGTTAAAATAGCTGCATATGATGTATTCGATGAAAAAGTGTCTAATGTAAATGGATTAAGAAAATTGGGGGTGGTCAAGAATGGAGCATTGACAATTGACTATTTAATCAATTCAAATTTTTCTCTTTCATTATGTCTCCATTTAAAGATTTTTTTTTTTTTAATCATGTTTTGTGATGGTAAAACTATTTGAGAAAAATCAGGGACAATTCTCTTAACAAAATTAATTTGCCCAAGGAAAGATTTCATGGTTTTCTTTTTATGAGGGAAAGAAATTCCTTTAATTTCATCAATTCTTTTAGGATCAATATAGATACCATTTTTTGACACAATAAATCCTAAAAGTTTTCCTTCATCTAAATTAAAAAATGATTTCTTTGGATTTAATGAAATACCATACCTTTTGCATCACTAAAAGACCTGCTTTAGGTCATTCACATGATGCGTTAAATGTTTAGAGAAGACGGTAATGTCATCTAAATAAATAACTAATGTTTTATTTATAAGTCCCCTAAAAGCTATGTTTATGGCTCTTTGAAAAGTGGCACCTGCATTCATCAATCCAAGCGGCATTTTCTAATAAGCATAAGTTCCCCACTTAGTTCTGAACGTAGTTTTCAATCTGTCATCTAGATGAACGCGAATCTGATTGTAACCTGAAAATCTATCTAGAAAAGACATGAGCTCAGAACCAACTACTTTCTGCAATACTTGTTCCATGGTTGGTAATGGAAAATTATCCTTCTGACAATCTTTATTTAAATTTCTAAAATCAATGCAAATTCTAATATCACCATTCTTTTTCTTGACATGTACCATATTTGATACCCATTTAGAATGTCTAACTGGAAAAATGATTTTTTCCTTGAAGATTTTATTCAATTCAGTTTTAATTTGATTTTCCAAGTTTGGATGAATCTTTCTCAATTTCTGTTGTATGGGCTTTTCCTGTGAGATCATAGGAATCACGTGTTGAATTTCAGAAGTATCGTATGTTTTAAGATCAGAACAATCCCAAGAAAAGACACTTTTGTACATCCTAAACAATCTGATGAATGATAATCTTTCTTCGGAAGATAGACCAAGACCTAGATTTATATTTTGAGGTTTTTCTTCACTTCCAAGATTAACTAGCTCAAATATTAAGGTAGAACTTTGTGTTTTTGAGTTAGTTAATCTTTTAAAACTATTCTTTAGACCATATAAGTCCTCTAACTTGAAAAAAAAAAATTGGAATAGGATTTTCATCTTGTTCTTTTTTAATCTGAGTGTCATGTTCATTTTCATCCATGATTTGATTATTATAATATTCTTCAGATGTTAAAAAATATATGATATCTGAGTCATTATTGAATACTTTCCAATTAGTGATATTATCAGGAATATATGGTTTTAAAATCAATTCAATAGAAAATCTATCAGGACTAAATTCTTGGGATGGAATTAATTTTGAGGATACATTAGCGAGTAAATCTACACTAGCATTTTGTATTCTAGGTATAGAAGAAATGTTGAAGGCTAAGAAATGAGCAGTTAATTCTTGGACTAATATTTGATAATGTTTTAAGTGTCCAGAATTACAATGGATAATATCCCTCACTTGCCTAACTATGGTTTCTGAATCTCCTAAAACCTTCAGATGTCTGATATTCATATCAATAGCTTTTAATAAACCTTGAACTAATGCTTCATACTCGGCTACATTTTTGGTACAATCAAATTCTAATCAGTAGGCTAACATAATATTTTCTCCGTTTATGTTTATTAAAATGCAACCTGCTCCTGCACCGTATTCATATTTAGAACCATCAAAATAAAGGGTCCAAAACAAAGAATTAGCTATTTTTTTATTTAAAAAATTAATACATCTAGAATTATCTGGCTGGGAAAAATTCTCAATATGAGATACAACTGTGTTATCAAATAAAGGTGATGGTTGAGCATTAAATTTTCCTAAAAATGACTATGTGGAGTAGTTTCCAATAATGTTATTATTTAAGGCTACTGGCTCATTGAGTTCGTCAATATTTGTCACCGTATGCTTCATAAAATTTTCACGGTCAACTCGAATTTGGTTTGGCTTTCCATTATGTGGTAACCACATATGTGACCAGTCTGTTGAAAAATGACCATGAAGTTTCTCAGACCAGTCACCATAAAATTTAGGAATATCTTCCACCAAAATATCAATTATCTAAGCAACTTTGGGATTTGATGAAAATCTGATGGAAACAGAATTTAATTCTCCTACCACTTCTACTCTAGTTCTGTCAAGTTGTACTATATGGACTGGAGAAATCTGAGGAGTTATGTTTAATTTCGCACAAACTGATTTTGGCATTATATTCGAAGAGACCCCTAATCCTATTAAACAATTATGAACATTTTTGTTATAGATCTCATAGGTTAAGAGAAATGGAGGAGTATGAGAGATGGATCGATCACGTATCATAATTAAGTCTGAAGAATCTACTTTTATTGAAGGAGAAGGTGTCTTACCCATTTCATTATCATCTTGAATTATGATTGAAGCAAGTAAATGTGAAGCAGGAATGACTTTTAAGTCTCTAAGTAAGATTTTTTGTTGTTGCTTCAATTTGGTAAGCTCGTGAATTGAAATGTTTTCCCTAGTTTTCTTCATGTCTTAAACTATATTATACTCAATGGTATCTGAGACAACCATTGTTTTAGATATAGGTGGACAGTTTGAGGTAACAGGACTTGTTTGTGTAGACTTTGAATTAGACTGTTTGCTTATTGATTTGTCTTTAGCAGGAGTGGAATTTTTTTGCTGTTGACTAGGCTATGTTGCTTTAGTAATATTTTTGTTGCGTGTGCTGACAGGAAAAGCTTCAAGTTGTTCTTCATTTGATAGGATGAAATCCCACATTCCATTAAGTTTGACTTCTTCTTCTTTATAATTTTCTTCTTCCTTTGTTTGTTCTTCCTCCTCTTCTTGATCTGATTCAAAATTAGACATAATATTTGGAGGTTGATAATTAGAGGATTGTCTTTTCTTAAAATTCCTAAAACTCTTTTCTGAATTTGAATTTTTGGTGACTTGTTTCTTGATATCCGCCATTTCATTGGTCATGGTTTTCAATACTTTTTGGAGACCTTCTATGTAAAATGGATCCTTTGGCATCTTCTTCTTAGAGTCATCTTTGAAAGATATCTTCTTTGATTTTTGATCTTCCTGAGAATTCTTTTTCTCAAGATTAGTTATGTGTTTCTCTATAGATAGAGACTCCTTCATATTTTCTACAAGTGTTTCTAGCTTTGCTCTATCAACGAAAATAGCTATATTAGATGGAAGGGATGAAATATACCACCCATTTTGAACTTATGCACCAGGAACCGCTGTAACAGGAATTTTATTGAATAGTTTATTAAATCTTGAATTAAAATATTTTATCTTCTCACCTGGTTTAGCTTTAAGATTTGAAAGATCATTGATGAGCGTATCAGTAGTTCTGTCATCTCCAAATTTAGCTAGAAATTGTTCTTCAAACATATTCTAGTTAGTTATAGAGCGAGTAGGTAATGAAAAATACCAAGATCCTGCAGATCCTTTTAAAGTATATGGAAATAATTGTATAATGCAATCTTCTTCAACTACTGCATTCATATTGACGGCTAACATAAAATTATGAATATGTTCTTCTGTAGGATGACCATCATCGGGATTAAATTTGGGTAGTCATCTTTTAGGATTTTTAAGCAGAACATGAAGAGGAGCAGGCATGTTTACATCCCCTAGATTTCTCCATGGGTTTACATTCGGTGGAGGGGGTTGACCTGCCATTGGATTTTGGATGGGTTGATTGGGTGGATTTTGAGTTGATGATGAGGTAGGTTGAAAACTAGGACTAGTAGTTTGAGTACTCAAACTAGTGAAAGTGATACCGACTGTTGGAATGAAATTTGTGGAATTGAGCGAAGGTAATGGGGGTGAATGGGATAAGATCTCGCTAGTGATTGACTCTGATTGAGTTCATTTTAACTTCTTCCGAGTACTACGGATAGGAAATTCAAAAGGGATAATCCATTTTTTTTGACTTTCTTATCGAGTTAATATTATTCGAGGTTGTAAAGAAGACGAAATACTAAGATCCAATAATTGAGAATATTCAAACTTTTCAGTAGAAATAGATACTTTTTCTAAATTTTCTATCAAATATTGAAATTCTGGAGAATCTTGGTGAAACTCAGGAAATAGTATGGTTTGAGTATCACTAGGAAACTTAGGGGAAAGATGATCAACTTCAAATTTTACAGATGAGGATCTAGATAATTTTCTAGAAGTTGATTCGGATCTAGAGGGAGAGAGACTTTTTGATTTACCTTTATATTGATCAGATATTTGTGCCATTCATCAGGCCCTCCTTCTAGTGCCAAAATATTGAGGCCTCGGAATTCCGCTGCCAAAACATGGGGGAAAGCCACCTGGTCTGGACCTTAAATCAGCTCCTTTTTTGTTTAGTGTAGTGGCTCCGACTAGGGATAATGGGACTAGTTTCACAATAAGGATGATTTTGAGGACATTGTGAATATAGCATGCAAATGGATAATGATTTTAATCTATATGCATCTATCTAAACTATTTAATATAATATGTACCCGGGGTGTTTTTCTTTTATGTGATCTAAAATGATATCTTTCAATTGTCAGTAATATAGATCATTTAACAGTTGAAAGAGATGAAAATTATGTAAAATGATTCTTCTAAAAAAGTAGTTTGCATAGAATAATTGTAAAATAATTATCACATTTATCAATGTGATTACATATTCAATAAGAAACCATAGCTAAATATTAGAACAGAAGTGCATGTAATATTTATATATGATGACGTTTCAAATATATAATCCAATAAAAAGATGAATGTCAATCTATGAAGTAAGACTTAATACAAGTGAAAATAAGTACCATATGTATGAAGTTATACTCATGTAAACTGACAACAATGAATATGCTCCTTCCCACTTTCAAGCAATTTAAAGAGTAAAGTAGTGCAACATCAGTTAAACAACTTTAATTGTCAAAAGATAACAGATGTGTTCCATTAATTCATCAAAGCATTCACAATCTTACAATAGTGCATTCTTTGCAAATGTTTTTGAAAAATTTCTGGACCCTTCTCTAAATGCATGAGAAGGGTTTAAATACTAAACTAACTATAAAATAAAATATATTATTACAAAAATATAGAGGAGGTTTTAAACAACCTTCCTCATAAAGCTAAATTAAACTACAATCTAGGAAACTAAACTAACAATTTTGATTTATGATTTCTGCCCTTTCTTCTGAATGTGATCACGAAGTTGAAAAATATCAAACATTTCTTTGAGCTAAGCTTGCTTCGATATCCTTGATCTGATCTATCCCTTGAAAATAGCGTTTGAGATTACTGACTGGGATCTCTTCGTTGAATTTTGTAAGAGACTACAGAGTCTGATGTTGATGATAAGGTTTGATCAGAAAATTCCAGTAATTTTCTTGATCAAACTTATATACCTTTTAAATAATTTCCTCCTATGTATCTGCTCTCTTCTTCCACTGTGTTTCCACCTGTCCTGTTTCTGAGAACACATCTGATGTGTTCTCCATGAGAAGTTCTGGTCTAGACAGTTGTTCAAACATAGATTCAATAATCTCACTTGATATCTCGGATGTCTTTGCTGCTGCTTTCTCTGTCTGTTTGATTTGCGCTTCCCATTATTTGAATAGAATTTCTTTCTGAAGCTTATCTAATTGAGGTAGATCATCTTCCTTCCCTGAATCTGACACTTGCCATTGGATGTGTTATTCAATTTTCTTCTCAATTCTTTCACATTCAAGTCTCTGAATTGCTATCTGTTGGGTCAGTATTTTATTTGAATCACAATAAGAGTCAATTATAGAAGATTCATGACAAAACACTTCTTGTTCTTTCTTTAACTTAGTGTTTAAATCCAGTGCTTCTTTGATAAATTGCTCTAATTGTGGTTGGCTTTGTAACTTGGTCGTTCCTACTTCCAGCTGTGATTAGTTTTCTTTAATCTCTGTGTGATGTTGCAATTTAAGGTTTTCAACATATTTACAAAATTGGGTTGTGATTACTCTGACTTGCTCAATGGAATTAGATTTCTCTTCATTCAACAACTTCTGTAGTTCTTGTACTCTAGCTTTATTTTATTCTAGCAACACTCTAACCTCAGTAGCTTTATCAACAGTAGCAGTAGCATATGCCCCTACATACTATGATAATTTGGTTAGATGTTTAGTAGGATCATATGAGGAATATTTCCATAATAAATCAACTGATTCATCTGTAGGTTTTGAAGTTGTTTCATCAATTCTCCTCCTTTTGTTTCTTTTAACTACAACCTTATAACTAGGACTATAGAAAATATCCAATGAAGGAATATCTTCAATTTGTAGAACTATCTAATCTGTAGTGTAGGCTAGTATGATTTCTTTATCATAAATTTTTGGAACTCTTTTTAGTGGATTAACAGTTTCCACTATCTTTTGGCAGTGTTCAGGTGTCTGGAAACTCGTTGCCTGATCAGTATTGGGATTCTCTTTAGTTTTTTTTATTTCTTTGTAAAAATACTTCCATTCATCTATAAGATCTTTTGTTTGTGGTGAACTGTACTGATCTAATATATTATGATTGTGCTGAACTATTTGACAATATGATTCTGTTCAATTATTCATCGTTTCCCCTGGCATCTCTATCTCATTAATTACTTGGTCAATTATCTTTTCTGATCTTTCCTTTTTAGATTTGGATTCATTTTCAAATTGATCCAAATCATGAGATTGCTATTGTGAATGACCTGATTCATCTTCAGACATATATTTTACTTCATCATCCAGGCTGACACTTGGAGTATGTTTATTTTCATCTTCAATAGTTAACAAATTGAGAGGGACTTTCTCTAGTCTCTTGTTTCTGTATGTTTGGAAAGCTTCAAAATCATCTCGACTTAGTTGACTGGATACATACTTGATAATATCTGAAATTTTTTCCATGCCTTGGAAGAGATCATCAAATCCATCTTCCTCTTTTACAAAAGGTTTTAACTTAAGCTTTGTGAAGTTATTTTTAATTACATCATTTGGATCATATAACCTTTTTGTCATTACTACCAATTTCAATAAATTAATGTTGGAAACTTCGTTATAAGTATGGATGACATCAAACAATGAAAAAGAGCCACACTGTAGAGGGTAATTAGGCCAAATAGATTTTTTAGAATCTTTCAGTTGTTTCGTGACAACATTAACAAGCTGATAGGCTATTTATCTTGCAAGTAACTTGTCGAGAACGTAATAGGGTAAAACATGGGGTGAAGCATAACTCCATAATACTCTAATATATGTAAAATTATCTTATGCAAATCATATAGCTATAGAAATAATGTTTACATTGGCTTCTTCAGAAACCCTAGGGGCCTTTTTATTGAAAATCATCTAGTGCATAGGAAATATGACTCTGTAACAAATTTTATAGAAGTGAAGGTGGAAATATAAATCCCAGAGTTCTCTGTGGTGAATGTGATTTGGGGTAGGGTCTTGAGTAATCCATTTCCATCCCATGGTAGGAAAACTAGAAGAAAAATAGATAACGTCCATGACATAGATAGACATATAAAAGGGGGGTATTTCTCTGGATGAAATAATCCTTTTATTCCTATATTCGGTAATGTACTTGGCTAGATTATCAGATAAAATGTTTTCCCAATTCAAGATTGATGAATCGACAATTGCGTCAATTAGGGGAACCCATTATTTTGAGAATCTGGTGCTATCAAGTCTGGAAAATAGTCTACATAACATATCGACAACATAACAGTAAGGGTTAGGAATTTTGGAAATTTGGTACGTACCAAACTTATCTTGCTTCAACTATCCCTATTCGTCCTTCCATTCTTTAATTACTTTGATAAGATTTGGATGTTCTCCTCTAAATATTTTCAAAAATTATTTATCATATTTTTGTTGTGGGGGTGGTCGATGATGCATTGCTGTTAAATATTTTTCTCTAGAAGAGCCCATATTTTCTCCCTTCTAATTCTTGAATATTCCATCTTCAATGTCTAAGTGATCAATTGCCCACTTAACCATGTTTGTGTAAGGGAAAATATTTGGTCTTCCAGCTGTTCTATGAACATATGAGCATGCAACGTCAAAAACAGTTATGTCGGAGGTAGATTCCATGTATGTTGAAGAAAATTTGGTTATCACCCTTGGTCCTTCGCTTTCAAAAATCTTATACATTGCCTCCCATGTCAAACTGCCACAATATTTGTTGCAGACGGTATCTGAAAATAAGGGAGACATCTCTATATCTTTAGTAGATGATGTCTGAGAAATATCTTTGCCCTTTTTGCTCATTTTACTCTTCCTCAATCTGTTAACTGGTTTTCGGAAAGAAGAGCGAATTTTACAAGTATAGAGAATCAAAGAGACAAGTCTATCATTTATTTCAAACATATGCAAGCAGATATAAATCTATTAAGATATAACATCAATAATCAATCATAATCTCTGAATTAATATCTCATCCACCTTCACGTGTAAGATATATCAATCATTTTAAAGCCGTTAAGATCTCAAATTTCATTTTGATATGACACAAGTTACTTCACATGCTTAATCTATTTAATGCCGTCAGCGCGTGTATCGAAAGTCATAATTTATAACCATTCGTAATACTCACCCTTAATGATTGCAAAATGTGATTTGCGCAAATCAAAGATCACAAATTTTATTGGATAACAATTTGGCGTATGTTATTAAGTTATGCGAAATGTGAATTGCACTTTTTTTCAAAACTTAAATGACTACAATTGCCAAAGGTTTTATATTCATTTATTTATTTTCTCGTCGGGTCTGCAAAGTCACAACTTATATTGATTTTATGTTAATGTTTTTTAATTGATTAAGTGAAGTGCGATGCGATAAAGCAAATATAATGGTGACTGAAGTTTTTTCAAAGTTCAAACATATATTCGGAGAATTTGAGCGCATATCGTGGCTCGCATATTTTTAAGTTTAAAAGTATTTGAAATTTATAAGATATGTGATTTGTGATGTGCTCAAGAAAAATAAAGCATAAAACTTTTTTTAAAAGAAAATATCTATTTTCTAAGTTTTTTGTTTAAAAAATTAAAAGAATTTCCTATTTTTTTCTAAAAGGTCTCTATTTATTAAAATAAATGGGGGGTTGTTGTATAGCACAACAAGTTCCAACCTTATAATAAAACATGTATATGAGCCCCGTTTGATATTTCATTTTGACTATGGTCCAAGCCTTGGTATAATATATATAATGCGCCCAACTTCACATTGCATATAAAAGTCATTCCAACCAACCTTGCCATGGGGGGGGGGTGCACATGGCAGCCTCTAGCTACGGAAAGTAGCCCTTCCCCATTGGCCTAAAAATTCCACCATTAATAAAAATAATCCACCATAGATAATTCCAAACTTAGGAATAGGAGAAAAAATCAACTTTCCCAAGGAACATTGATGAATCTGGTGATGAAACTTGTCACAATGTCATTGGCTGAAAAACTGGAAAATATTCGCTAAATATTCCTGAGGCACTGATTGGATTGGAAAGTCATCAGTCTGTCACTATTTTGCACAATTTTTACATGTTTGAGAAAATGAGCAGCAGACCATAACTCCCTCATACGAACTCAAATTTTAATGAAATGAGTTGTGTTAGAATCCTGGTGACCTGCTATATCCAGTCACTCTGGTTTGAGAAATTCTGAGCACTAAATTTTTTTAGCTAAATACTAAGCCTCAGATCATCCCTTCCCACTAGAAGCCTTTTGGACCCCAAAAGATACTATCAATTGTTTAGCAGGTGAGGGT
Organism: Pinus albicaulis; assembly: GCA_034641835.2. Taxonomy (NCBI): domain Eukaryota; kingdom Viridiplantae; phylum Streptophyta; class Pinopsida; order Pinales; family Pinaceae; genus Pinus; species Pinus albicaulis. The sequence goes on along the minus strand of CM076574.1, from coordinate 674,611,358 downwards.
ACAACTCCATCAACCTTTCACTCTCCATTCATTTGGCCTTTAAAGGATTTTGTCCCTTGAGTCCCACTCTAAGGTATTCGATAATCCCTCTTCTTGAAGTTCTAATTATTCTGTCAAGTATTAGATATTGTTGAAGTTCATCAAGATATTATAGGGATAAATCATCTATTGATGGCAACTGAACATGATCTCCTTGATCATCAATCAAAGGAGGCTCAAACAATCTCAAATTCTCAACATTAACGACATAATGTATTTGCATATAAGGAGGAAAATCTAGCTTAAATGCATTAGTACTATTATTTTCTATAATTTTAAATGGACCATAATGAATTGGCTTGATCTTTTTACCTTCCCCTTGAAATATTTATTTGCTAATATACAACCAAACTTCATCTCCAATCTAGAATTTTTTATTACCATGATGTTTATCATGCCTTGCCTTGTAGTTGCTTTGACTCTTTTCAAGTTGTTCTTGCACTGTGCGATGTACCAAGTGAATTTTCTCATTGAAATTCCTTGCCTTATCTATGTCACTATGACTATCTATAGTGACATCATTCTCAAAGATGAATTCCAAAGGTGATCATGGCAAGTACCCAAGACATGCCTCAGCTGGTGATGTGTTTGTGGAAGAATTCTTTGCCCTGTTGTATGCATGTTGAATGTAATGCAACTATTCATCCCACAACTTGGGATGCTTACTGCAATAACCTCTTAGAAGATGAATGAATTCCCTGTTTACCACCTCGGCCTGACCATCTGTTTACGGATGAAATTTTGTACTCTTCTTCAACTTTGTGTCCATCATGTCCCATAATTTTGACCAAAAATTCCCAAAAAATCTGGAATATTGATCACTTACAATAGAAGTAGGAAGAACAAAATGAACCCATACATTTTGAAAGAAAATATTAGCAGTTTGTTCAACTGTAATGTTTTTCTTACATGGCATCAAAAGACACATTTTTTGTTGGGAAAAATACTGAGAGGGGGGGAGGGGTGAATCAGTATTTACTGCATATTCAAACTTTTTACTTTTTCATTCCTTAAAACCCATACGCTACTTTACTTCAGTAAACTAGCGTATATACGCGGATCCCCTTTATGAAACTAGCGTATACACAGAGATTTAGATATGTCATTAAATCTTCACTTAAACCATTCCATCATTTATTCATCATATATTCAATAAGCAGTAAACAGGTGCAGTAAGAACAGAATAAACCATCACACAAAGCATCACACATGAACACCAGGATTTTTAGGTGGAAACCCAAATCGGGAGAAAACCACCGCTGCAGTTGCTCAGCCTTCAATATTTTATTATAGAGAAACATCTTACAACATATGTGCTGGCGCAGACTTGACCAGCACGCAGGCACCCACCTGCGCTCGTTTACCAGCCTCTCCTGGAAGGGAGCTACGACCCCCCGACTCGTTTACCAGCCTCTCCTGGAAGGGAGCTACGACCCCCCGATCTCGTTTACCACCACCGGAAGGGAGCCACAACCCCCTCGACCTCGCTACCACCCCCACCCCGGAAGGAGTTACAACCCCCCGACCGAAGGCTACAACCCTCGACACCACCCACCCACGCTTTCATCAATTTTCACACCGGATCCAACCACTTCAATAGAACACAACTTACAGCTAATACCCACTGTACTATTTCCAGACGGAACCCTTTCCATATTTTTAAGCACAAACATACATCATCAACAGACACATATCAACACAGATCAGATAGCAGAAACACAGCAGAACAGATCAGATATTTCATACCCCTTGCTTCAGCAAACCCTAGTTTGCATACGCGTTTTCCCTTCACTGATGTCGCGTATATACGCGCTTTCGTCCACACAAACCAGCGTATACCTCAGTGTATATTTTATTGCGCATACGCGCTTTCTCTTTGCTGAAGCTGTGTATATACGCGCGCCCGCGGTGAAGTAGTGTACAGACCTCAATCATTACGAATTTCTAACATACCATCGATTAGATATTCGGCTTCCGTATCCGTTCCTTTTGCTTCGTACGTATGTTCCTCCGCCAGAGATGGCGCCCACCGCCGCATCTAAGCCTTCCATAATCGACCTAGCAAATATAAGAGCAATTCGCATCTAGATCCCTCTTCACTATCGCTTCATACAATCGATTTATCATTCAAGTAACCCTTTCCATACAGATATACTTCGCAGAGAAGTATTCATTTAAGCTCAGACATCTTGCTTCCACATACATTTTTCACAATGAATTTCTTCTCCTTATATAGGTTTATCCTTTTTCAATACCATGAGCCCCTTTTTCAATACCATGGGCCAAAACAATACCATGAGCCCAAAACTACCTGGACGGGGTCAATTAGGCGGATCATTACCCAATACCATGGGTCAATACCATGGTGGTTATCCTTGGTTTTGTACTTTTTGAGCGCTTTAGCCCATACGCGACTTGGCACGTTCTTTTCCGCGTGCATACGCGACTTCCCCTAGGCCAATCCGCGTATACCAAAAGACATACTCTTTTTCATCATAGATTTAGCACTTGCTGACTTCTTTTCTTCACTACCTTCTGTACATACTGCAGATATATCAGATTTACTTCATCAAGAACATATTCTATCAAGCACAACTTCATCAAGTAAGTTGCCATCTTCTTCATTAAGTGAGTTGCCTTTCAAGGACAACACTTAGCATCATATTGCTAACTAACATCATATCACATCATATTTACATCGTTTACCAAGTCCATCAAGTCAAGCATACCTTCATCAGGTGTATTGCCATCAAGGACAACACATGTCAACTGTCACATGTCTTTATCTTCATTCAGTGGGTTGCCATCAAGGACAACACTCTGCATCATATTTTCAACAATCTCCCCCTTTGGACTTGATGGCAACCATGATGGTGTTTGGTTACCACAACAGATAAGTACAGTGACACCATGTCACTCTCCCAATTCTTTGACACCATTATCTGCATTCAAACACCATTTCACTCTCCCCCTTTGACATCAAGGGCAACGGGAAAAACCAATGTTACTCTCCCAAATATGTGACATCATTCTGTCTCTTCATTCAAAACCCCATATACACACTCTCCCCTTTTGACATCAAGGGCAACGGGCGGATCAAAACCAACGCACTCACCCCCTTTTCTCCTCATGTAGAAGAAGCGTTCTGTAGATCTGATGTGTGCTGAAGTGACCAAGCTCCCCCTGAGTTCATGCTGAAAATTTTTCAATGAAGTACATGACTCTATGAACTTCCTATCACCAAAAGACTCATACTTACATCAAATATCCAACCAAGTGGATTTACATATAAGACTCAAGTACCCAACCAAGAGGGTTTACACATTTCAACTCAGCTACCCAACCAAGTGGGTTTACAAACATGACTCAGCTACTCAACCAAGTGGGTTTACAAATATGACAAGTCCTTACATGACTGAATATTACAATTTTACAACATGGGTCTCAACCAGACCTTTTCATCAAAGTACAAATATGAATTTTCATAATTAATACCAAAAAGACCTCAAGAGAGATCATGTATCAGAACCACCATAATGCCAGCAATGCATTATACTCCGCAAAACTAATGCTCCCCCTGAATCTGTGCAACCAAGCAATCTTTCCAAAAGACTAAGGCTCCCCCTTAGTTTGTGCATCCTGAAAACTTCCACCAACAAATCATCAAGGCATCTTCATCAAAACATTAGAAATAGAATTATGAGAACTGGAACACCACCAGAGATACCAAACAGTATCAGAGATACCAAACAGCACTGCAGCTGTGCTGAAGAGAGCTGAACCAACCAAAAATTGTCAGCAATCAGTCATACGCGGTTTTCTTTGCAGGAACTAGCGTATATACGCGACTGTGTTTCAGGAAACCCGCGTATCCCAAGACATCTTCTAAATTTCAACCAGATCTGATTCTTTGTAAGGCAAAGACAGTGTTCAGCTTCTTTCTGAGACATTTGAGTGCTTCCCTGGACTACAGATAGATAGAACGTTGTAGTTGTGTCTTCAAGCATCATCCAACGGTTGTGGCATCAATACAATAGTAACCAAGCCTTTAGATTCTTTGCAGCATCAATACATTCTTTCCAAAAGAGATTATCATACCAGAACAACATCTTCAGATATGTGTCAAGCAATCATCCATGTGGTCCAAAATCACCATGATCTTCAAGATGTAACATGAAGTAACATATGTAAGCAAAAGATCTCAACCATAGCAGCCAAACTCTATATGATCTGAAACAAACGATATCCAACTCATCCACACAAAGATACTTATCAGCAACCAGGGCTCAAAATCTCATCATAATAATCCATGTACCAAATCATCATCATTTGAGCAAGAGTAAAGAATAAGCAGTCATATTTCCAACAATGCAACCATTAGAATTCAACCATTAGAATTCTCCTTTAACAGTTTCATGGAAACCAAGACCATGTTTGATAGCAGGAGACCTTTGATTACTCAGAATATTGTCCAAAATGTTAGTACTATCATGAAACCTCAAAAGTTTAACCTTTTCTTCTAATTTACCTTTGAGAATATTTACCTCAACCTCCAAGGTTTGACATTGCTTTGTCATGCTTTCTTCTTTTCTTCTTCCATCTTCAACTTGATCCTTCAGATTTAGAATCTCTTCTTTCAACCAATCTTCATTTCCTTCACATGTTTGTTACAGCTCTTCATTCTTCTTATTTGATTTTTCCAGATCTTCTTTGAGAGAGATGATTTCTGCTTCAAGGCCTTCCTTTTCAAATGATTGTAGAGGTTCCTTATTTTTCTTACTTGATGCTTCTAAATCTTCCTGAAGACAAATGATTGCAGCTTCAAGTCCTTCATTCTTCTTGCTTGATTTTTCCAGATCTGCTTCTAGATCTTTAATTCGATTGGATGCATAAGTATGAAACCTTTGATACTTGTCCACCTGTTCATTTAGCATTTCTATTTGATCTTTCATTTGTGAGATCATCTCTTTATAGATAGTTTCTTGCTTATTGTATGAAATTTGTAGTTCTTCTTCTTTAATCTTGAGAGCTTCTTCTAGATACACAACTTTACTTTCACTATCTTTACTATTGTTTGCACAAAGAAGAGTATTACAAGTGGCCTTCTCCTTTTTCTTCTTTGCCATGAGTGCTTGTAGATCTTCCTCAGAATCTGTTTCATCTTCTTCAATTTTTGCTATACATGATTTCTGAGATATCTCCTTTCCTCGAGTAACCTTCTTCTTTTGCTTCTTAGCCATGAGCACTTTCAGATCTTGGTCAGAATCTTCTTCATCTTCACTTGACACTTCATCATCATCTTCTTTTGCATAATAACTCTTTCTCTTCTCAAATTGTTTCTCTTTACCATGCTTTTCTCTATAAGGACATTTAGCAGCATAATGACCAACTTTTCCACACTCAAAACATTTGAAGGGAAGCTTACCTTTGAATCTTCCGGTACCTAGTTGGAGCTTTCTCACGAAATTCGCTTCTTCTTCATCGGATATATAGCTGGATTCTTTGACAACTTCCTTTTCCTTTCCTTTTGTAGATGCCTTAAAAACAGCTTCTCTTATTTGAGAAGGACCTCCTTGTCTCATTTCAAAAGCAGTCAGAGTACCATGTAATTGAACAATAGTAAGCGATTGCAGATCTTGCCTTTCTTCAATAGTTGAAACTTTAGAGTCAAATTTTGAAGTCAAAGATCTTAAGACCTTTTCTACCAGAGTAGTATCAGCCATGGTTTCACCCAAATTTCTCATCCGATTTACAATATCATCTAGACGAAGAAAGAAACTAGCAACACTTTCATCACTATGCATCTTCAAATTTTCATATTCAATTCTAAGAGATTGGAGTTTTGCACTTTTTACCTTTGTGTCTCCTTCATAGCTTAGAATGATTTTTTCCCATATATCTTTTGCTGAATGTAGCTGCATTACTTTAGCAAATTCTGATTCAGACATGCTTCCCAATAAGACATTCACTGCTTTGGCATTGATTTCATACTTCTTTCTTTCAGCTGCATCAGTAGGAATATTTGCCGGGTATTGATAACCTTCTTGCACGATTGCCCATACATCTGCACCAAGACTTTGCAGATATGCTTTTGTTCGTACCTTCCAGAATATCAGATTGCTTCCATTGAATAGAGGTGGCTTTATAGACATTACTCCTTCTTGACTTCCCATTGCGACGGATCTCCTTTAAGCGATCAAGCTTCTGCATAAGGACCCGCTCTGATACCAATTGTTGGGAAAAATACTGAGAGGGGGGGGGTGAATCAGTATTTACTGCATAATCAAATCCTTTTACTTTTCATTCCTTAAAAACCCATACGCTACTTTACTTCAGTAAACTAGCGTATATACGCGGATCCCCTTTATGAAACTAGCGTATACACAGAGATTTAGATATGTCATTAAATCTTCACTTAAACCATTCCATCATTTATTCATCAAATATTCAATAAGCAGTAAACAGGTGCAGTAAGAACAGAATAAACCATCACACAAAGCATCACACATGAACACCAGGATTTTTAGGTGGAAACCCAAATCGGGAGAAAACCACCGCTGCAGTTGCTCAGCCTTCAATATTTTATTATAGAGAAAACATTTTACAACATATGTGCTGGTGCAGACTCTACCAGCACGCAGGCACCCACCTGCGCTCGTTTACCAGCCTCTCCTGGAAGGGAGCTCCAACCCCCTGACTCGTTTACCAGCCTCTCCTGGAAGGGAGCTACAACCCCCCGATCTCGTTTACCAACCTCACCTGGAAGGGAGCTACAACCCCCCGATCTCGTTTACCAGCCTCACCTGGAAGGGAGCTACAACCCCCTGACTGAAGGCTACAACCCTCAGCACCACCTTGGACCACGTTTCATCAATTTTCACACTGGATCCAACCACTTCAATAGAACACAACTTGCAAGCCATAATTCATCATATTTCCAGACTGAACCCTTTCCATACTTTTAAGCACGAACATACATCATCAACAGATACATATCAACACAGATCAGATAGCAGAAACACAGCAGAACAGATCAGATATTTCATACCCTTTGCTTCAGCAAACCCTAGTTTGCATACGCGCTTTTACTTCACTGATGTCGCGTATATACGCGCTTCCGTCCAAACAAACCAGCGTATACCTCAGTGTATATTTTATTGCGCATACGCGCTTTCTCTTCGCTGAAGCTGCGTATATACGCGCTTCCTCCGCGGCGAAGTAGCGTATAGATCTTCAATCATTACAGAGCAACATACTTCATCAGATCAGATATTCAGTTCAGATCTACCCTTTTGCTTCAGACAGATGTTCGCCTAGATGCTCGCCTCATCACAGATCTAAGCCTTCCATAATCAGATCTAGCAAATATAAGAGCAATTCAGATCTAGATCCCCTTCTTCATCATTGGTGCTTCATACAATCAGATTTATCATTCAAGTGTAACCCTTTCCATTCAGATATACTTCAGAGAGAAGTATTCATTCAAGCTCAGACATCTAGCACCCACACTCATGATTTGCACAATGAATTTCTTCTCCTTATATAGGTTTATCTTTTTTCAATACCATGAGCCCCTTTTTCAATACCATGGACCAAAAAAATACCATAAGCCCAAAACTACCTGGACGAGGTCAATTAGGCGGATCATTACCCAATACCATGGGTTAATACCATGGTGGTTACCCTTGGTTTTGCACTTTTTGAGCGCTTTAGCCCATACGCGACTTGGCACGATCTTTTCCGCGTGCATACGCGACTTCCCCTAGGCCAATCCGCGTATACCAAGAGACATACTCTTGTTCATCATAGATTTAGCACTTGCTGACTTCTTTTCTTCACTGCCTTCTATACACACTGCAGATACATCAGATTTACTTCATCAAGAACATATTCTGTCAAGCACAACTTCATCAAGTAAGTTGCCATCTTCTTCATCAAGTGAGTTGCCTTTCAAGGACAACACTTAGCATCATATTGCTAACTAACATCATATCACATCATATTTACATCGTTTACCAAGTCCATCAAGTCAAGCATAACTTCATCAGGTGTATTGCCATCAAGGACAACACATGTCAACTGTCACATGTCTTCATCTTCATTCAGTGGGTTGCCATCAAGGACAACACTCTGCATCATATTTCCAACATTTTTCTGAACCTATCTACCACAACATAAAAGTAATCACGACCCTTCATCGACATAGGAAGACCACCTACACAATCCATTGAGATACTCTCCCAAGGATGTGAAGGAACTGGAAGCGGAGTGTACAATCCAAGTTTCCTATTACTAGGCTTACTTATTGTACATAAAGAAATTACTCTAATAAAATGAGATACATTATCAATCATTTGTGGCCAATAACAATACCTTTGGATATTTTCTATCATCTTGCCTACACTGAAATTTCCATCAATCAATGAAGTGTGCACCTCCCTTATGATACTATTTCTTTCTCCCTGTGGTATATATAACTTTCCAAAGTGATACAAAAAAAATTTATTCACATGATAATCTAACTCTTCATTTTGGCTTCCTTGACTCAAGATTTCATACACATCTTGAAAATTACTATCATATGCATCTTGTTCAATATAAATTTTTGCATAATTGAATTGTGCTTGAGTATAATAGATGAATTTACAATAGGCCTAGAGAGCATATAAGATACCTTATTGTAAATTCCCTTTTTGTACCTAATAACCAAATGAAATTGTTGTAGAAATCCCATCCATATGAAATGTCTTGATTGCTGCAACTTTGACTGTGATTGTACGTACTGCAAAGGCTAATGGTTGGTATGGATAATGGTCTCTTTCCCCATCAAATAGTGCTTCCATTTCTTTACACTTTGTACCAGTGCATATAACTCTTTATCATAGGTGGGATAGTTATTCACAACTCCATTAAAAATTTCAGAATGAAACAAAATAGGCTTACCATGCTACATGAGAACTACTCCCATAGCATAATCACTTGCATATGTTTGGATCTCAAATGGCTTTCTAAGATCTGGAAGAGCCAATACCGGTGTTGAACTTATCTTTTTCTTTGAAGCATAGAATTTTTTTTTTTTCATATCTACCCAATTGGAATAATTTCTTGACACTTGTCAAGAAATGTAACGAATCTGCAATGGAATAAAAATTAATAATGACTTTCCTCCAATACTGTGTTTCCCCAAGAAAGCTTCTTACATCTGTATCTGTATTGGGCTTGGGCTAATCTAGAATGACCTCTACTTTGGAAGGGTATATCTTCAACTCACCTCCTCCAACATGTGTCCCAAATACACTAAAGAAGTCCTACCAAGCTTTCACTTCGGCATCTTTAAAAATAATTTCTCTTTTTCAAGACATCAAGTACCTTGTTCACATGCAAGACATGTTCTTCTCTTGTTTTGTTGAATATAAGTATGTCATCTAAGTAAAAAATGACGAAGTCATCTAGAAATGGTCTAATTACATCATTCATGACTCTCATGAAAGTAGCTGGAGCATTTGTTAGACCAAATGGCATAACTAACCACTCAAACAATCCTTGTCTAGTTTTAAAAGTAGCTTTCCAAATGTCTTCTTCAACTATTCTAAGTTGATGATAGCCACTTCGCAAGTCTAATTAGTGAAATATATTTCATACTTTAACTGATCTAGAAAATCATCAATGCATGGGAGTGGGTAGTGATTCTTTACCATGATTTTATTAAGTGCACATAAATCTACGGACATGCGCCAAGTCTCGTCCTTCTCTGGTACCAAAAAAATTGGTGAACCACATGGTGAATTAGATGGGCACATGATACCTTTTTTCAGCAATTCTTGAATTTTATTCTTGATTTCCAAACTCTCCATAATTGACATGCGATACATACCAATGTTTGGAAGTGGAAAAACTTGCTGCAACTGAATCTCATGCTAAATTCCACTCTTGGGAGGTAACCCATTTGGTTCTTGAAACATCTCGCCATGCTGACTTACCACATCAAACAAATAATATTTTAATTTGTCATCACATCCTTCAAAATATTCATAGTCAACATCATCCTTTTTCTTGATAATGAGAAAAACAAAATTTTTACTTGAATTAACTAGCCTCTTCATTTTCCCTACATTAACTAAAGAAATATTCAGTTTTTTGCGATGAGCTCTCAAAATATACTCCACCCCATCCTTAAGAAAATGTTATTTTTTCTCATGGAAATAGAACACCACTTTCCTGTCATACAAATATGGAATTCCCAAGGTAATCCTGGAAATGTCAAGTGGAACCACATCTAACTCGACTTCATCAACAATGTTTGTTGTAATAGAAAATAGAAATATGCATTTCCTTGTAACTTGTAAATTGGCATTCTTGTCTATCCAACCCAAAGGGTATGGTTTATTATGTGGTACAGTTTCAAGGTTAAGATTTTTGACCAAGTATTATGAAATCAGTTTTTCTTGTGACCCACCATCAAACAATGCATCAATCTTTGTATGATTTGAAATCACTATAACATGGAAAAATTATATCCTCATGTCTTCATTTGGAGTGTTGTTGTGAATATTTTAGGAACTAGTAATTTCTATGGCTTCCTTTCCTTTGTTAACCATGGCTATTATCTTGGTGGCATCTCCTAAATTAGATCCAATATCTTGTTGTGTGGCATGCATTCATCTTTTGTTTCCCTTTGTTATTTGGTTTCTTCGGCCTTAGTTTGGGATGTAGTTTCCAACAACAGGCTTCATCATGCCCCTCTTTGGAACAATGTTTGCATGTACTTTTCTCCCCTTATTTCTTAATTCTTGCATTATTCTTTTCCTTCCATTTCCCTCCCTTCTATTTTCCCTTGCCGTTGAATGGCTTCTTCTTACTACCCTCTTCCTGAATGTTCTTTCCTCTTGCTTCAAGATGTGTGGCTTGTGTTATAGGTAGATTTGGGCATCATTCCTAATGACTTTTTTAAACTAGATATCATCCCCAAAACCAATGAAATAGGGTCTATCATCCCCTATCGTTTCAGTTGCTACATGCCCTAAGACAAGAACAAGAACAAATCATCCATGAATTCCATTGTAAGGTTTCCAAGATTTGAAGTACATGTTATATCACTTATGATCTCACCAACACAGCCTCTCAAGGGACTAACTGCTTTGCATATGAAGTTACCTCCATTCAAGGGTGCTATGCAAAGCACTTCCCGACATTCAAGAATGCATTGGTCAAATGGGAGAAAAATTCTCATTGTTCTGGAATATCCACATCGCCAGTGCCTTCTAGAAGAGTCCATATATGTCAAACTTCAAATCCATGTGTCCATCTAAGACCTTTGAGCTTGGGAAAATGTCTTGCCTATTATTAGAAATTCATTTATTGAAAATACCTTCAGCTGCCCTATAAATTGAGCACAGATCCTAGTGCTAGGGAAGGAAGAGATTTGGTAAAGAAATGTTGTTGGATTCTCAATTGAGTGTGTGATAAGAATGATATTATATTGGTGAGATTTTTATTGTGATGAGGCTTGGATGATGCTAGAGCTGGTGACATCAAATCGATCACTAGTTGTAACCTCCCCCTTCTATCCATTAATAGAGATTGTTGCTCATTTTCCCATATATTTATCTATTTACGTTTCTACTTTTCATATGATGGATTCTTAGTTGATATATATGTTTCATGTTTCATCGATTTAACTGATTAAGATAAATAGCCATCTGTATATTGCAACATATTTTTTGTTTAGTTTTTATACTTGCAGGAACTAATCTGGCGATCAAACTTGGATTGGAAGCTACAACAAAAGCGATAGAATGAGAATAGAAAGCGTTTGGATCACAAGTAAGTTCCTCTATATTTCTGTTTGTCTATTTAATCTTAGAGAAAGTGTTTGAAAATTCTTTGATCCGTTGTTCTAAATGCATAGCACCACATTTAGGGAATGTGTTTTATCCATAGTTCATAATTCCACATAACAAATTGGTGACTCCACTGGGGATTTTCCCATCATCCTTGGCGTTTTTTCCTCTTCTTATCCACCCACTAGCATCTATTGTTAGTTATTAGGATTTTGAATCAACTAATTCCATTAGAAGTTTGTTAAGTAGCTTGAATTTTGAATCTCTGATGCACCCAACGCACTATTGGTCAATACATAGTGCTTTGCAAAGCATTGTCTCCCACTCAAGGGTGCTTTACAATGCACTGCCTCCCTTTAGATACTGTGTTTCCCCCTTAGCCAACCAAATTCCCTTTAAATTTTTCATTTCCATCACATTCAACCTTTTGTTTTCTATGTTTTCAATTGTCTGATACCTCATAGAGACTAGTGAATTTTCCTGATTCTTCCTCCTTTGAAAAGTAATTTTGTTCAATGTCTCTTTAAGTGTTTTTCTTTATCATTGACAAATAAAATTCAAAGTATTTTATTTATACATTGGATTCATTTGTTTTCATAAATGAAATAGTCGTTAAATTCTTTGTTTCCTGTAGGAAAAATTGTAGATCCATTCTTCGTCTTTCCTAAAAGAGAATTTTTTGTTAAATTAATTGTTTCCCAAAGAAGAAAGCATTTGTTTTTGTTGATTTGATGCATATAGTTTCCTTTCTGCATTCACATTAAGGGGACTGGAAAGAAAAACCTATATTTGCATGTAGTGAATTGTGTGTTTTGCATTGGAACAAATTAGGAAATCTACATATTAGTTTGTGCTCTTTATTGTTTTCTCTCAAAACTAATTGCTCTTTCCCTTTAGTAGCTAGGATTTTCATTGAAGAAGCTAAAATTGAAAAGTTTTCTTATCATTTTAGTTTTAAATTTAGGAATTTCCATCACATCATTGTGCTGAAACTTTAAAGGAAAATTGATAAACAATATGAACTTAAAATTTACATCAATATACCTAAAAAAGCATTAGAATCATAATGATAACATTTAGAAGGTCTAGGCTAGAGACATGCTACGATGTCATAAAACATAATAGTTGTCCTTAATTGTCTGCGATACATTCCGAGCTTGATACCTCACTCCACGTACGTAAGTATATCGTATCTCATCCACATACCTTCGGGTATATCAGGTGGTGTTATAGTACAAATATTATAAAGGGGTGCTCTCATTGTGTAGTTTCGCATTAGACAATGCGAATATGAACTTGAGCCCCCACGTACTTTTACGTATATTTGGGAGGAAAAATTTAGGCTGCTATCCATCCATAGTGAACCAAGTCAGTTGCCTTGTAAATTGTGATACATTGAACACAACATTCAGGGAGATTTTTTGCTCGTACAACTTGGTTCGCCAAGTGGTATTATGCAGTTCACAGTTTCTTGGTATAAATTTTGCCTAACATTACCCTTTTATTTTGTTTATTTGTTTTTTTTCAAAAAATAAATCAGTCATTGTGGAAGAATAAAATTTCTTTCCCCGTCATTCACGTAGACTTGTATTGAAACCACCTTTACCATCAGAAGTCACTTCTGGTCGGCAAAGGTGACATCACTCTGCCGAAACCAGTACCATCAATACCTCTAGTGAATCATCATCTTCATATATAACAGATTCAGCACAAGTTTTTTCTACAATTCCTAGTTCGTCTACTATTTTTGAGATGAAGTCCTCACAGCTACCTGTGGTCATGATCCATCCAATTAGTGAGACCGTACCTCTTGAACCCGGCATTTTTCAACTGGAATTTGATCCAGATCTTATCTTTTCTTTGCCAGAACATCTGCATCTCGAATTCGAACGACCAAAAGTTTTTCTTGTATCAGTCGCCCCACAATCTATTGTAGCCATTGAGTCTCCCATTTCACACAGTCAACCTCCTGAAATATACTTTTGTCCTGACGGTGAAATCCTTCCACCTAGTTTAATTTTGATTTAAGAAATACTACAAGATGAAACACCTTTAACTCCAACTCATTTTGGGGTGGAGCTTTATCTATATGAGTCTTTTCCTCATTCACCTGCCTCCGATTTTGTTGATCCTGTGTCTATTAAAGTTCTTGTAGATCCAATAGAGTATACATTTGGTTAAGTAACCATGCCTAAACCAACATCTGCAGCTGGACCATCTGTTCCAATTGCGTCAGCACCTGCTCTCGCTACTTTTTCGATGTTCACAACTTCACCAGAGTCATATTTACATGGTGGCCTTATGGTCCCATCAGGTTATAAATATTTATCTATAATTTTCTATTGTGCATCTTCAAATCCATAGAATTCACCAATGTCATCGTCTGGTATTATAACTGGTAAACCTATAGTGTGTAATAAACGAATTTATCCTTTATATCCATCATCAGGGCAATATCAAGCTGGTCCATCTGGGTATATTCCATCCATTACCATCTCAACTGGACTCCCGAAATTTGGAGAACAATATTTTTCGTCTTATTATACTCCTCATGATGGGGGCCAACCTATGGTCACCCACTTTGACAATACTCCATCTTTTTTTGGATAACCTAATGTCAAAATGAATGTTTGTCAATGGAATCCCACTCTGCCTATGCAATCACAAATGGTTGTACAGTCGTATCAACCAGTTCAACCTATTGCACCCGCATCAATTCCACTTGTTAATACATCTTTACCCCTGTTACAGACTCAAAATGTTGTACAACAACCATTTTAGGCGGGTCCTTCAACTCAATACCCTAAAGTATTGGGTCCTCAGACTTCAACTCCTTTAGATGGTTTACAGCAACCACCTATATCCGTAATCATTTATTCACAAGTTGGATTACCATATTATGTGATGTCGCAGCCACAACCAGGTTATACTTGTCATCAACCGAATAAAATTTATCCTAATTTGAGTTATAATGTTGGTGGATATACCCCTTGGTAGCTACAGGCCCAAATTCCACAACCTTCATTTCAACAAGTATTATACCCAGGTTTTGGTCAACAGAATCCTGAAGCATTTGTTTATCAAAAAAACCCCTATCTGGGTTACCAAAAACAGATTCCTTATGCTGGTGCTTAAAGGCCTATTGCCCAAGCTATTCCATCATACCCTGACTATGATCAACCTGATCTCAATCAACAGTTTCCATTTCTTGCAACTTTAGAGTTACCAGATTTAAACCGACTCACTCATGACCTAATCAATTATGCTCCTTAGTGGCCGGTGATACCTCAAAAATTACCCTCGGATGTTCTTAAGTTCAATGGAAACCCTAGGGAAGGCCCATCGACTCATGCTATGAATTATCATTTGTGGTGTTCATCTAACTCCTTGAATGATGACTCTTTTTTACTACGTCTTTTCCAGCGTACGTTCACTGGTTTGGTCGCAAAATGGTACATTGAGTTACCTAGAGCTTCTTTTGACAATTTCACTGTCCTAGTTACTGTATTTTTGACTCACTTCCAGTGACCCATACGATATGAAACTAGAACGGAAATCTTGACTAATTTTAAATAGACTAATACTACTCACATTTCTGATTATATTCATGAGTGGCGTCGTCATCATAGAATGGTTAAGACATTTTCTCCTGATCAGATCCTTGCTGAGTGGTTCATTAAGTCCTTGTTACCATCTATAGCAGAGGATGTGATTAGGGGTGTCGTTGTCACTGAAGAGCAGGAACATTTCTCATTTCTCAGGTTATTGTTCCTCCTCCATCAAAGGACTATCATGTCGGAGACAGTATGATCGATACTACACGCACACATCACACTATTGCATCTGATCATGCACCTTCTTCTGAAATCCATACCTTGTCATCTGACAAAGGAAAAAGTGACAAGTAAACTAGAAGTAAGAAAAAAAGGAAATAAAAATAAATCAAACTTCTACCCTGCAGGAAATATCATCTGATCAATCGTTTGGAAATTGGAAACCTTGTTATCCATGCATAATATGTAATGAGGAACACTTTTTTCAATATTTCCCTCACCACGCTGAATTCTCAAAAATGGTTAAGACCTCACATGCATCAGCTGTGTTGATAGATCCGTTTTTGAATCCGAACACAAATTTGGTTGCTACAGATCCAACTTCTAGTTCCCAAGTGCTTATGCTATATATCACAAAGTCATCAACATATTTTTTGGTGTCAATGTGTAATAAATATTATGGTAGTCAGGCTAATGATCAACCTACTACCAAAACCATGAATCTGTCTACGAAATCAGTACCACCACCTGCTATTCCTAAATTGACAATCAAGACACTGAAGGGAGTCGTTCATAAATCGACATTTAATCCTTGAGAAAGAGTTGCTAAAAATTATAATATAGTTGAAGATTTGGCTCAATCCACTTTAGCTATGTCAGTGCTTGAGGTGCTACAAAATTTTCCCTCCCATAAACAGGCTTTGTTGTTAGAAATTGGTGGAATTGATCTGATTAATTCTAATCTTGTAGTCTTTATTCATACGAGCTATGTGTCGCAATTACTGTTGGAATCACGATTTTCGTTAGACCAAAACCCACAGGAATTAGTCTTCACTACAATTTCCAAAGCTAGGATCCACGAGAGGTGGTTAGTCCATGTCGCGAAACACACAGGGAGTGTTGAATCCAATGTCCAACAATCTCCCCCCCAACGCTAGCCGGGTGAGTTTTGAACTCGAGACCTATGGCTCTGATACCACTTGTTGGAATCACGATTTTTGTTAGACCAAAACCCGCAGGCATTAGTATTTTCTATAATCACCAGAGTTAGGATCCATAAGAAGTGGTTAGTCCATGTCGCGAAACAAATGGGGAGCGTTGAACCCAATGTCCAACGATTACCCACAGAATTGGCATTCTCCATACAAGTAAATGTTATGAATCACCTTGTTCATCATACTCTTATTGACGAAGGAGAATCTACGTGCATTATGTCTCTAAAGTATTGGAATTCACTTGGATCACCATGCCTATATCAATCGCCAATGACGTTGAAATATTTCAACGAACGTATATATAAGCGTTGCGGCATTATCAATAACTTGCATGTTGAACTGGGAGGCAAAAGATTGAATGTTTAAGTTAAGGTTGTTGATGGACCCCTTGAATACAATATTCTACTTGGAAGGCCATGGGTATATGCTATGACTTCGATCGTCTCTACATATTTTAGAATGATTGCCTTTCCGCATAAAGGTGTTATCATAGTCATCAATCAACTATCCTTCTTTGCCTCTAGTTCCCAGGTAACTGTAAGTTTTTTGTTAGTTCACACACCCCAACTTTCACTTCAAAACATTGGTGTAGGACTCTTAAAGTATTCCACTCTCATGGTAACCTTTTCATTACCGTTGCCTACGACATCGATAGAAATTGAAAATATAGATACTTGCTACATGATATCTTCCACTCCATCTGGCTTAAGGAAGAGTACGGGTGATTCTGAAGTCGTTACGTTGGATGAGTTTTTTCAGCCCAACCCTATTGAGTTGGTATAGCAATCAATTTATCTAGCTTGGGCAGCGAATATGAAATCATCATTGTTGGTTGTTTGGGTTGATCGTTCATTGGATTTTGGTACTCCATCTGATATTTTTTCCTCAAATTTCTTGACAGATGAGAATATTTTTGAAACCATGATGTCGGAAGGAGAACCATGGGAATATTATCATCATCGTTCCCATCTTCCTGATTATGAAGAAGATAATATTAGTGTGCTATATCACCCATCAATCAAAAATTTGTTTTCGAATTCTTTTCCTATTAATGCAGTCAATTCAAAGAGAAAATTTTCAAATATTGAAGAAACCATTTTTATTGATATTTCAACCCAACCCGACATTGTAGAAAACATTCATGTCATCGTGTCTTATTCTCCATTATAACTTGAAACGTATCACTCTCTCTTTCGTGAATTCTGTGATGTATTTTCTTAGTCTTACACGGAAATTCCAGGCATAGATACTAGTATTGTTGAACACACAATTAATATGTACCCTGATGTCAAGACGATACATCAATGCCTTCTTCCTGTTCATCCAAAGAAGGATATTTCCATTAAAGTAGAAGTTGAAAAAAATTTGCGTGTTGGTTTCATTTACCCTGTTTTGCTAACTGAGTGGGTTTCCAACATTGTCCCTGTTATGAAAAAACAAGAAACCATCAGAGTGTGCATCGATTATTGGGTTGTCAATATTTCTTGTCCAAAAGACAGCTATGCTACTCCCTTTATCGACCAGATTATTGATGGTTGTGCTGGATGTGAAATATTTTCATTCATGGATGTATTTTCCAGCTACAGTCAAATCAATATCCACCGAGAGGACCAATATAAGACAACATTAATATGTCCCTAGGGAACATTCACTTGTTGGAAACTCCCATTTGGTTTAAAGAACACTAGGGAAACTTTTCAGAAAGAAATGGATTATGCTTTCAATGACATCAATAAAATTGTTCAACCCTATCTAGAAAATTTACTCACGCATTCACGAAATCAGACTGATCACTCGATGCATTTGACAACTATCTTTTTACATTGCCGACACTACAAAATAAACCTAAATCCACATAAATGTGTGTTTTTTGTTGTTTCTGGTCATTTGCTAGGATTCTTCGTCTCAAAAGAAGGACTTCGAATAGACCCATTGAAGTTCCCGACCATTCTTGATTTTCCTGTGCCATCAAGCTTTCTTCAGTTACAGAAACTTCAGGGAAAGGCTAAATTCCTAAGGAGGTTCATACCCGAATATGCTGAAATGGTTAAAGGATCTACTCGGCTCTTGAAAAAGGGGATTCCCTTCCATTGGGACCAAGTTGGGCAAGCTTATTTTGATTTTTTCAAGGATACTCTTGGCTCGGCATCATTAATGCATCTCCCCAATTATCAGAGTGATTATTTCTTATATATCTCCACAGCTGATATGACCATTTCTATGGTATTGGTCCAAGTAGGAAATGGGTTAGAACATCCGATCTATTATTTGATTCATAATCTCAATGATACAGAAGTAAAGTATTCGTATGTAGAAAAGCTTGCCTTGGTGGATGTTCAAGTTGTCCAAATACTTTGCCACTATATACTATTCTAGAAGACAATTGTCATTTCAGTTTGCAACCCCATGACTTACATGTTATCACGTCAATTTCTAGGGGGGAAGTATTCAAAATGGATTGTCATTTTGCAGGAATTTGATTTGGAATTCATCAAATCCAAGTCAAATAAGTCTTTAGTTTTGGCTGAGTTTCTCTGTGACCTTCCCTCTGATAGCACTGATAATACGTCAGAACCATCTATTCCTGACAAGTCTCTATTTCTGATTGGATCATCTGATCCTTGGTATGGGGATTTTATCATTTATCTCCATACCTAGAATTTTTGGCTTGATACCTCTCACTCTGACTAGTGATGTATTCAATACCAAGCCAAATATTTTATGATTGACGATGATACACTTTATCATCTTGGTGTCGATACAATTTTAAGAAGGTGCCTCACTCATGAGAAGGACGAAAAGGTTTTAAATTATTTTCATGTTGGGGCTTGTGGTGGATACTTGTCTGGAAACACTACCATGTAGAAGATACTCCACATCAGTTACTTTTTGCTTACCATATTTCGCGACTGCATCCTCGCGGTCAGAAGTTGTCATGGATTCCAGATATTTGATCGTAAAATCTAAAAACCACTAGTGCCAATGCATCATGTTGTCTTTGTGGGACCATTTTTGAAATGGGGCATTGAATTCATGACCTATAACCCTCGTTTTTCGGGGGGGCATGGTTATACTATTGTCATAGTAAACTACTTTACCAAGTGGACCAAAGTGATGCCTACATTCAACAACACAAGACAAACAGCTGCATTGTTTTTCTTTAATCATGTCATTGCACGGTTCACTCAGTAATTTCTCCAGGTTCGAGAGAAATAGTCCGAGGTAACCACAAACCAACTTTTAGGTACAGAATCTAGCCAATCTGTACCCAGAGAGGGCTCTCTCTTTAAGTTTTAGCATTGTTTTTGAAAGATATTAGGCTAGTTATAAAGTCCAAGGATTTTGATTGTGTTTGGATGACGGGATTCAATAGTAGAGGGGTAGAACTAATTATTTTAGGCCATTGGGCTAATGGAGTCAAAGAAAGATGGCTTAATTGGATCAAGTCTCTTAACAAAATATGGTTTCACAGGGCAAGGTAATCAAACAGGGAACAATTATAGATCTAAAGTGAATGGAATGGGAAAAAAATGGATGAAGTGAAATTAAGAATCCTTCAACACATTCGAAAGAGAGAAATTGAGTGATTATTAATAAAGAGAAATTAAGTATTCTTCACTAAATAATCAAAGTGCATAAACTAGTAAAACAGGAGCAATTAAGAATTCACAGTTTAAACCAGTTCAAAAGAAAACATTTAGAATAACAACGATTAAAAGCATATTGCACTTCAGCACTTTCTAATTTATTCCTTTTTGTTAATTATTCAGATATGAAACACAGATGATATAATAAACAAATATAAAACTTCAAAACATAAGAGATATATGACTTATTGATCCTTAATCTGACGCAAGAATCCTGTAAAAAGTCTTTTGCATCAATTCCTTATCCAGCTGGCCACACAAAATTTCTCCAACAACACTTTATTCTAAAATAGTCGATGTTACAGCAAATTCTAAGAATCCAGACCCAAAATACTTCCAAGAGTGAAGTATTTATACAAATTCTAAACTAAAATATCTTGAAAAAATATCAAGATTAGTTCACAAATCTCTCCAACTGTTTTACATAAATAGGACTTAAGTAAAGGACACTCAAACTAATGCATCTATTTGGCACTATTTTTTATGGATAGGTGATGACAAAGAGGATAATTCGAATTTGATCCAACTCTTAGTTGATGATGAGGCATCCAAGTCACTAACTGCTTCCTTTCTTTGTGCATTCTGCTCCAACAATTCTGCAAACTTGGGGTCCAATGATACCTTTTTATTTCTCAATCTGTAATAGATATGTAAAAAGTGAAAGAGGTTATTGTATAATAATATTTTGGTGACATAAAAATCTTTAAGTTTCCTAAAATTCCTCTCCAACTGTGCACAATAGGCTCTGCAAAAATATGTGTAAAACAGAGTTTTACGGAGTCTGAAAAATAGCCTGTAAAGATGTATATGTATCTCTGATTCTGAAATAACTGTGAAAAAAGTGAGATAGGTTTTTGTAGATGGTTCTCTTAGGAACAAAATTTTCCTTCAGTTTTGTATGATGTATTTCGGATTGGCCACAATATTCTCTGCAAAACGATGACTTAACTGGAATTTTCTGCAAAAAGTGCTTTCCAACAGTGTTTAATATTTCCAAACCCATAATAGCTGTTAGAAAATTGAGAGAGGTTTTTGTAGATGGTCCTCTTAAGAAAATAAAACTCCTTTGGTTTTGCAAAATTCATCTTGGATTGATCACAATAGTTTCTGCAAGACAATGACTAAAACATGAAATTTCTGCAAAAATGTTCCTTCTTGTTGTGTTTTTCATCTTTACACTTTTTTGTTCTTTTGACTATTTTACTTTCACTTTAGACAAACTTCAATGTTGGTGAAATTATTTTCATTTATTTTTTATCATTTTACTGCCTCTGTATTTAATTTTACTGTATACCTTTGACTGCTATGTAACTTCATTTTAACTTTCACTCTGACTTTTACCTGATACACCTTAACCACTGATACTATTTAACTGTTATGCTCTCTGTTTATTTTTTGTTTATCCTTTTTACCAATACTTACTGTAGTAAATAACCAAAATTCATCCAAGGATATTTTTTACAAAAGGTCCAACATGTCTTCACACCATTGTGCTTCTAGTATTCTGGTTCTTGTGGATTCATAAAGGAATTTTGGTTTTCAGTGGAAAAATGGGCAAAATTACAAGTCTGGGAACTTATGGGGTGAAACAAAGACCGAATTGTACTGTTTTTTAGTATTTTTCTGTGGAATTAAAGTAAAAACGAAGACTTACAGGGTTCACCAGAAATTGGATAAATACATGTTTTAGGAAGTGAATAGTGAGGAAACAGGTGCAGATAATACTTGACTGGTTCAGCTGAAAATCATTTGGAAAAGTGGCGGCTGGAAATCTTCAGCAGCTGATTTCGAAGTTTTTGCATGGGACACTAGTCGATGTACAAGATAATGAAAATGACGCGCGTTGTTTTGTTTTATTTGCAAAATCAATGGTTGGCGGGGTTTATATTTATGGCAGATGAGGTAAGCAGGAAAGGTTGTTTTGTCATAGGCAGAAGGGCGGTAAGTGGTATGCATCGCACCGCTTTTGGGAACGAGCGGTTTTCAGCGGAGGGCCAGTGATTCCATACAGCTCACGACACGTGGCGAGGCATTGTTTGGAAAACTGCTTGGCCATCGCGCGTTATTGTTCAGACGTGGGGGCGCAACGATATGGATGACAACCGTTGATCTTGGACTGGTTGATCGAACGGTTGTCGGGGAGGTGAGATCACGGGGAAATAAAGGAGTGGGCCCAATACAATTAAATATAATTTAATCATATCGAGGGAAATTTGGTTGGTGGGATAGGTTATTAATTAACCATGAGGGTTAATTAACCCTTTTAAATACGGCAGGGAGGCGGGGATCATAATTAGTTGGAGATTCAACTAATTAATCACAATTAACATATTTGTATGGTTATTTTTCAACCAAAGGAGCGAGATATGTAATAATTGGGAGTTTTTAAAATAATACGGGAATGGGTGGATTTATATAGGGAATTAAATAATAAAGTTAAAGTTAATATGTCAATGAATGAAAAGTGCTAAGTATAAAAACATTAGAAGTATGTGTTTAACTTATGCTTGAATGAAAAAGGATTTTTGTGGGATATTATGTAATTTTCCTAAGTAAAATAGGATTTTACTTAGGAAAAGACTTATGGAAGCAAATGAATGATTTATGGATAGTTTTAAGTACTTAGGCTTTTAAATTATTGGGCCGAGGGTCCGGTCCCTCCAAAATTCAAGGAAATGCCTTGAGCCTCTCTAATTTTCAAATGCCTTAGTACTTAGGGGAAATTAGCAAAATTTTTAGGGAAAAATGAGAAGGGAAGTTAATCATTTGACCTTCTTTTGCTTGAAATTCTTCCAGTGTAATATCTGCCTTGCACTTGTGATGAAAGTAAATATTAACACATTTAGAGCCATTATCCATCACATGTAATTCTGCAACATCATCTACCTACCCTACCTACTTTACCCTAACATTTTTTCCTCCTTTATTAGGGTGCACTTAGACTGGTAAACCCTTATCACACTTTCTTTTCTTTTACATGTAGAAATCTATCTAAGTCTAACCTTATTACATCCAAGGGCTCATATTAAGTTGTTGAGCCCCTTTTATTTACTCTACCTATCTACTTATCTACCAAGATTAAACAGTTTGGTCAGATTTTATTCTCTATCTCTAAACACAAAATTCAAATATGAACAAGCCAAGCTTAAGCTGTTTCACTGTTCACCAATTGTGGCATAAGATACAAGTTGCACAAAATTTATTTATTTACATAAGAGCAAAAAATAGTGGCATTTAGACTTGCACACTTTCCTTGGCCTTTCTTTTGGTGGGGTTCATTTTCTTTTACTTTTTTGTCCATTTTTATTCTTTTCACCCTTTGATTCTTCTTTTAGGGTATACCCTCTCCACATTTTTTAATTTTTTTGTTTTTTTGATAATATGGAAAACCTTTGCAACAAGGAAAGGTATGAACATATTACATAGCCCATCAAGTCAATCATGATATATGACACCTATTGGTATAGGAGCATAACACTGACTCCACTTGGGGATGGATTTTCTTAGTGAAAAGTTAAGAAAATCAGGTCAGTTGCCTTCATCTTTGACCTTTGATGATATTATTAAGTGTCTTCTATCTTCTGCAAACTGAAATCTGATCTGAAACTAAAACAACACACAAAAAAAATTCAAACCAACTTAATGAAAAACTAGCTGAAAATTGAAAACTAAAAAAAATGCTCAAAATTCTGAGCTTATTAGCACTCATCTACCTACTCAATCTACTTTTCAACTGCTGGTTAGGTAAAATGAAATAGCCAATGCAACCATTCAAGCATTATGTACTTTAATAGATTTTTTTGCATTTTCTTGTTGATTATCAAAACTGTACTTCTGCAACCTATTATAAACTTGTCAAAAAATGAGAGGAGAAGGAAACACTTGATTTCCTTTGTTGACTCTAGAAACTGTACAAAAGGATCTTCCAAAATATATACACTGATGTTTAACTGATCTAAAAAACTATACATCTATTCTGGATGGGCTCCATGCCATGAATATGAAATGTTATTTTCATATTTATCTTCCTGTAAAATTTCAGATAAGATTTGTGATGATATTCCTACTGATTGTAATGTTTGACTGTTGAAACCTTTATCATCTTGATTATGTAAATCATATTTCGTTTATAGAGGAATGCTTTGAATTCTTTCAATATTCAACATATCTGCTATTGGATCCTGAAAAACTTGGGAAAATTTTTGGAACCTATGACATATAAAATTCCATGGGACTTCATAAACTTCAACAAGTTTCCCATCCTTTTCATTAAATATGTTATACCACATTTCCTTTAAAATTTGAAATGGTTCAAAACATAGTGGTATGAAAATTTCTTGTGTTATTTGATCATTTACTTCAATGGGAACTAATAACTGCAATTGTGAAACTAAAAAATCTTGATCAATAGTTTCATTATCTTCTTTGTTGTCAATCACAATTCCTAAAGATTGTTGATTATTGATGACATGATAGTTGTCTCTAATGAACTGAAATGAAGCAAAACAAAGAGGTAAAGAACCTTCACTTATTTCCACATTTTCTGCTTTTTCTTCCTCACCCTCATGGTTTATCTGTATTGGTTGATCACTGTCTTCAATCTGCTGAAACTGGGTTTCTTTATCCCACAAACTAGCTTCTGATTGCTCTATAAAGTTAGCTTGAGTTTGGAGAACATAAATATCATCATAATGATCATATTTAGGCAAATCATCAAAAGAAGGAATGTCATCAAACATACACATTAGATCAACAAATTCCTCTTCCTCATATTGATTTGTAAATTCATTTTCTGATCTATGATAATTAGGATTAGCAGGAATTTGTTCATGGCTATCAACCTCTTCTATTTCTTCATGGTGATTTTGAATAAAAAATTCATCTTTCATAGTGATCTCTTGTGTTCTTTCATCTATTTTTCTTACCAAAAGGTTGAGTTTTACCTCTGCAATGTCTTTATTTTCCTCTTCTTCCGCTTTCAACTTTTCCTGTCTGATTTGCAGATTAACTTCTACATCAACTGCAATGTTTTGCATCTGTACAAGTTTTTTTGGATCTCTTTCTCTTAACCAAAATTCTATTTCTAGATCAAAGGCACTTGGATAATGCAAGAGAGCTGAATCATGAGGAGGTCTAATATTTTCTGGCATTGAATAATAACCTTGATTAAATCTGTCAGAAAATTGTTGTATTATTTCATTTGGATGTATTTTTAACTGATTATATTCTTCCATGATCACAAAAGGATTAACTTTGATTATCCATCTATCAAGGAAAATTTTGATAAACTGCTGGAAATTTGAGATGCTAGCATTAGGTAGATTTTTGAACCAACTCTTTATTCTATTTTTGAAAGAAAGACAAAAAGCTCTGATTTTAACATCATCTTCATCAATCTCAAATAAATCCAAATAATTCTCAAAACCTTGAATATTTTTTTGGGCAGTGATACCATTCTCTCCATCAAATCTAGGAAGATACTTGTAGTATTTTTTAGGAAAATCATGGAGTATAGGAGGTAAAATAAGGGGCTTATATCTATCTGGAACTTTATATGGCACAGGGATATGTACAGGGATTGTAAGACCTGTCTTGATTATTTGAGGCTTCTTAATTGGAAAATGATCATCATTATATTCATAAGAAAGCTGCTCAAAGAGATTAGGAGAATTATTACTTACAATCTTCAAAGGAAAATAATTAAAAACTAATCTAAGATCTTCTATAAAATACAATATACATTGAAAAACTTTCTTAATGAGAAAGAACATAATATCTTGGATTAAGATCCAAGTTGAAAGCCTGATCTTTCCATATTGTTCTTTGAGGTTCATTCCTCCAGTGGAGTCTTGATTGTGAAATTGATTTGGAGTCGCCAGGTGGATGATTTTAACCTTTGTGTGTCTGATCGTTGTCCACCATCATAGATCAGATCTGAACCTGTAAAATATTTCTGAAGAAAATATTAGTCTTTCCCAGCAGAGTTTCCACTATGTTATCACTTAGTAATTTCTCCAAGTTCGAGAGAAATAGTCCGAGGTAACCACAAACCAACTTTTAGGTACATAATCTAGCCAATCTGTACCCAGAGAGGGCTCTCTCTTTAAGTTTCAGCTTTGTTTTTGAAATATATTAGGCTAGTTATAAAGTCCAAGGATTTTGATTATGTTTGGGTGATGGGATTCGATAGTAGAGGGGCAGGACTAAGTAGTTTAGGCCATTGGGCTAATGGAGTCAAAGAAATATGGCTTAACTGGATCAAGTCTCTTAACAAAAGATGGTTTCACAGGGCAAGGTAATCAAACAGGGAACAATTATAGATCTAAAGTGAATGGAATGGGATCAAAATGGATGAAGGGAAATTAAGAATCATTCAACACATTCGAAAGAGAGAAATTGAGTGATTATTAATAAAGAGCAATTAAATGTTCTTCACTAAATAATCAAAGTGCATAAACTAGTAAAACAGGAGCAATTAAGAATTCACTGTTTAAACCAGTTCAGAAGAAAACATTTAGAATAACAACGATTAAAAGCAGATTGGACTCAAGCACTTTCTGATTTATTCATTTTTGTTAATTATTTAGATATGAAACATAGATGATATAATAAACAAATATAAAACTTCAAAACATAAGAGATAGATGACTTATTGATCCTTAATCTGACGCAAGAATCCTATAAAAAGTCTTTTGCATCAATTCCTTATCCAACTGCCCACACAAAATTTATCCCTCAACTCTTTATTCTAAAATAGTCGATGTTATAGCAAATTCTAAGAATCCACACCCAAAATACTTCCAAGAGTGAAGTATTTATACAAATTCTAAACTAAAATAACTTGAAAAAATATCAAGATTAGTTCACAAATCTCTCCAACTGTTTTACATAAATAGAACTTAAGTAAAGGACACTCAAACTAATGCATATATTTGGCACTATTTTTTATGGATAGGTGATGACAAAGAGGAGAATTTGAATTTTATCCAACTCTTAGTTGATGACGAAGCATCCAAGTCACTAACTGCTTCCTTTCTTTGTGCATTCTGCTCCAACAATTCTGCAAACTTGGGGTCCAATGATACCTTTTTATTTCTCAATCCGTAATAGATATGTAAAAAGTGAAAGAGGTTATTGTAGATTAATATGTTGGTGAGATAAAAATATTTCAGTTTCCTAAAATTACTCTCCAGCTGTGCACAATAGGCTCTGCAAAAATATGTGTAAAAAAAAGTTTTACAGAGTCTGAAAAATAGCCTGTAAAGATGTGTATGTATCTCTGATTCTGAAATCACTGTGCAAAAAGTGAGATAGGTTTTTGTAGATGGGTATCTTAGGAAAAAAAACTACTTCAGTTTTTTATGATGTATTTTGGATTGGCCACAATATTCTCTGCAATACGATGACTTAACTGGAATTTTCTGCAAAAGTGCTTTCCAACAGTGTTTAATATTTCCAAAACCATAATAGTTGTTAGAAAAGTGAGAGAGGTTTCTGTATATGGTCCTCTTAAGAACATAAACCTCCTTCGGTTTTTCAAAATTCATCTTGGATTGATCACAATAGTTTCTGCAAGACAATGACTAAAACATGAAATTTCTGCAAAAATGTTCCTTCTTGTTGTGTTTTTCATCTTTTCACTTTTTTGTTCTTTTGACTATTTTACTTTCACTTTAGACAAACTTCAATGTTGGTGAAAGTATTTTTATTTATTTTTTACCATTTTACTACCTCTGTATTTACTTTTACTGTTTACCTTTGACTACTCTGTAACTTCATTTTAACTTTCACTCTGACTTTTACCTGATACACTTTAACCACTGATACTCTTTAACTATTATGCTCTCTGTTGATTTTCTGTTTATCCTTTTTACCAATACTTACTGTAGTAAATAACCAAAATTCATCCAAGGATATTTTTTACAAAAGGTCCAACATGTCTTCACACCATTGTGTTTCTGGTATTCTGGTTCTTGTGGATTCATAAAGGAATTTGGGTTTTCAGTGGAAAAATGGGCAAAATTACAATTCTGGGAACTTATGGGGTGAAACGAAGACTAAATTGTACTATTTTTTAGTCTTTTTATGTGGAATTAAAGTAAAAACCAAGAATTGTAGGGTTCGCCAGAAATTGGATAAATACCTGTTTCAGGAAGTGAATAGTGAGGAAACAGGTGCAGATAATAGCTGACTGGTTCAACTGAAAATCGTTTGGCAAAGTGGCGGTTGGAAATATTCAGTAGTTGATTTCGAATTTTTTGCATGGGACACTGGTTGATGTACAAGATAATGAAAATGACGCGCGTTGGTTTATTTTATTTGGAAAATCAAAGGTTGGCGGGGTTTATATTTATGGAAGATGAGGTAAGTAGGAAAGGTTGTTTTGTCATAGGCAGAAGGGTGGTAAGCGATATGCATCGCACCGCTTTTAGGAATGAGTGGTTTTCATTGGAGGGCCAACGATTCCATACAGCTCACGACACGTGGCGAGGCACTATTTGGAAAACCGCTTGGCTATTGCGCGTTATTGTTCGGACGTGGGGGCGCAGCGATATGGAAGAAAACCGTTGATCATGGACTAGTTGATCGAACGGTTGTCGGGGAGGTGAGATGATGGGGAAATAAAAGAGCGGGCTCAATACAATTAAATATAATTTAATCATATCGGGGGAAATTTGATTGGTGGGATAGGTTATCAATTAACCATGAGGGTTAATTAACCCTTTTAAATATGGCGGGGAGGTGGGGATCATAATTAGTTGGAGATTCAACTAATTAATCACAATTAACATATTTGTATGGTTATTTTTCAACCAAAGGAGCGAGATATGTAATAATTGGGAGTTTTTAAAATAATACGGGAATGGGTGGATTTATATAGGGAATTAAATAATAAAGTTAAAGTTAATATGTCAATGAATGAAAAGTGCTAAGTATAAAAACATTAGAAGTATGTGTTTAACTTATGCTTGAATGAAAAAGGGTTTTTGTGAGATATTGTGTAATTTTCCTAAGTAAAATAGGATTTTACTTAGGAAAAGACTTATGGAAGCAAATGAATGACTTATGGATAGTTTTAAGTACTTAGGCTTTTAAATTATTGGGCCGAGGGTCTGGTCCCTCCAAAAGTCAATGAAATGCCTTGAGCCCCTCTAATTTTCAAATGCCTTAGTACTTAGGGGAAATTAGCAAAATTTTTGGGGAAAAATGAGAAGGGAAGTTAATCGTTTGACCTTGTTTTGCTTGAAATTCTTCCAGTGTAATGTCCGCCTTGCACTTGTGATGAAAGTAAATATTAACACATTTATAGCCATTATCCATCACATGTAATTCTGCAACATCATCTACCTACCCTACCTACTTTACCTTAACATTTTTTCCTCCTTTATTAGGGTGCACTTAGACTGGCAAACCCTTATCACACTTTCTTTTCTTTTACATGTAGAAATCTATCTAAGTCTAACCTTATTACATCCAAGGGCTCAGATTAAGTTGTTGAGCTCCTTTTATCTACTCTACCTATCTACTTATCTGCCAAGATTAAACAGTTTGGTCAGATTTTATTCTCTATCTCTAAACATAAAATTCAAATATGAACAAGCCAAGCTTAAGCTGTTTGATTGTTCACCAATTGTGGCATAAGATACAAGTTGCACACAATTTTTTTATTTACATAAGAGAAAAAAATAGTGGCATTTAGACTTGCACACTTTCCTTGGCCTTTCTTTTGGTGGGGTTCATTTTCTTTTACTTTTTTGGCCATTTTTATTCTTTTCACCCTTCGATTTTTCTTTTAGGGTATACCCTCTTTACATTTTTTAATTTTTTTGTTTTTTTGATAATATGGAAAACCTTTGCAACAAGGAAAGGTATGAACATATTACATAGCCCATCAAGTCAATCATGATATATGACACCTATTGGTATAGGAGCATAACAGGTCCCACAGGCTATAGTCATAGATCATTGTAAGAATTTTCATAATCACATGATGATTGAATTGACTGCCAAGTTAGGACTGTCACATGATAGTTCTACTCCTTATTATCCACAATCAAATGGACAAGTTGAGGCTATTAACAATATTCTTAAACAAATGCTTCAACTAATGATAGGAGTTCATAAACGAACCTGGCATTTGATCCTATACTCGGCCTTGTGGGCGTATCGAACCTTGGTGAGAAATGCAACTGGATTTACCCCCTTTTCATTGGTGTATGGTCTGGAATCTGTCTTACCAATCCAATGTGAGATACCGTCATTAAAAATTGCAATCGACTTGTTACCTGGCACCTCAGATGAAGAAACGTGTCTTTTTAACCTCATCCATCTCGATGAAATGTGTTGTGAAGCCCAATTGGCTAACATAGCACATAAGAGACGTATAAATGTGCAATATGACAAGCATGTCCAGCCTCGCATTTTCTCGGAGGTCGACCTGGTCCTTCTTTATGATCAAGAAGCTTATGTAATAGGTATAGGGAAATTTAAGCCATTATGCCATGGCCCCTATATTGTCAAAAGAGTTCTTGGTAAGGGTGCCTACAAGTTGGTGGATTACGATGGAATGTCGTTGGCGCAACCTTGAAATAGGTTGTATCAGAAACTTTACTATTCTTAATCATGAGGGTAGTAATCTTTTGTATTATATTATATATATATATATATATATATATATATATATATATATATATTATATATATATATATATATATATATATATATATATATATATATATATATGTT
Source organism: Pinus albicaulis (assembly GCA_034641835.2). Classification (NCBI taxonomy): domain Eukaryota; kingdom Viridiplantae; phylum Streptophyta; class Pinopsida; order Pinales; family Pinaceae; genus Pinus; species Pinus albicaulis. The sequence continues at coordinate 674,580,318 of CM076574.1, read as the reverse complement.
GTTGATTTGCATTCATTGTCTTAGTTTGTTTTTATATTTTTCTTGATGTTAGTAATCTGCTTTACATTTCATCACAGATGTCTGAATATTTGGAACCATTTCTTAGGTATGCTTATGGTGCTAGTCGTAGTACGTAGAATCTATCCTCTGCAGCGTGGGCCATTTTCACTCCGAACGAGGAGTTAGTGATTTTTTAAGGGCTTTTATCTGTAGATCGACAAAAAATATTGCTGAGTATAGCATATTGATCAAACTTCTCTCTAATGCCATTTCATTTGGTATTAACCATATCATCATACGGTTAGAGTCACAACTTGTGGTATTACAACTTACTAGTGTTTATACTGTTAGAAATCCAACACTGCATCGTATATTCCTAAGAGTTCTACTTTTGGAAAGACACTTTGATTTTATTAAATATCAACACATTTCTAGAAACTTGAACACATTGACTGATTCTTTAGTGAATTATGTTACAAAGAAACATTTGCAACACATGTAAAGATACATTCACATAATTGAATAGGATTGCGCAATAAACATCAGAAAACACTGAAATGAAATAGATAGATAGTTATATGTTTTTACAAAAAATTGTGCCCAAGACACATTGTTCATCTGACCTCAAAATGTATGCAACATGTCAAAAGTAAACTAGTGATGCTCATGGTAACATGCTATCAATCTAGCTATCCTACGCAGTAACTCCACCTAGTGGTTAGGAACACCTATAGTGTGGCACTGTAGTCACATGGGTAACTCTGTGATCCGACAATCTGGAATCCTGAAGGTTAACCCCTCTTTGTGTTGTTGAAGATCACAAAGAGTCTCAGCCATGTCTAAATCCTAAAGGACTACTCTCTCGGCAACCCTCTCTACTGGCTCATCCTCTCCATACTCTTGTTCCTACACTATTTGAACTCGACCCACATCTACATTAAATTATAACTTTAGTTTAGTCTTGGGAAAACATTAAAAAAAAAAACATGTATAAACCTTAGAAAAATAAAAAATAAAGGTCAAAAAATTCTTATTGATTGCACCCCACTGAGTGCCTTCTGGTAAATCTAAGTCTGGATCACCTCAAAAATCGATGCCTACATATGCATACTCATCGATGGCAACAATATTTTTCCTGAACTAGGCAAATAATGTAGTCAAGAACATCATGGACAACTTGCCTGCATGTCTAGCCATCAGTTCTACACATCTCTGCATCCTCGGATCTCTAGGGTTAGACACACCCTGTGTCACATGTTGATGTTGCATCAGTGGAATCTGCTCTAAGGAAAAATAAATGAGGATCAAACCATAAATGAATTTTTTGTTCCTTCCTCCCTTCGCCTTGATTAGTTTTTATTTTATTTGAGAGAGTATTGCTTCAGACTAGTTGAAAATTTTTGGCTCCATGCACTCTAGCACATACTGCATATAAGATCTGTTCACTACATGTAGTGTAACAGTACCAGCAAGCTTTTCAATCGTGAATATAATGGTTCTAAATGGGAAATCACGAATGTCACTGTTAAACACCATGTTAAACACACACATGGTGTATGAAAAAGATAAACACACACAACAAGATACTCAACACACAATGAAGGATAAGCATGCAACTCTCATATTTTTCCATTATACATGATGTACATTTATAGTACAATGGTGTGACTCTTGGTTTCACATTCCAAGGTCACTTGGACTCCATTGTGACTTTTCGTATTCCACACCTACCCATGGAGGATTAGGTGTTCCAACATTCCCCCCCTTAATCCGAAGGGGTATGTGTGAGTCCAGGAAGAGAGTTGTAATACAAATCTGCAAATTATGCATGGAAGCCCTTAGGTTGAATTAGCTCTCTGAAATGTTGGAAAAAAGAGGTGGTTTAAGGATGACCACCAACACTGGAATGCAAAACTTGTTGCAGTTCCTAGAACTCTTCCAAAACTAGCAAGAAGTTGAAAGATTCTGCTAGAGGAATTGTCCCTCATAAAAAAGGGAGACCTTCAACCTAAAATAAGGGAGGTGTACTACCTATGATGGTTTAAGGATGACCAAAAACTCTAGAAAGCTTGAAGAATTTCCTGGAACTCAACCAAAGCTGGCAAGAAGCAGAAGGCTTCTGCTAGAGGAAGTATCCCTCATATATGAAAGGGACACCTTCAACCTAAAAGAAGGGAGGTCTACAACCTGTGATGTTTTAAGGTTGTCCACCAACCAAAGATGATGGTTTAAGGTTTTCCACCAACCAAAGGCATGCTCATGGGAATCTTTGTCTCTAGATACATCTCTGAATCTGTAATGACAAATTGTGGCTTAGGCTCGCTTGAACTGCTATGTCTCTGGCTACAACTCTGAACATGAAATGAGAGATTGTGGCTCAGGCTCGCTTGATCTGACGTCGAAGCTTGTACATGACCACCATTTTCCCCCCTGTCAGGGACAAGGTGAGATGATGGAAAAAACTCAATTTCAAGTTTGCTCAATATTCGTGAACATGTTCTGACATGCGACTTAAACATCTTCTTGGCTGCTGATGCCCATTGCCAAGAAGCGATCCATCCAAGATGAATCTTTTTTCTTGCAGGAGGCTTGTTTATGAAGAGTCTGTGTGAAGAATGGGTGTGCCAACCACAGTTCTTGCATGGATGAAGATCAAAACAGTGATATTTCATATGGCCAACTCAATCACAGTGTTGGCATTTTACAATCTGCTATTGTTGTGGAAGCGGAACAAGGTCTGGAACAACTGCAGGTGAACTGTCATAGAGGAATCTGGCACTCTGAAATATGATGGGCTTGGTGTAGTCTGGAATATGAAAGGAAACATCCTTGTCATATCCAAGACTAGTTCTATGCTTGTTGTGGACAAGCTCTTCCCAAGGTCTAATGATGGGCTTGAGAAGTGCAGGCTGAGCTGCTGCATCTGCATGTAAATTTTATATAGTACAAGGAATTGAATGTGGATCAACTACAAATTTATCTTCTTTCTTCTGATGAGAGTCCTTCACAATCTTCTGAATAGAAACAGGTTCAGAATGGTGAATCTTTTGTTCAAGTTCATCTTGTTGGAGCTGAGATTCCAACTGCAAAAACTCAATCTTTTCATGTGCATCTTGCAAACAACTTTGAATGTTACAAAGAGCATTCTTGCTCATTTTTACTATATCATGAACACTGGAATGAATGAGGTTATTCAAAAACTCTAATGCCTAATTGATTTTAGCCATTTTCAACAACTTAGGCTCAAAAATAAAGGGTTTCGGCTTCAACCGAAAATGCACCCATTTACAATGTGATTCAACTTTGTTTCAAACAATTGCAAATGACTCCAAAGAACTTCCAACTATGGAAATATCAAAGTAAAAAATCTGCTCCTCAAATTATGGAGGGCATCAAGGTATAGACTTGGAAGTCTAACTGGAAAGCAACAACAATTTTTCAACTCAAATACTGATTATGAATGAAGAAGCAATATTCACTCACAATACAATGTAAGTTCCATACACTATTTCTGCAAAAATGTGCTGCAAAAACACTTGTGAAAGAGGCCTTTAAGGCAGCTGATTTTTCTTCTTCAAGGAGTTGTTTTTCACCAATAACAACTTGTCTTCACATGTCAATCTATTTTAGAGAAAATCACCCTTCTATGCCACAAAAAATTCAATGTAAATTTCACTTTTCTGTTATGTAGAAAATCCATCTGCTTCATATGCCATTTCTGCTGTTTACTTTCTCTCTTCCTCTCTCTCTGATGTTTTTTTTTTTTTAATTATTTTTGGGATTAATTAAAAAAAATTGGAAAGAGGGGAAAAAATTAAAATGGGAAGGGAAATAATTAAAAAGGGGAGGGAGAGAATTTTTTTTTTAAAGTTAAACTGAAATTAAAAAATATAGAGGGGTGGATATTGCAGAGAGCGCTGCCATGAGAAGGGGGGCGTATTGCAATGGAGAGGGGGCGGTAGGGAGGCGGGCAGAGTGTGGAGAGGGAAGCATTAGTGATAAAGGGTATGGGTAGTGGATAGGTGGGTGGGTAAGGGGGTATATTGTGCGCAGGTGTGAGGAGGGCGGTGTAGCGTGTGAGAGCAGCCGTGAGGGAGGGGGCTGCAGGTAGCTTAGGGAGAGGAGATAGCAGTGAGGATAGGGAGCGGCGTAGGTAATGCAGGTGGGAGGGGGCCGCATTAGGCTAAGAGGGAGGCAGGTAGGGGGATGGGAGAGTGTAGGTAGAGGGTTAGGCGTTGAAGCCGTGAGGGAGAGATAGGTCGAGGGGGGTCTGCGTAAGGGGTGAGGGTAGAGCGAGGTGGGTTGTGAGGGTGGGATGGCGATAGGAGGGGACAGTTGTGCCGTGAGGGTGGGATGGGGATGGGAGGGAGTCGGGGTTAGGGAGAGATAGGGGTTGGGTTAAGTTAAGTGTTGTAGTGGGTAGGGGGATGGGCTGGTAGGGAGGAGGTGGGGTTGTTGTGGAGTAAGGGTAGGGAGGGGTGTTCGATGCAGAGGGTGGGGGACGACGCTGAAATGAGCGGCTGTGTGAGGGGGTAAGGTGTAGTTAATAGTGAGGGGGAAGGGTTGATATGAGGTAGCAGCGAGAAATGGGAGTAATGTTGCAAGGGTTGTGGGTTAGATGGGAGAGTTTAGGGAGCCGAATAGAGCATTGTAGTTGCAGGGAGGGGAGTGGAGATGTAATGGAGATGGGGTTTGGAGTGTTGAGGGTATGAGATGGGGGGTTCGGGTAGGGGAACAATCACAAATGTTTATTTTTCCATCCTTGCTTGGCTCTGCCCCTGGATAGCAATACTAAAAAATATAGTCTCTCACAGTCTCTCCTCCGAGAGCAGACCCTGAGAGAGAAATGGATAAGCCTCTCCTCGACAAGCCTATCAGAAAATATATATCCTCCATTGTAATAGGAACCACTTTGTTCCTAATGTGAAATTCCTCAATTTTTGGATCCCATGCATGAAAAAGGAATTCCAAAAGTTCTATTTGTTTCCTTATACCTAATAAGTGAAATTACTTTAATAACCCACAATCTCTTAGGGCTCTTACTGTACTCGGATCATTCAGGGCAATCATATTTTTTTCTGCATGCTCTCTTTATCTCCAAGTAATCGTCATTCTATTCTGATGAATCCATGAAACATAACCATAAGACTCATTAGACTGCTTTTCATGAAAAAAATTAGGAAAAATTTGGGTACAATGCAAGAATCAAGAATGTGAATTGCGCCCAACGCAGTCTTGGTCAATAGACAGTGTGTGGCATATGCACCTAGGCTTCATTTTTAGTGCTTTACAACACAGTTTTCGATGCCCAAGTGTGCGTTGCCCTCTTTCGAAAAATAATTTACCCTAAGGGGCCCAAATCCCTAAAAATTTGCAGTGAAATGAAATGAAATGACTACTGAAGGGTTTATGGAACCAACTTGGATCAAATAGCAACGAAAACCATCCACAAAATTGATCACAATCAACAGCTGAATTTCGGCGGAAAAAACAGGTTCAGAGCTCCAAAATGAAAATGGTAACTTTAAAATGGTAAAAATGAATAGTAAAACTCTTTTAATTAGTCATTTGATTATATGCAAATAATATTTATTGCTGTGACTATGGTTTTATTCAATTTTTATCATGAAAGTGGTATTTTTAATCCATTTGATGTTATTCTGAACAGGTTTGCAACTGATGAGCAGATTAGTTGTGCACATTTATTTCAAGAATGATTTGACCACAAAGCATACTTCTATCCTTATTTTTCAAGCTTTGATAAAAATTAAAAAGGACTTGAAGCGCACTTTTGTCTCTTTTTCGAGCTTCGATAACAACGAAAAAGGAACCCCCAAAGTCTTCTTTTAGCTCTTTTTAGACTCTGGTAATGTGAATATATTTCCGAGCACTTGTCTTTTCGAGCTCGTAAAAGTAAATGAATTGATATCTACTCAGTATAAGTTTAACCCTTTTCTGGACAGAGACAGATTATTTACGAAAAAGGAATGCCTTAGTCAAATATGGCTAGGAGGTTCTCTTAGATATTATTTTACACTTTTTCGGGTTTGAGCGACAAATTTACGAAAAATTACCTATGGATTTTTCTTTCGTCCTCTTTTTCAAAATCTATAAATATGAAAAAGGACTGGGTTGTCACTGTTGTTAGGCTCGTTAAATCATAAAATAGCAATGGGTTTGTTGATCATGGTAATAATAGAGTTTCATTCATCGCTAGACTCGTTAAATTATTAAATAGCGATACATTATTCGCCCGAAGGGTTGAATTATAGATCAAGCATATGTTATCCTCCTCAAGCTTGTTAAAAAATAAAAAGTTATTGTTCAAAAAATGATTGGGGAAAATCTACGAAAGTGAAAAGAACTTTCACCATACCAGGTTGCTCTTGAACATGACACTTCACTCCACCATTGTGATTGTTTGGGTTGGGTAATATTATTGACGGATCATTCATACCTATGATTCATCATACATTCACTTAGGTTTTGGGTAAATGCTCCCAAATCATCTCAACGTCGCCAATATGTTCAAGAAAAGTAATTCATTGAATACTTGTCCTTCTACGATACTCATAAACATTCATTCTCATGACAGTAATCCCTAAAAATTGCTATGTCAAGTCACATTTTGTCTCTGAAATCAGTAACTCTCATTTCAAAATAAATTCGCTTCCTGCTGATGTCAAATCATCATCTAGGAAGTTCACTTAGAAACATCATCTTCCAGTACCATGAGGCTTGTTACAGCATCGACAAGATACTCGCTTCCAAATTTTTTGATCAAAAGATTTTGTTTGGCATTCGACATCAAGTCATCTATTCATGCCTTACGAAATGTATTGCAGTACCTTGAGGACCACTAACATCAATGGTGGTTCTATCGCATTTGTTAATAGCTCACATCATTGGATGTTAATCAAATGATGTCTTACCATGTTTGACTACAGATCATATATTCACATGGCTAGACTTATACTCGAACGATCGAATGAACGAGATAAGAAGGCCCTGGATCTAGTTTCAGCCATATGGGCTACGATTTTAGGATTTTTTTACATATCATCTGTACGGTGACCTTACAGAAAGATCTTCATTTGAACATGGGCCTATATCTGTAGGCATGTTTGTATTGGGAAACATTACAATGTAGACAACTTTCTGCACTATGTACATGTTATTAGATAGTTTATGTGCTGAGCATGGGAATGCATTCCCTTAGCAATTCGTGAACAAGAGGATATATCATGATGTAATGTATTTTAAGATTGATGTAGGTCACCACTCCGCTTCAGTTCCAACCCATCACAGTCTAAATCATCTCATTCAAAAAATATTGTTATTATTCTGAATTCATGCTTTAGGGGGTAGCTATTATAGGTAAATTTGGGCATCATTCCCAATGACCTGGTTAAACTGGACGTCATCCCTAGAACCAATGAAATAGGGTCTATCATCCCCTATCATTTCAATTGCCACATTCCCTAAGACAAGAAGAAGAAAAAATCATCCATGACTTCCATTGCAAGGTTTCCAAGATTTGAAGTACATGTTATATCACTTATAAGCTCACCAACGCAGCCTCTCAAGGGAATAACTACTTTTCATATGCAGTTACCTCCATTCAAGGGTGCTCTACAAAGCACTTCCTGACATTCAATTGTGTGTTGGTTAAATGTGAGAAAAATTCTCATTGTTCCGGAGTCTCCACACATCCAGTGCCTTCTAGAAGAGTCCATATGTCTCAAAATTTGAGTCCATGTGTGCATCTAACACCTATGATATTGAGAACATGTCTTGCCCATTATTATAAAGTCATTGATTGAGAGTATACCTTCAGTTTCCCTATAAATTGAGTATAGATCCTAGTGCTAGCGAACGAAGAAATTTGGTAAAGAAATGTTGTTGGATTCTCAATTGAGTGTGTGATAAGAATGATATGTTGTTGGTGAGATGTTTATTGTGATGAGGCTAGGATGATGCTAGAGCTAGTGACATCAAATCGATCACTGGTTGTAACCTCCCCCTTCTATCCATTAATAAGGATTGCTGCTCATTTTCCCGTATATGTATCTGCTTATGTTTCTACTTTTCATATGATGGATTCTTAGCTGATATACATGTTTCATGTTTCATCGATTTAAATGATTAAGATAAATAACCATCTGTATATTGCAATCTCTTTGATGTTTAGTGTTTATACTTGTAGGAACTAGTCTGGTAATCAAAGTTGGTTTGGAAGCTACAACAAGAGCAACATAAGGAGAATAGGAAGTGCTTGGATCACAAGTAAGTTCCTCTATCTCTCTATGTGTCTATTTACTCTTAGAGAAATTTTTTGCAAAGTATTTGATCTGTTGTTCTAAATGCATAACACCAGATTTAGGGAATGTGTTTTATCCGTAATTCATAATTCCGCATAACAGCTTGCACACAAAATTCATCTAAGTTGTTTTTGTTAAACATAAGGATAGTATGTTTCAAGTAAGAATGAAAACCCCCAATATATTTAAAGAGTGTGTCTTGTGAATTCATTTTTAATCCTAACAAAAAAGCCCTCTTTCTAAACTCCTGAGTGTACTCTTGAAAAATTTGGCCTTTGAGGTGCCTAAAGTTTTGCCAACTCATAATTTCTTTTGGCATATGGGCTAATGGATAAAATTGTCTCTTAATGGAAGAAATGAATTCAACCCAATAAATGGATATCTTACCATGAATTCACATTTCCTCTTGATTCTTTGCCTCCCACCAAAATAGTGCTGCTCCTTCTAGCCTTAATGAAGCCAATTGGATCTTTATGTCATCCTCTTGTAGATTCTAAATTTTGCAGTATACTTCCAATTGACAGATCCAATTGTCTAAATTCTCTGCATTTACCTCACCATTGTACATGGGAAGTTCAAACTTAATGACCAACTTGAGTAATGGTGTTTTTCTTTTTGGGATTTTTGAATGAGTGTTGGTGGTTTTGTGGTGGAAGTGGAAGATGAAGATGTTGATGAAGATGGTGGAGATGGATGTGGCTTTCCTCCACTTCCTTTCGAAATCTTATCTTCATCCTTCTTACCATCTGAAGATCCTTCTCCATGTGGAGGCTTAGAACCTTCTCCTACTCTTTCTGCAGTGAATGCATCAAACATGATTTTAACCATTCTTTGAATGTCTTTGAAGTCTCCCTTGACATCCTTTTCTTATGAATGTTCATGAGTATCTCCAAATCTTGATATAATGGCTAAGTATTCAAGTTCAACCTCTGATTCTTTTACCTCTTCAATCACTTCAGTTTATTGTGAAATTTTTACCTCTTCAATCTCAACTGACGGAGATGGAACTTGAGGTGCTTCAAGTGCAGTTTTGAGTGGAAATTTGGGTGAATATGATGATTTCTCATCTATATTTCTTCTTTTCCTAATTTTAGGACTAGTAACATATAGATTCCCTTATCCTCTCTCCAACTTCAACGTTGTAAGCATCACAAAACGAAAACTATTAAAACCCTTCTTGCACAATCTTAAGAAAAGCAAGAAAATAACCTTCAGTAACCTTGTGCTATGATACCAACATTATCTAAAATTGATTGTTAGTTAATGTTGTGCTAACATCATTTTCAGAATTAACATGAAAGTGCTTTGGTTTTCTTATCATACAAGGGTTTATACATGTGCTTATGATTGACAATTCATTAAAATTGAAGAGATTAAGTGTATTTCATGAAATTAAAAGCATGGAAACTCAATGCTGAACATCAACATATAAAAATATAGCAAGCAAAAATAACGGAGATAAATACACAATATTTTGATGAAAGAGTTCACCCCTCCTGGGCTATATCTCCTTGGACCAAATTCATAGTGTGGGCCTTTGTATTAGCTTAAATTATGAAAATTTGTTGTTTAAAGTCTATTGTTGCCTCTGAAACCAATTCCAATGGCTCCAAAACATAAAAATATACCAATAATGACTCTTCCTGAGCCAAAATTGGTCGAAAATTGCCTTAGTTATGGTGAAACCAATTTTTCCTAGTTTTTCTCCACTAATTCTGGAATTCTTCCAGTTAAATCCAATAAATGTGAAGATTCCACCAAATCTGACAAGTCCACCAAAAGCATTTCTAAGATAAGTGCGCAATTAATTATCGATAAGTAGGATTTAAGTGAGGTTAATGTGTGTGTTTAGCACTAACCCTCACTTACTGTTAATATCAGATTATCATGGTAAACCCACATATTAATGATTAATAATATGGTTTTAACAGCATTTTAAAACTCCAGTGGAATCTGATCTAGCTCCTGGTCTCGACGATCGGATATGTAGGAGGGGGCTGGCTTGCGGGGTCGGCCCCTTCCGAACCCCAACTACCGCTGCGTGTTAATTGAAATGGCAGTGAATTCCTTATGGGGTAAGGACTTCGGTGGTTGGTATAGTGGTAAGTCATTAGTGTTGTGGGCAGGTGGTTGTGGGTTCAACCCCAACCCCGCCATAAACTTTTGTTGCATAAACCATCGATTCTGACCATAGTATAAACTTTGGTTTATAATGTATGTTGTTGATATATATGTTGCACCCGTGGTATGGTTCCAACCTTATTATAAAACATGCATATGCACCCCATTTGATATTTCATTTCGGCTATGGTCCAAGCTTTGGTATAATATATATAATGCGCCCAACTTGAAATTGCATAAAAAAAATCATTCCAACCAACCTTGCCATGGGGGGGGGGGGGGGGGGCACGTGGCAGTCTCCGGCTGCGCCACATGGCCCTTCCCCATTGGCCTAAAAATTTCACCATTAATAAAAATTATCCACAATAGATAATTCCAAACTTAGGAATAGGAGAAAAAATAAGCTTCCCCAAGAAAAATTGGCGAATCAAGGTGACAACACTTGTCATAGTGTCACTGGCTGAAAACTGGAGAAATTCTCTAGAGATTTATGAGGTCCTAACTAGACTGCCAAGTCATCATTCTGTCACTGTTCTGCACAATTTTTACATGTTTGAGAAAACAAACAACAGACCATAACTCACTCATACCAACTCGGATTTTGATGAAACAAGATGCGTTGGAATCCTGGTGATGAGATCTATCCGATCAATCTAGTTTGAAGCATTTTTGAGCAATTTCAATTTTTAGATAAATGTTGAGCCTTTGATCAGCTAGGCACATTTCGCTGACTGCCTGAACCCTGTGCTGTAGGCTTGCAGGTATTGTATAAAATTTGATCATGTTATTGAATATTGTCCTGTTTTGATTACTAGAATGTAGGAGAAGAAACAACATATGCCTATGAAGAATATACAAATGGTTAGAGCTGAGCTACGGGAATATGATCCAAGTGTAAACATAATTACACGAAGTGGTGCTGCCACTGGAGAAGATGAGGAAAAGAAGGCTGATGTAGAACCTTGGATCAAAAAGGCTTCTGAAAATAAGGAAGGATTCAACTTACAAACGGAGAAGGAGACTTTTGTTGTTGCAGGTTCTTCCATATCCAAGTCAATCACAGAATCAAGGATTGATGATGAAGTCAAGCCATTCTTGCAAGCATGCATCAAGATATTTTGTAGCCAGAAATCAGTAGACAAATTTCAAGTTCTGATAGATAGTTGCGTAGAAAAAAGAATTTCCTTGGACCAAGAGCAAGGATGTAAACATGATCTACAAGAATAAGAAAAGAACAATTCAAGAGATGCTCATGACTATGCAGATTGGGGAATATGAGATGGATCAGTTCATTCTGGACTTAGGATCTAATGCGAATGTTTTACCTAAGTGGACCTGGCAGAATATGGGTGAACCAAAGCTGGAATGGTCCATCATTAAAATTTGCATGGCCAATCAACAGAATATTAACCCATTGGGAAGACTCCCACTGGTTCTGGTAGATATTGGTGGAGTCAAGGTATGCGCAAACTTTGAAGTAATACAAATTGTTGATGATGCATACCCCTACCCTGCACTGCTAGGATTGTATTGGGCTATCAACATGGGGGGCATCATCAAATTGAAGCGCAGGAGTATGATCTTTGAAAACAATGGTACTCGGGTTCCAGTACCTTTGGATCCTGTGAAAGGGGAGAGATATACAGAACCAGTGCACATAGAATATGATGTCAACCAAATCTATAAATTGACTGCACAAGATGAGGAGTGGATCAACCCAACTGTTGATGGGATGTCGAACTGGGAAAAGGATAACTCATGCTTCTCTGATTCAAATAGGGAAATGGAAAATTGGCAGAATATTCTACATGATGTTTCTACACTGTGTTGCCTCAGAGTCACTAAAAATTTATGTTTCATCTCCTCAGATGTATGATAATTTCCCTACTTTGATGGTTTTGATAATGTTGTTTTATTTTTTGAAGAACTGGAAAATGTTGTCCTCGAAGATCGAAGGTTTTGGGAACTCGATCTTGCCATGTGTGAAAATCTAGCACGTTGGTGGGATATGCACAAAGGGAACTCTAAAACTTGGGAATAATTAACTTATATGATGCATTTTTGCTTCACTCATCCAATAACCAAGTTGGATGAAGTATACAAAGGAAGCGATGACCCATACTCAGACTTGGATAAATGGACAACTGATTGGGGTGATGAACCTTAGCCTGAATGGGTGCACATTTTTGTCCATACTGTAGGAAGGTTTCCCATCGATTTTTACTTGGACATAGATTTGCGCCAAGGAACTGCCAGTTGCTGTTGTTAATGGAAATTATTCTCCTCACTTTTAGTTTTTCTAGTGGATTTGAAGGCATTAGGCAAGTATTACATGTAATCCAAGGAGATGTATTTTACATGAACAAACCTGAAATAGAGGTTCCACCACCTGCATGGGATGCACAGATGCTGGATATTTCCAACTATAGAAATATGTCAGTGGAAGATAACAATAAAGATCCAAGAAATTTAAATATCCCATAATTTGAGAGGGAGCATGTAGTTGAAGGCCCCTTGTTAGGAATGATATATGTGACTAAGCCCTTAAAGCTTAAGCAATTCAACATTGGGATGGAGGAAAAACCCATGTTGGCCAAAATAGGAGATTATTGGGATGATGACACAGAATATCAATACCTATTCACCACAAATTTTTTTGAGCTAAACAAGATTGTAGGAGACTTGGGAGTTATGAAAATCACTCTGAAACTAGATGTGTGCCCCATAAAGAAAATACCATATCGGTTAAATCCAAAACATAAGCAGAAAGTGAAGGAAGAATTGGAAAAAATGGTTTCTGCAGGAATAATTGAGCCTGTGGAAGAGTTTGATTGGGTAAGCCCGATGTTTGTTCAGGAAAATAAGTCTAAGGGAGAAATAAGGATTTGTGTTTAAACCTGGTTTCAACACCCCCCCATACTTCTTCGGGTGAGACTGTGGCCTGCGCAAGTAGGTAATTGCTGAAAGGGCCAGTCATAAGTGGGTTTTGTTGGTTACGCGCTAAATCTGAACCTCAATCAGGACCCCTCAAACCAACAACCACAATATCAGAGATTGTGTTCAAAGGAATATTGTTTTGTTGGATTACATTCCCACGGAGGATCAAGATGCAAATATCTTGATGAAGGCACTTGCAAAGAGAAAATTTGAATATCATAGAGGCAGGATCAAGGTAGCTGATAATCCATTTCTTGTTGAGGGTGAGTGTTGAAAATTCAATAAGAAAATGTGTGTCTAATTTATTTTTCCCTTAAATAAATTAGACAATAAATTGTAAGCTTACCTCATAACAACTTGTATTAGTTAACTAAGTGAGATAAACTTAGTTAGCTCAAGAATTGTGAGTTGAGGGTCAAAGGTGAGGCATGGAGAGTGATTCTATTATTTTGGGGGTCTAGTTTTAGTTAACGCACTATTGTAGTGTGATTTTAATCAGTTAACTCAAAATAATTGAGTTAAAATCAGTTTAACTAGTTCTAATTGGGTGATGAGCTAGTGAGAGGTCAAGTGAATTAAATGTAGTGATCTATCAAGGAACTGATGATTTGCTATTATTAGCTGCATTCATGTCAAATCTGATGAAGACCCAGTTGAGACAAAGGTTAAAGGGAAGATAACTTCCCAGGTGTATTTATAAAGCCACAGGATGAGCATGATGGACTACATAGCCAAGGAAGGTTGGAATTCCTATTTAATAGGAATTATTTTTCCTAGCGATTGCATGAGCAAGACAGGCTGAAGGTGGGCTGAAAATTGGCTATGCATTGGTCCAATTGTGACTAGATCAATGTGAGACGATTGGTAGAGTGTATGAGGTTCTTGTGAGCACACATGCATTGTATTGTTTCATGATTCCTTGGCTTATTATAAAATAGAGATAGAGGGGTGTTTAGTAGTTGATTTCCCCAGGAAAATCTTGTGTTGTGCAATTGATTTACTTCTTTCTCTTACTTGAATGTGATTGAGCGATCATGATTTATATTCTGCAAATATTGTAGAAGGATTTAGTATCTTGTTTTATTACATTGCATGATCAGATTGAATCCATTTATGTATTTTATAGATCAAGCGCAAGAGGATCTTCTTGAGCATTGGGTCATGTGGAAGATGGCACCTCGATATTGTGGTCCTTTTAAGATCTTAGAGAGGATTGGACCAGTGGCCTACCGACCTGCACTGCTGCAAAAAATGAAATTCCATGATGTTTTCCATGTTTCATTTCTTAAGAGATATGTAAAATATTTTTATCACATGAGTGATTGGTTTTTATTGTAGTTAGAACCAGAGGGTGAATTCCAGCCAGAGCCACAATGCAGATTGCAGCAAAAAAAAATTATGCTTTGGAACAAAGTGATAAAGCTGGTTCATTAGAGAAAGTTGGTTCATTAGAGAACTTTTGATTTCTAAAATGGGTCTCCTAAGAAAAATGTACAACCAAAATAAAAATTATAAGAACCAATAGGATTCAAGATGATGATGTCAACCATGGGGGATTATTCACCATTTTTGGGTTAAAAAAATAAAAATATTAAAAAATAGTAAAATAATAAAACTACTTTTTCAACTTATCTCTCTAATTGTTTACACAAATTTCGAGCGAGAGTACTCATTGGATGAACAATTTAATTCCTCATCCAAGGAGTACCCATGTTGCATACTTTCAATGGACTCTACTACATGAAAAATGAGAAATACATGAAAAAATATGATTGTAACCACGCTTTCATGTATTTTGATTTTTCATGTAGTAATGTCCATCGAAAGTATGAAAAATGGGTACTCCTTGGATGAGGAATGAAATTTTGCATCTAATGAGTGTTCCCGCTCGAAATTTGAGTAAACACATAGGGAGAGAAGTTGAAAATACCAGTTGAAAAGGTAGTTTTTTGTTTTTTCCCTCTAAAATTTGATGATGTAATCAAATATTATTTTATTATTTCCAATATTATTTTATAATTTCCATAGGAGGCCCATTTTAGACCTCAAAATTCCCCTAATTTGAAATTGAAGTGCGAGCACTTTGGTCCCAATGAAGCTACATGGGAGATGGACGATTAGATGTGGCTTGTGTATCCTTCCCTGTTTGATGGTTGATAAAATGTGTTTGGTATACGAGTTTTTGGTATATATATATATATATATATATATATATATATATATATATATATATATATATATGTATGTATGTATGTATGTATGTATGTATGTATGTATGTATGTATGTATGTATGTATGTATGTATGTATGTATTATTAATACCTGTTGGCGTAAAATTTAATTATGAGAGACCCAGGGTTCAACCCTAGGTTTCCGATAAAAAGTGTGGTCATAGTCTATATTATCGCACAAATTTTCACTCCTCTATGGGGAAAAGGAGCATGTAACCCAAGTAATGCTAGAAAAATAAGAAATAAGGGATATAGACTAATGGAGAAGAATTTTAATTCATGATATTATAGATGAATTCAAAAAATTCCAATAACCAGTGCAGCAAAGCTGACCTATAGATTAAACATTCATACCTAAACAAAATAGAATAACCATGCAAATACAATTAAAATTTTAAAGGGGCACACAATTATCAACCATCAATTCACAATTCTTTTCTACAATAACTCCTTTATTCATTGGCCCAATAATTACACCAAAATCTCACACATACTATGAGATATTAATACTATGGACCACATTTCATTATATAAACATAATAGAACTTTAGGGAAATAAAGACTTAAACTATAATGATATGTTACACAATGGAGAGCTAACATAACTTCTACTCTTCCACTAACTACAACAAAATCTATATATAAAAACTAGCAGCTAACATCAACTCGCTTTATTCATATTTGACCCTTCTTATATATCACATGCAATTGATTTGGTCTAGCATGTAGCTTCCTTTGATCCCAATCTTGATCATGTCTACTTTGACGAGTTATGGTGCTTTTGTCGTTATTAGCTTTGATACTTTCAAAATCTAGTCCGTGCTTCCTTCTTTCACGGCTTCACAAATCCCAGCATAATTGATTCTTCACTTCTCTAATGCTTCCCGTTTTTCGGTGGATGATTTTGACCAATATAGCCATTTATTCTCTAGATCTGATCTTCAATCATATTCCTACAAATTATTCAAAAACTAAAGGACCCAATAGGCCCCGAACAAAAACTATTTACTTGCCCTAGTGTCAATTTGTTGTTGGCACATCTGATCCTGCCTTTGTTTGGATTACTTCACTTGCCACTGCATATGTTTGTGTTACTAACTCTCCTTCAAACAAAGGACCCAAATCTAACATGTCATGCAACACATTATCCTTGAAATTAGTATATGCATGAAAAAAAACCTTCCAAATATCCAAAATAGTAGTGACCTTCCCGAAAAAATGCTCAACAACCTCTTCATTGGGCTCAATGGGTTGGGATTGAAGGAATTCTTATAGTTGACCATAATTTGAAGCATTTAAGGCCCACAAAGTAACAAAGTGACTCTGTGCAATAGGTTAGAGGTCCCTTAAGATGGGATTGGTAATTTGCAAGGCTTCCTCTATATGGTGAATATGACCTTCCAAAGTATCAGCTTTCTCAAGGAGACTCTTCTGTTAATCCAAGTCAAGAGTCTTCATTGCTTGAGAAAATAAATTCTTACAGTCTTGCAAAGTGGATATGCCGACTGATTCTTCTTCGAAAGCACACCACTCCTGTAACAAAATCTTCCCACATCTACCCAAGTAACCATCCATCCAGGGTAAATATGAAATGAGAGCTACTAATATGAGTTTCAACCTCCTAGATTACCTTAAGGAAGTGGAAAAAATGGAAACAAGACACACACACACCTTACACAACATCAAAAACATCCTCAAGAGGTAACCAAACCTTCTAGGTCCCTGAACCCTGAGGGAGAGTGAGTTTTTGACCAATTTGATCCTTAGCCATGGGCATGCGAAGGCAAGGTAATGGATAAAAGGCTATAACCACGGGAATGCCAAGGCAAGGTAGCGATGAGGGAAAAGTTTGGTCAGTTTTGTGCCTGAAACTCTAGGATTTGTGCGAGATTTTAAACCCAAAATCCAAAGTCACTGCCGAGAATTTTATGATACTTTAGGGGATGATGAATAACACTAAAACAAAGGTACGAAATAAATCACATCATTAAGAACTCATCTATACCCCTCCAAGCCATGATAGAAATTTCCTCAAACATTTCATAATTATTGCATCTACAGGTTTAAACAACATATTTAAGCATATGGGTCTCTTACATATATAAGAATCACTAAGAAGCATTGCTCCCTTACGTCATAAGCGGAAATACAATATATTTGACCAAAGATACACGATGTATTCATTTATAGGTAAAAACATGGAGAGAGCCATACATCATCACTGATAAAATACATGCTTACAACCAACATAATAACAACAAAAATACCATGGATACAACATCAATAGAATCCACATAATAGCCAGTACAATTGCACATGAAATACCAACGGAATAAGCTTCTCATTAATGAGTGTAAAAACAAACCAGATATGGGTCTTTCATGTTCCACCCGACCATAGATTGGCTGAGCCAACCCCATGACATATTCCAAGCATGAACGTGGGACTCAAACCGAAAGAACCAACTAGGGCATCCCAAGGCTAAACCACCTCACCCTCATCAAATAGAAATCAAGCTTTACTATGATCCACATCGGATCAGTATTCCATCACAATAAACATGTCATAACTTTCTTTACCATGATCTACACCCAGTCACTAGGCCAACACAATCATGGATATCACGGGATTCTCTCTCATTAGGGGATATTTTAGGTCTAAAATGGGCCTCCTAAGGAAATTGTAAAATAATAGTGGAAATAATAAAATAAGATTTGATTACATCATCAAATTTTAGAGGGAAAAAAGGAAAAACTACTTTTCAACTCATATTTCCAACTTATCTCCCAAAGTTTTTACTCAAATTTCGAGCGGGAGTCCTTGTTGGATGAAACATTTAATTTCTCATCCAAGGAGTACCCATTTTGCATGCTTTTTATGGATCCTACTACACGAAAAATGAGAAATACATGAAAAACATGATTGCAATCATGTTTTTTCATGTATTTCTCATTTTTAATGTAGTAGGGTCCATCAAAAGTATGCAACATGGGTACTCCTTGGATGAGGAATTAAATTGTTCATCCAATGAGTCCTCCTACTTAAAATTTGAGTAAAAACGTTGGGAGATAAGTTGAAAATATCAGTTGAAAAAGCAGTTTTATTATTTTATTATTTTTTAATTTTTTTACCCTTTTACTTGAACAATGGTGAATCATCCCCCATGGTTGACATCATCATATTGAATCCTATTGGTTCTTATAAAGTTTATTTTGGTTGTACATTTTTCGTAGGAGGCCCATTTTAGACCTCAAAATTCCGCTAATGACCTAAACCATGAGGAATTTTCCTGTGTCATAGTCTCTCAAGCCTTACCACAACCAACAGTCTGAATCAGGGGTCACTAGGCCCTAAACTGAGACATGACCCTCTAGGATTTACAGTATATCCCTCCATTCATCGAAAATGATTCCTAAGGCTAATTAAGGGCAACTACCTCTCAATATTTACCACAATCCAATGTTGTATCACTAGGCCATAAACCAAGGCAACACCTCTTAGTGCAATCCAAACCTAGATCGCTAGGACCTAAACCAATGAAACACATAAATTGGTTATGTGTCATAAATAATAATAATATTCGTAGATCCACCTCACTCAGCTTCGAATGCCTCTAGTAATATAGCTAAAACAAGACATGAAAACTCCATAACACCATGGCTATTTGGAAATGGAGAGACTCAGCTGAATACACTATCACACCTGGAAAAATCCCATGCCAAGATAGAAAATAATGACATGAAATACCATGCATGCCAAATATAGTAGGGAAGATACACATGTAAATCGATACCTTCCAAGAATCCTTTTGTTGCTACTTGATTCCTACTCCTCCTTGCTTGCTTCCTCCTTATTCCTGCTTTCTTGGATTACTTGGTCCAATGCCAAAGTGCTCCAAGAAACTCTACGTTTCCAAGAGTGAGAGAGAGAGAGAGAGAATAATGAGAGAGCTTAAAAAATTTGAGCAAAAGCTTGCCAACTAATCCTCAAAAACCTTTTTATTAATAAGGCCTCCATTTTCTTCATTTTCCATTATTTTCCTTCATTTTCCTCCTCACATGAAACCTGCTACCTTTCATATTAATTTTCTCCTATTTTCCATTATTTTTATAAATAAATGTCCCAAAAATACTTTTTGCCTCTTTAATTTTCTTAGCCATTGCCTTTCCCAATTTCATTTAGCCATAATAGCTGAAATTAACACCCACTAGGATGTTTTTCCCACCATTCAACTTGGAATATGTGTCCCATCAACTGTGGCTATTATTTGTACTTTTATTTCATGGAATTTTCACCAGGCCTGTTACAGAACCCTCCCCCTTGGGGGACACCGTCCTTGGTGTTCAACCACACATATAACTCAGAAAAACGAGTGAAAAGAAAGCAGGCTTCATGTGGAGCTTTATAACTTAGCTCATTGCAGTATCTACAATGAATAAAATGCTCAAAATAAAATAAAAAATGACAATAATATCATGTACTGGAGTTTTATAACACATTTCATTATGTTATTTACAATAATATACGCATATACACATTTTCTCAACCAGGAAATCTAAGAATATGATTCCCACATCAACAACAAGGGAATACAGAGGGCCACATCTCACCCCTCAATGTAGTACTATGATTCACTTCCTTCCTAGGAAGTCGAGAATCCACTATCAGAGCCAAAGATGCATCTAATGGCCAACACTACAACCCTGCACCGCTATACCCTCAGTGAACAGTTACCAGCTCATTATTCGAGGGAAAAATCTCAAGCTGCATATGATTCCCTATAGAAATGTTAATGACCAAAAAAAATCCATCCCCGACCTTCCCTTCTCTGCTAAACAGTCCCTCGGGAAATCTGGTAATCCCCTTATGTGCAATCATTCACCTTCCAAGTTCCCTAGCATCCCCTATGCCGGTTGATCCATCCCTTGGCAAGGCTTCCTCGCATCAAAAGATACAAAAACCAATTCATATACGTGCCTCAAAACTATCATACCTATCATAGCATGCTAATGGCAAGAAATGGACATTATTGGGTAACAGTGTCCAAAAATGGCCTTGCTCCTGAAGTGGTTTAACAACATACTGCTGCCTGTTTCAATTCCTTTTGTTGTTGCTAATAATTCTTGTAGTAAGTTTCAACCACCCAAACAGGAAATTTTCTGATTCCTATACCAAGCACATGACCACCATTAGATTCAAAATATATTGAAATAAATTCAGTTCATACCTCATTTGTAACCTATCAATAAAGTACACCTGCACTTTTGTTCATTTCCCCTCATAACAAGTAAAACTAGTTGTTTGATCAAGTCATCATGTATAAAAATAGCACATTTGGTTAGCTCAAAACACAGCCATCATAAATTAAAGTCATGAATCACATGAAGTCACCATAAACCATAATCATAAATCACATGTAACCATCATAAGTCATAATCATAGATCACATGCATACTAGAACTGAAATAAAATATCAATACTTATCCTTCACTGGTCCTTACTTTTGTCTTTGTTCTTTCGTGCACACACCGTATCAGTTTCCACACCCGGCAAACACTAGTGCCTTGTTTTCAACTACGTACACATACACATAGTGTATAACACCTACATCCAAACAAGGTGTACAACACCACACAATATAAACACCCACACTGACATACAACACATACACATACACCCGATGTACAATAGAACACAACACATATGCCTATATAGACATACAACACATACACCTACACCTAGTGTACAATACAATACAACACATAAACATATACAGAGTAAAACACAACAAATACCCATGTCGTGATACCACGACTACATGATACACATTCACAATACCACACGCACACAGAACAACATGTACCACATGCACACCATACCCCGTATTCACAAAACAACATATACGACCTACACATAATACCCCACGTAATACAGTACCACATGCACAACATGTACATAGTACCTCTTGTACACAATGCCACCTACACAACATGTGCACAACATCACATGTACAGGACACCACCTGCACAACATGTGCATAACACAAAATGTACACTACACTTATATAATGTGTAGACAATATCAGAGGTACACAACACCACATTCATGAAATGTACACGAAATCACATGCACGGCATGTACACGGCACCACCTACATACAACACCACATGCACAACATGTTAGCTCTCTGTAATTTCAGCAAATTGGTAAGACCAAAAATGCAGAGAACACTTGAACCACTTTTGGATTCTAGGATCTAGCCGTCCTGAATCCGGAGAGGGATCTCTCCAATAAGTGCAAAGATGGATTTATCTTTAAAGGTTTTTTGGGTATGATATTAGGCTAGTTATGAATAACGAGGGTTTTTGTTTGTTTTAGATGGTTGAGCATGATTTTAGTTGAGTGGAAAGTCCTAAATGGGAAGAGTTTGAAAGGTGTGAAGTTGCAAGCAATCAAAACAAGATTTGGCTGATAAGATAGATATAACGCTGGTTTTTAGTCCATTGGGCTATGGAGTCATAATAGGGCTTTAATTGTGCAAAAATTCAAGAGTGATCCAAGGGGAAAGTCATCTATATCACAAGATATTTTAGATTAAAATGATGGAATGGAAACAATAAAAGTGTTGGAGGGGTGGAAACAGATAATAATTTCAACTATGATTTATAGTCTACCTAAACAAAAAAAGCCTTTTAAGCAACTGTTTAAAACTAACCAAAGGGCAGGGCTCACCCTAAACCTCTTTGGACAAGCTTGTATTAAAGATAACTCAAGAGACAAAAAATCCAGTAATCCACATAATTACTTTCAGAAAGGATGAAAACAAATAAGAGAAACAAAATGCAACATAAGATCAGATAAGATACTTTTAAATCTAGTCTGGTTTTAGCATACACTTAGGGAAATTTTCAGAATCTACCTTTGGAGAAAGAAACTAGAAAACAGGGCACAACATCACTTTTCTAGTCTAAATTTAATAAGAAAATAATGAAAATAACATTCAAGAATAATTTTTAAAGAAAACAGTAGGACGAGGGAACACCAACATTCCTAACTACTTAAACTGTATTGAATCATTCTTAAATAAACAAATTGGAGGAAAACATTGAGATAAAGCTTATCAGTTACAGAAGGGTATTGTAAATAGTAAATCCTAACTCTATGCTTGTTGTTCTTTATCAGAGAATAATGGACAAAATGGCATACATGAAAGGAAAACAATAACAAAGAAAGAAGCACTTCACCAGTGATATAGACCAGGATCCCAAGAAACAACTTGTTTATTAATGTTAAACTAGTTACATTCTTCAAGTCCAATGTTTTAGTTCAGCAATCATCTTCACTTCTCATCCTAACTTATTAGATCACAAACAGAGCTTCAAGAGCCTTTGAACATTATTTATAAGTAGAGAATTTGAGCACAAGTATATTTCAAAATTCTGCAACCAACATTGTCTCATCTTCTACAGAAGTATTTATAGAAGAAATGAGGAGGTGGGATGGGATAAAAGAGGTTCAAGGTTCAATCAATACAAATAAATTCTTCTTGGCCTTTGAGGGGCTCGATGGAAAATTTTACATATATTTCCTCTGTATTAATTGTTTTACATTAAGAATTAAGCTCGGTGGGGAGATTTTGTTGACTTTAAGGCTCTGTGTCATCTTGTAATAAATCTGCTGATATTTTTGTAATTAATCCTTTTGGATGAATTAACTGTTCGGTTGTATTGAGGAAAATATCCTCTGTTCTGGTCATTACTCGGCCTCTGTTGAATGCTGTGATGCTACAGGTGGAAATAGGTAGCTGAGAGGAATGAATTAGCCTCTGATGTGGAAGTGGAGGCTTTCTGGGTCTGATAGATATTTTTTATTTTCTTTAAACGTGGCTAATTTGATTTGATTATGTATGTTTAGGCTTAATTTGGCCTAATTCTGTCTTTCTGTTCTTTTAACTATGTTTAATTTAGTGGATTAGGCTTTTGATTTTCGATCTTAGCCATAATCCATCCAAACTGTGTAAATCAGCTTCAATTCTTCATTTCTGGCTTGATTTAATATCCAACATTGATACCCTTTCAAATTCTACAGTATCTTGTTGATGTGCAGGTGTACAAAGGGTTCATATAGCATTAGTGCCCATGATACACTGATGAAACATGGCGTCGAACCCTGTAGATGGCTTCTTCTTTTATGAACAAAGGCGTGGGGGATCGTCATCCCCAGCCTTTGGTTTTCCTTTAATATAATGGAAAAAACCTTTGAAACCCACACAATACAATAATAGTTAAAAAATCTTGCGTATTGGGTAAAACTGCTTTGGAGGGTTAGGTTAAGAACGTGGCCGTTGGATGAAAGCATCCAATGGCGAAGATTGCACGTTGAGGTTTAATGGAGGAAATTTGGAACGAATGGTGGAGAAAATTGAGTTAGATCCGTCGATCTTGCAAAGATCAACGGTGGGGAGCAACCGGGGAAACATAATGAAGAAAGGTCGCTTTTTCACAAAATAGAAAAATACAAAGGAAAAAGAGTGAAAAATCCCTTTGGCAGAGGAAATATATTGAAATTAAAATGGGGTTTCCTGGACCATCGTGGGCCATTGGATCATATTCGACCTAGAGATCAACGGCTGAGGTTGCGTGCGATGAAACAAAATGGAAAAAGGGAAAGCAGTTTTGGGTGGAGAAACCGGCAGTATCGCGCAGGAAAAGGGGAGGAAGGTGGTTTCACCTTTTCGAATGCGATATGTGTTATCAGTTGACACATGGCGTTTAAAAACCACCCATATCGTGTAGACCTTGCATAATTAACCTTCAAGCATGAATTTACGTGAAAATGTGCGTCAACCGTTAGATCTTGGGTCTCAAATCTAACGGTGGGGAGTGAGCACGATATTGGATAGATGCACGAGCGGAAGTAGGATGGGTGGTTTTAATCTGGGCCATTGGATCAAATATTTTGAAGGCTGAGATAAAATCTAGAGTTAAAGGAATATATATGCGAGGTAGAGAAAGGGTCAATATGGGTCGTTGATGCCGAAGAACATTATAAAGCGGGGTTACGAAATTAACCAAAGTTGGGAGGATTGATCTGGACTGTTAGATATTAGGGCATGGATGGCCCAGATTCAATCGGAGCTTCGTGATCATCGGGGGGGGGGGCGAAGGCAAAAAGGTGCCGATGCGATTAGTTGTGTACCGTCGATCTGCAGATTAGATCGACGACAAAGGAAGAATTGGAGGAGTTAACAGTGGAGGAAAGGGCTTTGGGAAGGAGTGATAAGGGTCGTTAGATCTGGATCTGGTGGGGGAGATCAACGGCAGAGAAATCATAGGGAGATTTCCAATCGGGGAGGGGGAATAAAATATTTAACGTGCCCTTTGAAATCTCCTGATGCAATATTGCGCGATTCGTCTGATCATTTCAGATCAATGGTGGAGATTGTTTCAAATCATGCACCAGTGAGACCCCTTATAACATAAGAAAACTGAAATTTTAATGAAATGAAAAGGTTTTTGGCAGCTTTGGGGCAGGTTATATATAAATTTTGGCGCCCGATTGCGGGGCCTGTGGATATATGCAAAAGGTCAGAAGAATCGGGGTTTAAACATATAAAGGGCCAATCGCATCAGAACAAGGGTGTGGGCCTTTTCAATCTACCCATTTGAAAATCTTCGATGCAAGATCCTGTTGACCGTCGATCAGTTTTTTATATCGACAGTCCACTTCATTAAAAAACATTGCACCGACGGGTTTAAACAAAAACTTAGGAAAAATGGGTTTTATGAATTTACAAAGGGAAAAAGTGATCGGGAATGGTTTATTCACAAATTTTAGCGCCTGATTGCGGGCTCTATGGTTATATGAAGCGGTGATGGGGTTGGGGGCTTATATCAGAAGGGCCAATCACATCAGAGGTCTTAACATATTAAAAAGACTTGCACGCTCTGATTATTTCCAATGCGATAAGCGCCTGATGGGTCTAGCGCCTAGTTCTAGGGTGTGGGCATATGTGGGGAAGTGGTTTAGGACTTAGCCCAAAGGGGCTTAAGCCTATAATGTAAAAAGTGATTTTTTATGATTTTTTTCAAGGTTTTTTGATGGATTTGGGGGTTTCGACAAGGTTTAAAAGTGATTTTTAAACCTTGTAAAAGGATTTTCATGAAAGGGAAAGGGGAATAAATGAAAAATAGAGGAAGTGTATGGGGAAAAATAGAATAAAATGAAGGTTAGTTTTGAGTGGAGGGAGGGGGGAAATGGAGTCTTGCAGCAGTATTTTCTTTAGGAAAACAGAATAAATTCTGAGTTTAAAAGGGGAACAATAGTGAAGATTAACCAAAGGGCATGATGTCTTCATAAGATTTCAAGAGATAACAATTTTTATTTTTATTTTTTGCATTAAAACTTGTTTCTTGAAGGCTCCAAAAATTATTTAGCCACCATTTGATATGACAAATTTTATAGGTGGCTAACAGTGGCTCCACATGGGGATGGTGCCTTATTGAAGGCATCAAGAACTTCAGACTTTCATTCTCTGGGATGTTGATTAGTGCCTTATCCATTGGGCTGCTACTTTCTTCATTTGGATGATCTTCTTTTGCTCTGAAAACGTTAGCAGCCATGAAAAAACAGTGGAATTTCATCAACACAAGCTTTCTACCTACCCAATCCTACTGATCTAACATTTTTTCTTATTTAGAGTGCACTTGGATTGGCAAACTCTTTTACAACATTTTATTCTTTTGAAAGAAAAAAATATAATATATTTCTACTTCTTATTTCTCCATGAACTCAGATTAAACAGTTGAGTTCATATGCTTCTCTACCTAGCTACTAATCTGTTAGGATTAAAAAGTCTAACAGATTTTTATTCACTAATTTCTAAAATAGAAATTTAAAAGCATACAAGTCAGGATTGAACAGTCCAACTTGTTGCTGATCTATGGCATAAAAAACAAGCTGCACATAGATATTATTTTACAGAAAATTAAATCAAAATGGAAGGCTTAAGATCTGAAAGTTTTGAGCACGACCTTCTCTTTTCTTCAACTCTGTTTTTTTAGTTTATTTGAGCTATTTTTCCTTGTTATCTGGTTCATATTTTGAGCTGATTAGAACCAGTTTACCTCTGTTTTTTACTCAAAATTAAAACAGATTCGAGTCATTCTTCTTTTGGACACTTAGGTTCATATTTTGAGCATGTTTGAACCTTTATTTTCTATCCTAATCTACCTAGTTGATAAGCCAAGATTAAACTGTTTGGAAAATCTGATTCACTAACCTATCAGCAGTCAATTTAAAACTAGTTATTCATGATTAGGCTGTATGAATAACAAGAAGTGTGTTTTCACGAGTGGAATTTGAGCTTGCACACTTTTAGAATTTGTTTCTCTTTTTTGGTATGGGGCTGTACCTTTATTGTTTTTACAAATCTGCCATCTTTTCTTTCTTCTATTGTTTTTGTATTTTTGATTTTTCTAAATTTGAATGCAATGATGGATGAAATACTTCTAATGAGAAAAAAGATAAAAAGGCTTTCAAAACATGATAGGTTCAAGAGAAGTAATGTTTAAGCATCCTGCCATTGACAGGACCCCCAAACAGTTCAGCTCCATTCAACTCCTTTAAGAAAAAGGCATTGTTACCACCAACAGAATGAATGAGATAGGGGCCAAGCCATAAGTTTTCAAATTTCCCATGTTTTCCCTTGTCTTCTCTCTTTGAGTGCCACTTTAAAACTTTTTCCCCAACATTGAAATTGTTGGCCTTTGTTCTTCTATCAAAAATCTTTTTGATGTTGTCCTACTTTTGTAATGCTTTGTTATAAACCTCCTCTCTGGTTTGCTGAATGTGAATGGTCTGATTTATCCTTTTGATCATTTCATTGTATTCAGACTAAACCTCTTGAATCAACTTCATAACTGGTACACCAAGGCTGGTTAGAAAAATTGCATTTGTACCATACACAAGCTGGTAGGGTGACATCCCAATAGATTTCTTTAATGTTAATCTGTCAGCCCATAGTGCATGCACAAGATTTGTATGCCAAGACTTCTTTTGTCCTCCAGTAACTTCTTGATTATGTTCACCAAACTCTTGTTTGAGGATTATGCTAGCCCATTACCTTGAGGGTAATAAGCAGTAGAATGGCCCAAAGTAATCTGATATTTGTGACAGAATTCAACCATCTTCCTGGATCCAAATGCTATTGTATTATCAGTGATAATCTTTCTAGGACAACCAAATCTAGAGAGGATATTAGTCTCCATGAATTTTATGATGACAAAATCATTGGTTTGCCTAGAAGGGATGGCCTCTATCCATTTGGTGAAGTAGTTTGTGGCCGTGAGGATCCATCTATGTTGGGCAGATGATGGTGGATGGATTTTTCCTATGAATTCAAGTCCCCACTGTTGAAAAGGAGCTTCAATAGTGATTGGATGCAGAGGTAAGTGTAGCAGCCTCCTTTTTCCTTCAAAAAGTTGACATTTATGACAGGCAATTATCATCTTGTGTACATCAAGAAAGAGAGTGGGCCAATAGTAACTAGCCCTTAGGATTTTGTTGGCTGTTGTCTTCCAATAGAGGTGGCCTCCACATTCTCCTTCATAGAACTTGTGCTTAACCTTATTTGCATCATACTCAGGCAAACATTTAAGCAATATTCCACTTGCATTTTTCCAATAAAGACATTTATCTATAATGCAATAGTTTATAGCTTTTAACTTTAAAAACCTTGCCTTTGTTTTTGATAAACCGAGAGGTGTATTCAAATTAAGCAAAACATAAATAATATTAGCATATCAAGAGGAATTCATAAAATGGTCTTCAACAATGGGAGTTGAGATTTCCTCTTGTTCATCCAAAGCATTTATCATATTAATATCAAGAACTTAAAAATTTTATTCAGCCATTAATCTAGCTAGACCTTGGCCTTTGATGAGTTTAGTGGGCTTTATCTCTAAATAATATTCAATAATAACAGTTATCCACTTACCTCTCTTACCATCTGTGTCCTGTGTTAGAATGTCTTTCACAACTGAATTTGGGACAAAGGCAATGATGTGTGAGTGAAGAATGTATACTCTGAAGTCTTTTAAAGCTTTAACCAAAGAAAAATCTTTCTTTTCCATAATGTTTTACTTCAGAGGGGCATCCCTCAAAGCCTTGCTAAAGAATGCAATAGGCTTCTCTTGTCCTTGTGGATTTTTCTATAAAAGGACAACAGCTATTGTATGTTCTGATGCGAATGAAAAAATATAAAAATCTTTTGAACAATCGGGACTGATTAGGACCATCGTTTTGGTTAATGCTTGTTTCACCAGCTCAAAGGACTTCTTTTCTTCCAAGGTCCATTTAGGATTTGTGGAGTCGCCAAGTGGAAGTTTTTAGCTCTTTTGGAGGTAAAAGGTTTTATGGTCCACCACCATGTTTATTGAATACCAATATGAAATATTTTTGGGTTTTCTGAGTTATTTTTCAGTCTTATGGGTTCTAAGAGTGTCCTAAATCTATTTCAAAACTTAGCTATGGTTATGAGACAAAGACAATATACTCTTATGGCTAAGCTAGTTGATCCTTCAAGGTTTGATAAAGGCTTATGAGAATCCTAAGGTTTCCGTAGTTTTTCACTGATTCAAACAAGTTTTATCAGGATTACCATTTACTTGGTAGTGCTTGAAGAGGGTTTCTTGTACTCATGGGGTTTTTATGAAGTCTTTAAGGGAACCTAAGATGAAATTTTGACTCAGTCCCCAGTGGAGTTGCCAAAAATGTTAGCTCCCTATAATTTCAGCAGATTGGTAAGAACAAAAATGTAGAGAGAACACTTGAACCACTTTGGGATTCTAGGATCTAGCCCTCCTGAATCCAGAGAGGGATCTCTCCAATAAGTGCAAAGATGGATTTATCTTTAAAGGTTTTTTGGGTATGATATTAGGCTAGTTATGAATAACAAGGGTTTTTGTTTGTTTCAGATGGTTGAGCATGATTTTAGTTGAGTGGAAAGTCCTAAATGGGAAGAGTTTCAAAGGTGTGAAGTTGCAAGCAATCAAAACAAGCTTTGGCTGATAATATAGATATAACACTAGTTTTTAGTCCATTGGGCTATGGATTCATAATAGGGCTTTAATTGTGCAACAATTCAAGAGTGATCCAAGGGGAAATTCATCTATATCACAAGGTATTTTAGATTAAAATGATGGAATGGAAACAATAAAAGTGTTGGAGGGGTGGAAACAGATAATAATTTCAACTAGGATTTATAGTCTGTCTAAACAAGAAAATCCTTTTAAGCAATTGTTTAAAACCAACCAAAGGGCAGGGCACACTATAAACCTCTTTGGACAAGCTCGTATTAAAGATAAATCAAGAGACAAACAATCCAGTAATCCACATAATTACTTTCAGAAAGGATGAAAACAAATAAGAGAAACAAAATGCAACTTAACATCAGATAAGATACTTTTAAATCTAGTCTGCTTTCAGCATACACTTAGGGAAATTTTGAGAATCTACCTTTGGAGAAAGAAGCTAGAAAACAGGGCACACCGTCACTTTTCTAGTTCAACTTTAATAAGAAAATAATGAAAATAACATTCAATAATAATGTTTAAAGCAAACAGTAGGACAAGGGAATGTCAACATTCCTAACTGCTTAAACTGTATGGAATCATTCTTAAATAAAAAAATTGGAGGAAAAAATTGAGATAAAGCTTATCAGTTAGAGAAGGGTACTATAAACAGTAAATCCTAACTCTATGCTTGTTGTTCTTTATCAGAGAATAATGGAAAAAATGGCATACATGAAAGGAAAACAATAACAAAGAAAGAAGCACTTCACCAGTGACATAGACCAAGATCCCAAGAAACAACTTGTTTATTGATGTCAAACCAGTTACATTCTTCAAGTCCGATGTTTCAGTTCAGAAATCATCTTCACTTCTCAGCCTAAATTATTAGATCACAAACAAAGCTTCAAGAGCCTTTGAACACTATTTACAAGTAGAAAATTTGAGCACAAGTATATTTCAAAGTTTTGCAACCAACATTGTCTCATCTTCTACAGAAGTATTTATAGAAGAAATGAAGAGGTGGGATGGGATAAAAGAGGTTAAAGGTTCAATTAATACAGATAAATGATTCTCGGCCTTTGAGGGTCTCGATGGAGAAGTTTACAGATATTTCCTCTGTATTAATTGTTTTACATTAAGAATTAAGCTCGGTGGGGAGCTTTTGTTGACTTTAAGGCTCTGTGTCATCTTGTAATAACTCTGCTGATATTTTTGTAATTAATCCTTTTGGCTGAATTAACTATTCGGCTGTATTGAGGAAAATATCCTCTGTTATGGTCATTACTCGGCCTCTGTTGAATGATGCGATGCTATAGGTGGCATTAGGTAGTTGAGAGGAATGAATTAGCCTCTGATGTGGCAGTGGAGGCTTTCTGGGTCAGATAGATATTTTTGATTTTATTTAAACATGGCTAATTTGATTTGATTCTGTATGTTTAGGCTTAATTTGGTCTAATTACATCT
This sequence comes from Pinus albicaulis, assembly GCA_034641835.2. Lineage (NCBI taxonomy): Eukaryota > Viridiplantae > Streptophyta > Pinopsida > Pinales > Pinaceae > Pinus > Pinus albicaulis. The sequence goes on along the minus strand of CM076574.1, from coordinate 674,549,172 downwards.
TTCTGTTCTTTTAACTGTGTTTAATTTAGAGGATTAGGCTTTTTATTTTCGATCTTAGTTGTAATCCATCCAAACTGTGTAAATCAGCTTTAATTCTTCATTTCTAGATTGATTTAATCTTCAACAATGATACTCTTTTAAATTATACTATGTCTGTTGATGTGTAGGTGTACAAAGGGTTCATATGGCATCAGTGCCCATGATACACTGATGAAACGTGGCGTCGAACCCTGTAGATGGCTTCTTCTTTTATGAACAAAGGCATGGGGGATCATCATCCCCGACCTTTGGTTTTCCTTTAATAAATGGAAAAAACCTTTGAAACCTACACAATACAATAATAGTTAATAAAATCCTACGTATTGGGTAAAACTGCTTTGGAGGCTTAGGTTAAGAGTGTGGCTATTGGATGAAAGCATCCAATGGTGGAGATTGCGCGTTGAGGTTTAATGGAGGCAATTTGGAATGAATGGTGGAGAAAATTGAGTTAGATTTGTCGATCTTGCAAAGATCAACGGTGGGGAGCAAACGGGGAAACATAATGAAGAAAGGACGCTTTTTCGTAAAATAGAAAAATACAAAGGAAAAAGGGTGAAAAATCCCTTTGGTGAAGGAAATATATTGAAAGGAAAATGGGGTTTCCCGAATGATCGTGGGCTGTCGGATCATATTGGACCCAGAGATCAACGGTTGAGGTTGCGCACGATGAAACACAATGGGAAAAGGGAAAGCGATTTTGGGTGGAGAAACCGGTAGTATCGCGCAGGAAAAGGGGAGGAAGGTGGTTTCACCTTTTCGAACATGATATGCGTTATCAGTTGACACGTGGTGTTTAAAAACCACCCATATCGCATAGACCTTGGATAATTAACCTTCAAGCATGAATTTACACGAAAATGCGCGTCAACTGTTAGATCTGGGGTCTCAGATCTGACGGTGGGGAGTGAGCGCGACATTGGATAGATGCACAGGCGGAAGCAAGATGGGTGGTTTTAATCTGGGCCATTGGATTAGAGATTTGGACGGCTGAGATCAAATTTGGAGTTAAAGGAATATATATGCGAGGCGGAGAAAGGGTCAATCTGGGTCATTGATCTGTAGAGATCAACGGCTGAGATGTGGCCGAAGAACATTATAAAGTGGGGTTACGAAATTAACCAAAGTTGGGATGATTGATCTGGACCGTCAGATCTTAAGGCATGTATGGCCCAGATTCAATCGGAGCTTCACGATCGGTGGGGGGGAACAAAGGCCAAAAGGTTCCGATTCGATTAGCTGTGGACCATTGATCTGTAGATCAGATTGATGACGGAGGAAGAATCAGAGGAGTACACAGTGGAGGAAAGGGATTTGGGAGGAGTGATAAGGGCCGTCGGATCCGAATCTGGCAGGGGAGATCAACGGCGGAGAACTCGTCAGGAGAACGCCAATCGGGGAGGGGGAATAAAATATTTAACGCACCCTTTGAAATCTCCTGATGCTAGATTGCGTGATCCATCTGATCATTTCAGATCAACGATGGAGATTGTTTCAAATCATGCACTGGCGAGACCCTTTATAACATAAGAAAACCGAAATTTTAATGAAATGCACAGGTTTTTGGCAGCTTCGGGGTGGGTTATATATAAGGTTTGGCGCCCGATTGCGGGGCTTGTGGATATATGCGAAAGGTCAAAAGAACCAGGGTTTAAATATATAAAGGGCCAATCGCATCGGAACAATGTGCGGGCCTTTTCAATCTACCCATTTGAAAATATTCGATGCGAGATCCTGTTGACTGACGATCGGTTTTTTAGATCGACGGTCCACTTCATTAAAAAACATTGCATCAGCGGGTTTAAACAAAAACTTAGGAAAAATGGGTTTTATGAATTTACAAAGGGAAAAAGTGATCGGGAATGGTTTATTCACAAAGTTTAGCACCTGATTGCGAGCTCTGAGGTTATATGAAGCGGTGATGGGGTCGGGGGTTTATATCAGAAGGGCCAATTGCATCGGAGGTCTTAACATAATAAAAATACTTGCGCGCTCTGAATATTTTCGATGCGATAAGCGCCTGATGGGTCTAGCACCTGGTTCTAGGGCATGGGCATATGTGGGGAAGTGGTTTAGGACTTATACCAAAGGTGCTTAAGCCTATAATGTAAAAAGTCATTTTTTATGATTTTTTCAAGGTTTTTTGATGGATTTGGGGGTTTCGACAAGGTTTAAAAGTGAGTTTTAAATCTTGTAAAAGGATTTTCATGAAGGGGAAAGGGGAATAAATGAAAAATAGAGGAAGTGTATGGGGAAAAAGAGAATAAAATGATGGTTAGTTTTGAGTGGAGGGAGGGGGAAAAATGGAGTCTTGCAGCAGTCTTTTCTTCATGAAAACAACATAATTTCTGAGTTTAAAAGGGGAACAACAATGAAGATTAACCAAAGGGTATGATGTCTTCATAAGACTTCAAGAGATAACAATTTTTTATTTTTTATTTGCATTAAAAATTGTTTCTTGAAGGCTCCAAAAATGATTTAGCCACCATTTGATATGACAAATTTTATAGGTGGCTAACACAACATGTACACAACACCATATGCACATAACACCACATGTACAATCAAGCACACAAGACCATATGTACAACACACACACACACCACCATATGTACATAGCACCACATTTATAACATGTACATAGCACCATACGTACACAACACGACATATCCAACATTTGCACAACACCATATGAACACCATGCCGCATATCCAACATGGGCATAGTACTATATGTGCACAACACTACATATCTAACATGTACATAACACCATCTATACCTAGCACTGCATATGCAATATCCACATAACAACAAATATACAATAGACATACAACATCATATGTACAAAATACAACATATGAAACATTACATATCACCATAGGTACAATCGTTGAATATAAAACATGCACAAAATATATAAAAAAATAGCACTGCACATCCATAGACCACACACTGACCCCATAAGCAACCTTGCCTCTAATGTCTTTCCACTATCCATGCTTATCCTAGCATCCCATAGATCACACTACTTTAACTTCACTCATGTATCCCTCAGCATTACCTACCATAATAGAGACATAGGCATAGTACAAGCATATACTATCAATTCATGTCCACATGATACTGACCTCATAGATCTGTTAAGGCTACTCTTCCTGCTTGATTCCTCATAATACCAAGAACCGCTTCATGCCATTCATCTGCATAAGAAATCATTCCTCCACAAGAATGATCCTTGAAAACCCTATCATACAATTACATAAATACATAGATACATACATATATATAATCATTAGCACAAAACAATCATGATCCTATCAAACAATGACATATATACATACATACATATATACATATATAAACATCAACATAGTCATGATGACAACACACTTGTTAGATATAATAAAGTCCAGGTTAAGAGAAATTCGTGAACAATGTGAGCAACATTGAGAATAACAATTCCTAACATAGCCAAGGAATCTAACACCTCGAATCTATTTTATTTACCTTTTTTGTTTCCTTTCTCATTTATGTACTTCCACCGTCCATTTACCTCAATGGACCCAACAAAACCAACTAGTTGTCATATTCATACCTTCCACTATGCTTATTTATGCACTGAGTTTCATCTGAGTCATACATTAAAATTTGGGTACCACAAAGCTTTCCCCGAGATCCATTAACTTTCCTCTTTCCCAACCAATTCCCAAGACTCTCAAACATAGAAGGAAAAAATAAGAGCAAGCAAGAATAAGACCATGAAAAAACACAAGCAATATGACAGCACAAAAAAGTGGCATGGGCATGAACTAGACATTAACAAAGCAACAAATCAAGCACAAAAAACCATGAAAGACCAAAAAAACAAGACTAGAAGAAAACACCATGACTCAATCCCCATGGGTTCCCAAAGCTTCCAAGGGAAAGCTCAACCTGAGCCTTATTCAAGATTTCATGGAAGTCTCCTTTTCCATGCAATCCCCTGCATCATACTTCCATAAACACATAAGTGTTAGTGCATAAATAAACATAACAAAAAGCTATTTACCTTACCTTGTTGTGCCAAGCATGCGCACATGTCTGCCATATCTATCAACATCAAGACAACATATCTATCAATCTGTAATCAACTTTTACCAATACTAACAATCATTTCATAATCAACAATCAACTCCCATTCTTTGATCATAATACATAATGCTAAAACTATCATCTACTTACACTAAAGTATATACCAACTATCTCAATACATATGTGTTAGCACAACCATCTTAAAACAAGATCATTCCTTCATGCAATCGTACAGACACATATACTCATATAATTCAATTAATCAAACATTCAAACAAACTATAAGCATGCCATGTTAGATAAATCAACTAGATGACGTAATAAACACTCAAAATAGTCAAGCACCATGTATATGACAAAATTTAACTCATGCCTCAATGTATCTCAGGGGAGGCTATATTGTCTGAAAAATCAACCTAGATTAGCACAATATAACTTCACAACACCTCAAGTCACATAAATAAGATCAAGATATCCATAAAAGTAATTAACTAACATGTCCACATATTAAGCTCATAAACAATTGTCATTCATGAATAAAAATCACATATGCACATCCATCCTAGATTAGTACAATACAATATCACAAATATATCGACTCATACATGAACACAATAACCCTGACCATCTGTATAAGCCAATCCAAAGAAATACAATACATATAACATCAATATTTTGATGCAATAACCCTAATCATCAAGTTACTAGCATATAACATCAACAAGCTATATACCATGTGTTAGTCATCAGTATTTTTCACTTGTTGGTGATGACTAAATCCATAGCTGAGTTTTCTAGAAGCTGATCTCCATATGTCAATTTTTCATCTAGAAAACCCTCATAAAACTTTTTTTCGCCCTCCTACTTTTCAGCCTGCCCATGTCAAGGTGAAACCTCATTATCACCATCCTATCTAGCTTTAGCCCTACTGGTCTGCCCATCAGCTCTAAAAGGACAATCCAAGTCTGTTACAAAAGCCTCCGCTAAGTTAGGAAGTGGCGCTTTAAGGCATTGTACTCTTGGCAACCATCAAAAGGAAAAAAACCTCCATCTGATACAGACCAGTCACAACAGACCTCCCACTCTGCAAATGAAATTGATCACAGCCGTAAGTCGCGCCACTTACACACCCCTAAGTCCCAGAAATGCATAGACCACAATCTCAAGCTGATTTTAGGTGTTTTACAGTGTTTTATGGATTTTACAAAGACAGGAAACAGGTCATCATCTCAGAAGAAATTTCTTGAATCTACATTTAGAAGAATAGCTGCTTCTCAATGTAAACATAAGCCTGAGATATATCTGCAAGACAAAGAGTTTCTCATCAAGACCTTGCAGCTTCATTCAGCATGAGAACACAGTAGAAGAAAGACAACACTATCAAACAAACTTGTTATTTGTCATGGCCAAAAACCTCCTTCATCTATAAGCAGAGGGTTAAGGCGCCTCCTTCATCCACAAGCAGAGGGCGCTGGCCAATATTGACTTGAAGAAATTACAAAACTGACTATAAGCACAGGTTTGTTTTTACTAGACAGTGAAACAGTGATTCAAGGTTTCTGAGGGAAAGTGATAATCAAAACAGGGCTAAGATCTGAAATGTGCAAGACAAAAGAAAGCAAAGTTTTTGGTCTTGTGTCCTAAGAAAGAAGGTAAATTGAAGTTACCAGCATCATCATCATGGCGCAACAGAAAGAGACTTCATTAATCAAAGCTATCATAACAAAATACCTCTGTAGGGGTGTTAATATGAATGGCTCAAATCAGTCTTGAGCAGGAAGACACTTTAGTAAAAGAACCTCTATGTGTTCTTATTTTTCTGTTAAGCTGTGGGATAAAGTCTATGGTTTCCAGATAAACATAGAGAAAAGGCAGGCAAGTAGTAGACATTCCCAGACATGAGACATCTTGATGTCATTAAATCACCAGTGCAAATTCAGGTGTTGCGATCTACACTCCACCACAAAGACAAGTGTATTCTCCAGATGCAGCAGGGTTGGTGGTTTCAGAATTTCATTAGGAAGAAGATGGCTAATAAAAGCCTTGGTATCTATGAAATATTCCAGCAGTCATTCTACACCTCATAGGTTTGTCTCCTCAACACAAAGACATAAACAGGTTATGATCTGAGTTTTGAAACCCTGGAAAACCATGGAAAGCTAATCAGGCATGTCATTATTTTCACATGAAAGCAACTCCATTTATAAACAAGTGCCTTTTCAAATAGGTTCATCATAAGTTGACAGAAAAAATCTGAGCCTGGTTCTCCAAGAGATACTGCAGCTAGTATACAGATTCATAAAGTGTAAAAGGACTTTGGCCTACTCTCAGATTTTGAAGAGGTTTTCAAAACAAGTATAAACCTGTCATTATAAAAAGTCAGAGGTATCATATCAGCACACTGTGAGCAGATGAAAGACTGTAAAAAGAAAGCGCCTTCTTTGACAAGGGATGATCAAACATAGCATAACATATCTTCTATGGATGGCCTCTTTCATAGCAAAGCACCAGAAATGTTAAAATGATGACAGTTTACCTTCTTCCTCCGCAAAAGGCATTGTAAACAGGCATACAAGCTCATGAAAGGCAAGAAGGACTGTAGCATATTTTTCAAAGTTTTATAAATCATTGAAGGCAAAATCTACATACCACTGTTACAAAAGGAGACTTTTTTTTCCCCTAAGTAAGAAACAGTCAAAAGTCTAAAGGAAAAGTTTCCCAAAAAGGTTGTCTCACTTCAAAAAGGAAGGTTTGGCTTATTTAAATGAGCATTATCACCATGTTCTCATTTAAGAAAAAGAAGAGAGTCATAACTATGATCTCGCAAAGGGGTAAGAACTTCACGTTTTAAGTTTGAAAACAAAGAGCTTTGCTAAGTGTTTTAAAAAAGAGAGACCCTAGGTAAAGTGCAACAAGGGTTTTGTTCCTCTTCATATACAAGGGATAGAGGCTGTTGCCTGTGCGTTTTTCAACTTTCAAACATTCCAACCAGAGCACCTTTGCTGCCCTCAAGATTAGACAAGAGGATTCGGATCAAATTGCGCAGAAGTTTTCAGTTTTTAAACCGTGCGGCGCGCCTGGAAAAGTGCGCGGCGCGCTTAGAGGGAAAATTACACGGGCGCATAACTGATGCGTGGCGCGCCTGTGTGCGACGGTTGCTGTGACCCGACAGGTGACCCGACAACCTATTTCGAGTGGCACTCTTTCTTCTAAACACGTCGCGCGCGGGTTTGGCCTCCAAAACGCCCTCAAATCACCTCTGAAGTGTGCTCAACCTCGCCTCCAAAGCCATCATCAAGTTCTCAAGGTATTTTTACATGCCTCCCTTGGTTTTTCAAACTGCACAGTGATGAAAAGGGGTTAAAAAATCACAGTCCAAATCACTATTTTGATTTTGCTAAGAGAGGTGTGTTTTGTGGTTAAACACTAGGGATTACCATATCACTATGAGACTGAGGTTTGCATATTAGAATTGCTGCGTTTGTTGGTATAAGACCCAAGTGCATACCCCCAAAAGAAAAACACAGTGGGAAGGTGGAACAGTTTGGGAAATGTAAGGTTAAAGGTTGTCAGATGAAAGCAATACACTTGTTGTTAAATAAACAGTAAAGCATCCCATAAACGTTTTTACCTTGTCCAGTTTTCCTCTGTGTCAACAAAGCATAACAGTGTTTAAACTTGCATCCCATAGAGAAGAGCCAGTAAGGAATCTGCCATTATAATATGAAGGTGTTTTTGTCAAAATTGTGCCAGTGACAGTGAAGTTTTTGTTGAAAAGAGCCTTGTTTGATTAACACTCTTACCTTTGTTTAAACCCTCAGAATCATGTCAAAGCTCTGCCACCTTGTCCTATAGGCAGTAAATTGTGATTGTGTGTTTATATAATCTGGTTGACTGTGTTTTGGTGAAAGCTTTGTTGGTTGAGTTGCATACTAGGACAAGGGCATGATTTTGAAATTGAGAAGTATACCCCAATCAAAGACACAAAAATATGTTGTTGACCTCCAAACTTCAAAGGGCGAGGTGACCCTATCACCACGCACAGCAATTTCACATTAACTGGGTATCTTCTTTTCACTGTATCTTCTTCTTAAAGGGTTTTGCTGGTTGGATTACATATCAAAAGTGGGGAAGGCTTCATTTTAAGGACCAGAGGTTTTGTATGGAGAGGGCTATTGTGCACAAACATCTGAAAACATTATTTCCCTATCAAAACAATGGGATTGCCAGAGTTTAGATCCAAGAAGGCATTTTAAAGACAGTGAGACAGTTTGGTGCTTCAAAACATATTCAGCCAAAAATGCCACCCAGGAAAGATAGCAGAAGCGGTTTACACAGAAGATGTGAGCCAATTTCTACAGAAGAGGTCAATGCACATCCATCCATCCTTTTCAACTTTCATGAGGTAGGTTGTTTAGATTTCTGCCACAAGGTACAGGAGGTCAAAAGTTTCTCGCCCTTGACACACCTATGCGCCCTGAGGTTCCAAAGAAAGCATTTCCAGGTAGCAGACCTTGATTTCAAGTTTTCCCCGAGGTCAGTGTCTAAAGCCACCAAAATTCCATATCATGGTGATAAATGGTTCAAACAGACCCATCTAGACTTGGATGACTACAAGCCTTTCATCAAACCCGAGCATAGAGATACTTGCACTACTATTTTTCCTTTCTCTTATCTTCTTGCCAGCTATGCTCCTCTAATGAAGGTCATAATGAAGTATTTTACTTGTGAAGGGAGATTTACTCGAGTTTATGCCTACCATATCCGACTATTAATGCATTTCACTAGAACTAGGCATCTAAATCTCCCTTACTTTTTATACAAAAGCATCGAGAAGATGGCATCCACAGTCCATAAGAAAACTTCATCTCTGCAAATAGCTTCCCGTTTTCATCATTCTCTGATCAAAATTATCATCCTACACCAGCTAGAGAAGAAAGAGGTTCCATGCGATGTTTTCATTAGTCACCCAGACTTCTCCACTATTCCTCTGGTCCATATATCTCCCACCCCACCTATTCATCGCCCCACACCTTTGTCCAGAAGGCCTACTCCTAGAAGGCTCAAGATTACTACAGAACAGTCAGGACAACATGAAGAAGAAGGACATGAATAGGTAGAAAAAGAAGAGGACAAACATGAAGAAACTGATGAAGACCAGAAGCATGATTTTGATGGTCAGGTGCAGCATCTTGAGCCACAAAGTGAGCATGAAGTTGATACACACCAGCAGCTTGATGTTAGTGAACAGGGGCAGCAGATTGAACATCAAGAAGAAAGGGATGAAGACCAACAAACTGAAGATGAAGAACAGCAGCAGGACAGTGGTGAAGGTCAGCAGCAGGAGCAAGAAGAAAAGAGTGTTGAACAACAGCATCTCAGTGAAAATGAACAGCAGGGACAAGAGGAAGAGCAGCAGCTTGATATTGAAGGTCATGAACAGCAGTTTGGGCAGAAATTTGAACAGCAGCTTGAGCCACAAAATGAACAAGAAATCCAAGCACAACAGCAGCATAAGGTTGATGATCAAGGGCAACAAGAATTTGAGACAGATCAGCATCATGACATTGAAGAGCAGAAACAACCTGAAGAAGACACACAACAGCCTCAAGGAGAGCAGCAGTTTCAAGAAGATGACAAGGGCAAAGCAATTGTACCTCCTTCTCCTAAAAAGACAAAGCCTAGCACAGCAAGAAAAAAAGGGCCTAAGGCTACCACTCCAAAAGTGACAAGAGTTGTCCCTAGCAAAAGAAAATTTCCCAAGAGACTTCTCACTAGTATGCCAAGAAGGAAGAGTGCAAGATTGGCCTTCAAAGGGAAAGGCAAGATTGGAGAAAGTCAAGAACATGGAGGTGCATTGGCTATCATCCCAATCCAAAGTGATGACAGCGATAATGAAGCCTGCATTCTTGAAAACCTTATAATCCATCGAGAGGGTCAAATTGAAGCATTGGAGAATGACCTTCATCGGGAAAAGACCTTCAATCATTTCTTGGAGATCCAAAATAGGCAGATGAGTGTTCACAAGGCAGTTCATGAAGCACGGGCAATCAAATACAAGAATGAGGCTGCTAAAGCACAAGTAGGGATAGAGGAGCTCATCGGTGAGTTTGATGAAGATGAAGAAGAAGACCAGCCTAGGCAGAAGAGGCCTAGAACCATAGGGCTTAAACGAGCCCTGGAAAAGCAAAAAGAAGAAGAACAGGCCCATCTTCAATCCTTTCCCCTCACTGCACTACTTGAGCAAGAAATTGAAGAAAATAAGGAGGCATGGCTAGAAATAGCCCATAAACACTTGGAGATGAAGCTTGAAAAGGAAAACAAAGACCTGGAGCTACAAAGGAAGATGACACAGCACTATCAAAAGTTGAATCAGTTTGCCCGGCGCAAGCTAAAGGCCACTCAAGAGAAACTGAAGGAAGAAAGGGGGAAGCGCCCGGCACGGAAAGAGAAGAAAGGCACATTAGTGCTTGAAATTTTGGCTTCGGCTTCGAAACATGTTGCCAAGGACTCTTGAGGGTCATGCACACCAATTTTGAGCCCATTTTGACAACTTTTGGTTTTTTGGCATTTTTGAGTTTTTGATCAAAAACTCATAAATTCGCCATTTCATTTTGAGGATTCATCAAGGGAGGAGAGTGGTATCATAGGATGCCATAATTTCCTGAGCATTTCCTCAGCGATTTTCAGAGCATTTGGAGATCATCTGCCCCCTCAAAACAACGAAAAAGGCTCGCATTTTGCACACTCTGCCCGGTCTATCAGCAGACTGTAAGTTTCTGGTTTTTTACACACAGGTGCAGATTTGGAGGACTTCTGGGCATCGGATTGGAGAAATTTCAGTTGTGCCGGAAAATAGACACTCATATATTTCGAACGCGCTATCATGAGCCTCGTTTCGAAATCAGGAAGGCTGCCAAATGTTTCTGGCAAGTCAGGGGACCTTTTTCTGATATAAATTTGAAGTATTTTTGTAATTTTTGAACCTCTAAAATCTGCTTTTTCCAAATGTGCGTTTAGCTATTTGTACACTTGGAAAATGATGAAAAGTCAATTAAATTCCCTTTTTTAACAATTTTTAGATATTTTATGAGATATTTTTGTGCCTTGGGCTTTGCAAAACCTCAAGGACAAGTTTAGATATTTTGATTAGGCCAATGGGATAGCTAGTTGAATCATGAGGTTTTCCTCACTTGAGCCTATTTATTCCACAAGCTCTCATTGTAAACAAGGCTGAACTTGAGAAGAGAAGCAATATATTGGTCATATGAGCTTTGAAGGAAATACTTGTGTTATTCTTTTGGATTGAATCTTGGATGTTCTTCGATGAATGAAGAAGGATTGTTGATGGATTCCATGACTTGGTAGAATGGTATAGTGTCTCTTGCTTTGTTGTTGTCTTCCAATTTTCATTCATGATACATGTTTCTTGCTTGCTATAGATCAGTAGAGAATAAATTTGAGATATGCCCATGGAGGCACCTCAAATTTCCTGAATCTTCATAGCTTTCATGTTTTCTTCCTCCTTAATCATCTTAAAGAATTCTTAACTTCTCTTTAATAACTTGAGGACATTGTTGCTAGTTTCATTCATAGTTCTATGCATGTTAAGTAGGATGTATGGTGTGCCCTGCTTACCTATGGCTGTCCATAGTCCAATCCATGAAACTATCTCTTTGACTGATTAGATTATCATTTTGTTTGAACCAAGGAGGCCTAGTCCCGATCTAGCCCTTTGCCTAAAACTATGAAAGCTTGTTTGTCAAAGTGCCCAATAACTTAAAGACTGTGTTTAGGCGTTCTGGCATAGTGTTTTGAGTTGTTAGTCCATCTTATGTGTTTTTCCCCAAAGTCTGATAGCCATTTCCCAAAGTTAGAGGGTCTTATACTTCTATGCATGGCTTGAATGTTTATTTCTATGTATTATTTAGCTTGTAGTTACATTTTTCATGATTAATGGCTTGCCATACCATGTTTATGTCTGCTATCAAACTAGTTATGCTTGAAATCCTTCGTCTTTCACAAACTTGATGTCCATTTACTCCATTTTTCCCAAAGATCCTTTCTACCTTGAATCAAATTGGCCCTACAGCAGCCTTGTATCATCATCTGATAGCTTCATTGACCTTTTTGACCCCATAGCCCAGTTGATCTGAAATCTTTTACCTATCTTACATTTTCGATTAGTTTCATCCCTCACAACCTAAAAAAACAAAAATCAAAAACTTACTTCATAACTAGCCTAAAATTAGAATACAATAAACAAACACATAGATATCCCTTACGCATATAGAGAGAGCCCTCTCTGAGTCCAGGAAGGATAGGTCCTTGGGCTCCAAAGCTTGGTTTGATGTTACATCATCATTTGGCTCACCAATCGGCCAAATCACGGGAACACTAACATAATGGCGATCATGGTGGGACCTTCTGAGTTAGTGACAATCTAAGTACTCCTTAGTAACTCTCGAAGTCTCATTCAAACTTAGAAAAATTAAGTGTTTTCCGAAGAGTAGAAAATAGCTCCTTCACCATCTTAGCAAAATGATGAGTCAGCTATAGGAAACTCTTCCAAACCTTAGAAATACATAAAACTTAGAAAACCCCAAAAAACTCCCTTAGATTGGTTTTTGTCAGTACTAGTGGTGGACCATACACATATACCTCAAAACAACTAAAAATCCACCTGGCGACTCCACTAACTTCCAGTAGGTCTTATTAATTTACTAAACTCTAGGCTACTATCCAACTGAGCCACCTCATCACCAACCTAACATAATGGCGATCACGGTGGGACCCTGAGTATTAAACAAATTTAGATTCCCTAGACCTTAAGAGACCTTTAGGAATACTGTCTGATTGACTTATCCCACCGCTCACTAACATAATGGCGATCACGGTGGGACTTTGAGTCAAAACATCCTAGGTATCCCTTAGGAACTCTCAAAATCTCAGTCAAACATAGAAGAATAGAATCTGGTTGTCTCACCATCCTAGCAAAATGATGACTCAGCTGTAGGAAACTTTTCCAAACCTTAGGATTACATAAAAACTCAGAAAAAACCACAAAAACTCCCTTAGATTGGTTTTTGATAGTATTGGTGGTGGACCATACACATATACCTCAAAACAACTAAAAATCCACCTGGCGACTCCACTAGCCTCCAGTATGTCTTACTATTTTACCGAACTCTAGATTACTATCCGATCAACATATCCCATCGCTCACTAACATAGCGGGAGATGGTGAGACACTGAGTACATGACAGTCTAGCAAACTCTTATAGACTCTGAGTCCTTTAGATACCATAAACAACCAAGCAGCCCATATACCCATTTAGAGTAAACTCTTTTTGTCTCATCACCCTAGCAAAGTGTTGAAACAAGTCTAGGATACTTTTAACAAACCATAGGCTGCACATAAATTCAGCAAAGCCTTAAAAATATTTCCAGATTAGTTACCGGTGGTGGACCATAGCTATCTTCACAAAAACAACCCAGTTCCACTTGGCGACTCCACTAGTCCATCCCTTTTATTTTGACCATCCTTCACCTTAGTAGAAATTTAGAGAGACCACCCATCCAAAACACTCATCAATACCATCCTCTCTAAACTCTAAATCCAAAATCTGGCTTCACGAAGAATCAACACCAGATCCAATCCAGACCCAAATCCCCCTATCATAGTAGATGACCCAGAGAAGATTCTGTGGCAAGCTTCTGAAACTGACCATCTAGCTACTGGTAGATCCCTCCATAAAACAAGATCAGTACCTGAACATCTCACTATCCTACCAAATTCACCTTTTGAATTAGAGTCATCAAAAACTCTTCTCAGAAGCAAATCACATAGTAAGATAAACTTTGATGATATTGAACCCCTAGACCCACCACAGAGTCCTAATATAGAAGCTTCACCTTCCACACCCCCCGATTTTCAGCTTCTCCATCACTTTGGCTCCTACCATCCCAGATCTGCTCAAAACCAGATCACTAGTCCAAGTTCATCTGCCACACCTGTCCAAACCACCACTGTTCAAACCACCTCATCTCATCCCACTAGTCCTCATCTTGTACATCATCCATTAGCTCCCGTCATGGCAGCCTGGTACGCACCTTTGGTGTTGCCACTGCCTTTGGCTCCTCTCCCAAATAAATATCAAGAAAAAATCCCACACTTTACCGGAGAAGACACCACCACACCTCAACAGCATATAAGTAGGATTAGTGATGCTTATTAATACCTGGAGGTACAAGACGAGACTGTCAGAATGAGAATATTCGCCCAAAGCCTGGGTGGTGAACCCAAAACATGGTTCAAAAGCTTGACTCCAAACAGCATCCACAACATCCCAGAACTACATCAAGTCTTCAGAAATAGGTGGGAAATCCGAAATAACCCTATTCAAATCTTGTCAGAATATAACAACCTAAAACGGGAAAATGGGGAAAGTGTCCAGGCTTACTGCACTAGGTTCAACAGTGTATATAACTCCCTCCCACCTCATTTCAAACCCCCACTTGGTTTAGCCTTGGAAAAATTCCCCGAGGGTTTCGATCCGGACATGACATATCATCTGAGAGACAAATATCCCCCTACCTTAGAGGAAATGCAACAAATAGCCATAAAAGCAGATGCCAACTTAGCAGAAAAAAGGGCTAGGGCTAGATCAGAAAGAAAGGTCACATATAAAGACAAGGTATCCACTGCATCGCCTTCCCTAGATCCTAGAATAGATGACCTAGTCAAAGCCATGGCCAAAATGTGGGAAAGGATCAATGAAAAGACCCCTGTTAGAGACAACCAGCCAAACCCTCCAAACAGAAACCGAAACCAAAATTTTAGGAGGGAACCGCCTCAAAACAGACCAAGGGAAAATGACCAACAAATTAGGCCACCATTCAATGAAAATTACGTGGAAGAAGATGATAAGGATACCGAACCCATTGATGAAAATCATTGGAATCTCATAGGTTCTGATAACGAGAGTGAGGTTTACCTCACAGCTGAAGAGCAAGAGTTATGCTCTCTGGTTCAGGATGAAACCAACTATGAAGATCTTGAAGATCCCGTCATAGACTTTCAAAATGCCATTATAGAAGCTCACAGGCAGTATAACCTTAGAAGTAGAAAAAACCAAGACCGCTCCAAAAAGGTTAGTCCTGAAGTTACTAAAACCTCCGATACCATCCTTAAAAAGGCTATGGATAGCAACACAATCATGACCAATAAAATTGACCAAAAAAAAGATAAAGATGTTCAAACAAGTCTTGGCTCAAATACTCCTAGTACCTCTACAAAAATCCCTAAGATGGCTGTGTCAAACCAAATCCCGAACCAAAGTCAGCAAATTAAGAACATAGAAAAAGTCATGTCTGAGAAAGCTGAAACAAATATGTCCAGACCACAATATCCTTTTAGTTTCGAGGGGGAAATTTCTAAAATAAAAATTACCATACCCCTTACTGAACTAATAACTATAGATAGGTATAGATCTCAAGTCTTCAAAGTTTTTGACATAGGAAGCGAGGCCGATACTTTGAATCTAACTGATGACAAGCCTGAGCTCCTATTTGGCCCGAAGATAGAAGGTCAATACCAAGAGGGATCTGTCTCCCCTTTCTATGTAAGTCTGAACATACGGGACAAGATACTACATAATGCCATGTTAGATTCTGGTGCCTCCCATAACCTAATGCCTAGAGCAGTCATGGAAAACCTGGGACTAGAAGTATCTCAACCTTACAAAAACCTGTATTCCTTTGACTCAAGTCAGGTCAAATGTTTAGGTCTGATAAAAAACCTAGATTTTTCTCTAACACAGTTACCAGCGAAAAACTTGGTCATGGACGTAGTAGTAGCCGATATTCCTCCTAAGTATGGAATGCTACTATCAAGGGCATGGGCTGCCAAAATACAAGGTAGTCTCCAAATGGATATTTCATTCGCTACCATCCCAGTTTTCAACCAAACTAGGAGATTATACCGAGAAACTCACATGAAATACATGGTTAGCAACCGAGATAAGCCAAACAACGCTCCTATTTATTCCATTCATTCTAATCTGGATTATTTTATCTTATATAATGAAAGCAATATAAAAAAACAGATAAAAGAAAATGAAGAAGCTCCCGAACCATTACTAAATGAAGAAATTAATGATCAGAGCTCCAAGAAACCTGAAAAACAGCTTAGTGTCACATATGAAAAAGAAGCTCTTTGGAGTATAAGTTTTGATGGTTCTTGTGGAAAAACTGGTTCAGGGGCTGGCATCTGGATACACAATACTAGTAAAGGTTATTCTTTCAGATTAGAATTTCAGTGTACTAACAACATTGCTGAATATGAAGCCCTTCTCCTTGGTCTGCACATACTTAAGGACTTAGGTACCAAGAAAGTGTCTGCCCAGGGAGATTCTGAGCTTGTGATCAGGAAAATCAAAGGGGAATATTCAGCAAAGAATCCAAGACTAAGAGAATATAGGAATGCAGCTTTGGACATCCTTAAAACCTTTGAGAAATATGAACTCACCTATATCCCTAGGATTCAAAACAACCTAGCAAATGAACTCGCCATTGCTGCGAGTAATGGCCAAATACCATGCCTAAGTGAACAATATAGTACTCAGGTCAAACATCGCCCTACAGTACCAGATAATCTTGACTATTGGCAAATATTCCAAGACGATGATCAAATTGATGATTTCCTACAATCTAGGAATGAGTTTGAAATAACCAAAATAGACTTAGGAGACAAAGAAAGGAAACCTAGCCAAAGTCAAGAACAAGAGCTAAATCCACCTTTGTGGACTAATCTAAACCTAGTAGACCATCCATATGAAAATTAAATAGGAGAGGACATTGACCAAAGGGAACTCAAAGTCTTACACTGCAAAAATGACACCATACCCAGAGGGCTCGCACCTCTAGAACAATTGTTTGACTTTAACGATGTGGCCAAAAAACCAAAAATGGAATCTACTGAGGATGACATAGAGGAATACAACATAGGAAGCCCAGAAGAGCCAAAAAACATTAAACTATCCAAAACCCTCCCGCCTCACATAAAACAAAGGTACATCAATTTATTCAAAGAATTTAAAGATGTGTTCGCATGGGGATACCAATATCTAAAATCATATGATACAAGCATCATTCAGCATAAGATTCCCCTTAAAGAAAACCAGAAGCCTTTTAAACAAAAACTGAGAAGGATAAACCCAGTATTACTACCTTTGGTTGAAAAAGAAATTAAAAAAATGTATGATGCAGGAATAATAGTATCTCTCAGGTACTCTGAGTGGGTCTCAAATATGGTATCGGTGAGGAAGAAAACCGGCGAAATCAGACTTTGTATTGATTTCTGAAACCTGAATAGAGCCTGTTTAAAGGACAATTATCCCTTGCCCAAAATGGACCACATACTTCAAAAGGTAGTCGGTGCCAAAATAATCTCATTACTAGATGGTTTTTCTGGTTATAACCAGGTGCTGGTTTATCCCACTGATCAACACAAAACAACTTTCACCACACCTTGGGGCACTTTTATGTACGTTAAAATGCCTTTTGGACTAATGAATGCTGGCGCCACATTTCAAAGAGCCATGGAAATAGCCTTCTCAGAAGACATAGGTGTTTTCATAGTCATATATCTTGACGATATAACGGTATATTCTAAATTAGATGAAGAACACCTAGTACACTTAAGAAAAGTTTTCAACAAATGTAGGAAATATGGTTTATCCCTAAACCCCAAGAAAACACTTTTCGGTCTAGAGGAAGGAAAACTCCTAGGTCACATTATTTCGGAAGAAGGAATTAAAATAGACCCACAGAGAATCGAAGGTATATTACAGATAAGTCACCCCAGAAACATAAAGGAGTTACAGTCCTTTATTGGAAAGATAAATTTCTTAGGAAGATTCATCCCAAACCTTGCCGAACTCCTGAAGGATATCACAAATATGTTAAAGAAGGAGTTCGGGGTTAAATGGACTATAGAAGCCAAAAAATCTTTTGAACTAATTAAAAGAGCCTTAATTGAAACACCAGTATTGATAAGCCCTGACTTCACCAAAGATTTTTACATATTTTCATTCGCCTCAGAACACACTATAGCTGCGGTATTGTTACAGAAAAATGCAGTTGGGCAAGAACAACCCATTGCCTTTTTCAGAAAATCCCTAAGAGATGCTCCCTTGAAATACAACATCATGGAAAAATAGGCATTCGCACTAGTAAAAGCAATAAAAGATTTCTGAGTTTACATCTTGCATTCTCATGTCATAGCTTTTGTCCCTAATACTATCGTGAAGGACATTCTGAACCAAGATCCCGATGGTAAAAGGGGAAAATGGATCGCTATCATCCTAGAATATGACTTAGAAATCCGACCTACTAAACTAGTTAAAGGACAAGGACTTGCAAGGCTAATGGCTGAAACCAACCTCCAAGCTTTAGATATAAATTTTGTTGATACCTTAGAAGAATAGGAAGACTGCACACTCCCCCCTATTTATCAAATATTTCTGGATTCACCTTGGTATGCAGATATTCTTTATGTATTAACTTATCTGAATGCTCCTCCGACTTTATCAAAAACAAAAGCAAGATTTCTTAAACAAAAATCTTTAAAGTTTTGCATTATAGATGGTTTTCTATATTGGAAAAATCCCACTGGTATGCTGCTTAAATGTTTGCTTGAGTCTGATGCAGGGAAAATTATGCACGAAATGCATGAAGGGGAATGTGGGGGCCATCTCTACTGGAAAACTACAGCAAACAAAATCCTTAGAGCCGGTTATTATTGGCCTACCTTATTCCCTGACACTCACAAACTAGTTATGACATGCCATAAATGTCAAATTTTTTATGGCAAGAAAAAGCTTTTACCTTTGCCCTTATATCCCATTATAGTTGAAGGACCCTTCCAGCAATGGGGTCTGGATTTTATCGGGGAAATTCACCCTTCCTCATTCGCTCAACATAAATGGATCCTCACAGCCACTGATTACTTTACCAAATGGATAGAAGCCATACCTTCCAGGAATGCCACCGATTCAGTCATCATCAAGTTCCTAGAAACCAATATCCTATCTAGATTTGGCTGTCCCAGAAAGATCATTACAGATAACGCCGCTGCCTTCTCCTCCAAAAGAATGGTTGACTTCTGTCACAAGTATCACATTTCATTAGGACATTCCACAACCTATTACCCTCAAGGTAATGGTTTAGCCGAGTCCTCTAACAAAAGCCTAGTCAACATTATCAAAAAACTTCTTGAACAAAATCAAAAAGCATGGCATGGGAAACTAGTACACGCTTTATGGGCTGATAGATTAACCACCAAAAAATCCATAGGCATGTCTCTTTACCAACTAGTTTATGGCATAGATGCCATTTTCCCAACATCCTTAGGAGTTCCAGTAATGAAGCTATTACAAGAAGTCCAAGTAGAAGAAAATGAAATGCAAAGGAGGGTAAATCAGACTATTCATTTACAACAAACCAGAGAAGAAGTTTACCAAAAGGCTCAGTTAGCACAAGATAAAATAAAATAGATTTTTGACAGAAGGACTAAAGAAAATGACTTTCAGATTGGGGACAAGGTGTTAAAATGGGATTCTAGAAGAGAAGACAAAGGTAAACATGGCAAGTTTGAAAATTTATGGAAAGGGCCTTACATCATCAGCTCAGTCAGTGGAAACAATGCTTTCTTCTTGCAAGAACCTGATGGGACTGAAATTTTTGGAGGTCCTGTGAATGGCAGGACATTAAAGAATTATTTTTGTCAGGAGCTCCATTTTTGAGTTTGAAACACTTTCATTCATTGTACATACCACTGTTTGAAAGATAGAAAAATAGAAAAGTCAAAAACAGTAAAAGATAGAAAAGTCAAAAACATTAAAAGATAGAAAAGAGGGCGAGTGAAGATAGAACAAAAGCCCCATGTTCCAAAAAATAGTCTTTCAGAAAGTGCGCAAGTCCAAATTCCGCTACTAGCACTTCAATGTCTTGTTCAGCTATCTAGCCTAATCATAGCTGAGCATGTTTAAATTTATTTGCTGATAAGTTAGTGAGTGAAAAAGATGGTCAACATTGTGTAAGATTGACTTATCACAGAGTATAGATTAGGGAGAGATTCTGGTTCCACATGCCTAAAACAGAACCAAAGAGAGAAGCAAGGGATGAAAAATACATTGTACATCTTAGCCCCGCTTTTCTAGTTTTCCTTTTGTTGCAAAATAATATTTGTGTGCAGATTGTCCTTATATGCCGCAGATGCATGACAAATCAGATTGTCTAATCATGATTTGATCATCTTTTAAATTTCGTGTTTTAGATTAGAGAACAAAATCCTGTCAAACTGCTTAATCTTGACAGTTGATCTAGCATAGGTAGAGTAATGAAGGAGTTCATCAGTTTAATCTGAACTCCCGGCAGATATAAGTGTAGAAGTAGATAGGTTCATTTTGCAAAAAGAAAAATATACATTGTCAAAAGGCTGCTAGTTCAAATGCGCCAAAAAGAAGAAATTTTTTTAGGAAAGATAGTGGGGTAGGTAGAAATATCATTGATGTTAACCATGTTGTCACTTTTTAGAAATAGCATCAAAGAAAGGTGGAATTTTGCGCCAATGGGTAAGGCACTGGTCTTCATAAGCCAAAGATCCGAATTCTAGACACCTCCTGACGAGGAGCTTCCCTCCCCAAATGGAGCCACTGTTAGTCATCAGTATTTTTCACTTGTTGGTGATGAATAAATCCATAGCTAAATTTTCTAGAAGCTGATCTCCATATGTCAATTTTTCATCTAGAAAACCCTCATAAAACTTTTTTTCGCCCTCCTACTTTTCAGCCTGCCCATGTCAAGGTGAAACCTCATTATCACCATCCTATCTAGCTTTAGCCCTACTGGTCTGCCCATCAGCTCTAAAAGGACAATCCAAGTCTGTTTCAAAAGCCTCCCCTAAGTTAGGAAGTGGCGCTTTAAGGCATTGTACCCTTGGCAACCATCAAAAGGCCAAAAACCTCCATATGATACAGACCAGTCACAACAGACCTCCGACTCTACAAATGAAATTGATCACAGCCCTAAGTCGCGCCACTTACACACCCCTGAGTCCCAGCAATGCATAGACCACAGTCTCAAGCTGATTTTAGGTGTTTTATAGTGTTTTATGGATTTTACAAAGACAGGAAACAGGTCATCATCTTAGAAGAAATTTCTTGAATCTACATTTAGAAGAACAGCTGCTTCTCAATGTAAACATAAGCCTGAGATATATCTGCAAGACAAATAGTTTCTCATCAAGACCTTGCAGCTTCATTCAGCATGAGAACACAGTAGAAGAAAGACAACACTGTCAAACAAACTTGTTATTTGTCATGGCCAAAAACCTCCTTCATCTATAAGCAGAGGGTTAAGGCGCCTCCTTCATCCACAAGCAGAGGGCGCTGGCCAATATTGACTTGAAGAAATTACAAAACTGACTATAAGCACAGGTTTGTTTTTACTAGACAGTGAAACAATGATTCAAGGTTTCTGAGGGAAAGTGATAATCAAAACAGGGCTAAGATCTGAAATGTGCAAGACAAAAGAAAGCAGAGTTTTTGGTCTTGTGTCCTAAGAAATAAGGTAAATTGAAGTTACCAGCATCATCATCATGGCGCAACAGAAAGAGACTTCATTGATCAAAGCTATCATAACAAAATACCTCTGCAGGGGTGTTAATATGAATGGCTCAAATCAGTCTTGAGCAGGAAGACACTTCAGTAAAAGAACCTCTGTGTGTTCTTATGTTTCTGTTAAGCTGTGGGATAAAGTCTATGGTTTCCAGATAAACATACAGAAAAGGCAGGCAAGTAGTACACAGTCCCAGACATGAGACATATTGATGTCATTCAAATCGCCAGTGCAAATTCAGGTGTTGCGATCTACACTCCACCACAAAGACAAGTGTATTCTTCAGATGCAGCAGGGTTGGTGGTTTCAGAATTTCATTAGGAAGAAGATGGCTAATAAAAGCCTTGGTATCTATGAAATATTCCAGCAGTCATTCTACACCTCATAGGTTTGTCTCCTCAACACAAAGACATAAACAGGTTATGATCTGAGTTTTAAAACCCTGGAAAACCATGGAAAGCTAATCAGGCATGTCATTATTTTCACATGAAAGCAACTCCATTTATAAACAAGTGCCTTTTCAAATAGGTTCATCATAAGTTGACAGAAAAAATCTGAGCCTGGTTCTCCAAGAGATACTGCAGCTAGTATACAGATTCATAAAGTATAAAAGGACTTTGGCCTACTCTCAGATTTTGAAGAGGTTTTCAAAACAAGTATAAACCTGTCATTATAAAAAGTTAGAGGTATCATATTAGCACACTGTGAGCAGATGAAAGACTGTAAAAAGAAAGTGCCTTCTTAGACAAGGGATGATCAAACATAGCATAACATATCTTCTATGGATGGCCTCTTTCATAGCAAAGCACCAGAAATGTTAAAAATATGACAGTTTACCTTCTTCCTCTGCAAAAGGCATTGTAAACAGGCATACAAGCTCATGAAAGGCAAGAAGGACTGTAGCATATTTTTCAAAGTTTTATAAATCATTGAAGGCAAAATCTACATACCACTGTTACAAAAGGAGACTTTTTTTTCCCCCAAGTAAGAAATAGTCAGAAGTCTAAAGGAAAAGTTTCCCAAAAAGGTTGTGTCACTTCAAAAAGGACGGTTTTGCTTATTTAAATGAGCATTATCACCATGTTCTCATTTAAGAAAAAGAAGAGAGTCATAACTATGATCTCGCAAAGGGGTAAGAACTTCACGTTTTAAGTTTGAAAACAAAGAGCTTTGCTGAGTGTTTTAAAAAAAAGAGACCCTAGGTAAAGTGCAACAAGGGTTTTGTTCCTTTTCATATACAAGGGATAGAGGCTGTTGCTCGCGCGTTTTTCAACTTTCAAACATTCCAACCAGAGCACCTTTGCTGCCCTCGAGATAAGACAAGAGGATTCAGATCAAATTGCGCATAAGTTTTCATTTTTTAAACCGCGCGGCACGCTCAGAGGGAAAATTACACGGGCGCATAACTACTGCGCGGTGTGACTGTACATGCGCGCGGCGCGCCTGTGCGCGACAGTTGCCGTGACCCGACAGGTGACCCGACAACCTATTTCGTGCGGCACTCTTTATTCTAAACGCGTCCCGCACGGGTTTGGCCTTCAAAACGCCCTCAAATCACCTCTGAAGTGTGCTTAACCTCGCCTCCAAAGCCATCATCAAGTTCTCAAGGTATTTTTACGTGCCTCCCTTGGTTTTTCAAACTGCACAATGATGAAAAGGGGTTAAAAAATCACAATCCAAATCACTATTTTGAGTTTGCTAAGAGAGGTGTGTTTTGTGGTTAAACACTCGAGATTAGCATATCACTATGAGCCTGAAGTTTTCATATTAGAATAGCTACGTTTGTTGGTATAAGACCCAAGTGAATACCCCCAAAAGAAAAACACAGTGGGAAGGTGGAACAGTTTGGGAAATGTAAGGTTAAAGGTTGTCAGATGAAAGCAATACACTTGTTGTTAAATAAACAGAAAAGCATCCCATAAATGTTTTTACCTTGTCCAGTTTTCCTCTGTGTCAACAAAGCATAACAATGTTTAAACTTGCATCCCATAGAGAAGAGCCAGTAAGGAATCTGCCATTATAATCTGAAGGTGTTTTTGTTAAAATTGTGCCAGTGACAGTGAAGTTTTTGTTGAAAAGAGCCTTGTTTGATTAACACTCTTACCTTTGTTTAAACCCTCAGAAGCATGTCAAAGCTCTGCCACCTTGTCCTATAGGCAGTAAATTGTGACTGTGTGTTTATATAATCTGGTTGACTGTGTTTTGGTGAAAGCTTTGTTGGTTGAGTTGCATACTAGGAAAAGGGCATGATTTTGAAATTGAGAAGTATACCCCAGTCAAAGACACAAAAATATGTTGTTGACCTCCAAACTTCAAAGGGCAAGGTGACCCTATCACCACGCACAACAATTTCACATTGACTGGGTATATTCTTTTCACTGTATCTTCTTCTTAAAGGGTTTTGCTGGTTGGATTACACATCAAAAGTGGGGAAGGCTTCATTTTAAGGACTAGAGGTTTTGTATGGAGAGGGCTATTGTGCACAAACATTCGAAAACATTATTTCCCTATCAAAACAGTGGGATTGACAGAGTTTAGCTCCAAGAAGGCATTTTAAAGACAGTGAGACATTTTGGTGCTTCAAAACATATTTAGCCCAAAATGCCACCTAGGCAAGACAGCAGAAGCAGTTTACATAGAAGATATGAGCCAATTTCTACAGAAGAGGTCAATGCACATCCATCCATCCTTTTCAACTTTCATGAGGTAGGTTGTTTAGATTTCTGCCAGAAGGTACAGGAGGTCAAAATTTTCTCGCCCTTGACACACCTATGCGCCCTGAGGTTCCAAAGAAAGCATTTCCAGGTAGCAGACCTTGATTTCAAGTTTTCCCCGAGGTCAGTGTCTAAAGCCACCAAAATTCCATATCATGGCGAGAAATGGTTCAAACAGACCCATCTAGACTTGGATGACTACAAGCCTTTCATCAAACCCGAGCATAGAGATACTTGCACTGCTATTTTTCCTTTCTCTTATCTTCTTGCCAGCTATGCTCCTCTAATGAAGGTCATAATGAAGTATTTTACTTGTGAAGGGAGATTTACTCGAGTTTATGCCTACCATGTCTGACTATTGATGCATTTCACTAGAACTAGGCAGCTAAATCTCCCTTACTTTTTATACAAAAGCATCGAGAAGATGGCATCCACAGTCTAGAAGAAAACTCCATCTCTGCAAATAGCTTCCCTTTTTCATCATTCTCTGATCAAAATTATCATCCTACACCAGCTAGAGAAGAAAGAGGTTCCATGGGATGTTTTCATTACTCACCCAGACTTCTCCACTGTTCCTCCGGTCCATATATCTCCCAGCCCACCTATTCATCGCCCCGTACCTTTGTCCAGCAGGCCTACTCCTAGAAGGCTCAAGATTACTACAGAACAGTCAGGACAGGATGAAGAAGAAGGACATGAACAGGTAGAAAAATAAGAGGACAAACATGAAGAAACTGATGAAGACCAGCAACATGATTTTGATGGTCAGGGGCAGCAGCTTGAGCCATAAAGTGAGCATGAAGTTGATACACACCAGCAGCTTGATGTTAGTGAACAGGGGCAGCAGATTGAACAGCAAGAAGAAAGGGATGAAGAGTAGCAAACTGAAGATGAAGAACAACAGTAGGACAATGGTGAAGGTTAGCAGCAGGAGCAAGAAGAAAAGAGTGTTGAATAGCAGCATCTCAGTGAAAATGAACAGCAGGGACAAGAGGAAGAGCAACAGCTTGATATTGAAGGTCATGAACAGCAGTTTGGGCAGAAATTTGAACAGCAGCTTGAGCCACAAAATGAACAAGAAATCCAAGCACAGTAGCAGCATAAGGTTGATGATCAAGGGCAACAAGAATTTGAGACAGATCAGCATCATGACATTGAAGAGAAGAAGCAACCTGAAGAAGACACACAGCAGCCTCAAGGAGAGCAGCAGTTTCAAGAAGATGACAAGGGCAAAGCAATTGTACCTCCTTCTCCTAAAAAGACAAAGCCCAGCATAGCAAGAAAGAAAGGGCCTAAGGCTGCCACTCCAAAAGTGACAAGAATTGTCCCTAGCAAAAGAAAATCGCCCAAGAGACTTCTCACTAGTATGCCAAGAAGGAAGAGTGCAAGATTGGCCTTCAAAGGGAAAGGCAAGATTGGAGAAATTCAAGAACATGGAGGTGCATTGGCTATCATCCCAATCTAAAGTGATGACAGCGATAATGAATCCCGCATTCTTGAAAACCTTCTAATCCATTGAGAGGGTCAAATTGAAGCATTGGAGAATGACCTTCATCGAGAAAAGACCTTCAATCATTTCTTGGAGATCCAAAATAGGCAGATGAGTGTTCACATGGCAGTTCATGAAGCACGGGCAATCAAATACAAGAATGAGGCTGCTAAAGCACAAGTAAGGATAGAGGATCTCATAGGTGAGTTTGATGAAGATGAAGAAGAATACCAGCCTAGGCAGAAGAGGCCTAGAACCATAGGGCTTAAAAGAGCCCTGGAAAAGCAAAAAGAAGAAGAACAGGCCCATCTTCAATCCTTTCCCCTCACTGCACTACTTGAGCAAGAAATTGAAGAAAATAAGGAGGAATGGCTAGAAAGAGCCAATAAACACTTGGAGATGAAGCTTGAAAATGCAAACAGAGACCTGGAGCTACAAAGGAAGATGACACAGCACTATCAAAAGTTGAATCAGTTTTCCCGGCGCAAGCTAAAGGCCACTCAAGAGAAACTGAAGGAAGAAAGGGGGAAGCGCCCGGCACGGAAAGAGAAGAAAGGCATATCAGAGCTTGAAATTTTGGCTTCAGCTTCGGAACATGTTGCCAAGGACTATTGAGGGTCATGCACACCAATTTTGAGCCCATTTTGACAACTTTTGGTTTTTTGGCATTTTTGAGTTCTTGATCAAAAACTCATAAATTCGCCATTTCATTTTGAGGATTCATCAAGGGAGGAGAGTGGTATCATCAGATGCCATAATTTCATGAGCATGTCCTCAGCGATTTTCAGAGCATTTGGAGATCATCTGCCCCCTTAAAACAACGAAAAAGGCTCGCATTTTGCACACTCTGCCCGGTCTATCAGCAGACTGTAATTTTCTGGTTTTTTACACACAGGTGCCGATTTGGAGGACTTATGGGCATCGGATTTGAGAAATTTCAGTTGCGCTGGATAATAGACACTCAGATCTTTCCAACGAGCTATCATGAGCCTTGTTTCGACATCCGGAAGGCTGCAAAATGTTTCCGGCAAGTCAGGGGACCTTTTTCTGATATAAATTTGAAGTATTTTTGTAATTTTTGAACCTCTAAAATCTGCTTTTTCCAAATGTGCGTTTAGCTATTTTTACACTTGGAAAATGATGCAAAGTCAATTAAATTCCCTTTTTTAGCAATTTTTAGATATTTTATGAGATATTTTTGTGCCTTGGGCTTTGCAAAGCCTCAAGGACAAGTTTAGATATTTTGATTAGGCCAATGGGATAGCTAGTTGAACCATGAGGTTTTCCTCACTTGAGCCTATTTATTCCACAAGCTCTCATTGTAAACAAGGCTGAACTTGAGAAGAGAAGCAATATATTGGTCATATGATCTTTGAAGGAAATACTTGTGTTATGCTTATGGATTGACTCTTGGATATTCTTGGATGAATGAAGAAGGATTGTTGATGGATTCCATGACTTGGTAGAATGGTATAGTGTCTCTTGCTTTGTTGTTGTCTTCTAGTTTTCATTCATGATACATGTTTCTTGCTTGCTATAGATCAGTAGAGAATAAATTTGAGATATGCCCATGGAGGCACCTCAAATTTCCTGAATCTTCATAGCTTTCATGTTTTCTTCCTCCTTAGTAATATTAAAGAATTCTTAACTGCTCTTTAATAACTTGAGGACATTGTTGCTAGTTTCATTCATAGTTCTATGCATGTTAAGTAGGATGTATGGTGTGCCCTACTTACCTATGGCTGTCCATAGTCCAATCCATGAAACTCTCTCTTTGACTGATTAGATTATCATTTTGTTTGAACCAAGGAGGCCTAGTCCCGATCTAGCCCTTTGCCTAAAACTGTGAAAGCTTGTTTTTCAAAGTTCCCAATAACTTAAATACCGTGTTTAGGCGTTCCGGCATAGTATTTTGAGTTGTTAGTCCGTCTTATGTGTTTTTCCCCAAAGTCTGATAGCCATTTCCCAAAGTTAGAGGTTCTTATACTTCTATGCATGGCTTGAATGTTTATTTCTATGTATTATTTAGCTTGTAGTTACATTTTGCATGATTAATGGCTTGCCATACCATATTTATGTCTGTTATCAAACCAGTTATGCTTGAAATCCTTCGTCTTTCACAAACTTGATGTCCATTTACTCCATTTTGCCCAAAGATCCTTTCTACCTTGAATCAAATCGGCCCTACAGCAGCCTTGTATCATCATCTGATAGCTTCCTTGACCTTTTTGACCCCATAGCCCAGTTGATCTGACATCTTTTACCTATCTTACATTTTCGATCAGTTTCATCCCTCACAACCTAAAAAAACAAAAATCAAAAACTTACTTCATAACTAGCCTAAAATCAGAATACAATAAACAAACACACAGATATCCCTTACGCATATAGGGAGAGCCCTCTCTGAGTCCAGGAAGGCTAGGTCCTTGGGCTCCAAAGCTTGGTTTGATGTTACATCGTGATTTGGCTCACCAATTGGCCAAATCACGGGAACACTAACACCATGCTCATCAACAACATGTAACTTAATCATCAACCTAACTATCATACATTAACAACAAGTTAACCCATAACATGTTCATCAACAACATATAATATGCTATCTAACATAAAAAAATATATACATACCACTATAGGTTTCTATCATTCATTACTATCTAATACATGTACATATAAATGCACTAATAAACTAGCATCTATAATGTATGTAACCATAACATCAATAGAATGAAAGGCATAGTCATAACCATAATGCATATAACTATATTGATAAACTAGTATTTATC
The DNA here is from genome assembly GCA_034641835.2 of Pinus albicaulis. Classification (NCBI taxonomy): domain Eukaryota; kingdom Viridiplantae; phylum Streptophyta; class Pinopsida; order Pinales; family Pinaceae; genus Pinus; species Pinus albicaulis. The sequence goes on along the minus strand of CM076574.1, from coordinate 674,520,394 downwards.
ACATATGTAACCATAATAATAGAATGGAAAACATATAAGTAACCTTAATTCTTACAATAACCATGAATCACATACATACATGTCAAACATCCAAAACTGTATGATGACATTCTCTTTCCTCGATATCTAATGTTGCAAATTCAATTTTATGGTTTACATCTCATGCTCTATCTCAGCCAACACATTAGCATCATAACATACGAATATCATCATGATGAGCTAATTTCATATAATGACCTTATGCACAACAACGTTTGACCATAACAATGCAAACTTAACCATATGCACCCACTTTACATGTATAACCAATCATGAAATATCAATGCATGTTCAACATATGACATCACACAAGAAATAATACACAGATAACACCGAAGCATGACCAATTTGTAACCCTAGCATAAGAAAGAAATGCATGTACAATATGTAACAATATGTAAGCAAGTGTGCACTAAAAATAATAAATAATGAGAAACACATAACCAATCATATACTCATGACAACATGTTGACAAAAACACCATGAACCCTTCCATAGCGACACCACTACCACCATGTCCAACACAACATAGATGCAACAAACACATATAAACCACAAGAATACTAAAAATATATGTAACAAACATAAAAACATGACCAACACAAAACCCATAAAATTCAAGGGTTGAACCATGATTTGATACCACACTGTGGTATCAGATATCACATAAAGAGATAGGAAACCAAACACCACCCAATGAGAGCACAACCACACTCTGATACCACTCTGTAACACCCTCTTACCACATCTACCCAAGTAACTGGCCAGCCGGGGTAAACATGCGACGATAGGCTACTAATATGAGATTAAACCTCCTAGATGACCTTAGGCAAGTGGAACCAGTGGAAACAAGATAAACACACCTTAAATAACATCAAAAACATCCAAGGGAGGTAACCCAACCTTCCAAGCCCCTGAAACCTAAAGGAGACTGAATTTTTGACCAATTTGAGCCTTATACATGAGCATTCCAAGGAAAGGTAGTGGCTAAGATCCTATAGCTACAGGCATGCCAAGGTAAGGTAGTGACTAGGGCCTAATTTGGTTAGTTTTTTTCCTGTAACTCCGGGATTTGTACCACCTTTTCAGCCCCAGATCCCAGGTCATTGCCCAAAACTTCATTAAAATTTAGGGGATGATGAATAAAATTAAAAAAATATATATGAAAGAAATCACATCATCATGAAATCATCTGTACCCCTCCTAGCGATGACAAGAATTTCATATAACATGTCACAAACATTTCATATATAGGTTTAAGCAACAAATTTAAGCATAGTGGTCTCTTACTTATTTGAGAATTTCTAAGAATCATTGCTCCCTTACATCATAAGCTGAAATAAAATTTGTTTTACCAAAAATACATTATGTATTCATTTACAGGTAAAAACATGGAGAGAGCCATACATCATCATTGATATATAAATTCTTATAACCAACATAATAACAAAAGAAATACCATGGATACAACAACAATAGAATCCACATAATAACGAGTACATTTTCATACCAAATAATAAAGGAATAAGCTTCTTATTAATGAGTGTAAAAACCAATCAAAGATGGGACTTCCACGTTCCACAGAAACATAGATTGGTTGAGTCAAATATTTCTTTAGTTAATCACCCCTATGGCATATTCCAAGCCTGAATGTGGGACTCAAATCAAAAGTACCAACCAAGGCATCCTAAGGCTAAACCACCTCACCCTTATGAAAGAGAAATTAGGCCTTACCATGGTTCACACTAGATCACTAGGTCAACACAATAAACATGTCATAACCAACTTTACTGTGATATACACTCGATCACTAGGAAAACAAAATCATGGATATCACTAGATTATCTCTTCCTAAAACATGAGGTATTTTCTATCTCCTAGTGTCTCAGCCATTACCACAACCCACAATCTGAATTAGGGGTCACTAGGCCCTAAACCGAGACACCAACCTCTAGGCTTTAGCATATATCCCACCATTCACTAGCAAGGATTCCTAGGTCTAATCAAGGGAAACAACCTCTCAGGATTTACAAAAATTCAATCCCATATTACTGGGCCCTAAATTAGGGCAATACCTCTCAGGCCTTACTGCAATCGAAACCAAGATCACTAGGCATTAAACTTAGGCAACTCATAAACCAGTTTTGTTTCATAAATAATAATAATATTCATAAATGCACCTCACTAACCTTCGAATACCTTCGGTAATCCATCTAAACCAAGACACGAGAACTCCACAACTCCATGGCTATCCGGAAACGGAAATTCTAGTCTGAATACACTGTCACACATAGAAAAAACCCATGCCAAGACAACAAAGAACCACATGTAATACCATGCATGCCAAATCTAGCAAGGAAAATACACATGAAAATCGATACTTGCCAAGAATCCTATTGTAGCTACTTAATTCATGCTCCTCATTTTCTTCCTCCTTCTTCCTACTTTCTTGGCTTTCTTGGTCCAATGCCAAAGTGCTCCAAGAAAGTCTAAGTTGTCCAAGAGTGAGTGAACGAGAGAGAGAATAATGAGAGAGCTTTAAAAATGTGAGCAAAATCTTGCCAACTGATCCTCAGAAGCCTTTTTATTAGTGAGGCCTCTATTTTCTTCATTTTCCATTATTTTCCTTCATTTCCTCCTCACATGCAACCTGTAACCTTTCACCTTATTTTTCTACTATTTTCCATTATTTTGATAAATAAATTTGCCAAAAATACTTTTTTCATCTTTAATTTCTTAGCCATTGCATTTTCTAGTTTCCTTTAGCCACAATAACCGAAATGAACACCTGCTAGGATGTTTTTCTCACTATTCAGCTTGGAATACATGTCCCATCAATCATGGTTATTATTTTTACTTTTATTACATGTAATTTTCATGAGGAATGTTACAACTCCAATATGAAACTTGACTAAAATTTTCCTAGGATTCATCCATGACTTGCTTGAGGGAATCTTAGACTGATGATGCTGTGATAATTTCCTTGGTAATCTATTCCTGATATTGCAAGGAGGGGTTTGTAAGTGCTTGGTGAAGTTTAGAAATAGTATCATAAAATTCCAAATTCATTGCAACAAGTATGATATAGGTAGACTCAAAATATTCACAACATTCGATAGGGGAACATACAACGGGGTTTTTTGGTGGCTCAGGAACAAACTCAACAATGGTGGGCCACATCTTTTGAAACCTCGAGCCTAAATATGAAATATTCTTCTCCAACTGATCCTTATCTCTACGAAATAGATCTCACTGAGTTGTAACCTGCATGAATTGTTTCCATTGTTGCTCACAAGTAGCAAAAATTCCATTATACTTGGATTCAACAAGACTAAGGTGGTCTTCTAACTGTGTGGCTGAAGCTCTGATAAATTAAAGAAAGTGAGATGTTGGCTAACTGTAGAGGTAATCAACAAAAATAGTATTAATTTGGGGTGGGAATCGAGCTTACAGGGCTTTTATGTTGGAAACTGATTTTTTTTAATGGCCTTGGGGTAAGAATTTTTAGTCTTGACTTTGTTCTTTCTAAAATTATATGCATAATTGAGAAAGAAATGGTTGAGGTAGTAGAGGAATGATATCATTTCGTTGGGCAACCAAGGAAAGAAATACATGAAAATTTTCAGGGTCACTAGAAAATTTAGTGACTTTATCAGCAAACAATACTAGAGTGGGTTCCAGCGGAGGGAAAATAGGTGAAGAAAAGAGTGTGATTATGACTTTATTCACTTGAGTTTTTGTAGTGGGAGTAGTCTTAGGGTGAATAATGGAGTTTACAAGGACAAAATTGATTTCCATAGGAGTATTTTTTTCGACGGTAGTTTTGTGATTGGGAGGATCATAAATGTTGGCTTTAAGGGTAGTGTGAGGTGATGAATGAGTGGAGTGGGTTTTCTTTTCTTAAGGAATGGGAAAAAAATTATGGGTCTCAGGGGCACCTTTGTCAGTAATATCAATGATGCTAGAGGTTGTAGGTTTGGGTTTTTGAGGGTGAGAACTAGGGAAATTTGTAGTTGAATATGTGGACATGTGGATGGTTTCGATGATGGTAGGCAGAGAAAAATAAAGGAGAGTAATAATGGAGACATGTGTATTAGAGTATGCCAAAGAACCTACCTTAGACATAATGTTGTAGACTGAGGGAAAAAACTCTTGAGCTTTCTTTAGCAATGGATAGAGGTCCTACTCAAAATATGTTTGACATTTCTTAAAGGAAGTTGGAGTGTCATCCCCAGTACCCCGCGACATCATTCCTTTAAAATAGTAGATTCTTTCACCCTCTTTCACCATAGCTTGGACCCATGGCCTGGAAATTACCTCAGTATCGAATTCCTCATCATTTATATACGAGGGTAATTTCCGCAAAGAGAAGGTATCTGGATTTACAATATGTGGGTGAAAATAGGGGTTTTTGTGGCCAATATGAAACAAAATCTAATGAGCATATTTTTTTTTGAGTAAAGGAAGTGGCACCCTTGATATGTGGCATGTGACCTCGACCATATTATTTTACCAATTTGCAATTCCTTTTTCATTATATTCCTTATTAGTGGAGTTTGCGACAATTATATAAGGAACATATGCCTAAGCGTAGGGATCTCCATTGACAACTTCAACATGGTATCGACCTTCTGTGAGACACCAATTCATCGTAGCCAAGGAATAACTAAGTATCCAAGGATAAGATATGTGGTGCACTTATGAACATCTTCGCATGCCTCAAAGAGCTCATTTAACATAAAATTTGACCAATTGAGTTATGCACCATTATTGCAGACTTTGGAGACAAATATAACATTCATTTTTTCTGTAATGTTGCATAATATTATTGGAAATAAATAACAAGAAAACATAAACTTCTCATTATTAATCAAATCAATTACTACTCCATGCCCTTTGCACTGGGTTCTATACTTCTTATAAAGATTGTTATCATCTGTCTTCTTTCTCTACCTTGAAATGATATGAAAGGTTGAAAAAAAATCCTTACCATAGGGTGATAATATTGTGAGCTTGTAGATATCTTCAACATGGATTGGGTATTCACTATCCAACCATAAGGAACCCACATGAATTCTGATGATCAATAATTTGGTGCAACGGATAACTTCACTAGTAGTACCAAAGATAGGCAAGTCCTAGAGTATCATCAAGGCTGATGGATTTAGAGGGAAGAAGTTTGAGTTGATATTATGATAGCCTCTGAAACATGGTTACATATTCAACTACATGAACAAATCAAAGTGAAGTTAAGGAAAGAGGACATGGTCAGATAAATCTTTCTCGACAAGGCTATCCTTCTCATATTTCCCCAAATGGTCATTTGTGGTGTGATTTCAAGAGTTAAAATGGAAAAAGGGAATGAAAAGTTTTGAAGAATGTTCCATTTAGGATGAGTGATGGGTGTAGACAAGAAGAATAGGGGGATAAAAACAAGGTGGATACACAGACACAGAAGACACACGAGCCAACATGGAAACTCAATGAAAACACAAGTTCCATGATAAGGAAATGAAAAGTGGTGGGAGGCGATATAAAAGACATGGTGGGACCTTAAAAATACTATACCATTACCCGATGGAATAAATACGTGAGAAAATTATTGGGGATCCAAAAATATGCCCAAATATGAATGAAATCACTCAAATTTCTCGAAGAATTTAAACTGTCGACTAACATGAATAGGATGTTAACGAAATTCATTAGGGGAATTTTGAGGTTTAAAATGGGCCTCCTAAGAAAAATGTACAACCAAAATAAACTTTATGAGAACCAATAGGATTTAAGATGATGACCTCAACCATGGGGGATGATTCACCATTTTAGGAGTAAAAAAGTAAAAATATTAAAAAATAATAAAATAATAAAACTACCTTTTCAACTCATATTTTGAACTTATCTCCCTAAGTTTTTACTCAAATTTTGAGCATGAATACTCGTTGGATGCAAAATTTAATTTCCCATCCAAGGAGTACCCATGTTGCACACTTTTTATGGACTCTGCTACATGAAAAATGAGAAATAAATTAAAAACGTGATTCCAATCACATTTTTAATGTATTTCTCATTTTTCATGTAGCAGAGTCCATCAAAAGTGTCCAACATGGGTACTCCTTGGATGGGAAATTAAATTTTGCATACAACGAGTATTCCTACTCAAAATTTGAGTAAAACCTTAGGGAGATAAGTTCAAAATACGAGTTGAAAATGTAGTTTTTTCTTTTTTCCTTCTAAAATTTGATGATGTAATCATATATTATTTTATTATTTCCACTATTATTTTATAATTTCCTTAGGAGGCCCATTTTAGACCTCAATATTCCCCTAATGATATTTGGAAATATCACTAAAAAAAAAGGACATATATGATGGGAAGGATGAGGATTAATGATATAAAAGGCACCTATTTATGAAAAATGAATTGCCAGACTAGACATGATGAGACCACCCTGAACACAATTGGTTGTAGTCGGGCGTAACTAAATGGGAAGTATTTTTATTGATGCAACTAGACACAAGACCAAATAAAACATAAACTCCAACTAAGACTGATACAACTTACTGAACGCTAAGCCTAACTAATACCCCCTGTGCAAAGAGAATTTGAAATAAAAAATATTTTATGGGCCATAGTAGGGCTTCATGCATGTTCCATTCACCCAACGAAGAAAAAGGATACCATCCAACTAAGAAATCTTGAAAACTCCAAAATCCAGAATCTATGCAACGTAAAATAGTCTAAGCCAATAAATTTGTAATTTTCCTAGATGCTTAAGATATTTGTTGCCATTAATTAGTACTTGGTTTCTTTCTTATTAATGTTTCTGTCATTCTAAGGAACTCCTGTAATTGTTCAAAAATGGACTCATCATCAAACATTCTGGTAGCTTGAGCAATGAAAATATTGGGTACTATGAATTATGTTGGAACCAACACTTCCTATACATAAAAAATTTGAAATGGTGTATACTTGTGCAAGCACTTATTTGTAGTGTAATAAACCCATAGGGTTGATGGATCCCACTCATCCTAGTCATCCCTATTCATGGAGAAAAATTTATTGAGACCCTTGTCTAAAATTTTATTAAACATTTCAAAAGCTACATTTTCTTGTGGGTTATAAGGGTTGCCTTTGTGGTGATGAATCATAAAATTACAGAGAAAGGAGCTAATTCTCTTATTAATAAAATGCGAGCCTTAGTCACTGGTAAGACTTCAAAGGAAACCAAAACTATTAATTATATTTTCAAATATATATCATGCAACAATATCAACAATTCAATCCTTAATAGGAGCATCTTCCACCCAACATGTCAAATAACCTGTTGTGGTGATTGTTTGGTCAATTTAGTGTGTCCTAAATTGCTACATTAATTTATCAATCCGGGATTTGTAAGCTGATGAAGTGTGGCGCACTATATGTGCAAGATAACCTATTTCTTATCTTTTTGTCGTTTTTGGTTTTCTAATGTGTGATGGAAATTCTAAAATAAAAACAAGTATGGTTATGATTGTTCAAGGCAATGATATCCTTTATAATGATTTACCAACTTCAAACTTCAAAAGGAATTTAAAACATACAATGACAAAACTTGAAAGGAAATGAAAATGTGCTGCTAGCCTAATAAATCAAACAATGAACTATTGAGCATGAAAACCAAACTATCCTTGCTGCTGTCTAAACACAAAAGAAACTATGCTTAAAGAAATCCAAGAATTGTAACAAAGTAAATCTAAATCAAATTACATCAACTTATATCCTGATCCCTCACCATTAGTCCAGCTATGGCTTTCGGAGGTAACCATAAACAACTTGAGCAATCTGATATCTAATTTGCAGTAAAAGAAACTAATATCAAACTACACACTCATACTTCAATCCCTCACCATCAGTCCAGCTGTGGCTTTCGGAGGTAACTGAAAATGACATGAGCAATTTAATATATTTAACTTGCAGAAAGTAAACTAATATCAAACTACACAATCATACTTCAATCCCTCACCATCAGTCCAGCTGTGGCTTTCGGAGGTAACTGAAAATGACATGAGCAATTTAATATATCTAACTTGCAGAAAGTAAACTAATATCAAACTACACACTCATACTTCAATCCCTCACCATCAGTCCAGCTGTGGCTTTCGGAGGTAACTGAAAATGACATGAAAAATTTGATATATCTAAATCTAACTACTGAAACAAATGTGCAAGACTGAAATAAACAAAGCAGTACTGAAATTAAACAGAAACTAAGAAAAGTAAATTAGCAGGAAAACAATATTAATTCCATGTCATTAGTCAAAAAGTTATGCAAATGCCCGGGCTGCCTATTTATAACCTGAAACAAGAACACTGATCAGTTAACAATAACATAAAACATGAAATATTATGGACAGAAGCAAGATGTAAAGCATGAAAGATTATAAATAGAAATGAAGCATATATACCATGAAAGATGCAATGTATAAACACATGAATGACTTATGGCACAATGAGCTTAAAGAAATAAAACAAGAACTATACAATAATGCACAAAACCTCAGCGTGTGCAGGGGCCCTCTGCACCAGCCTTGGCAACAGCCTTCAAATACGAATTACGCTTGGAAACATAGTCTTCTTATATATTAAAATGCAGTCATAACAGAGAGATAATATTACGGCACAGTGGCAACGTAATTACATTATAGAGCTATCTGGAGGCTAATGGAGACTAATCTAATATGCGTATGCAAACGCATTATTTATAACAAAGGAAATATAACTAATTCCCTAAAGTTTGTGCTGATAGAAAACACGTAAACCATTACGTCCAGAGATCTAGGATCATGGCCGCATTGAGGAGTAAATCTATGAAGAGTGGATGTTGGATTCGGCTATGGAGCCGTGTACAGGTGTTGATGTGTCTCCCGCAATTCAGAAATGGCCATATAAATCTTCATGTGACGAGAAACAGAGTCCTGTCACCGTGGGACTCTACGGTTGACTTCCACTTGGCCACCTTTGACCTCAGCCTCCTTAGGTGAATTTGCTCGAGCCAATAGGACACGATCCATGTCCACATCATTTCTGACTTGCCCATGTGGCTCGAATTGCCTGAAGACACCTGTAACATAGACTTTCACAAAATGGTTGCGGAAAGTTGCAGCAGCTGCGGAAAGTGGCAAGATTCCGCAGCTAAATGAGCAAAAATCTAAATCAAACAGCAGACACAAAACATAGTTAAAAACCATTTTAGATGCTCTTTTACAATTAATATGCAATGATATTGACGACTTAGAAGGTTCAGGTGAATGAAAAAGGTCTAGAAAGGTGTATGGAAAAGATGCAGATTTGAGACTCAACATACCCCCACTGTGAAGGTGTTGCATGTCCTCATGCAACCAAAATTTGATAATCCTTCTTCAGTTCATATGCCTTGACACTTCAGCCAGTACATCTAGTCCTCTCCTCCTCTTCCTTGGTGCTGCTAACATCCTGGGCTTTTTCATCAAGCATCTGAATTTGATATTAATCAGTGCTCTGCTTAACTTCTGGCATTTCCTCTTAAATTTCTTGTTCTTCTTCTGCCATAGTCCCAGATGTAGCATGGTATTATCATGAATGATTTTTTCCAATTTACTTTGTTCCTTCAATGTCTCATTTTCATTTTTAATGTGTCTATTTAAAAGCTCTAACTCAAAGACTTCTTGTTTTAGTGATTGGACTAAATCATCTTGTACTGTGTGAGGCTGAATGGACGAAGTACTGGGACCCGTAGCTGCTTTTTCTAAAGATTCTATATAATCATATACTTCTTGTTGCTTTGGGTCTATCTCAGGTGTCATTTTTATTGGGCTGTCCCCAAAATGCCGTGAAGGAGAGTTGTCTTCAAAATCTGGCTGAGAATGGGATGGACTATGTTCAATGTCTGACTGAGAATGAAATGAACCAGGTTCACTAATTGACTGAGATTGAGATGGAATATGGTCAGCTGGGGATTGTTCAGATGTTTCTTCTCCCAAATCGATAAAATGAGGTCCCTTCATTTGTGTTTTCCTCAACTTCCCCTTAAGCCTGGAACTTCTTCTCACACGCTGTGGACCACTGTCTTTTTGCTTTTGTTTTCCTTTCTCTTTCTTCTTGGCCAGAGATGACTGTTCTTGAAGATGAAATAGTCTTTCAGATAACACTTGATGATCTTCCTCGAAAGAAGGGGTTTGATGTATAGCCTCAATACTTTTTCTCTCTTTTGATGTTATTGGCTTTTTACCCTTGGTTTCTCTCTTCTTCCTTTTTGACAGTCTCTCTTCCCTACTAGTTTTTTTAAACTGTAGTAGTAGGAGTACTTTGAATTTCATAATTTGTTCTCTTTCTCCTACTCCTTCTTGATGTGTTACCTTCAGGAGTTTCCTGAGGTTCCTCAAAGAAATTTCTAATCAAAAATTGTTCCCATGTGTCTTTCTTCTCTTTTAACTGTTTTTCAATCAAAATTTTCACAAGACCGTGGTGATATAGATGTGGTTCTACATCCCCTAAATGCTTCTGAACAGTCACAGACATTTTCTTCAAACTATTTAATAGAAAATATGGCAAATTAAGGGTTTGGTTATCTAGAAATTTCATCAGCAATCTGGTATGGTACATATACATGGACCCAAAACGGCCTTCACAGGTGATGAATTTTTGAAAAACTAGCAGCAAAGTAGCCCATTCCTCTTTCAAAGCATGAACAGGAATTCCTCTTTTAAAAATAGTTATGTCCATACCTGGGTTATGTAGAATTACTCTCCAAGCTTCATCACTAATGCTTTTATTCTTAAACCAACGTTCACCCTCTTGAAGAAGTTCTGTGGCAGATGCTATAGATGCCTCATTCACCGTAAACTTAAGGTCTCCAATCTCTACCTCCAGGCCATTGAAAGATCTTGCAAAGGCTTTTGTCACTTCTTTATGGTAGCCTATGAACTTTTGGATAAACCGTAGCCACTTTGCCTTCTTCAATGTATCCCTGACTTGCGGGTATCCTTCCATGAATTTAGGTCCTTCTGGTTCTGCTCTTAACAATTTACCCATCCTTATTTCTGCTCTTTAAAAACTTGCCTGTGTGAGGAGGGTTCAATGGAAGTAGGACGACTGAATGAACGGAAATGAGCACAATGACTGTAGGTAGATATCAGAGAGTGGGTATATAGACTGTAGCATAACAGAGAATGAAATGAAGAGAAGCAGAACAAAGAAGGGTTACGTGAGCACGGCAGAGATACGACTGTGAGATTAATAGAACAATAGGAAGAGTATAACACATCCGGCAGTGTTTGAAATTTGGTGGCTGCAAAATAAATGTAAGCACGTTTAAACAATGGCTATGGATTTTATGCGGCTGAAAGAAGCCGTAGTCAAATCAACTACGTCTCATTGTCACAGGTGGAATATCGGAGTATGAGTGAAGATCGGAGGTTTAATTATGGGACCGTTTGAGAATGAATGCGAGGATTGTTGGAGGATTGTACAGAGATCATGGAGTGATTACGGAGTTTGTCAATATAATCATTGCGCATAATGGAGCTTATGGTTTATAACTATATAAAAATGTGTTTTAAATGCTATTTGAAATAAATTTTTACTCATACCTTGGAATTCTTGCCATTTTTCCTTGGTCTTCAATTAGTTGCTCCTCATTGATATCTTGAATGCTCCATGTCTTCATAATTGGTCCTCATACCTGCATTTTATTTCATGATTATGGAAATAACATCTGATTGTACATTCTTTTGAAAACAGAGTGATAGCTGCGGAATCTGCTTCTGGCTGCGGAAACTGGTGTCAGCTGCGGAAACAGATGTCAGCTGCGGAAACTGACACATCTATTATTTGGGTGAATGGAAATGAACAGATGACAAATGACTAGATGGAAATGGTCATGAAAAAGAATTTTATTGGTGAAATGAAATGAAACAGATAAAATGAAGTGGAATGGAGTGAAATGGAGTGAAATGAAGTGGAATGGGTGGTCACAAAACTTGTGAAATGAAAGAGAGATTTTTTTTTATTTTTTATTTTTTATTTTTTCTAAAACTGAAAAGAACAAAAGCTAGGCTGGTGGAGAAGAAAAATTCTTCTGTACCAGCCTGATTGCAGAATTTTCTTTGAAACATTTTGACAAATTCCTCTTTTGAGAGTGGCTTATGATAAACTTTCAATCTGTGGTCATTCACAATAAGAGGAGTTTGAAACTCATCAATGGTCTTGATTCTTACCGCTCCATTGCTAAAGATATTGTCAATCTCATATGGCCCAAGCTAATGAGTCTGAAATTTTCCTTGAAAATATTTAAACTTGGAATCAAATAACAATGCCCAATCTCCTTCTTGAAACTTCTTCTCTTTGATGTACTTGTCATGCCATTTAGCTCTTTGATATTGAACTAGATCAGTTTTTAAAATTGCTTCTTGTCTAATCTCATCTAGCTCATTCAATTGCTCCATTCTATGCTTTTGGGCTTCTGATAAGTCCATCCCCAACTGAACTGCTATCTTGAAGGTCTTGACTTGGAACTCAATGGGGAGCAAGACTTCTTTCCCATAAACAAGTTCATAGGGAGAATGTCCAGTTGTATTTCTCCATGTAGTTCTGTAGGCCCACAAGGCTTCAGGAAGCCTTTCTGCCCAATCTCTTCTATGTAGATGAACAATTTTGGTGATGATACTTTCAAGAACTTTGTTGGTAGACTCCACTTGACCATTTGCTTGCGGATGGTAAGGAGTAGATCTTCTATGCTTGATTTTGTATTCTTCCATCAACTTCTCCACCAGGTTGGATGTGAATTGGCTTCCTTGATCTATCACAATTTCTCTTGGGACACCAAAGCGAGTAAAAATATCCTCATAAAGAAAATGAACAACTAAATTTTCAGTAGCAGATACTAATTCTTTGGCTTCTACCCATTTAGTAACATAACCAGTACAAACCAATATATACTTCTTTTGCTTAGATAGTGGATTAATAGGTCCAATGAAATCTAAAGCCCATTTTTCAAAGGGTTCAATGAGTACATGTGTTTGCAATTGCATTTCATTTGAAAGGGTAGGTTTCCCTACTCTTTGGAAGCTGTCACACCTTTTGACATATCGTTTTGCATCTTTGAAGAGGGAAGGCCAATAATATCCTAAAGAGAGGATTTTATAGGCCGTCCTTTTTCCTGCAAAGTGTCCACCGCATGGTTCATCATGACATGCCTTAAGAATATCAAGCATTTCATCTTCCCTGACACATCTTCTGATCACAAGATCTGGCCTTGTTTTAAACAATTCGTTAGAAATCCATGAATATTTTGAACTCTCCTGAATAATTTTTCATTTTTCACTTGGAAATAAATGTGAAGGCAGTTTCCCTGTAACCAAATAGTTAGCAATATCTGCATACCAAGGGGTCTTAATAGTTACTGCAAACAAATATTCATCAGGAAACTTATCTTCTACAGGAGAATCTTCTTTAGTATTCTGAATCCTAGACAAGAAATCAGCTACTGTATTTTGTTTTCCCGGTCTATCCAACACAATAATATTGAATTCTTGCAAAAGTAAAAGCCATCTTGTCACTCTGCCATTAGTAACAGGTTTGTTCATTAAATATCTAATTGCAGAATGGTCAGTATGAATAAAAGTTTCATAGCCTGTTATGTAATGTCTAAACTTATTAATTGCATGAACAACAGCTAAAAACTCTTTTTCAGTCACAGTATAATTCAACTCTGTGGGAGTCAAATTTTTACCGGTATAATAAATGGCATAAGGAACTAAATCTTTTTGACCCAACAGAGCTCCTAGAGCTGTATCTGAAGCATCCGTAGAAATATGGAAAGGGAGTTTCCAATTTGGTCCTCTCAAGATAGGTGCTTCAGATATTCTTGTTTTCAAAGTTTTAAAAGCTGATTGACAATCAGGATCCCATTTAAATTCACAGTCTTTTGTAAGCAATTTGAAGAGTGGAGATGCTATTTTAGTGAAGTTTTCTATAAATCTTCTATAGTAACCAGTAAATCCTTGAAAACTTCTAACATCTCTTTGACAATTTGGAATAGGCAACTTGGAGATGACTTCAACTTTTGATCTATCAACCTTAATCCCATCTCCCGAAATATGATGCCCCAAAACAATCCCTTCAGTAAACATCATAAAGCATTTTTCATGGCTTAATGAAAGGTTTGTTTCTTTACATCTTATAAGAACTTTTTCCAAATTTTCTAATGCCTCTTCAAATGAATTACCATAAACCGTAAAATCATCCATATAAACCTCTACACAATCATGGATTAGATCAGAAAAAATTCCTAGTACTGCTCTTTGGAATGTTGCAGGTGCATTACATAACCCAAAAGGAAGTACTCGGTAGGCAAAATTTCCCCATGGACAAGTAAATGTGGTCTATCTTGATCTTCAGGTGCTACCTGAATTTGATTATAGCCACTAAAACCATCCAAAAATGAAAAGTACTTTTTAATTGCTAATGTGTCTAATACCTGATCGATAAAAGGCAAAGTAAAGTGATCCTTCAAAGTTGCTTTGTTCAATTCCCTGTAATCAATGCATACTCTCCATTTACCATTCTTTTTAGGTACTATAACCAAAGGAGAAACCCATCGGCTATCTGAAATTGGATAAATGAAGTTTACATTGAGAAGTTTTTGGAGCTCTTCTTTCACTATCTCCCCAAGATTTGGATTCATCCTTCTTTGAGGTTGTCTGATTGGTCTACTGTTTTCCTCAATATAGATATGATGGATGCAAGTCTTAGGATCAATACCCTTCATGTCAGTATACTCCCATGCAAATGCAGTAGAATTTTTTTGCAAGATTTTGATTAGTTCTTTTTGTTGTGACTTTTCCAAATGTTTGTTGATATTCAATGTTTTTCCTGGAAAAATCTCAATGGTATAACTACCAAACTCTTCCATAGAGTAAAGAGACATTTGTCTTGATGATAAATATTCTATGTCAGATTCCAACCGAAATTGTGTGGGGTCATATTCTGAAGATGTCTCAAAATTTTCTAATGTGTTCAGAATTTGACTGTCCTCACTGATTTCAGAAATGGTAAAGACAGGTTGTATAGTGTCCTCATCATCAACCCATTCATTGTCTCCTACTTCTGTGATTGCTTTTGCTGGAGGATACAAATTGAATTTATTTGTCGAATTACCATTAGAAATGTACATATCCCTAGATCTACAACTAATGAAAGCATCAGCTGTGGCTAGCCAAGGTCTTCCTAAGATAAGTGGGTGCCCTCCTAGATTACTCTTGGGAGTCAAAATCATAAAATCTACTGGATATTCCCAAGAATCTAAGGAGACTCAAATATCTTCTAATACACCATCTGGTTTAATAATTGATCGATCTGCAAGTTGCAGTCAAGTAGGTGTAAAAATAAGGTTAGGAAGTTTTAGTTGTTCCATAGTCTGTCTACTCATAATGTTGATAGCAGCCCCTAAGTCAATCAATGTGTTTGGAATTTCTATCCCATTTATATGTGTCTTGACAATTGGACTTCCTGGATCTACATACTTCTGCATGGTAATTTTTCCCATCATAATATCCGCAATCTTTCCTACCAGGTGGATTCTTCTTGTGTCTTTTAGTTTCCTTCCTGGTCTTTTGAAACTCAACTCCTTTATTGTTTTTGCTAGAATAGGAATCTCTCGAATGGCTTGTAGCAAGGGAATCTTGATACAAACATTCTTCAATTCATCTAGAAATCATAGTTAGGCAACAAGATTTGTTTTTCCACCCCCTTGTCAATTTGTAGTCTTTCAGGAAAAGGAGGTGTAGATGAAGATGCAGGTTGCTCAACTATAGGAGTTGTGGGTGTTAACTTTTCTTTTTCTTTTTGAATATTTGAGTTTTGAAGAGATACTTCTTCAGAACCCTTATTGGTTTCAAGAGAGTCCTCCTCAGAGGTATCCTGTTTTAGGTCATCTATAGAAGGTTTTTCTAAAACTCTACCAGATCTGAGTTGTACATCATTGAGAGGAACAATCATATAGGTAGGAAATTGTTGTCCTTCTATCATGTAAGTATTCTGAGGATTTTTATTGTTAGGATTTGGCAATGGCTGAGTTGGAAGTTGATTTGTCTTTTGTTGGTATGGGAGCATGAATTGAGGATTTGGATTTTGTTGAGAAGGTTTTTGTTGTGGAAATGGCAATGAAAGTTGTGGATTTGGGTTTGGAAGTTGTGGAGCTTGCTGATTTTGAAAAGATGGAGGATATTGATAAAATTGAGCAAATCTCCCATAAGGATTTTTCATCTCTTGTACCCATGGCTGATATGGATTTTGATGTTGGGGCCAAGGTTGTTGCCAAGGATTCCAATTTGGTGGGGTTTGAAGATTCATAGGGTTGTTAAACCCTTGAGTTTGTTGTCCCTGCCAAGGTCTTCTTGCAACAAAACAAAGAGATTCTACTGAATTTGGGCCTTCTTGAAAGACAACTTTGAGTCCAGGAATTGAAGGAAAATCCTTGATCTCATGATTCTCTGAGAAAATTATACATGTTTCTGCAACTTTTGCATCCAAGGGACATTCCTTTAAAGCATGTTTCTTCCTACATTTCGGACAAAAGATGGCTAGAGCATCTGTTTCTGCTTTCTGCTTGTTTTGGATTTTAAGGGTGTCTAGTTGTTCACTAAGGCTCCCTAAGATATCAGTTTTAAATTCATCAAGCATATTACCAATCTCTGCCCTACTTACTGATCCAGTTGCAGATTTGTTAGCCCTAATAAGAGAAGGATCCCTAGGCCCTTTTCTTGTTTTAGATTTTCCTCTTGAGAGATGGACACATAGTTCTGTTATATCATGAAGTGGAAGTTGAGAAATGTCTCCTTTCCCCATCATGTTTAAAATATCTATCCATTCATCTCTAATGGCTTTTAATATGAGGGATTTCAAGGTTTCATCATCTAAGTTGCTCATCTTTGCTCTTTTTAAGTTGTATTGAAATCTTTCAAGTGAATCTTCCAAGTTTTCATCTTCTTTTTGCATCATTTTGAATACCTCATCCTTGTGATTGGTGGGCATACAATAGTCCAAGTATCTATGCAAAAATGTTTGTTTCATATCATTCCAAGTCCTAATAGATTGAGTGGCTAATCCCATGAACCATTTCAAAGAAGCTCCCTTCAATGTTGAAGGAAACAATTTGAGTTTTTGAGAGTCTTCCATATAGTCATAGGTTCAGCACACAACTTCAAAATCAAACAGAAATGTTTTAGGATCCTCACTTCGGAATCCATAAAAGTTAGGGAGAACAGATGGTGAGATATTTTTCATTGTTGTATGAGTTTCCTCATCAACTATAGGGAATCCAAACAAGTTGTCTCCTTCCCTATTTCTTTCATTATTACCTTCACCATTGTTGTCTCCATTGTTTCCTCCTCCTCTACTTCTACCTCTAAAACCATCTATTATTTCCTCTGCCATGATAGTTTCTTTAGAGTCCTTAAAGTCCTTTGGTTCTTCTATCAAGGGAGGATGAGAGGGAGTCTCTTCCTTTTCTAAATGAGATTTGGTAGGTGGTATAGGAGAATCCTCTAGTTCAGCTGCTCCTTGAATTCCAAAAATCTTATCTTAAGGCTAGGGGTAGATGGTGGTGAATCTTGTCTATGCCTTGAAGAAGATGGAGTTGTGAAAATCGAACTCTTGGCTTTAGCTATAAACCTTCCCCTAGAATCTCTTGCTCTATGCATGTCATTTTTTATTTTTATTTTAAAAGTTGGGCTAATAATTCTCTTTCTGATCTTCCAGATCACACTAGGTGCAAGAAGAGAGCATACTTAAGAAATTACTAAACCAATAACTCTCTTTTCCGATCCTCCAGATCACACTAGGTGCAAGAGGAGAGCATACTTCAAGAAGTTATCAAGTTTTCCCTTCTTTTATGATTTTATGTTTTTTTTTTAAGAAATTGGCTACCTAGTTACACTTCCCCGGCAACGGCACCAAAATGTTTGGTCAATTTAGTGTGTCCTAAATTGCTACATTAATTTATCAATCCGGGATTCGTAAGCTGATGAAGTGTGGCGCACTATATGTGCAAGATAACCTATTTCTTATCTTTTTGTCAATTTTGGTTTTCTAATGTGTGATGGAAATTCTAAAATAAAAACAAGTATGGTTATGATTGTTCAAGGCAATGATATCCTTTATAATGATTTACCAACTTCAAACTTTAAAAAGGAATTTGAAACATACAATGACAAAACTTGAAAGGAAATGAAAATGTGCTGCTAGCCTAATAAATCAAACAGTGAACTATTGAGCATGAAAACCAAATTATCCTTACTGCTGTCTAAACACAAAAGAAACTATGCTTAAAGAAATCCAAGAATTGCAACAAAGTAAATCTAAATCAAATTACATCAACTTATATTCTGATCCCTCACCATTAGTCCAGCTATGGCTTTCGGAGGTAACCATAAACAACTTGAGCAATCTGATATCTAATTTGCAGAAAAAAAAACTAATATCAAACTACACACTCATACTTCAATCCCTCACCATCAGTCCAGCTGTGGCTTTCGGAGGTAACTGAAAATGACATGAGCAATTTAATATATCTAACTTGCAGAAAGTAAACTAATATCAAACTACAAACTCATACTTCAATCCCTCACCATCAGTCCAGCTGTGGCTTTCGGAGGTAACTGAAAATGACATGAGAAATTTAATATATCTAACTTGCAGAAAGTAAACTAATATCAAACTACACCCTCATACTTCAATCCCTCACCATCAGTCCAGCTGTGGCTTTCGGAGGTAACTGAAAATGACATGAGCAATTTAATATATCTAAATCTAACTACTGAAACAAATGTGCAAGACTGAAATAAACAAAGCAGTACTGGAATTAAACAAAAAATAAGAAAAATAAATTAGCAGCAGAACAATATTGATTCCATGTCATTAGTCAAAAGATATGCAAATGCCCGGGCTGCCTATTTGTAATCTGAAACAAGAACACTGATTAGTTAACAACAACATAAAACATGAAAGATTATGGACAGAAGTAAGATGTAAAGCATGAAAGATTATAAACAGAAATGAAGCATAAATACCATGAAAGATGCAATGTATAAACACGTGAATGAATTATGGTACAATGAACTTAAAGAAATAAACAAGAAACTATACAATAATGCACAAAACGTCAGCGTGTGCAGGGGCCCTCTGCACCAGCCTTGGCAACAGCCTTCAAGTACAAATTACGCTTGGAAACAGAGTCTTCTTATATATTAAAATGTAGTCATAACAGAGAGGTGATATTACGGCACAGTGGCAACGTAATTACATTACAGAGCTATCTGGAGGCTAATGGAGACTAATCTAATATGTGTATGCAAACGCATTATTTATAACAAAGGAAATATAACTAATTCCCTAAAGTTTGTGCTGATGGAGAACACGTAAACCATTACATCCAGAGATCTAGGATCATGGCCGCGTTGAGGGGTAAATCTATGAAGAGTGGATGTTGGATTCGGCTATGGAGCCGTGTACAGGTGTTGATGTGTCTCCCGCAATTCAGAAATGGCCATATAAATCTTCACGTGACGAGAAACAGAGTCCTGTCACCGTGGGACTCTACGGTTGACTTCCACTTGGCCACCTTTGACCGCAACCTCCTTAGGTGAATTTTCCTGGGCCAATAGGACACGATCCATGTCCACATCATTTCTGACTTGCCCATGTGGCTCGAATTTCCTGAAGACACCTGTAACATAGACTTTCACAAAATGGCTGCGGAAAGTTGCAGCAGCTGCGGAAAGTGGCAAGATTCCGCAGCTAAATGAGCAAAAATCTAAATCAAATAGCAGACACAAAACATAGTTAAAAACCATTTTAGATGATCTTTTACAATTGATATGCAATGATATTGACAACTTAGAGGGTTCAGGTGAATGAAAAAGGTCTAGAAAGGTGTATGGAAAAGATGCAGATTTGAGACTCAATAGTGATGATGTACCTAGCATGTGAGTGTTATGTAGGTGGATTCATTGGCCCGAAAATATCAACTGCCCATTTCTCAAATGCTTCAAGTGCTCTGACTAGATGAAGAGGAAGCTCATCCCTCTTAGATGGTAGTGTTGAAGATTGTAACTTGGTTTGGTCTTCATAAATTGTATTTGATTCAATATTTATTGTGATTGTCAAAATAATAAGTAAAGTAATTTTATATTATTATTAAATGACTTATTAAAGCATGGGTTTCATGCTTGGGTCATATTATTTTAGGTCAGATTCCCCATTGTGGACTTCAAGGATTTATTCTAAGTCTATAGTGTCATTACATATTTAAATTGACTCTTACTGGGCTTTTGAATCATGAAATTAGTTCAAGTATTGAGTGAAATATATATTATGGAGCCTCCACATCAAGTAGGCCTTCAAGTGATCAAGTCGGCCCCAATTCCAATAAATTGAACCCATCATAATCCTATAAATATAGGGAGATCGAATTAATTTGGAGACATCTCTCTCACAAATAGAAATTTGATATCATTTTTTACATCAAGAAAAAGTGAAAAGTGAAGGAAAGGGTCATTTTGAGTGTGGTTTTGGGAAATCTATAAGATTGACAAAAAAAAAAAAAATTGGTGCTACTCTCTCTATCACATGCTATAGTTTAGAAGATAGAAGTCTCTAAGTATTTGTTGCTTCAATTACTACATTAGTTGTTGTCAGTTGCTTCTTCCAAGAGAAGAATAGGTTGAAGTTCATTTTTATAGATGTTACTACCTTGAGAAGTTCTGTTGGGTCAAAATCAAACTCCTAGAAGAAATATTGAAGCCTTACCCTCAAGAGCGAAGTTCTAGAAGCAAGTTCAAAGTTTCAAGGTCGAAGAAACTACTACATAGTGTTGTGGTTGTTGTTACTGCTGCCAGATTGAAGAATGATCGAAAGGAAGCCTGACTTGGTCTAGAGGAAGTACAAGTCAAGGTATAGATTTTGAAGAATTACTATTGAAGGAAGAACTACTAACTAGGTTTTCCCCATGAGTGGGGTTTTTCCCTGGATGTCGGCCGAAATTTGGTGTCCTTGATCTAGGTTATTTTTCTTTGATATTTTCTCAATGAACTAAGAACAAAGAAAATAATAAGAACTGAAGAATATCACAAGTAAATAATTGAGAAAATGAGAGTCTTTCTACCTTTATAGTTCTTTAATATGGTATCAGAGGTTTGTTGAAGGAAGAAGGAAAAGGTAGTCTCAAGGATTTGATCAAGGAGACATAAGAAGTTCATTAAATGAAAGTATTTAAGGAAACAAGTCTTCACTACCTTCAAGGAAGATGTCTAGCACTATCAAGGGAGAGAACAAGCTTGAAGGAGCTTCAAAATATAGATCTTAGAAAAAGAGGATTGATCACCTCCTTGAAAAGAACAGGGTCTTTGACATGGTAAAGGGAAAATTGAAGAAGCCCATAGAAGAATAAAGTGATGTTGATAAGGTAAAATTAAAAAAAAAATGAATTAGTGGCTATGAATTTTATGGTTTAAGGAAAAGAGGAAAACCTTTTCCGCTTCATAGAAAACATTGATCATACCTAGGAAATTTATGAAGTACTTTCAAAACTACTTACCATTAAGAATATTGGAAAAGTGGCAAGCCTAAAAAATTAACTAAGAACTACTAATATGACCAAGGAGGATATTGTATCCTCTTTCTTTCTGAATATAGCAAGAATAAGAGATGACCTTCTTGCCATTGATGAAACGGTGACATGTAAATAACTTGTGATCACAACCATACTAGGGCTACCACCTACTGGGGGTGGATTTTCTTCAGCTCTCAATAGTTGGAAATAAACTCCCACCTTTGAGGAAATATGGACAACCTACATTCAAGAAGAGTTAATAATGACAATGGTAGCCAACAATGAATAATTCTCAAATGCTTATGTTGCTCATCACAAGGGAAGCTTCAAGAAGAAAGGGCCAAGGAAGAAGGTTGATATTTCCAATATTGAATGTTATCATTGTAAAAAAATGGGGCACTATACAAGTGAGTGTCCCAAAAATCCTAGAAGCAAGAAAAGTGATAGAGATCGTGCAAATGTGGTTAAAGAAGTATCCTCTCCCAAAAGAGCAAAGCCCAGAGAGAATCACATAAGGGACTTACATTATTAAGCCTCTCACTCCTAGCTTTAGATATTTCATTTGTATATTTTATGTTTAGTTATAGGTTTAACATGTTTTTAGAAATCTATTTTTCTTGTTTTATAAGTTTTTAGGTTTCCCTGAAAGCTTTGGAGGGAGCCCACAACAAATACTCAAGATGAGTATCTCATTCCATCTAGAATTTTTTTAATGTACTTATTAAAAGTTTTTATTATATTAAATAATAATCACCTATCTAAATCTATTTCATTGTCTAGGAATTAACCTGTTGAATTCTCAAGAATCATGGAAGAAGTCTTCAAGGATTAAGAAATAAGCCCTCACTAGACAAAGAATTCATAAAGATTTGTCAAAGTATCAAAGGTATGTCTTAGATTATGAAGTTGATTGGGACTTATGAAGGAACACAATAAAATACATAAATACACATAAACACAGAGATTTATCAGAAATAACACTTCATTTTATTAAAATCAAATAATTGAAATATGCTTACAGACAAAATGGAAATAAATTAGCTAGGGCATTGGTAGCTTATCTATGAGAAGAGATGTGACAGCAACAGACCTCTTAATTGTGTTACAATGAGGTTCAAGGGCCTTTTTATTATTGAACAACACATGAAAACCATAAAAAACCAAAACCCTAACCCAGGAGATGAAACGCCAAGAGTTTGTGGGCCCAATTGGGGCTAGTTGAGCAGCCAACTTCTCGGAGCGATAGCTTGGTCATATTATCTTCATTTTGCGCATACAATATATCATCATAAATATCGATCAGAGTACTACAATTTTTTCTACAAGCCCATAGCCATAGGCATGAGCCTGCTTCAAAACTAAAAAAACGTCATTTAGGGGGTCAAAACTACTCCAGAAATTTAGGACTCGAAAAAAATGGTAAAAATAGTAAATGCTGCTATAAAAAAATAAATTGATGAAACTAAATAGAGGTATAGGTGGAATAGGTGGGTGGCCACAAATATCCACCTGGATCATTCCTCCCCCCTTAGGAAGAAATGGTCCCCATTGTGTGCAGAGCCTCCATGAGGTGAGGAAATTTCTGTTGAACCTGGCCCCTGGTGAACCACTTGCCATGGTGGAGGAGTCGGCATGCTTTGACAACTCGATATAACTGGATCCTTTAATGGTGGTTTTTCTTGATCTGTGTGTCCATGATCTAATCAACTGTGGCTTGTTCCATGCAGTTTGGGTTTAACTCTGTTGGTGTGAGTTGTTATGGCATGTCTAATGTGTCCAGTAGAGGTGGAAAGTAAGGGCAAAGGGAGTCCACATTGAAATCTGTGTGCAGAACAGGGAATGGTGGAATACTAAGCTCAGAGGAATTTTCCCCTACAAACTTTGTGATGGTGTATGGCTCATATCGGAGTGGGCGAATCTTGTAGTGGGTTCCAATGAGGCGCTCCTTCTGCAAATGTCGCCACACTTTATCGCCCACCTGGAAGTTGTGTGGCACCTAATGTTGATCATGTCACTACTTGTACTTAGCATTGTCTCTCTCCAATAGGTCATGAACCTATCGGTAGATGTGCTGAATGCTCCTAATGAAGCTATTTTCCTTTTCAACTTCAGACTGTACATGAGATGAATCTGCCTGAGTAGCCACAAATGACATGGCTACATCAATGTGACATAGTGGATGGAATCCCAAGCACAGCTAAAAATGGTTGTGGTCATTTGAGCTGTGGAGAGCCCCGTTATAGTTTTTTTGTACATGGGGAAAATCTCATCCCATTTTCATGGATGATTTTAGTTTTACATGCACAAAATCTGTGCGATCATCCTGTTGACGACCTTTGTCTACCCATCAGTTTGGGGATGGAAAGTTGTGGACTTTGTGAACTTAGTGTCCAACATCGACAAAAGGCTGGACCAAAATGTATTAAGGAACCTGCTATCTCGATCTGAGATGATAGATTGTAGGACACAAAAGTGTACCCACACTCATTCAAAGAAGACTTTAGTAGTGGATTTTGATGTGATATTCTTATTATAGGCTTCCATAATGGCCATCTTCGAGAATTTTTCGAAGACCACAGAAATACAATTGTTTCCATTCTTAGTAGAAGGAATTCCCGACATGTAATCCATGGAGATGGATTCCCAAGGGTAACTATGGGTAGGCAACGAATTATAGAGGAATTTCTTCTTGATGGTTGATTTGGCAATGGCATGGGCAGTGCAAGATTTGATGTACTTCTGGGCATCCTATAGAAGGTTCGGTCAATAGAAATACTTATGGAGTACTTCCATTGTTTTCTCGACCTTGAAATGCCTAGTGACCTGACTGTAGTGCACTTCCTGAACCATATTGGCACACTCGCTTGAAGGAACACAAAGGTGTCCCAACTGATATAGGAGTGCATCCTGGAGGTGAAAATTTGGAACATTCTTACCCTCCAAGAGAGTCTTGTATGTGTGGCCAAATTCTAGATCGCTTTTGTAGGGACGCGGCCAGTCAAAAGTCTCGTGCAACAAGATTTGAGCATGATAGTTAGCGCCATGATCAATGGTTGGCTGAGGCAGTCTCTAAAATTATTTGTGCTAGCCTTTTTGTACTTGATGTTCAATTGAAACCGTTGCAGGTATGTGGACCACTTATGATGGTGATCATTCTGAAACTTCCCTTGTGTCTGTATGAATTGAAAGGGTTGGTTGTTTGTGTGGATGACCATTTCCTTCCCCAAAATGTAATTCTTCCATTTTTGGCAATCCTGCATAATGGAATACATATCTTTTCCATAAGTGGGATACTTCTGAACAGTGTTAGAAAGTGTCTCACTGTGATATGCCACTAGATGCCCCTGTTGAGTAAGAACTTCCCTAATAGGATAGTACAAGGCATCTATCTCGATCTAAAATGGTTGGTGCAAGTATAGTATTATGAGCACTAGTGCAGAGAAGAGGTGATGTTTCAACTCTATGAATGCCTTTTGTTGAGATTCAGACCAAGATAATTTTTCTTTCGCTCCTCCCTTGGTGACTTGACTAAAGGGCCAAGTGATATGAGAGAATCCCAACACAAACTTGTAGTAGAAATTTGCAAGAAATAGAAAGCTGTGGAGCTCTGTTAGAGTGGTTGGGGCTGGCTAATTTTGAATGACTTGGATCTTGGATGGATCCACATGCACCCCCTTCTCATCAATAATGTCTCCCAGATACTTAACCTGGGTCATGCCAAAAGTTCACTTCTCCAAATTGGCACACAACTTGTGTTTCTGCAATGTTTGGAGGAATTTTTAGATGTGGTGGAGGTGATCTTCCCATGTTTGATTGAACATCAGGATGCCATCCAAGTACACCACCAAAAATGAGTTGGTGAATGACTGCAATATGTCATCCTTCAACCTCATGAAAGTTGCGGGAGCATTCGTCAACCCGAAAGGCATGACCAATGATTCGAAAAGGCCCTCCTTGGCTTTGAAGAAAATATTCCACACATTGGAGGGTTCGATTGTTACCTCATGATACCCAGACTTCAAGTAAATCTTGATGAAACATTTTACCCCCTTAAGTTGGTCCAGAAGTTCATCAATCCTTGGGATCATGTACCTATTATAGACAATGATATTGTTTAGAGCTTGATATTCAATACATAGTATTCTCCAAGTCCCATCCTTCTTCTGCACCAACACGATTAGGCTCACACAGGGCGATGAACTCAACCGGATGTAAACTTTCTACAACAACTCCTGACTATACCTCTTGATTTTGTGGTTCTCCAGAATAAAGAACCGATAGATTGGTCCATTAGGAAGCGAGGCACCTTGGGTTAGATCGATGGAGTGCTTAACCTGATAGTGTAGAGGCACCCCTACGGGTGAGGTGAAGATGTCCCCATTCTCCTCCATGACATTTTCCATATGTTGTTTTCATGCATAGGAGCCCTATCTAGAGGTTGTGGCCACAATATTCTTCTTGACCCGAGGGCGGATCATCAGGAAAAAAATTCCCAATTTTCGAAATGAGCTTACTGCATTGCTTTTTAGTAACCAAACAGATGACTATAGGCAGTGCTACCTCCGGTATCCTGTACAACATTTTTCCAAAAGACACAATAATAGCACGAGGCTTGGACTCATACATAACATGTCACTTCCACAAGTATGGTTGGCCTAATAATACATCATAAACATCAAGAGGATCAATGTCACATAATACCTCATCCATGAAGGGCTTGATGCTATATGGAAGGCATCACAGCTAGCTGATGCAAATATCCCATCCTTGGTGAAGCCACCTGATGGTGTACAAATATGGTTGTGTTGCGGTCGACAAGCCCAATCGCTTCACAAAATATGCTGAAATGAGGTTTTTTTGGCTCCCACTATTGACAATGATCTGTAGCTGGGAACCCTTTACACACATTTAGGAATGGAAGAGGTGCTCCCCCTCCTCTAGATATTTTGATTCCTCCTTTTGGATATTCTTGGTGGAAATAGTAGCGTTGGGATCCACATCGATAATATTCTTCCCTTTTTCATTCCCCTTGTTGGGATCTAATTTAGAGTATGAGAATACATCTAATTCAGAAGCCTTCAACTCAACCACTGGTGACTGCTTGGCTCCACACTCACTTGTTTTGTGAGTGGAGCTCTTATGGAAGTCACAACACTTTCTCGTGACATTGTTCTTTGCTTATGGCTTTGGCAGGTTTTCGTGGGCCAGCCTGCCTTCAATTTTTCATTTTTTCTATGGTTTGGGGTACCTTTCCCTTAGTTTTTATTTTCAGATCCAAATTCTCGCTTCTTCTGTTTGAATTTCTACTCAATCTTGGAAGCATACCAATATTCTGCACCAAGCAAAGAGATGTCGAGGAACTTCACTTCCTCCTAAATGTATATGTGAAGACAACTACAGTACTTCAGCACCAAATTTTTATCTAAATATTTGATACCCAACTTTTTGCACAAGGTATGGAACAAATTCGTCAGCTCATGCACATCTTGATCCCTTTGTTTCCGCAACATATTCCATTGTATGTACTTGTCCTCATAGCTCCCCATGGGATAATATTGTTCCTTGATGGAGTCTCGAAACAAATCCCAAGTGGGTGCTACCAAGAATGGAGAGAGTTCCCTCTCATCCTTTTTCTCACAATAAGTTTCCCACCAATCCTTGACATGGGGGGAAACTTTGAGGAATGGAAAAGTAATCTTTTCCCAGTTCAAAAAGTCATGAACCGAGAAGTATACTTCTAATATATTAAACCATCTATCTAAGATTTCTTCATCTATTTCGAACTAAAATATGGGAATGTAAAATTTTACCAATAGCTTAAAAGGATTCGCACCTCCAGAGTGGCTGTCGGATGCAGATGCGCTGCCGGTGGGCAGTCGTTGAAGGATCTGGGAAACGTTATCCATCATCACGTTCTTGAGGGACTCCTCGAGCAATATTTTGATAGGATCTCTTTCTCCCTCATCTTTAAATGAAATAAAATACATAAATACACATAAACGTAGAGATGAAACTAAAATAACACTTCATTTCATTAATATCATATGCCTGAAATATGCTTATAGATAGAATGGAAATAAATGAGCTAGGTCACTAGTAGCTTATCTCTGAGAAGAGATGTGGTAGCTACAGGCCTATGAACTATGTTACAATGAGGCTCAAGGGCCATTTTATTATCTAACAACATAGGAAAACCCTAAACAACTAAAACCCTAACCCAGAAGATGAAAATCCAAGAGTTTGTGGACCCCATTGGGGTTAGTTGGGCAGCCAACTTACCAGGGTCGTAACTTGGTCATATTATCTCCGTTTGGCGTGTATGATACATCATCAGAAATATATCTCCAAGTACTATAGGTTTTTTTGCAAGCTCATGCCTATGGCTATGAGCCTATTGCAAACCTCAAAAAAACGTTGTTTAGGGTGTCAAAATTTCTTTGAAATTCCAAGACTCGAAAAACTGCTAAAATTTAATATTCCTAAATTAGCCATAAGCTAGTTGGAATATTAATTTTTGTTTTGATGTCTTGTTTTATGAATAAGAGGACAATGAAGGTCCATAATTCTCCATAATAATGAATAAATCAATGCCAATGTGAAAGAGATAGATATTGGCAGCTTAATTGAGCACCCTTTGGTTTGAAAAGGGGTTGG
Organism: Pinus albicaulis; assembly: GCA_034641835.2. Taxonomy (NCBI): domain Eukaryota; kingdom Viridiplantae; phylum Streptophyta; class Pinopsida; order Pinales; family Pinaceae; genus Pinus; species Pinus albicaulis. The sequence continues at coordinate 674,492,075 of CM076574.1, read as the reverse complement.
AACAACTTGACTAGGTAAACCTTGACCAAATCAACAACATTGTCATGGAGGAGTGGTCATCAATGAGAGACAACGCAGTTTTATATGGAGATGCTTTGCATGGAAGTAGTGCTATTATTGGATGGGGCTTAGTTTTTTCAAGCTCATATCTTATTTAAGGAAGAGGATGGCAGCCATATGCATTATGTTTTTGTATGTTGATATTTCTGAATATATGGTTTGTTTAGACATATATCTTTCTCTTGTTGTTTAGCTGAGATTGAGTGTTGTTTAGCATGTATAAATTTGAATAACTGATATATTATTCACCGAGATTCTTTTGATCACACACTATTTTAGCTTCATGCACAATATATAATCTCTTCTACCATTGATCATTACATGCGGAAATAAAATCAATTGCATGCGCACATTAAAACCATAAACAATCACATATGAAAACAATATTTCATGGGAAAGCTTAAAGCTAAAAACCCCAAATATTTGTATATTATATTTCATATAGATCATGTAACAATCATTGTACAAAGCTCCTCACAAGCTCTCAACAAAACCTCCAATTGCTACACACTAATCAAGCTAGATCTAGAAAAACACATGCTCCAATCTCTGTCACCTGATAGCCAGCCTCTATTGCGTAATGAATGATGTAGGATGGCTCATTAAATAACTTGAACCACATAGCTTGTACTGCGCAATCCTCATGGGCTCCTCCAATCACTGGTTGTTGCAAATATGCAACAGTATAGACACAACTGATAGTTAACCTGCTCTTTCACCTATCTCTGCATTGGTCTCCACTGAAACTGTCCATGCACTGAAGTTAACTGATGTATTCTTTAGTTGATTAATGAGTTTATAATTAGTGAATTAATTAATAATTAATTCACACCACTCTTCACTAGTGTATTAATCAGTTAGACTAAATACAACTAGTTCAACTATGTTTAGATTAGTTAAACTAAACACAACTCCATTAACTCCTCAATCAACTCCACCAAACTCTATCACATGAGTTCTAACTGAAGTTTCCATGAAATAGCTCCACTTAACCCTCAAGAATAACATAATTCCTTCTGTCAGCTCCTGTGCCACATCTGTGCACTTAACTGAAGTGCTCCAAGAGAATAAGATAATGTTTATAGTCCAAATATTATTAAGAGCTAATAATATTCGACATATCTATTTTTAGACTGGCAATCTAAAAATAGATTCCGCCCAATATGTCTAAAAATAGAAGTCCATCTATTTTTTCCGACTTTACCAACCATCCACAAATAGCATCCTGCAACTCATAGAACATGATCCATATGTCTAAAAATAGACATAGTCTAAAAATAGACTTTGCGCCAAAAATAGCCTACGGGCCCACTTAGTGAAGGCGACTTCTTTCCACTAAGCTCCTCATCTTGTTGCAATCTCAAAACTCCCTCTCAACAAGATAAGGATTATCTGCCACCCCTATCCTTCCTCTGTGGTATTCAAATTTTCTCCTGGTGAACACCTTCGTCAAGATATCAACATCCTGATCCTCCGTGGGAATGTATGAAAGTAACATGATCTTCCGCTGCACACAATCTCTGATATGTTGATACCGGATGTCAATGTGTTTAGATCTATCATGAAATACTGGATTAACCGAGATTTTGATGCAACTCTGATTATCACAATATATCACAGTAGGATCTAAGTGTGAACCGAACAACTTGACCAGGATCTTCCTCATCCATATAGCCTCGCATGTAGCCAAAATCGCTACCATATACTCGGCCTCTGCTGAACTCAGTGCCACAGATCTCTGCTTCCTACTGTACCAAGAAATTGTTGTCAACCCGATACTAAAAATCCCTCTAGATGTGCTCTTTCTATTCGTTGGGCTCCCTGCCCGATCTGCATCCGTGAAGCCACATAGCCTCACCTCATCCGACTGTCTGTACCATAATCCATATCCCGATGTGCCTCTGAGATATCTCAATACATGCTTTCCTGCCTTCCAGTAGAGCTTGGTAGGCTTAACCATAGCTTGTGAAAGCTGGTTCACAGCATAGCATATGTCGGGTCGTGTATTGACCAGATACATAAGCAACCCCACCAATTTTCGATAAACAGTGGCATCCACTACCTCTGCCGAAGTAGCATCCTCCTTCCTCCATCCACTAGGAAGAGGAGTATCAACAGGCTTGCAGCCATGCATGTTTAACTTCTCCAGTATCTCCCGGGCATACTTGCCTTGAGAAACAAACAGTCCATCACTGTGCTGCCAAATTTCCAATCCCAGGAAATAATGATGAGGCCCAAGTCCTACATCTCAAACTCCTTTCCAAGATCATCCTTGCATGAGTGTATCAACGGTTCCTCACCTGTCAAAATCAAATCATCTACATAAAGTACAATGATCATAAAATTACCCTCCACCACAATCTGGTATAGCTTCGAATCCGCCTCACTCTTGGAGAATCCAAGTCCGGTGAAATAACTATCTATCCGTGTGTACCAAGCACGAGGTGCTTGTTTCAACCCATACAACGCTCTCTTGAGCCTGCACACATGTGACTCGCTGTTGAAGATCTCGAAACCTTTGGGCTGATCTATGTACACCTCCTCCTCAATGAATCTATTGAGGAATGTAGTCTTTACATCCATCTGATGAATGTGCCACCCCATCTGCGCTGAGAGAGCAAGAATCGTCCGTATGGAAGAATACATTGTGACAGGTGCAAAGGTTTCCTCATAATCAATCCCCTCAATCTGTGAGAAGCCTCGAGAAAAAAATCTTGCCTTGTAATTCTCCACACTTCCGTCAGCTGCCTGCTTCACTTTGTAGATCCATCTCGAACTCATCGCTGATTTCCCTTCCGGCCTTGGGACAATCTCCCATGCATTGTTTCTAACAATCGAATCATACTCTTCCACCATGGCATCTACCCATGCGGGATCCTCCATAGCTTCCTCGAAAGAGGATGGCTCTGTCATGATACACTTTCTCATAAGAGCCATGTATCCAGTATACCAGTCAGGTGACTGTCTCTGTCTGCGCTGTGATGTAGGTGCTCCTACAACCCTCTCTGCATCTTGAGCTAGTCGCTTAGCTTCTGTAGTGCGCTTCCGCCCTCTGATGGTTGGCGCTGCATGAGTGGTCTCTTCCACTCCATGAACTTCCTCTTGTGGTTGATCCACATCCTGAAGCTCATCCTTAGGAACTAATAGCTCCTCATCTGCATGCAAGTGTGGCTCCTTCTCAAGCGAACACTTCATGGCTTTCTCCTCCTGAAATTTGATATCCCATCGCACAACAGTCTTGCGACTGTCTGGAAAATACACACGATAGTTGTGGGGTGTATCAGTGTACCCCACAAATATCCCAACCTCTGCGGTCGGATCTAGCTTCTTCCTGGCATCCTTCGTCACATGAATGTAAACGGTGAACCAAAAAATCCTCAAATGGGAAACTTATAGGGCTAATTTCCGAAGCATACTCCTCGGGTGTACTCATGCCAAGTATCCCGTGAGGACAACGGTTCTGCACATATACTGCAGTATTGCATGCCTCAGCCCACAAGTGTATGGGAAGGCCCTGATCATGCAACATTGCCCGTGCAGCACCCACGATCATTCTATTCTTCCACTCAGCAACCCCATTCTGCTGTGGGTTATGAGGTGCTATGAGCTCTCTTCAAATTCCTTCTACACTGTAAAAGTCCTTGAATTTGCCAGAGATGAATTCACCACCATTGTTGCTCCTAAGAGCCTTCACCTGCTTCCCTGATTCATTCTCAACTAGTGCCTTGAACTCATAAAACTTTGAGTATGTCTCGCTCTTCTTCTGAATGAAGAAGATGCAGCACTTTCGAGAAAAATCATCAACAAATATCACATAGTACCTGTGCTTTGCTGTCGAAGCTACTGAGAAAGGCCCACACACATCTGTGTGAATTCTCTCAAGGATCATTGTGGCATGACTATCCTTCTCGTGAAAGGTGGCTTTCACAAATATTCCTAAGGTACATCCCTTGCACTGATCTGACTGCACAAGAGTACCCATAGGAAGCCCAATAGAAATCTGCTGCAGTATCTTCAAAGCTCCATGGTGAAGGTTGCCCAATCTCTGGTGCCACAACTCGCCATCATGCGGGCTCACCACTCCTTCTTCTTTTCCTGCCATTGATGTGCAGCCATCTACCTATAATTGATAAATGTTCTTAACTCAAACCCCTATCCTCCGCGTCTCACCAGTTGCTTTACTGCGTAGGAAAGCCTTTCCCTCACTAAAGACAACATTATATCCTTTGTCTTCTAACGTCGCCACAGAGATCATATTCTTCTTCAATCCTAGAACATGCATCACTTCCTTCAATACGAATGGTTTACCAGACTCCCTCTCAAAGGAAATGGTACTGATACCGGTCACACTGTATCTACCATCATCGCCCATCTCGATGTGCACTCCAAGATCTTTCTCATCCAAATCAGTAAACAAATCTCGATCTCCTGTCATGTGAAAATATGCACCACTTTCAAGAAACCACACTGAACCCATCATACTTGAGACCAAGCATGTGATCAGTGAAAAATGCAGCTCAAACTGCGAGGCTAAGGCCTCTCCAACTATAGATCCTGCAGCCTTCTTATTTTTCTTCTTCTGTGGACAACTAGTGGCATAATGTCTGTGTTGGTGACAGTGAAAGCACTTCACCTTGGAAATGTCCTGCTTCTTGCCTTTCCCACCAGAATGAGAAGCATGCTTCTTGCTCTTCCCCTTCTTTTCTTTGGAATCCAAAGCACAATTTTCTTCATAAGAGTTCTTTGATGAAGATCCATCCCTGGTACTTCACCTTATCTCCTCTTGCACAAGATCCGACCAAAGTCGCTCCCATCCTGGCAATTTCTCCCGACCATTGACAAAGTCCTGATAGGAATGCCAACTCTTCAGAAGCACAAGGAGAGCCAAGATAACCAAGTCCTCATCATCAACAGTAACTCACACAATTCCCAGCTCATCCCTGCATTGGATGAACTTCGTGAGGTACTTGGGCATACTGTCGCCTTTCTCCATTTTTATGTTTCTAAGTTTATCCTTGAGTGCCAACTTCCTTTGGTCGCTCTTCCTTTGAAATAAATCTTTCAAAGCTTTCCACATCAAGAATGGAGAAGCCTTACCATGAAGGTTGGATACTATGTGATCCTTCACACCTTCCAACAGAATTCTTCGACACTTTGCTGTCTTCTTTTACCATGCGTCAAGTATGGCAGCATCGCTAGAAGTAGGTTTTGGAATTTCTGCATCTATGAACTCCTTCAACCCATTGTCATCCAGCATCACCTCCATCCTATCCTTCCATGCAATATAATTCAAGCTTTCCTCAAGGGCATACTCCAATCGCAATCCGTTGAAAGACATCTCAACTTCGACACTAAGAAAACACTACCGCAAATTTGAATTCCACCAACACAAAACTCAATTCCTTCAATGTTTTGCAATTGCTCCAATGATCAATATCGCTCTGATACCATGTAGAAATTTGAATAACTGATATATTATTCACCGATATTCTCCTGACCACACACTATTTTAGCTTCATGCACAATACAGAATCTCTTCTACCATTGATCATTACATGCAGAAATAAAATCAATTCCATGCGCACATTAAAACCATAAAAAATCACACATATGAACACAGTATTTCATGGGAAAGCTTAAAGCTGAAAACCCCAACTATCTGTATATTATATGTCATAGAGATCATGTAACAATCATTTTACAAAGCTTCTCACAAGCTCTTAGCAAAACCTCCAATTTCTACACACTAATCAAGCTAGATCTAACAAAACACATGCTCCAATCTCTGCCACCTGATAGCCAGCCTCTATTGTGTAATCAATGCTGTAGGATGGCTCATTAAATAACTTGAACCACCTAGCTTGTACTGTGTAATCCTCATGGGCTCCTCCAATCACTGTTTGTTGCAAATATGCAACAATATAGTCACAACTGATAGCTAACCTGCTCTTTCACCTATCTCTGCACTGGTCTCCACTGAAACTGTCCATGCACTGAAGTTAACTGATGTATTCTTTAGCTGATTAATGAGTTTATAATTAGTGAATTAATTAATAATTAATTCACACCACTCTACACTAGTGTATTAATCAATTAGAGTAAATACAACTAGTTCAACTATGTTTAGATTAGTGAAACTGAACACAACTCCATTAACTCCTTAATCAACTCCACCAAAATCTGTCACATGAGTTCTAACTGAAGTATCCATGCAATAGCTCCACTTAACCCTCAAGAATAGTGTAATTCCTTCTGTCAGCTCCTGTGCACTTAACTGAAGTGCTCCAAGAGAATAAGATAATGTTTATAGTCCAATTATTATTAAGAGCTAATAATATTCGACATATATATTTTTAGACTAGCAATCTAAAAATAGATTCCGCCCAATATGTCTAAAAGTAGAAGTCCATATATTTTTTCTGACTTGACCAACCATCCACAAATAGCATCTTGTAACTTATAGAACATGATCCATATGTCTAAAAATAGACATAGTCTAAAAATAGACTTTGCGCCAAAAATAGCCTGTGGGCCCACTTAGTGAAGGTGACTTCTTTCCACTAAGCTCATCATCTTGTTGCAATCTCAACATAGCACAGGGTGTTCCTGATCAGGAATCCCACCTCTTCCATTGAGAAGCTATTGGAGGATTAGTGTACTAAATTTTCCATTATCAGGCTCAAGGCCATGCTTCATCTTTCATTTACAATGCAGATCCTGTTGAGGGTTTGGTTGTTCTGCAGGTTGCAGCAGTGGAGACTAGATCTGGGTCATTTCATTGGTCATTTTCAGTGGAGGAGGCTTCCTTTCCATTGGGAGGACAGTAAGGAAGACCCTTGTGCATATTTTCATATCTTGGCATCGAGCCAACCATTTATTTATCCCTACAGCACATTTTTCATCCAGATGTACGTTATTTCTGTAGGAGTTGCAGGGTGGATTGGCACACCATTTGGAGATTTGGTTTTCTAGTGAAAGGGATTTTCCTTTAATTTAGAGGATATATTGGAGGAGGCTATTTTGTTGATCATATCATATCATCCACACTTTCTAGATCTATATTTTGCAGTGGATCTTCAGCCTTAGGGCCTAGATCCCCATCTTGTACATGGTGTTTTGTTGAAAACCCTTAAGGAGTTCTTCAAAGCAGGTTGTATAGTGCTCATATCTGTAATAGATCTATATTTGAGGCACATATCAGCCTTAGATCTTATTTATAATAATTGTTTGTAGTAGTTCATTCAAAATAATGCTATCAGAGTCTTCCAGCTTTTATATATAGTAGCAGCACCTCATTTTGAGGGATTTTGTCCATTGGAGGCTTGTTATTTGTTGTTGTGTATCTTATGGCCCATTATTTATGCATATTTTTCTGTTGTTATAACATATGAAAGGTATCCATATTTTCCTCTTGCTTTTAAATAATGTTTTACACTATTGTTCCAACATTTTGCACTATATTCCTGTTTTTCCCACTTGGGAATATTATAGAGGTATCGGAGCATAATCTGGGCACAACCTGTGCATCTTGAAAAGCCAATATGTCATCTTAAGAATGAGATCCTCTTACTAATAGAGATAAGAAATATCAAATAAGAAGACACTGGAAGTTTGATTATACAAATGAAATAGAATACAAGGGTAAAACCCCTTTATCAGGAGGAATGAAAAGGAAGGAGTTCTCAAGACTTCTTTTCCAAAATATTTAGGGAATTAACAAAGACATCATAGAAATGAGAATAGAGAGATGTATAAATTCTCCAAAACAGCTTGTGCATAGAGAAAGCTCCAGATTTTCATATTATGGGTGTGAGCATTCATCCACACAATCAGATCTACAACGCTCTACCATGCCTATGTTCACAACAAGAGAGATGGAGGAAGGAGATGCGCCAAAGGAGGAGACTCTTGCTGAATATCTTCAAGAATATGAATCTCAATCATAGAGGTTCAAAGAACATCTAAACTTCCAAGATTTTTTCAAGATAAAGGAAAATAGAAGACCTAGCAACCATGATAGAAGCAAAAGGTGCAAGCAGCATGATTTGGGTAGATTGTTTCTATCTACTTTTGATGGGTCACCTCGATGCACAACTAGGGCTTGGGTGAAGAAGGTAAACACCTATTTGTAGCAACACCAAGTTTCAGAAGATGAAGCCATTAGAGTAGCAGCGCTGCATCTTGAGGTAAGGCTCATGCTTTGTGGTTTTATGAAACTTCTTCCTTGAATCATGTAAATGTATCTACTTCAGAAAAGTTCACTAGGAGGTTAGTGAAAAGATTTGATGTAAAGCATTATGAAACTTCCTTGCTTGAGCTAACCAAGCCTAAAAAAAAAAAACCTTTTCATGATTTGGAAGGATCTATAATCCCAATTCAATTTCAGAATACTATTGAGGGGGTTAAAAATTTGTATAATACCTTGCTAGAGGCAAGATCCCTACGTCATGAAGATCTCTCTTCTCAAAAGGAAGACATGGAAATATATTTTTCAAAAGAGGATCAAATCAAAGAGCCTCTTAATGATGATGAGGTAACCTCCATTCATGATGAAGGGGAAGAGAAGGCTGGAGGTAACAGTGTTGTCACATCAGGAACAGATCTAGTACCTCATGGAGAGGTAGATGGAGAGATTTCTCCAATGAGAGGAGTTATTGTATCATTTCATGAAATTCCAAGGGATCTCATATGTGGATATCAAGGCACAATCCATGAACAAAATGTTACATTATTGATAGATTGTGATACCTTGCAGATGAAAGGAGAAGGTAGGGAGGATGGCCAACATCATATGATTAGGAGCACACACCCCTATCTATTTTAGAAGGTTGATGCAAAAAAGAGGCAGACTGAATTGCACAGTGAGAGAAAGGAAAAATAAGTCCATTCATATATGCAGTCTACTCTTGATATTGATGTATCTTTACATGGAGGCATTCCACTTGGGAGGCCACCTAATCTAGATTTGGTGAGACATGTGTCACATCATGATGGACCATTCATAGATCTAGTAGGAATGGGAGCATTAGGAGGCCATGATACATCACTGAGAGTCTTGGGTAGACTCAAGGAGGAAGGAGACATTCTCCCAACATCATCATTACCCACTCTCATTTCTAATTCTGTGTTGTGGGAGGAGAAGCATGAGAAGGATAGCAAACTTCCAACATATACCCTTAGCATGGGAGATGTCAAAGAGAAGGGAAACCATATAAAAAATGTTCTTTGTGATAGATCATCAGCGCTGTCACCATGGAGGATAGATCCATATTGGAAATCCCAACTGTTGGTGGATTATTCAAAAGATCTTTTCACATGTATGATACTTGATGACCAGCTGCATGAAGAGGGTTATTCGGTCCAAGATGAAGTCATCTATTATAATGGTAGGATATTCTTATCTAGAACCTCCAAGGTCAAGGAGAATTTGCTACAAAGAGCACATGAAGAATTCCTTTTCAGCCATATTTATTCCATGAGATCCTACAACACTATCATGGAGAGCTACACTTGGGAAGGTTTTGGAGAGGAACTATATCAGCATTTTCAAATATGCATGAACCATGTGGAGATGGGAGAGATACATAAATCAATAGATAAGTTATCACAGCCACCTCTTTTCTCTTTTGGAATAAGAGGGGATCTATCTAAGGACCACTCCCTTTGTATGAGAAGAAATTTTGGTGAGGAACATGCTTATGTACATAATGTTTTATTTGATGATTACTTGCATTCCTTTACCATGTATATGCATGAAATTTCTCCAAGAAAGAGAATTCTTCCATATAAACTTCATGGCCAACTTTGGGACATAAAAAATTCTGAACATGGCCACTCCCGTGGCGGATATAGGGAGATATTGTATCATTGTGGGTGCACTCCAAAGGCACCAAATATTTCTCACATTTTCAGCCATTGTGAGAAGACTTGGGCAGCAGGTAAGTTGTGGGGAAACCACCTACCATATCATTATATGATGCAGTCAGGAGATATACTGTGTTGGTTCCACATGTGGGACTATGATCCACCTCCTTTATTGCATTTGATTGTTTATGTATCACTGGTTTTGATCCCATATATTTATGATGTAATTATTCTTTTTATGGGAATGATTGGAGGGAGGATTGAAGGATTGGATATGCCCTTGGGGAGAAGGATTCTCCATGGCTCCTATGTTTCATATTTCTGGGAGAACATTGGACCATCCATGATTGCTACATTGGGTCTCTTGTTTCCTTGTGGGATGAGCCATTTGGGTAACTTGAGCACTTGGGAGGTGCCTCTCATGAGTAGATGGGAGGAGTGTTTCTATGAATTACCACTTTGGAGGGTGATGCATTTTATATGGATGACAGCTTGGAGATTGGAGCTCCATATGGGAATAAAGGTTCCCCACATTTTCAGTTCTTTCCTTATAGTTGTTTCGGGACAACCAACACTTGGTAGGGGAGGATTGTAATATTCCCAAATTATCCATAAGCTAGTTGGAATATTAATTTTTTGTTGTTGTCTTGTTTTATGAATAAGAGGACAATGGAGGTCCATAATTCTCCTTAATAATAAAGAAATCAATGCCAATGTGAAAGAGATAGATCTTGGTAGCTTAATTGAGCACCCTTAGGTGTGAAAAGGGGCTGGAACACCTTGACTGGGTCAACCTTGACCAAATCAGTAGCACTGTCATGGAGGAGCGGTCATCAGTGAGAGATATCATAGTTTTAGATGGAGATGCTTTGCATGGAAGTAGTGCTATTACTGGATGGGGCTTAGGGTTTGCAAGCTCATATCTTATTTAAGGAAGAGGATGGCAGCCATATTCATTATGTTTTTGTATGTTGATATTTATGAATACATGGTCTGTTTAGACATATATCTTTCTCTTGTTGTTTAGTTGAGATTGAGTGTTTTTTAGCACGGGGTGTTCCTGATCGGGAATCCCACCTCTTCCATTGAGAAGATCTTGTAGGAGTCTTGTACTACATTTTCCACTATCAGGCTTAAGGCCAAGCTTCATCTTTCATTTACAACGTAGATCCTGTTGAGGGTTTCGTTGTTTTGCAGGTTTTAGTAGTGGAGACTAGATCTGGGTCATTTCATTTCTCATTTTCAGTGGGGAAGGCTTCCTTTCCATTGGGAGGACAGTAAGGAAGAACCTTGTGCATATTTTCAGATATTAGCATCAGGCCAATCATTTATTTATCCTTATAGAAAATTTTTATTCCAGATCTGTGTTATTTCTGTAGGAGGAGTTACAGGGTGGATTGCACACCATTTGGAGAGCTAGTTTTCTAGTGAAAGGGACCCGCCTTTCATTTAGAGGATCTCTTGGAGGAGGATATTTTATTGATCATGTCATATTAGCCACACTTTCTAGATCTGTATTTTGTAGTGGATATTCAGCCTTAGGGCCCAGATCCCCATCTTGTACATGATGTTTTGCTAAAAACCCTTAAGGGGTTCTTCAAAGGAGGTTTTATAGTGCTCAGATTTGTAAGAGATCTGTCTTTTGAGGAACATATCAACCTTAGATCTGATGTATAATCATTGTTTATAGCAGTGCATTTAAAACAGTGTTGTAAGAGTCTTCCATCTTTTATATATAGTAGCAGCACCTCATTTTGAGGGATTTTGTCCACTGGAGGCTTGTTATTTCTTGTTGTGTATCTTATGGCCCATTATTTATGCATATTTTTCTGTTTTTATAACATATGAAAGGTCTCCATATTGGCATATTACTTTTAAATGATTTTTTACACTATTGTTCCAACATTTTGCACTATATTAATGCTTTTCCAATTTGGGAATATTACATAAAAATAGTAAATGCTACTAAAAAAAGGACATTGATGAAACTGATTGGAGGTCTAGGTGGAACAGGTGGATGGCCACCAATATCCACCTAGATCAGAATTTTTTTTGTTCTCTTTGGTATATTCATTATACACTACTAACTATTGATGTGTTTAGCTCATTTGAATCGTAAAATATTTTTGTTTGGTATGATTCATCATTTGATGAGTCTACCTAGCTTATATACCTCTAATTGTGTTCATAAATATAACCCTAAAAGGGTTCTATGGAAAAACATATCCTAAGGGTATGTTGATAATGTGTGAAGCCCTAAACCTACTTAGGGATATTAATAAATAAATTTCTATACTAATCGATATATTGATACTTTTTTTTTTGGTTTTTGATATGATCATGGAAGATCTAACTTATTAGGGTTGAAATTATGTTGTTCAAAATCGTGAACCTTTGAATTCTTGATATAATAAGGTTTTTCTTTGACATGAACCGAAACCCTAGTTTTTTGTTAGGTCTATAAGAAAAATACTTGTTATGAAAAGTCTTAGGAAGGAAACCTTGGGTATATATTTCTTTGATTGTGTCCCTAGATTAGTCTAATTCAATGTATGTATGATATATTACATATCATATAATAATATGATATTATTATGCATGATGGTAGTATCCTAGAAATACGTATTGATTAAATTTATAATAGTCATAAGTTCTAGGTTTTGGAATCAAGCTCTGGTAAAAGTTTGAAGTTCTAGGATGATGATTGAAAAGTCTAGGGTTCAAAAATAAACCCTAGTAGTGGTTAAATTCTCAGTAGGTGTATTCATCTGAATCTATATAGTGTTTTCTGAGAATTTATAGATGGAAAAATCTATGGACTGCATCAAACCCTAGTAGAAGTTGTTTTTAATGTATTTGTTTTGATTGAAATCTAAGGTTTACATTAAACCCTAGTAAAATCTATTCTTGATGAATTTGACTTGATTAAGTGAAATCTATGGTTTACATAAAACCTTAGTAGATAGTCTATCATATGACTTGCAAGAGTTAATAGATACCTTTATTTTTCTTTTTGACTTATTTCTAAGGATTGATATATGACATAACTAATATTCTCTCATATTGATTGAAATGTTGATGTGATTTAGTGTTTGTATGAAACATGGGCTAGATGATTGAAGTATTAAAGTATGATATCTTCTTTATTATATAAAGTCTAAATGCTTCCACTACTATAAAGTTTTTTTTATGAATAAAAAGTGCATGCTTCTACAGAACTGGTTGTACTTGTTTTCTAAGTTATCCAGATACATCATATTGGTAAAGAAATTCGTGAGAGAATTTTTTATGATCAACATGATGAGAAGAATAAAATCCATTAAATATTCTCCAAAAATAAAGGAAGAAGTTAATATCCTTACATTAAGAGGGAACCTGGATATAATAACTCGCCCCAGTTAAGAGGGAGCCTGGATAAAAGAACTCTCCCCAGTTAAGAGGTAGGTCACAACATAAATATCCTTAGTTAAGACAGAGGGCACAACATAAGTCTTGAGTGAAGAATATATGTTGCTACATGTGAAGTAGGGAAAGTAATATTCTCTCAAATATTCCATTTGTATTCCTACTGATATTAGTTGAAGGGAAACATCGAAACCCTTTAGGTTTTTTTATTATGTATTTGAAAGTATATTTCTGATTAGGGTTGTGTTCGTGCAGGTGAATCTCTCGAAAGTTTGGATAACATGATGGTTACCAATAAATTTGATTGGGAGAGATTGGTTATCCTTGATCTACTGGATCAAGGGGTGTTGAGGCTTTTTGAGTGAAGCATTTCTTGGAAAGACATCAGGCTGGAACTTTGTGTTGATGTTTGGTAGGGAGGGTAGCATCGGGTGGATGTGCACCTATTTCTCTAGGTTGATGATTAGTGAGTAAGGATAATGGTACCTATAGAAGCCGAAAGTTTTAGTCCATGTTAGTCCCACTTGAATAGATTTCCTTGGCCAGGAATATAGTCCATGGCATTGCAGTGCCTAAATTGTTGAGTGACCAATGGATAGAATACCCTGGTTAGGAATCTAGTCCATGGCATTTAAGTGCCTAAAAATTATGCATTGTTCACATAGTTGAGATATTCCTTGTACTATTGTATTATGAATACCTCCCTAGTTAAGAGGGAATGTTGAATATTGTAACTAGGTTCGGTAGTCATAATTTTTTTTTGATTCAATATTTATTGTACTTGTCAAAAGAATAAAGAACATATTTTTATATTATTATTAAAACAATTCTAAAAGCATGTTTTTCATGGTTGGGTCATATTATTTTAGGTCAAAGTCCCTATTATGGATTTATAGGATTTATTCTAAGTCTATAGTGTCATTTCATATTTAAATTAACTCATACTGGGATTTTGAATCATGCAATTAGGTCAAGTATTGATTCAAATATGATTTATGGAGCCTCCACATCAAGTTGACCTTCAAGTGATCAATTCGGCCTTAAGTCAAGTAAATCTAACCCATCAGAAGCCTATAAATATAGGGATATCAAATTCATTTGGGGACATCCCTCTCACACACAAAAAATTGATATCATTTGATGCATTAGGAAAAAGTTAAAAGTGAAGGAAAGGGTCAATTTGAGTGTGGTTTTTGGAAAGCTATAATATTGGAAGAAAATCAAAATTTTGGTGCTACTCTCTCTCTCTCTTTCTCTATCTCACATGCTATAGTTTGGAAGATCGAAGTCTCTGAGTATTTGCTACTTTATTTACTGCATTAGTTGCTGCTTCCAAGAGAAGAATATGTTGAATTTGATTATGCTAGATGTTTCTTCCTTGAAAAGTTTTATTGGGTCAAAATAAAACTCCTAGAATAAGGATCGAAGTATTTCCCTCAAGATCAAAGTTCCAAAAGCAAGGTCGAAGAAGCTGCTGCATAGTGTTGTTTTTGCTGCTTCTACTTCTAGATTGAATAAGGATCAAAAGGAAAGATGACTTGGTGTGATGAAGTCTAAGTCAAGGTCCAGATTCTCAAGAATTACTACTGAAGGAAGAATTACTGACTAGGTTTTCCCCAAGAGTGGGGTTTTTCCCTGGTAGCTGGCCTACATATGGTGACCTTGATCTATGTGCTTTTTCTTTTATATTTTCTTGATGAACTAAGAACAAAGAATATATGAAGAAAATAATAAGAACTAAATAATATCACAAGTAAATAATTAATAATAAGAGAATATTTCTACCTTTATAGTTCTCTAACAAATTGAACAACTCTTTGACAAATATCACACTTCTTATGATATTATTTAGCATTATTAAATAATGTTGGCCACCACAGACCACCCTGCACAATGTTTCAAGAACTGGATTTACCTCCAACATAACCTCCTGAAACTCTTACTTGCCATTCCAATAAAATATTATCCCTTTAATGGTCCAAAACACAATGGCACAAGATTTTATCAAATGCCATGTTATATAAATGGCCTGCAATAAGTTGATAATCGACAGTTCAAACAACCATACGCTTTTTTTGAGTGGTTGTATAATCTTCTGGGAACTTATTGGTGGCAAGAACCAATGCAACATCCTCCAAATAAAATGGGATTGCTTCAACTCAGAATAAACGTTCATCCAATAACTTTTCATCAACATAGCCTCCAGATTCACCTAATTTCAATAGGAATAGATGATCCAGACACACATTATAGTTGTTTAGCTTGACAGTGACTTTGAATGAAAATTATTGAAACAACAAGAGCCATATGCATATAATTTGCATCTAAAATTATTTTTCATTAAACTATAAACCATCCAATCATCCATATATACTTTAAGAAACTTATGAAAAAAATCACGAAATGCAACAATCACAATCCATGGAAAAAAAACAAGAGCATTATTAAGCCAAAGGGCATAACATTATAATCATATGAACCCCATTCCATCATAAAGTTGGTTTTCTTCTTATCTTATTCAGAAATACTAACTTGGTGATAACTAGAGAACCGATCAGTGAAGGAATTAGCTTCATTACGTGCAAAATTATCCACAACCTCATAACTGAAAGGAGTAGGAAATGGATCATGGAAACAAGCATTTTAAAGGCTCCTACAGTCCACATAGACTCAGATCTCCTGTTAATATTCTTATCCTGGATCAGAATGTAACTAATCTACTCTGCTTCATCAACCATAAATATGATTCTTGCAACCAACATCTTATCAATATTTTTCTTCACCTTTTGTTTTATGTGAGGATTTAATTGATATGGTAGATGCTTCATTAGATTTGCATCAGCTTTTAATTCTATATTCATCTCACCCAAGTCTCCTTTAATCCCCTTAAGCTCCAAGACTGATGCAAGGAACAAATATTCATACTCATTTATCAAGTAAAAGATCTCCATAGTAGTTTCTACATCCCAGTAATCACCAATATAGGAAATTTTGGGTTTCTCATCGGTCCTAATGTTCAATTTCTATAGCTTGAAGCCAAAAAGTGCACCAAAGCTCAGTATGACCGTAAAATCTACCCTCATACCTTTCAAGAATGCGACCTTGTTCTTGTTTATGACCAAGCTCATGATTTTCTGGGCCATGGTAAGTTTGAATCATTATGGCTCGGTCCTTACATCATCCGTAAGTATTTGGGAAAGGGGGCATAGCTTTTAGAGTGACTAGAAGGAGAAATCCTTCCTAACCCTCATAATGCACTCTAGCTACAGAAATTTTACCCATAACATTTTCCATTGAAATGTGAGTATCTTTTTCTTTTCTACATATAGGTAACTTGCATCCCCCATCATCTCATTTGTTTTATTCTTGCGTATTTCGTATTAATCTATCATCCACACCTCATATCGGTTATGTTGATGGTGCGTGTCTCTTCTCCATAAATCTAGCCTCGGCATCTTGGGCCATTTTCACCCGTTTGCATTCGCTATTTCACTCCAATGACATTTTCATTGGATCTGCCACCAATAACCAAGATGAATATGATGAAGTGATAGGTTTGTTAGCAGATGCCCTTTATCATCTCAACCTTCACCTTCATGTTTTTTTTATTCCTTTCTACTTGTCTTGCAATTGAACGGTGTTTATAATGTGCGTAATATTTTCCTATTTAGAAAATATATATGAGTTAATATTTTGGCATGCGAATTAGAATCCATTACATTCATTCATGTTCCTAGAGCACAAAATAACTATGTATATACCATTTTAAATAAAATTCTAGATTATAATTTATCACATGCATATATAAGAAGAAAACCATAGTATAAACAATGGTGAACCACAATTGTCACAAAATATGCATAACCATATTATGTAGCATAATATCCCACATAAAGTGTTTGGAGTCCACTACTCTAAATAAATCTGACATGCCCATAACATGTTACCACAAAAACAAAAAATAGGGGCCCACATGTCCATATGCCTAATCACTGTCATATGGAGGATCTCGAGCCAATGGTTCCATACCACTCGCCCGTAAGTGTCAAAATTCCTGACCTGCCAGAGTTATGCACCTCATGATACCTTGCCATTCTGAGGGAAGACCATTGCACTCATATGTATATCGAAATTATAACTCATACCATCCAAACTTTGTTACCACAGTGAGTAGCACATTGAGCCTACGATGGAGGTCCTCTAATAGCACATCACTATTTGATCTCTGTTGTGATGTCGAACCCCTCTTATCTGTATCCCCAAGTGCCATGGTTTGTCTTGTAAACCCTTTCGGCCTCACCAGTGCTATATATTATGTTAGGTCCCTATATTACTAGTATAGTCCCTTATTGTTGTTAGTGTAACCCCCATATTGTTATTATTGTTCCCTTAAATTATTATTGTTAGGTCGGCAAGGATTACATTGTGGCCCCATGGAATCCTATATATAGAAAGGAGGTTTTGTAATTTGTATCATCCAAGAGTTGTTCATTCATGTAATGGATTAGAG
Source organism: Pinus albicaulis (assembly GCA_034641835.2). Taxonomy (NCBI): domain Eukaryota; kingdom Viridiplantae; phylum Streptophyta; class Pinopsida; order Pinales; family Pinaceae; genus Pinus; species Pinus albicaulis. The sequence continues at coordinate 674,474,236 of CM076574.1, read as the reverse complement.
GTTGCCCCCTCAAAGCAGCTTATTTCTAAGGCTTTGATATCTCTTTTCTTCTATTTTTGGAGCTGGTTTCACAACATTTGGTATCAGAGCTTTGGATTCTATGGTTTTTCTGCTCCAAACAGGTCATCGTGGAATTTTCGATATAACTATTTTTCTACGAAGGTTCAGAAGCTGAAATTTTTAGAGTGTGAAGCCAAAATTCTGAGGAACATCATCACAAAATTTCAGAGCTTGGTTCGCAATATTTCAGAGATATGATTTTTGGAAGTTAGGGATTTTTGCAAGCTCCTGAATTTCACTTAAAAAGGTCATCACAAAATTTTTGCTATAACATTTTTTCTACGAAGCTTAAGAAGAAAAATTTTTTAGAGCATGAAGCTGAAGCCTTGAGGAAATTCGTCGCAAAATTTCAAAGCTTTTTTCACAATATTTTTGGAGATATGATCTATGGAAGTTAGGTCATTTTTAGGCTCCTAAACTTCATCACAAAGAGGTAAGCATGGGAAAATATTCATAACTCTCTCTCTGAGAATTGGATTGGAATTCTGTAAAGAGTGATTGGAAGTACACGTATTATAGTTTCCTGTCTATAAATTTCAGAGCCAAAGGAGAAAACAGTGACACGTGGCAAGTTGTACAATTTCGCTCCACTGAACCAATCCATGATTAGGTCATTGTGGGATATTGGACATAACTTTGCCTTGAAGAATCCAAATCAAGTTAAACTTGTGGCATTTGAAATAAGCTTCATAGGACTATCTCTGCAAGTATAGAGATAAGTCAATTTCAATATCAAGCTCCTCAAAAGCAAGTAAAAGGTGTGTATTTTTGTTTCGAATTGCACAAGTCTTGTTTGAAGAATCAAGTTGAATTGATTCCAAGGGAATATTGTAGAATACATATCAGTATTGGATTCTAAAATGGCCCCTAAAAAGAATTCAACACCCATCAAGCCTTTAGAAGGCTCTACTATGACTCATGAAGATGAAGAATGGAAACATGACACATCAAAATTACAAGAGAAAGTGCAACAAATTTCGCTCTCGCAAAGAGCAACAAAAAATGACATGGAAGTTTTGAAGAAAGGAATGGAATCTAAGATGGATGGTTTGAAGAATGGCATGGAAGAAAATATGGATGGCATGGAAGTTGGCATGGAATCTAAGATGGATGACATGGAAGCTAACATCGATGAAAAAATGGAAAACATGAAGAATGATCTAAGAGCAGACATAGAAGGTTTGACAAAGTTGATACAAGAAATGTTTGCTAATAGTGAAAAGATAGTAGAGGAAACTCATGATGAGAAAAAAATAAATTTTAATCGTGATTTCATAAACTCTAATGTTGGAGGGAAGAACCACCATATTCCAAAAATGGATAAGAGGAAGTTTGATGGAAAGGATCCTGTAACATGGATACTACAGATGGAGCAATATTTTGATCTCAATAATGTGCAAAACACACAAAAGGTACGCATTGCAACTTTACATTTAGAACAAAATACATTTGTATGGTATCGACGGCTTTGCTCTAGTAAAAAAATTGTCACTTTGTCAATTTTTACGAAGGAAATGATAGCACATTATGAGGATACAAAGAGCAACACTTTCTTTAGCCAATTGATAAATCTCAAACAAAATTGTTCAGTGGGGGAGCACATTGAGGACTTACAAAAATTTAATATAAGGGTAACTGATATTCCAGAGGAACACAGGATTGATCTCTTCATAGGTTCTTTAAAGGATAACATCTAACATGAAGTTCGCGTTTTGGAACCTGATTCATTGGAGAAGGCATTCAGGTTGGCAAGAAAAATTGAATGTAAAATTATGGCGACAAGGAAGCCTAGCACTCACTTCTATAAAGAAGGAAGTGTTTCTATGCCTAGATTTCCACAACCTACAAGGTTGACACCACAACAATTGGAAGAAAAAAAAATCAAAAGGGCTTATTAAGCAAATGTATAGAAAACAAGGTTTGGGCACACAAGTGTGCTAAGAAGAAATTATTTTACATAGATTGTGAAGAGGAAGAAGAAAATGAACAAGAATCTTCAAAAGAAGAGGATATACACTAGGAACCATCCCTAGAAGAGGAAGAAATGAGTCCAACCATATCATGTAATGCATTGGCAGAAATTACCACTCCTCAAACTCTCAAGATAGAAGGACATATCAAGAAGAAAAAGGTAGTAGTGTTGATTGATTCAGATAGTACCCATAATTTTATTCATTGTAAGGTAGCCAAGGAATTGAACTGTTTCCTATACCCAGCACCAGAATGTCAAGTGATGGTTGCAAATGGAGGAACTATAAATTAATCTCGAAAATGCCATAATATCAAGCTAACCATGGGGGAATATGTATTGAATAGTCCAATGCTTTTCATTCCTATGGGAGGTTATGATGTTGTACTAGGAGTACAATGGTTACAATCTTTGGGGACGGTAGCTTTTAATTTTCAAGAAATTTTCTTGAATTTTTTTTCAAAATGAAAGGAAGTCGAATTACGGGGTATTGCAGGGAAGCTCAGAAAGATAATAAGATCTAATGTCATGACAAAGCTTCGAAAGAAAGAAAAACAAGGCGTAATTGCACAATTATGCTCACTAGAAGTTCAAACATCAAAATCATATATTTCTGCAGATCTCCAAAAAGTCTTGGACAATCATTCCAAGGTGTTTGAAACTCTGAAAGGACTCCCACCTATTCGTGATCATGATCATGCTATTCATTTGATTCCGATAATTTTTCCTCCAAACGTCATTCCTTATAGATATCCTTATGTCCAAAAGAGAGAAATTGAACATATGATTGCAGAAATGTTAGAGGCAGGTATAATTCAACCTAGTCAAAGTTATTTCTCTACTCCTGTAGTATTGGCACACAAGAAGGATGGATCATGGCACATGTGTCTAGATTATAGGGAGCTCAATAATCTCACCATTAAAGATAAATTCCCTATTCTTGTGATTGATGAATTATTGGATGAATTACATGGAGCAATTTGTTTTACCAAGTTGGATCTTCGTTTAGGATATCATCAAATTAGAATGAAGACTAAAGATATTTCGAAAACAACATTTCAAACTCATGAGGGTCATTATGAATTTTCGGTCATGCCTTTTGGCCTTACCAATGCACCTTCTACATTTCAAGGCTTGATGAATTCCATTTTCAAACCCTTCCTTAGAAAATTTGTGCTAGTATTTTTTGATGATATACTAATCTACAAAGAGGTCTTGGAAGGATCATGTTCAACATGTTGACAGGGTTCTCAAACTATTGTAAGAGAAACAATTATATGCAAAAAACTCCAATTGTTTCTTTGGAGTACAAGAGGTGGAATATCTAGGTAATATTCTATCTCAGGAGGCTGTTAAGGTAGACCCTAAAAAAATTAAAACCATTAAGGAATGGAAAGTCCCTACAACCATAAAGTAGTTGCGACGATTTCTCGGGTTAATAGGGTATTATCGCAAGTTTGTTAAGAATTAAGGGAGAATAGTGGCACCTAACAACATTATTGAAGAAAGATGCATTTTCATGGACTCCTGAAGAAACTAATGCCTTTGAACATCTTAAAGATTCAATGTGCCTAGCATCGGTATTAGCTGCGCTAGACTTCACAAAAACCTTTATTGTGGAATGTGATGCCTCAAGAAATGGAATTAGTGTTTTTTTAATGCAAGAAGGAAGACACATTTCTTTTGAAAGTCGTCCAATCAAAGGGAGGTATTTACATAAAACAATTTATGAGAAGGAAATGTTGGCAACACTACATGCACTAAAGAAATGGTGACCTTACCTAATGGAAAGACACTTCAAGGGAAAAACCGATCATGATAGTCTTAAATACTTTTTGGAACAAAGAATATCTTCATAAGAGCATCAAAAATGGGTCACAAAAATGTTGGTTTATGACTTTGCAATCATCTACAAAAAAGGGATGCTAAATGTTGTTTTAGATGCACTTCCTCAAGAAAGAATGAAGAGGTGGAAGCATTGCTTTGTGACATTTCTATTATCCAACCTGATTTTATAACCGAAACAAGGGATGAATGGAAGAATTATGAAGAGGTGCGGACACTCATTCAAAAGTTGTAGCGAGATCCCAGTACATCCGATACATTTAGTTGGAAAAGTGATGCCTTATGGTACAAAGATCGCTTATATATTTGTAATATTTCCCAACTAAAACAAAATATTCTTTTGGAATTGCACATTTCTCCTTTAGGAGGACACTCACAATTTTTAAAAACCTACCACAGGGTGAAGAAAGATTTTTTTTGGGATGGCCTTAAATCTGATATTAAAAGTTTGTGGCGGAATGTTTGGTTTTCCAACAAAATAAAGTTGGCAATATTAAGACCCCGAGTCTTCTACAACCTTTATCGATTCGAAGTCAACATTGGGAGGAGATTTCAATGGATTTCATCATAGGTTTACCTAATTCCGAAGGAAAGAGTGTCGTCATGGTGGTAGTTGATAAACTTACCAAGTATGCACACTTTTGTGCATTATATCATCCATTTAAAGCAAGTACAGTTGCTACTACATTTATGGACACAATTCAAAAGCTACATGGAAACCCAAGGGTTATTGTGAATGACAGAGATACCATTTTTATTGGAAATTTTTGGACAAAGTTATTTTCTTGTTTGGGTACTCAATTAGCTCATAGCTCATCTTATCATCCTTAATTCGATGGTCAAACTGAGATAGTAAATAAATGTTTGGAAGGATATCTTCGTTGTTTTGTATGTGATAAACAAACACAATGGGTCAAGTGGTTACCTCTCGCTAAATGGTGTTCTAACACTTCATTCCATACTGCCGCAAAAATGACCCAATTTATGGCACTTTATGGATATCATCCACCATCCATCACATCATCTTTAAGAGAAAATTCGAAGGTTCAAGCAGTGGAATATCACATCGAGCATCAACAAGAAGTTCTCCAACTATTAAAGGATAACTTAAATTTGGCACAAAATCAAATGAAACAACAGGCATATCAACATCGCAGCAAGAGAAGTTTTGATGTAGGAGACTGGGTATATTTACGGCTACAACCATACAAACAAATGTCCCTCAAGCAAGCTAAGAAGGATAATAAATTATCGCCAAGGTACTATGGTCCTTACAAGATGTTGTAAAAGATTAGTACTATGGTGTACAAATTGGAACTTCCTGCTTCATCATGAGTGCATCTATTTTTCCATGTTTCATTCTTAAAGAAGGTTATAGGTGAAAATATTCCAGTTCAAACAATATTGCAAGAACTTGATGAGGAAGGAAAAATCATATTGGAACCTGAAGTGGTCACGGAAACAAGAACTTGATAGATATGAAATCGATAAATTTCATATTATCTCATCAAGTGGAAGAACTTACCCACTGAAGATTCTACATGGGAGGATGAGAATTTTATACAAAAGCATCTGGAGCTACTCAAGCATTGAGGACAACACTTTTTTGAAGGAGAGGGGCATGTTAGGTCCCTATATTACTAGTATAGTCCCTTATTGTTGTTAGTGTAACCCCCATATTTTTATTATTGTGCCCTTAAATTATTATTATTGTTAGGTTGGCTAGGATTACATTGTGGTCCCATGGACTCATATATATAGAAAGGAGGTTTTGTAATTTGTATCATCCAAGAATTGTTCATTCATCTAATGTATTGGAGGTTGCCCCTTCGAAGTGTCTTATTTCTAAGACATTGATATATATTTTCTTCTATTTTTGGAGCTGGTTTCACAACATATTCATACCAAGAATTTGGAAATCATACCACATACAAACATTTTATAAACTATAAATGCGACCAAAATATTGTGACTATTAGTTACCATTTGAATCCCATGCTTATTTGGGCAAGAGTGGTAATTCAGGATCTCCCTAGTAGTTCATTCCACTATACAGATATTCATATATGTACAGTGGCATCTGGTCCCAATGAGTGAAGAAATCATGTTGGAACACCCGTGCAAGGCTGATCCCGGCACTGAAGATCTCCTCCTCCAAAATGGTGGTGCAACCCCTCACTGCAAGTGACAGTGCACTAGAAGAACACAATATGGAGAATGGATTGCGCTGTATATGATGGGAGATGCTTGGCCTTGATGCCAAATCTTAAATACAGATCTGTAAACCTTCCTTCTATCCTTTTCGAGGAATAGATACTCCCTCCTCTAAAATATGAGACAAGAAATGGTGTTGCGGAACCCCTCCACTGCAACACCCAGTAACACTATGTTATACTTCAGTAGAAATAATGCAGTGACTGAATAATGGCTTTGGCCTTGAGCCAAGATGTGGATAAAATGAAGTGAAATCCTTTAAGAGGCCTCTCAAGAAGGATAGGAAATCATAAACAAGAATCCATTGTGCTAAGTAGCACCGCAACTCAGCAGGATAGCCAGAGTATGCAATTTAGTCTTCAGACTAAAATCAATATGCTCAAAGATATGTCACTATGGCTACCCCTTCCTCCTTTTATACAAGTGAATTCCTCTTTGCCATGGATCCCACACATTAGGGTTTCTTCCACAAAGAATATTCCTCCCTCTCAAATGGCGTTGTCTTCTCATGCAAGCTACACTTCTTAGGCAGTGCAGTTGACTTGGTCAAACTTGACCTTGTGCTCATGAATTTTCCCCTTTTCACACTAGAAGGTGCAAAATTAAGTTGATCCATTGATCATTTTCACACTATGAAGGATCCTATTCCTACTTATGCGCCTTTTACCCATTTTATTCACCTCCTAAGTGAAATCAGCAAAAATTAATATTCCAATTTGCTGCATGCAAATTTGGAATATTAGAATCCAATACACAATGAAGATCCACCAACTCCCCTATATGCCTCCCATGAGGCGACACTTAACGTATCTCCCCCACTACCCACAAGGGGGTAAATCTGATGCAGGCTGAACCTGCAATCCCAGAATCTCTCCCAATACCATGCATGTAAATTGCATCTCAGTAAATGCCCAATTAAAACTCAAGTCTGGAAATTTCACAACTTTTGCGGAAGCTCAAAAATAAATGTTTGAAAAGGTTAGTCTCACCTTGATCAAATTCCACAATTATTGACTTCATTGTATGGAATTACTAATCCAGCTTTTTCCTAACACCCATTTGTCCCATTTTTTAAAACTTCAGACTTTATAATCCAACCCAAGGCTTATCATAATATTGAGCTTGCTAGCATTCAATTTACATTTCATGTCCAAGTTATTTGATTTCCCCCACGAGAATTTATTTTCATTTCATGCATGTTATAAAACTATGATTGGAATCCATATTAAATGTTCAGCCTTCACCTTATTCAACTTAATTCTTGGTCCAACATCCATACAATTCTTTTCAAGTTTAAACCTGATTTCAATGGCGCCAGTGACCAAGTCTGTCTTAAATTGAATCACACTCATTCAATTCTTATTCAATCAAAACTCAACTGGCCAAACAAACAATTGAACCTTTCGAATCATGGTAATGGAAATCCATATAAAACTTAGATTTGACTAAAAATCGAATGCCAATATTGCATACCTGTCTATCCAACGATGCTCAAACTGTAGCGATCTGGAAAACACGACTTCTGAACATATTGGAGCTGGGGTTCAATAACTTCTGATTCGATTCAAACAGAATCAAATTGATTCAGTTCAATACGTTTTATCCTGATTCCATTTATAAATCAGTCTTCAAATTGTGCTTGGCTTGGAATTAAAATTGTACTTGACTCATTTGACTCAACCAACAGTGATCAAACCAGAACTAGAATTGATTACTTTGAAATTGAATTACTCCGGTTTTTAAATTTGATTCAACCCAGAAATTCATCTCTCCGCTCAAACACAGTTTCCTCTACGTCCAAGATTAGAATCGATATCTATTTATATTAAAACCGAAATTAATTCGTTGCATAAATTAACCACCAGTGTTAACCTTCAGATCTGTCACAACGCTATAACCTGCCATGCTCAAAGTTACTTTTTCAAACTGATATTTAATTGTGTTAAGCCTGAATTCTGTCTTGGCATTTCTATGCGTTAACTTAACCCATTAACAGCATCCAATTAACCTATATATCAGTATAATGTAAGAAAACAGACACTTACGCATCGATTCCACTTGATTTGTCCCAATCTTGATCCAGAAAGGTGTATTTCGATCAAATGTGCTTTTGCATTTCACACAGCAATTCAATGCATCCCATTTAAATCACAAACATAACAACCAAGCAAACCGGCGAAGATAAGGATACTTCTCTTGCGTTTTCCTAAAGGTCTAATGCAGTCAGCAGAATTGCCCTTTCATAATTTTCAAAGTTCTTAGTGCTTGGATTCCCTAACGCTATTCCATGTGATACAATTCAAAATTGAACAGTTTCAGTCCACCTTCTGTATAATCGATTTTTCAAGGATCGATACATCAATTTCATAAGACAATTTCAATAGAATCGACTCAACTTGGGTCAATACTAATTCATCAATCACCCAATACCCAAAACGTGCAAATCACCCAGAATTTAGGAACAAAATCAATTCATCCAATTCACATGCGCATAATTCAACTCTCAATTACAGAATCTAACAAGAAATTTCCCAATCAACCAATATATATATAATCTGAAACAAACAAAATTACTTACAAACTCTTGTTTTGGCCAGATATTCAAGATCTATGGCCCTTTAAAATTGCCCGAAGGCTCCCAAGTAGAAACCCTCTCTCTACTCACACTCTCACTCTTTTCAAGTGTATTTTCCTCACAAAAACCACTCATATTTATACATAAATAATGAATTTAATTCACTCCAAAATCTCTCCACCTAATCCTCAACTAAATCTATATTTTAGGTGTGGACTCAACAAGGTCCCATACATAGAATTCCTACTCCCTAATTTTGCCCCTAATTCTATTTCTCTCATATCCTTTTAATTAATAAAATAATATTTACAAAATCCTCACTTTTATAATTTATCTCCTATTTTATTTAAAAATAACAAATTAACAAATAAAATAATAAAAATGTCACACCCCTCTTTATTACATATTAAAAAATGAAAATTGGCCTTGATGCTCCTGCATCAGACTCCCAAGGTTGAAATTTAAACATGATCGCCTGATCATGTGTTTGGATCTGTGTATGTCTGGATCCCATATCTTGTGCTGTAACTTTCCACTTGTCACTGCTTCTATCTGTTGTTCTTCTCCAGGTATCCATACTTTATGTTGCATCGCCCCACTGGCCGTGCTCTCGCAATATTTTGCTGTCTTTCTCTTACTTAAATTCTTCTGCTTTCTTGCTGTTGTCTTCTGTCTCTGAGACACCTTCATCATTAGTCTTCTGATGCTTTCAATCTCTATGTCCAACCTTTCCTCTATCTGGAAATTTCTTTGTCTACTACTGCTGCTTTCACTTCCTGTTGTTTCAGCTGCTGTAGTTGCTTCTGCTGTTATCTCCCCGATTATTGGTTTTACTCCTGCAAATATCACCCCACATGTTGCTTCAACTGCCACCATAGATGTTGCTACCTCCAAAACTTCCTGTCCTTCTGCAACATTACTTTGCTTATCACCTGCAATTTCATTTGCAACTTCTTTCTATGGTTCAAATGTCTCCAGCAAACATTTCAGCCCTTTCTCCTCAAGCATTTCATCAACATGCTGCAAATTAGTTCCAACATAACCTTCATCTTCCTCTTTGACAATCTTCAGTAATTTTCCATCATCATCTTGATTGATTCTGGTAATCAAATCAAGTTCTTCAAACACTGTAGCCCCATCCTCTATCACTGTAGCAGTTCCAAAATTTTGTCCACCAGTCTTCTCTTGGCTATACAGACAAGCCAACTCTTTCTTGTCACCCATGGTAACAAGCCTCTGCATATGAGACATGAATGTCTCACCTTCTTCCTGCAATAGTTCTTCTTCTTCCAAGACAATTCCAAATGATGGACTGTCACCTGTAAACACAATCAATTTGTCAGCTTCAAAATCACAAGACCCAATGGTCTCACTTGTTGATTCAGTCACCAAGTTTTCTCTCTGCAGCTCCAAGTCTTCTTCAGGACTCAAAAAATCTTCACTGGATTTCTCCTCAGCTTTTTCTGGCAACACTTTAGTATGCTACTCTGAGTTCCTTTCCAACTCCTTTGTCAGCACATCAGTCTGTTGATTTGCATTCATCATGTGACTATCAGCTAGTCTCTCCTTCTTTCCATCATCTGCTTCATGACTGTCATTCATGAAAACTTTCCTACCTTGCTTCCTCAAAAAAATTATCATGTACATAAGTCCTCTGCCTCTCCAAATCTCTTCTTTGAAGATCTAGTTTCCTATACAATTCAACAATTTCATTAGGAGTAGAACTTGGAAACTTCACACAATTTTCCATGCCTTCACCAGCTCTTGACCAATCATCAGCTGGTCCTTCTCTCTCTGCACCAATATTCTGATTAGACTTTTTTGTCTTCATTTCCTCCTGAGATCTTGCTATCTCAGCATCGATCTGAACAGACTTCAGATTCAACTCTTCTTGAAAAAAACTCTAAAGCTTGCTCATCTCCCTGTGCTGTACCTGCAAACATACACAACTCATTAGTTTTAAAACCACAAGACTTTTCAGTCTTGACTGCTTCCTCCAACACTCCCCTTTGAACAGATCTGCGTGTGGAATCTTCAAATTCCATATTTGGCTCAAGAACTCTAAGTTCCTTTTTCAATAAGGTAATCAAACTTTGCCTCAGCTTCATCTGCAATGGTTTCCAAATCACTCTCTTTCCCTTTAGTGGAAGGATCCATCCTCCATTCTGGTTTTCCTGCTCTTGCAGCCATTCCTGTAGTACCTGCAATTGTACCTTCATTACTGCAATCTCTCTTTCTCTGACTTTATCAGTCATCTTACCTCTATGGCATTCCTCTGAACCTCTTCTTTTATCCTCCATGATCACCTTCTCCATGAGTTTCTCACTCACCATGAGTTGCACTAGCCTCTGCAACAGCAAGCTCTCCTACTGCCCCTTACCTCACCAATCCACTTTACTGGACCCGGTCTTTTGGTAAGTACTAGTTCACTGCCTCTTGGAACCTCTTGCGCACTCTCCTCTGCTCTCTTCTAGGCTATCTCTTCAACTCACTTCCTCTTTAGAACACTGCAATTGTCCTCCTTATCCAGCCTTTAGCTGAACGTCAGGTTCACTGCCATCCTTTCCTCTGCAACCATAAACTTTAATCACAAATTTCAAATCAGAAAATTATCTCACCTTTAAGATCCTGCATGATCTTGTCCTCCATTCATTTTAGCAATCCTGTTTACTGCAATTGTGTAGCTTGCATATCAGATTTAGAATCATATTCAAATAAAACACACTTTAGTTCTAAACAGAACCTTCCTGCACTCATTCAGAAAAACAAACATCTTCAATTTCAACAGAGCCTTCCTGCTCTGATACCAAAATGATGCAGGTCCAACCCTGCAATACCCTAGAATCTCTCCCAATACCATGCATGTCAATTGCATCTCAGTAAATGCCCAATTAAAACTCAAGTCTGGCAATTTCACAACTTTTGCGGAAGCTCAAAAATAAATGTTTGAAAAGGTTAGTCTCACCTTGATCAAATTCCATAATTATTGACTTCATTGTATGGAATTACCAATCCAGTTTTTTCCTAACACCCATTTGTCCCATTTTTTAAAACTTTAGACTTTATAATCCAACCCAAGGCTTATCATAATATTGAGCCTGCTAGCATTCAATTTACATTTCGTGTCCAAAGTTATTTGATTACCCCCATGAGAATTTATTTTCATTTCATGCATGTTATAAAACTATGATTGGAATCCATATTAAATGTTCATCCTTCACCTTATTCAACGCAAGTCTTGGTCCAACAACCATACAATTCTTTTCAAGTACAAACCGGATTTCAATTGCGCCAGCGACCAAGTCTGTCTTAAATTGAATCACGCTCATTCAATTCTTATTCAATCAAAACTCAACTGGCCAAACAAATAATTGAACCTTTCGACTCATGGTAATGGAAATCCATATAAAACTTAGATTTGACTAAAAATCGAATGCCAATATTGCATACCTGTCTATCCAACGATGCTCAAACTGTAGCGATCCGGCAAACACGACTTCTGAACATATTGGAGCTGGGGTTCAATAACTTCTAATTCGATTAAAAAAAAATCAAATTGATTCAGTTCAATACGTTTTATCCTGATTCCATTTATAAATCGGTCTTCAAATTATGTTTGGCTTGGAATTAAAATTGTACTTGACGCATTTGACTCAACCAACATTGATCAAACCAGAACTGGAATTGATTACTTTGAAATTGAATTACACCGGTTTTTAAATTTGATTCAACCCAAAAATCCATCTCTCCACTCAAACACAGTTTCCTCTGCGTCCAGGATTAGAATCGATATCGATTTATATTAAAACCGAAATTAATTCATTGCAGAAATTAACCACCAATGTTAACCTTCAGATCTGTCACAACGCTATAACCTGTCATGCTCAAAGTTACTTTTTCAAACTGATATTTAATTGTGTTAAGCCTGAATTATGTCTTGGCATTTCTCTGCATTAAATTAACCCATTAACAACGTCCAATTAACCTATATATCAGTACAATGTAAGAAAACAAACACTTACCCATCGATTCCACTTGATTTGTCCCAATATGGATCCAGAAAGGTGTATTTCGATCAAATGTGCTTTTGCATTTCACACAGCAATTCAATGCATCCCATTTAAATCACAAACATAACAACCAAGAAAACTGGCGAAGATAAGGATACTTCTCTTGTGTTTTCCTGAAGGTCTAATTCAGTCAGCAGAATTTCCCTTTCATAATTTTCAAAGTTCTTAGTGCTTGGATTCCCTAACGCTATTCCATGTGATACAATTCAAAATTGAACAGTTTCAGTCCACCTTCTGTATAATCGATTTTTCAAGGATCGATACATCAATTTCATAAGACAATTTCAATAGAATCGACTCAACTTGGGTCAATACTAATTCATCAATCACCCAATACCCAAAACGTGCAAATCACCCAGAATTTAGGAACAAAATCAATTCATCCAATTCACATGCGCATAATTCAACTCTCAATTAGAGAATCTAACAAGAAATTTCCCAATCAACCAATATATATATAATCTGAAACAAACAAAATTACTTACAAACTCTTGTTTTGGCTAGATATTCAAGATCTATGGCCCTTTACAATTGCCCGAAGGCTCCCAAGTAGAAACCCTCTCGCTACTCACACTCTCACTCTTTTCAAGTGTATTTTCCTCACAAAAACCACTCATATTTATACATAAATAATGAATTTAATTCACTCCAAAATCTCTCCACCTAATCCTCAACTAAATCTATATTTTAGGTGTGGACTCAACAAAGTCCCATACATAGAATTCCTACTCCCTAATTTTTCTCCTAATTCTATTTCTCTCATATCCTTTTAATTAATAAAAGAATATTTACAAAATCCTCACTTTTATAATTTATCTCCTATTTTATTTAAAAATAACAAATTAATAAATAAAATAATAAAAATGTCACACCCCCCTTTATTACATATTAAAAAATGAAAATTGGCCTTGATGCTCCTGCATCAAAATCCTATTAACAAGTATATGTCCTAGATAGTGATCTTGATCCTATGCCACTATACCATAAGGGCCTTCTGATCTAGATCCCAATAGCTCACAATCTTAGACAACAGGGTCTCAACATGCATCATCAATGGGTTCTCCAAAAACTTAAGTACCCCACACCGTGCTAGAACCCCTCTGACTGCTTGGTTCCCCTGAATCTCATCATGAAGAGTATCCAAATATCATTCTCGGCATACCAAATTTAGCTCTGCCATACCTATGAAATACCATTATGTTTTTTAAGTTAAGAGTCAAAGGCATACACTCCTAGTTCTTAGCTTCAACTCAATAGAGACGCAAGAACTATTTGTCCATTCAGCCCAAAACACACTTTTCTCCCTCAAATATACATTAGATGCACTTCTTCACCAAGTTTCTGTGTTATAGAATGAAGAAAAGGGTCCAAAAAGTGCATTGTGACCATGAGGATGAGCATGTGTTTCCCCCAGTAAGATGAATCCCTAATTTGAAAGTTTAATCCACAAAAATTGATGAGTAAGGTTAGAACACCTACCTCCAACTCGCATATCCAAATTTCAACGATTGGTTTTTCTGCTATGATCTCATCAAGATTTAAGGCCTTCTCCTCCTATCTAAGAAACCCTTTTGTAAGAAAATCCATAGTTTTTATCGTCGCCCATTTTTTCCAAACCATATCTTGGTTTCCTAAACCATTAGCACCATTGGAAAGCTCTCACGACGTTCTATAATTGTTCTCCATTTTGTTTTAGTAATTTGACACTTCACCGGGAAGCCATTTTTTCCATGAGGTTTCACTTTTTTGCTTCTAAAAATCACATTTCTTCATATGAGCCACCTACACTCTGGTACCACTTTATCTTTTCACTTTTTGACTCATTTGTCAATTTTTATCATGAGTAACCATTATTTACTCATGTTTTTATGGTCCCCTCTAGGCCACCTCCATGTGGCAACATCATCGAGTCCCCCTTGTTAAGAGCATATGACATGAGTCACCCTTGCATTCATGGAGTCTATTATGAGTCCCATTGAGTCTTGTTACAATGTTTCATCCATATTTATGACAAATTCATCCCATTTTTCTCATATTTTCCCTCCAACTATAATTCTCTATCTTTTAGCCTCTGTCTGAGTAATTGATCATCCCTTCTAGAATTTACACAGTCGCTGCCAGGTCAACTATGATTATTATACTCTAACAAGGGAATTCATAACTCCACCACTCATCTTATTTTCATCCCTGGTGTTAGTATATCCATCACATTACTATGATCCCTCGTGCCTTTGTCGAGTATTCCTCATTATATCAACTTTGGAGAGACCTCTTTTGTCGATTTCGACACATTTATTCCAGAATTGTGGTCTAGAGGGCGGTGTACCTTGGTTCCAATATTCATCATTGTTCAATACCTCAGATCAAGAAAAGAGACTCAATATTTCCGTTTGAATTGGTTTCTTATCGCATGCTTTACTCCAACTCATTAGAACATAATTGTAATATTCCTACTTAGCCTAAGCTAAGAGGAATATGCATTTTTGTCTCATTTTCTATTGCATGAATAAATGAATAAAGGAGGACATGTAAAACTCCTGAAAAGAATGAATAAATCAATGCCCATATGAACAAGGATAAAATTGGGCCATGTAAAAAAATCACTTGCAGGTGTGAAAGGGGCTTGAGCTATGAGACTGGGTCAACCTTGACCAAATCTACAGCGTTGTCTAGATACAATGTACATCATGAAGGGACAACACGGTTCTAGATGGAGGCCCCTCATGTGAAAGGAGCTAAATCATCAAGGTGGTTTAGGGTTTGCCAAGGCTTTCATATTATAAAAGGAAGAGGGAGGCAGCAAGAGAAGGTTGTTGATTATGCATATTTTCTAAGTATCTTGTATGTTTATAAAAATACCATTCTCTGTTGTTTAGCTGAGAATAGTGCTGCTTAGCACTTGGGAGTTCCTATGTAGGGATCCCCTCTCTTCCCTTGAGGATTTCTTGGAGGATTCTTGTTGATTTCATCCACTATCAGGCATTTAGCCAAGCTCTACTTCCAACTACAACCTAGATCCAGTGAGGGTTTGGTTACTTTTGTAAGCTGCAGCAAGTGGAAACAGTAGATCTGCTCAGATCTAGATTATACTAGTGCCTCTTCTTAGTGAGTGAGTCTTTTATCCTCCTGGAAGAGTGAATTAGTTGTTTAGCTTCATATTTTTATCTTGGCATCAGTCCAAATCAGTTATTCAAGCTACAATGCAGTTTCCCTTCAAGGTATGCGTTATTTTTAATGGAGGTTTTGAAGGGTGTTTTGATCCCCTTTTTGATGAGAGATCTTTGGTGCTGGGATTTGCCTTTCACTTTGGTGATCCATGGATTAGCTTGCTAATCCATGTTCTGTATATATCTAATCTATTTCTAATGTAAAATCATCTTCAGAAATTTTAGAATAATATTGCAGATATGCTACTTTAAACTCAGATCTACTCTTTGTAATGCATGATTTGGTCAAAACCCCAAGGGGATTTTGTAATAGAGCCTTTCTAGTGTATAGATCTGAAATGGATCTCATATTTTGTACATATATCTGCTCTCTATCTTAAGTGTAACATTCATTTGTTTCATCTCCATTAAATAATGTTGTTAAGCCATTTTGCAGTATATACATGTGTTGCAGCCTTCTTTTCTGAAGATTTCCTTCTCTCTTGTCTTCTATATTCTGTTGTATAATGTAAGAGCATCAATGTAAATCCGATTTTTTGTTGTATATTTAAAATTTGATATTATTGTATGGCCTCTTTCTCATGCTTTCCAAACCTACATTATTTCTAAAGCAGTTTGTGTACATAGCTGCAACCCCTCTCTTTGGGGGTTTTTCCGGCTAGACTAGGTGGTGGGAGATTTGTTAACCACACCTAGTTTGATTTGTTTTTTCTCTCCTTTTGGATATAGACCCCAGATATATTGTTATAATGGATCCAAGAGCTACAAAATCATTTCTATGCATAGATCTCCCAGAAGTGCATTATTTCAGCAGGCACTATTGTGTAGTCCCTTTTGAAGATATTATAGTGGTATCAGAGCTCCTTTCTTGGCACAGCCTATTCTTTCATTGAAGGAGCATAGCCATGTTTCATTTATAAGAATATGAACGTATTAATGAGAGGGAGAAGAGGTATTATAATATAAGCCACAAGAAATTTGATTACACCACTAAGGATCAAGACAAAGGTAAGGCCCCTGAAACTGGAAATGATAAAGAAGGAGAAGAGTTTGCAAGAACTCTTTTGGTAGCCATGAAATATCTTGATAGAGAGAACAAAGAGATTATAATGGACAGGATGAAGGAGTCTCCAGGGAGATTTCATCCTAGGGAAAGATCTGGCATGTCTGACCATTGGAATGGTCAACCAGTGAACCAGCCACAAGCTCCACAAGCTCCACAATGCTCTACTATGCCTACCTTTTGCGCTATGGAGAATTAAGGGTGACAAGATCAAGCATCCCTTGGAGACTAATTTTAGGTATATGAATCTTAGAATCAGAGGTTCAAGAACCACTTGAGTTTTCAAGAGTTTTTTCACCTCAACGACAAAAGAAGACCGAGGCATCAGTATAGAGATGGTGGATTCTTTCAGAATCATGATAGGCATCACTCTATGGGAAGATTATTTTTTTCCAAGTTTGATGGGTCATCTACCAGTTCTGCCAAGGCATGGGTAGAAAATCTGGACATCTACTTTCAGTTTAACAAAGTCCCTGAGATTGAACCCATCAAGATTGCAGCACTGCACTTTGAAGGTGAAGCACACAATTGGTGGTTTCATGGGTTGTCTACATTGGGCCATGCCAATTTGATTGCCTATTTTGAATTCACTAGAATATTGGTGGAGAGGTTTGACAGAAAGGATCCAGAATCACCTTTCATGAGCCTTGCAAAGTTAAATCAATCAAGAAATGTAGAAACTTATATCTCTGAGTTTCTGAGATTATCTGTTATGGTTCCTGATTTATCTGCAACAAGGAGGGTGTACATGTTCATCGATGGCTTGGATAAACCTTTTCATGGGTTGGTTAAATCTACTAGGCCCATCACTTTTCATTATGCCATTGAGAGGGCTAGAGGCCTCCAAGATTCCTTGCAAAAATCAAAGGAAACTTTTCAGAGAAAGGCCCCTTACCTTCCTAAAGGGAAGGAAGAGAAAGCTGCTCCTTCCAAGGAGAGCTCATTCAAGAAGCCTCTTGATATTGAAGTCAGGAGGGAGCTGAAAAAGAAGAGAATATGTTTCACTTGCCAAGAGTCATAGGCACCTAGACATAGATGTGCTACTGGGAAATCACACTACATAGAAGTCTTCTCAGATGTTGAGGAGGAAGAATAAGATGATGAACCAAGAAGAGGTCACAACACTGACAATGTTGAGGGAGATCCAACACCATCTAGGGATGGGAATGGAGCCTTTGCTCCAATAGGAGGAACTCTTGCATCTTTGAGAGGATTACCTAAGTACTTGACCTTAAGAGTACAAGGTTCAATCATGAATCAGAGGGTATCTGTACTAATTGACAATGGGGCAACCCACAACTTTATTGATGCTCATCTTGTGTAGAGGAGAGAAATCCCCACTGATACTTTTGAGGGATTCCTTGTTTTGGTCCCAGGAGATAGGAAAATGAAATGCATGCATTATGTCCCATCACTTTCAGTTACTATGGGTCCCTACACTTTGGTGGATCACTTTTTTGTAGTTGACATACCAGACACCAATATCATTTTGGGTGTCCAATGGTCGATTACATTGGGGAAAGTCACCACTGATTGGAAGGCTTTGAAAATGGAATAGGTGGAAATGAAGAGTGGTAAACCTCAAATGATCCAAGGCATGCATACTTACCCTTCACCTAACACTTCCACCCAAACAACAGATATGGATTTGCACAGTGGAAGTAAGGATCTCACAGCCCCTTCTCTGATGTTCATGAGAATTTTGCATGGGACATTCCTATTTAGTGGAAAACCACCTGGGAGGCCACCAGATTCAGATCTTGTGGGGGAGGCCTCACAAAGTGCTACTCCAAACTTATATCCAAGAGGGATTGGAGCAATGGAAGACCAGGCTATAGCACTGGGAGGCTTGGGACAACTCAAGAGTAAGGGGGATCTTCTCCCTTCATCAATATCACCGCCTCTCATTTCTAGTTCTACACTGTGGGAGGAGGAGAATGGGAGGATCAACCTTCCAACACACATATTTGGCATGAGAAATTTTAGAGAAGAGATCAGAAACATGATAGCCACTCCCATGGAGGTATCATCAGTGCTGTCAATGTTGAAAAGTGTGGATCTGTACTGGAAATCTCAACTGCTTGTAGAATATTCTAAAGATCTCCACACATGTATGATACTAGATGACATGCAGCAAGAAGAGGGCTACTTAGTCCAAGGGGGAGTCATATATCATCATGGTAGGGTCTTCTTGGCTAGAGCTTCCAAGCTCAAGAAGAAGATACTACAAGGGGCACACAAAGAATTCTTTCTCAGCCATATGCAGTCAATGAAGATCTACACCGTGATCATGAGGAGCTTTGATTGGGAAGGATTGAGAGAAGAACTACATTATAACTTTCAAGGGTGCATGAGCTATGTGGAGTTGGGACAGCCAATGGACTCTATGCAAGAGTCATTTTAGCTAGTTCTTCCTTCTTTTGAGAGAAGGGGAATGCCCATGCATAACTCGTTGTGTATGAGGAACTATGATGGTAAAGGATCTGACCATGCAAAGCAAGTTTTATTTTCTGATTTATCATATTATTTTACTATTTTTTTGCAAGCTTTGAATCCTAGAGGAAGTGAGAGATCATGTGGATCTCATGGCTTTTGGTGGGCCAATAGAAATTCTGAACTTGGCCACTCCCTTGTTGAGCAAAGGGAGATTCCTTTTCATGATGGGTGCCTCCCAAAGGCACCAAACATATCTGAAATATTTAGCTATGTTAATATGAATCATGCAGAAAATGTGTGGTGGGAATGCCACTTACCACACCTTGATATAATGCAGGGAGGAGATGCACTGCGCTGGCATCACATGTGGGATTTTGACCCACCACCTCAAGCTCAAATTTTTGTTTGTATATATGTAGTTTTTCTTCCATACTTGGATGACATAGTTGTACTATTTATGGGATTGTATGGAGGGAGGATGGGCAGTTTGTATGTACCACATGGATTAGAACCTCTCTATGTGCCTCATGCTACATTTTTTAGAGAAGGCATTGCTCCAGCCATGTTTATCTCTGTTGAATTGTTCACTCCTTATGGGATGGACTATGCACATCTTATGATAACCTTGGAAGAGCAATTCATGATGTGTTGGATTTTTGAATGCTTGGCTTATGAGGAGGACTTGATCCTTGATGGTGTCACCAATGGAGGAGGGGAAGTACTGCAGCACTCACCCTATCAGTTGCTTGAGGACAAGCAACATTTTGGAGGGGAGGATTGTAATATTCCTACTTAGCCTAAGCTAAGAGGAATATATATTTTTGTCTCATTTTCTGTTGCATGAATAAATGAATAAAGGAGGACATGTAAAACTAATGAAAAGAAGGAATAAATCAATGCCCATATGAACAAGGATAAAATTGGGCCATGTAAAAAAATCACTTGCAGGTGTGAAAGGGGCTTGAGCTATGAGACTGGGTCAACCTTGACCAAATCTACAGCGTTGTCTAGATACAATGTACATCATGAAGGGACAACACGGTTCTAGATGGAGGCCCCTCATGTGAAAGGAGCTAAATCATCAAGGTGGTTTAGGGTTTGCCAAGGCTTTCATATTATAAAAGGAAGAGGGAGGCAGCAAGAGAAGGTTGTTGATTATGCATATTTTATAAGTATCTTGTATGTTTAGAAAAATACCATTCTCTGTTGTTTAGCTGAGAATAGTGCTGCTTAGCACTTGGGAGTTCCTATGCAGGGATCCCCTCTCTTCCCTTGAGGATTTCTTGGAGGATTCTTGTTGATTTCATCCACTATCAGGCATTTAGCCAAGCTCTACTTCCAACTGCAACGTAGATCCAGTGAGGGTTTGGTTACTTTTGTAAGCTGCAGCAAGTGGAAACACTAGATCTGCTCAGATCTAGATTATACTAGTGCCTCTTCTTAGTGAGTGAGTCTTTTATCCTCCTGGAAGAATGCATTAGTTGTTTAGCTTTAGATTTGTATCTTGGCATCAAGTCAACTCAGTTATTCAAGCTATAGCACAGTTTCCCTTAAGGGACTGCGTTATTTTTAGTGGATGTTTTGTAGGGTGTTTTGATCCCCTTTTTGATGAGAGACCTCTAGTGCTGGGATTTTCCTTTCACTTTGGTGATCCATGGATTAGCTTGTTGATCCATGTTATGTATAGATATGATCTGTTTCTAATGTAAAATCATCTTCAGAAATTTCAGAATAATATTGCAGATCTGCTACTTTAAACTCAGATCTACTCTTTGTAATGCATGATTTGGTCAAAACCCCAAGGGGATCTTGTAATAGATCCTTTCTAGTGTACAGATCTGAAATGGATCTGATATTTTATACACAGATATGCTATATCTGAAGTGTAAGATTCAGCTTTTGTAGCTCCATTAAATAATTTTGTTAAGCCATTTTACAATATAAACATGTGTTGCAGCCTTCTTTTCTGAAGATTTCCTCCTCTCTTGTATTCTATATTATATTGTATAATGTAAGAGCATCAATGTAAATCTGATTTTATGTTGTATATTTAAAATTTCATCTTATTTTATGGCCTCCTTCTCATGCTTTCAAAACCTGCATTATTTCTGAAGCAGTTTGTGTATATAGCTGCAACCCCTCTCTTTGGGGGTTTTTCTAGCTAGACTGGGTGGTGGGAGATCTGTTAACCACACATAGTTTGATTTGTTTTTTCTCTCCTTTTGGATCTAGACCCCAATTCTACTGATCTAAGGGATCCATGAGCTTCAAACTAATTTATGTGCATAGATCTCCCAGAAGTGCATTATTTCAGCAGGCACTGTTGTGCAGTCCCTTTTAGGGATATTACAATAATTGAGAATTGCACACTTGATGGTATGGTGATCCAACAGATTGTACCATTATTTCATGGGTGTGTATGCATTTTTCCATACCTCATGAGGGGGTGGCCCTTAAGGTAGCCCCCCACATTCCCAGATCGAAAAATATTATGATCCAACCTCATATGCATTTCACAATATTTTATGGGTTCGGTTCTATTTTCTTGGAGAGCCCACAACATACATGTCTCCTTCAAATGATCCATTCAATTATTGAAATCCCTTTCTTGTTCAACATGGATTCTTTGGTTATGATTCCTGTTTGTGCTCAACCTAGTCTCCTAAATTGAGTTCATTAATTATCAACCAGGGTTGGTAAACTGCTGAAATGTGGTGCACTATATGTGCCTAGGTAATTGTTTCTCACCTCGTTGTGTCTAGTGTTTTATGATGTTTTTGGGTTTTTATGGTTTTATGTTTGTTAGTATGAATTCTTTGTCGAAGCGTACGAAAAAGAACCACTTTAGCTACGCATAACTAATAGCCCTAACAACAATAATGGCTGCAAAACATCTTCAGATCTGCAATTAGTAGTTAAAGTGCTGCAACAAACAGATCTATAAATGGAAAGATATTAAGCAGTAAAGTAAAGAGTTTGCTCCATGCATCCAACAGACAAGACAATAACACGATTTTTGAATGAATTTTTATATTACAGGGCACCTGGGAGGAACAAACTAGTTAATAGCATACATAAACATGTAATAGCAAGCCATTAATCATGCTAGGAATAACTATAAGCTAATCAATACATAGAAATCGAACATTCCAGCCATACATAGAGGTATAAGACCCTCTAACTTTGGGAAAAGGCTATCAGACTTTGGGGAAAACACATGAGACAAACTAACAACTCATAAACTATGCCGGAACGCCTAAACATAGTCTCTAAGTCATTGGGCACTTGGACAAATAAGTTTTCATAGTTTTAGGCAAAGGGCTAGATCGGGACTAGACCTCCTTGGTTCAACAAAATGATCAACAAATCAGTCAAAGAGAAAGTTTTATGGACAGAACTATGGGCAGCTGATAGGTAGGTAGGGCAAACCATACATCCTACTCAACATACATGGAACTGATGACTAAAACTAAGCAACAACACCTTAAGTTACTAAAGAGCAGCTAAGAATTCTTTAGCATAACTAAGGGAGAAGAAAACATCAAGCTATGAAGATTCAGGGATTTTGAGGTGCCTCCATGGGCATATCTCAAAATCAATCTTTACTGATCTATAGCAGCAAGAAATATGTAGTATGAATGAAAACTAGAAGAAAAAACACATTAAGAAGCACTATACCATTCTACCATGTCAAGGAATCCATCAACAATCCTTCATCATTCCTCAAAAGCATCCAAGAGGCAGTCCAAAAATCATAACTCAAGTGTGTTCTTCAAAGCTCATATGACCAATGTATTAATTCTTCTCTCAAGTTCAGCCTCTGATTTACAATGAGAACCATGGAATAAATAGGCTTGAGGAAGGAAAACCTCATGGAGCAACTAGCTATCCCATTGGCCAAGTCAAAATATCTAAACTTGTCCTTGAGGCTTTGCAAAGCCCAAGGCACAAAATATCTCATAAAATATCTTAAAAACTACTAAAAACGGAAATTATATTGACTTTACATGATTTTCCCATGATAAAAATAGCCTAACGCACATTTGGGAAAAGCAGATTTTTGGAGTTCAAAAATTACAAAAATACTTCATATTTAGGCCTGAAAAAGATCCCCTGACTTGCTGAATGCGAATGGCAGCCTTCCTGATGTCGAAATGAGGCTCATGATGGCTCGTTGGAAAGCTCTCTGTGTCTGCTTTCCAACGCAAGTAGAATCACCTCAATCTGATCTCTGAAAGTCCCTCAAAACTGTACCTGTGTGCAAAAACCCAGAAAATAGCAGGCTGCTGATATGGCGGGCATAATGTGCAAAATGAGGCTGTTTTTCGCCAATTTGAGGGGGCGAATGATCTTCAAATGCCCTGAAAATCGCTGGAGAGCTGCTCATGAAATTATGGAATCCATTGGTATCACCCTCCTCTCTTGACGACTCATCAAACTGAAATGGCGCATTTATGAGTTTTTGGCCAAAAACCCAAAAAATGCCAAAAAACAAAAAGTTTTCGAAACAGGCCCAAAATTGGCATGCATGACCTTCAAAGGTCCATAGAGACATGTTCCGAAGCTGAAGCCAAAATATCGAGGGCTGATGTGCTTTTTGCTTCTTTCCGTGCTAGGCGCCTCTCCTTCAATTTCTTCAAATTTTCTTGTGCCACCTTCAATTTGCGCCTGGCAAATTGATTTAGCTTCTGAAAGTGAAGAGTTCTCTTTCTCTGTAGCTCAAGATCCCTGTTTGCCTTCTCAAGCTTTGTTTCCAAATGCTGGTTGGCCCTCTCAAGCCATACTTCCTTGTTTTCCTCAATTTCTTGTTCAAAGAGGGCAGTGAGAGGAAAGGCATCGAACTGAGCTTGTTCTTCTGCTCTCTGTTTCTCCAAGGCTTTTCTAAGCCCGATGGTCCTAGGCCTCTTTCGCCTAGGTTGGTCCTCTTCCTCTTCATCATCAAACTCGCCAATGAGCTCTTCAATTCTTACTTGCGCCTTTTCTGCCTCCTTTTTGTACTTGATCGCCCTTGCTTCATGGATAGCTACATGAAACTTCATTTGTTTGTTTTCAACCTCCAAGAAATGGTTGAAATTCCTCGCCCTTTGAAGATCTTCTTGTAACACCTCAATTTGCCCTTCTTTGTGAATGAGGAGGTTTTCAAGGATGCGTGCCTCATTATCACTGTCATCGCTTGGGATAGGGATGACAGCTGATTTACCTCCATGCTTGGCACTTCCTCCAACTGCACCTTTGCCTTTGAAGGCCAATCTAGTGCTCTTTCTTCTTGGCAAGCTAGAAGTTGTCTTTTTGGGCAATTCCCTCTTTTTAGGAACAGTTTTGGTCACTGTCAAGGAGGCAGCTTCAGCTTGCTGTCCTTCCTCAACATCTTGTCCAGCTTGTGGCTCAAAAGATGCTTCAATTGTGTGCTCAACCTGCTGCTCTTCAACCTCTGTCTGCTGCTGTTCCTCTTCCTGAATTTGATGTTGTTCATCAACCTCTAGCTGCTGTCCCTCTTCCTGAATTTGATGCTGTTCATCAACCTCTAGCTGCTGTCCAATGATATCCAACTGCTGCTGTCCCTCAAAATCTAGCTGCTGCTGCTCATCATCCTCCTTTTCTCCCTGTGACTCACTGCCCTCTCCTTCTCCTTGTTTACTTGGCTGCCCAGTGATCATCTTGAGTTTTTTAGGGGTAGGCCTACTAGATAAAGGCACTGGGCGATGGACAGGCTGAGTAGGAGACACATGAATAGGAGGGACAGTGGCGAAATCGGCATGGCTAATGAATGAATCCCATGAAACTCCTTTCTTCTCCAGCTGGTGTAAGAAGATGATTTTGATCAAGGAATGGTGAAAGAGAGAAGGGATTTGATGAGGTGGAGCTTTCTTTTGGACAGTAGCTGCCATTTTCTCTATGCTTTTGGACAAAAAGTATGGGAGGTTTAATTGTCTGCTCCTGGTAAAATGCATCAATAAGCGAACATGATAGGCAAAGATTTGGCTAAACCTCCCTTCACAAGTGAAGTATCTCATTATGGCCTTCATCAGTGGAGCATAACTGTCAAGAAGATAGGAGAAAGGAAAAATAGCAGTGATGGTTTCTCTATGTTCCGGCTTGATGAAAGGTTTATAATCCTCCAGATCAAGATGCGCTTGTTTAAACCACTTTTCACCATGATACGGGATCTTGGTAGCCTTGGATACATACCTTGGGGAGATTTTGAAGTCAAGGCCTGCTAACTGAAAGTGTTTGTCCTTGAATCTCAAAGCGCACAAATGTGTAAGTGGCGAGAAACTCTTGACTTCTTCTATCCTCTGACAGAAATCAAGACAGCCTACTTCATGGAAATTGAAAAGCACTGAGGGGTGAGCATTGATTTCTTCTATGGAGATAGGCTCATATCTCTTATGTTTTCCGCCTTTGTGATCTCGTTTTGGAGGCATTCTGACTTGAAACAGGCTTTGGAAGAGGCAAACTGCCTTCAATGTATGAAAAATGCTCTGCTGGATTGAAACTGGCCACTACACTTCTTGGACAGATATGGACCCTGTGATTTTGAATAAAATGCAACAATGTTTCTTGGAATAAGCCACCTCTGCACTTATTAACAACAGTCCTTCAAATCTGGATACACTTCAGCTATGTAACCTTCTTAACAATGGTACCATGTGTAAAAGATGGGGTAGCTACTTCGTAGATTCCCTGTGCACAGTTTTGAACAATCACCCCTCTTGTGACTTTGTTAGAGGCCAACCTACACTGTTATTTGTGTTTTCAAACAAAACTTGAATATGAAAACCCTGCTCTTTTAGGTCATTCACCTTGAAGAATACCTCTGTCAACAGATTTCTGTAGAGACCATCCAGTGGAAAGAAAGGAGACCCTTTGGTTAGGTGAAAAATTAGCCCACGGTGTTAAGGAAAACACCTTTCACTTGTGACTTTTGAGAAGTCAATCACCACCTTTATACCTCTGCCTTTGATGTCAAAATCCAACATCAACAACCTCTGTCTTTCACTATGCTGTTTACCTTTGAAAATCTCTGTCAACAAGTCTTCAACATGATACAATATGGTTTCTAGGAAAGGCAGACTCAAGTTGGATGTATAACCAATGCACAGTGGTTTTTAGGAAATATACTCTCTGCTTGTGAGTTTAAGAGATCAACATAATACCTGCACCTCTGTTTTAATATCAAATGCAATCACCAAGCACTCTGCCCTTTAGAAAGTGGCCCTTTTCATTTGTGGAGTTTTGAGAAATCCAACACCACTTTGGTACCTCTGCCTTTAATGTCAAAATCTAATCATCAACAACCTCTGCTCCTTAGTGTACTGTGTACTTCTGGCTTTAAATGTTAAACTTGATCATCAACAACAGTGTCTTCTAGAAAATGGCCTTGTTTACCTTCAGAAAAACCCTGTTAACAAATCTTCAACCTGTACCTCTGTCTTAATCTTAACTTCAAATACTAACAACTCTGTTCTTCAGAAAAAGGGCCCCTTTCCTTTGTGAAGTTTTAAGAGAACAAAAACTGCTTTTGTACTTCTGCCTCCAAAGTTAGAAACACATCAATGAAATCTGCCCTTCAATGTAACATTTATCCTTAGAGTCTCTTTGTCAATCAGCTTTTCAATATGATAATGAGGTGAAGAAAGAGGGCAGACCTAGATTAACAATACACAGTGCTTTATGAGGGACACTTTTTCTTGTGAAGTTTTAAGAAATCAAACATCACTTGTATACCTCTGCCTTCAAAGCTTAGATTTAACCATCAACAACCCTGCCTTCTAAAAAATGGCCCTGTTTCACTCTCAGAATCCCTGTTAATAAATCTTCAATATGATACAAGGTAGTGTAAAAGAACAAGTAGACCTAGGTTGGGTGTAAAATCAGTGCACACAGTAGTTTAGACAATACACTCTTTGCTTGTGAGTTTTGAGATATACACCAATACACTCTATACCCCTGCCTCCAAGGTTTAACTTCTCATCAACAAACTCTGCCTTTTCAATGTGCTGTCATCTTTGAAAAAATTTTGTTAACAAATTCACAGTGGGAGAATATGGTGAATAAAAGGCAATCTGCTTAGGTAGTGTGCTGTTGTGGGGGACTGTGAGGACAGTTTCTCCTTTTCAAAAACGGTCAAAACCCTTTTAACCATGCACAGTTTCAAACCATGGCATACAGGTTTTAAACTTGATTTTTCGAGTTTTTCAAGGTAGGAGATGAAGTACCTTGTGATTTTTTGAGAAGAAATCCCTTGGAAGGAGCTTGAAATGCACCGGAACCCTCCAACACTGGCGCGGCAACCTTCGGAGAAAAACCCGTAGCGCAAAAGAAACGTGTCGGGTCGGCCTGTCGTGTGGTCGGGCGGCCTCCTACAGGCACGTCGCGCCCACCTACAGGCACGTCGCGCCGACGAAGAAAGTCTTTGTAAAATGCTGCCCAGGCACGTCGCGCCTAAATCCAGGCACGTCGCGCGGCCTTAACCAGTGCAGAAAACTTCAATTTGCTTGAAAAACGTGGTGATACTTGGGAGCTGCGGAAGTTTGCTTTGAATTTCGACAATGACTTACTTACTTTCCTATTCCACTCTTTAATTACACCTTCAACCTTATATCATTTTCAAACAAACATCCCAACGGTCATTTGAACATTGATTTTTAACTCTGTTTGTTTTTTTCAAACAGTTGGTTTGTTATTTGAATATATATACCCGCCCTTTGATTCTGACCCCGAGCTCTGAACTTTGATCAATTAAGTCGACCAACTCCACCACTTCTGCTACGGTGTTTCAATACCACAGGTGATTTGTCACTTTGCTTTGACAACTCCTTTATCTTTTACCTATAGTGGGTTTTCAAATCTCTATTTGTATGTGTAGTATACAGTACCCCCTCTTCCCTCAAAATAAAGGTTGTGCTTCTTCTTTTTAAACTATCCAACAATGATCACAGGCTGAAAAACCTTTGGAACACAGTGAATAATAACTTTAAAGGGGAAATCTTCTTGGTGACAAAATTTTTAAAAGGTCTTGTCTGCAGGTCTTTTTTCCATGCAGTTCTGTGCTACATCTGCCCTTTGGAATGATAACAAGTGTGTTTGTTATAAGACATATAAACAGTGATAATTCATCAAAACAAATTCCTTCTGCCTAATCATAAGATCATATACCCATTTGCCTCCTTCATCTGAAAAAACAAGCCTGTAGAATATGAAAACAGGGCTTTTTGATACACAGTCCTTACTTTGTTTTGATCAGTGTGTTGAACCCTTTTTTGTCAATGGAACCATTTCATGACTGAACTATGTTCACTGTTTTCCTCTCTTGGCGACTGTTAGCAAGGAAGGGCTATTCATAATGCACCAAAACATTTGAAAGCTGTAAACACCATTTCTTGAAAGGCGCTTCTTTGGCCCTTTGGTATATGACATTGTTTTGTTGCTTGACCTTTCCTCAAGGAGACAGTCTTCTTTTTGGTATCAGTGGCGCACATATATTCAATATTGTCTCTTTCCTACTGTAGGTATAGCCTGACAGATAGTTCTTTGAAAATAGGAGTACCAATACCTTTACATTATCAGCACTGTCTTTCATCTGTGTAATGACCTTGATTCAGTCTTTGGTATCCTTCCACTGTTTTCTTATATCAATCAGTTTCAGCAACCTGCAGTAGCTTTGGCCCTCTACTCATGCATGGAGGAGGCTCTTCATCAGATAAGGTGTCCGGAGACTTTTTGACCATTATGTTCGACACAGCCTTTCTCTGAATGTGGTGGTAAGAAAACTTCTTGAAAAACACCAATCTTAGCATCTTTACTTGCAAGCATCACTGTGTTTTTAGAAGAAAACCCTAGCCACAGTGACACTGTTCTAAGGGTGACTGAGAAATTTATCATTTGGATTGTTTATCTCATGACCTGTTACTTGACAAAAACTCTTTGTGACTATGAAGGTCAGTGTATTTGAAAAAGCTAAGGGCTTTCTTTCTGCCTGTGTAATGGCATTGGTTAACAGCATCTATTCCATTTGATCTTGAACAAAACAGGCTTCTTATGATTTGGATGTTTACTGATGACAGGCCTTTCTAAAGTTCAACAATTCATATGATTTGCAAGTTTGAAATAAGCTCCTTTATCAGGCCAAACTCCCTTTTCCTTTGAGTTTATCATATTTCCACTACATTCCTGTTATGATCATTAGCCATTTTCATAAAACCTGGAGTCCTTGTTTCATTTGTTTCAGCTCAAGACAAACCTGGATCTTTGCCACCTTCTGAGTCAACACTGGCCTGCGCCCTCTGCTTATGGATGAAGGAGGCGCCCTAACCCTCTGCTTGTAATGAAGGAGGTTCTGGGCCTTGACAATTTACCATTTTGCTGAGACAGTGGCGACCCTTTCTTGTTGTGATTTTCATGCTGGAAAGAGCTGTAAGGTCCTGATGAGTGACTTTTGCTTTGCAGTTTCATCTCAGGCTCACAATACATTTAGAAGCAGCTGTTCCTCTAACTGTAGATCAAGCATTTCCTCCTGAGATGAAGTTATATTTCCTGCCTTTGTAGAAACCATAGAACACTGTGAAAAACCTGCTAGTCAGCTTGAGATTGGGCTTTATGCAGTGCTGAGACCTAAGGAATATGAGTGGCGTGACTTAAGGTTGTTTGTCAATTTCATTTGCAAATTAAGGGATCAGTCATGGTAGGTCTGCTGCAGATGGAGGCTTTTTTGGCTTTTTGATGATTGCCAAAGGTGAAATGTCCTAAACGCCACTTCCTAACATAGGGGAGACTTTTGAAACAGATGTGGATTTGCCTTTTAAGGTTGATGGGCAGGTCAATAAGGCTGAAGCTAGATAGGATTGTGATATGAGGTTTTTGATGTTGCCAGGGGTGGACTGAATAGGTAGAAAGGCGAAAAAAGTTTTGGGAGGGTTTTCTGGATGACATATTGACATAAGGAAATCAGTTTCTAGAAAACTCAGGTGAAGATATAGTCATCACTAACATGTAAAAAATACTGATGGCTAACAGTGGCTCCATTTGGGGAGGGCAGCTCCTCGTCAGGAGGTGTCCAGAATTCAGATTTTTGGATTATGAAGACCAGTGCCTTATCCATTGGCGCAAAAGAATTTCCCTTCTCTTAAACATGTTACGAAAAGTGTGTTGTGTTCAGCATCAAATGATGCTTCTTTTCCCCACTATCTTTCCCATTTTTCATACATTTTAGCGCATTGAACTCGCGACCTGCAACTAGTATATTTTCTTTTTGCAAAATGAACCTATCTATTTCTACTCTTATATCTGCCGGGAGTTCAGATTAAGCTGATGAACTCCTTCATTTCTCTACCTAAACTAGATCGACTGTCAAGATTAAGCAGTTTTGACAGGATTTAATTCTCTATTCTACAACATGAAATTGAAAAATGATCAAATCAGGATTAGGCAGTCTGATTTGTCATGCATTTGCGGCATAAAAGACAAGCTGCACACAAATGTTATTTTGCAATAAAGGGAAACTAGACAAGCGGGGTTAAGATGTACAATGTATTTTTCATCCCTCGCTTCTCTCTTTGGTTCTGTTTTAGGCATGTGGAACCAGAATCTCTCCCTAATCTAAGCTCTGTGATAAGTCAATCTTACACAATGTTGACTATCTTGGCACTCACTAACTTATCAGCAAATAAATTTAAACATGCTCAGCTATGATTAGGCTAGATAGCTGAACAAGACATTGAAGTACTAGTAGCGGCATTTAGACTTGCTCGCTTTCCGAAAGACTATTTTTGGAACATGGGGCCTTTGTTCTATCTTCACTTGCCCTCTTTTCTGCTTTTTACTGTTTTTGACTTTCCTATCTTTTACTGTTTTTGACTTTTTCTATTTTTTCAATATTTCAAACAATGGTATGTACAATGACTGAAAGTGTTTCAAACTCAAAAATCTTGGAAATGACGGAATTTCAGCATCTTATCCTCGTAAAGATCTCCTCTCACCCTAGGCCCACTTAACTCTTGAAAAGAAAAATTTGGGAAATTTTCTCTCTCTAACATGACATAGGGATTCATGCAAGAATCTCTAAACAGCCCGGTATCCTCCCTCTGTACCTCTCTGAATATCTGATTTCCACTCCTTTCCTTACTGTATGCTTTCTTTAGGTAATGTATGTACTCTTGATAATTCTTGAAATAGATAGTGACATCATCAAGGTATGCAAAAACACAGAAATTTAAAACTGGGAACATGGCCTTCATGAACAGATTTCTGATATTGGGTGGTTTAGCAATTTTGAACTTGAAATCAGATTTACCTCCCGCAAACTGGAAAAAATCTTTAAGTTGTTTACTTTGCAAAGGAATCTGATGATTATGATCTGAAAGATGATCTTGCAAGAATACATGATTAGAAACATTTTCAATTGGTGAATCATGATCTTGAGTAGAAAAAACCTGATTTTTGTTATATGGAGATGCAATATTATTCCTAAAATCAAAGCAAATTCTATGGCCACTAGTTTTCTCCTTGATCATTTCAGTTTGTCTCAGTTTACTGTGTTTGTTTCTGTTAAAGTTGTTCTTTGGGGAAAAGGTAGTGATACAATGTTTTCCCTTGTTTTTCCTGTAGAAACTAGTATTTTGCATGAGATTCCTGATTTTAGCATTTCTAAGTTCTTCATGAAAAGACAAAATATGAGCCAATTTCAGTAGTTCAGGTATGCCGGGATTATAACTGTCATCCTTGCCCATAAAAAGTTTATTTGGCATTTTCTCAAGATGTTGAGCTACTGAGGTTATGGTCAAAGTTTTATTTGCAGTAGGAGGGTCACATGATGGTAAATCTTTGAGGTATGGTAGAAACATTAAACTCCCTTTCTCCCGAGTTCCAAATAGGTTTATGATGTGAAGGTCTTCTAAAGCTTTTACCCGGAAGAAATTTCCACAAGTTACTGCTGGCGTTTGATTAAAGCTAGAGCAATTTGCTTGATAGTACATGAGAGTTTGTGCTTCTTGCTCTAATCCTACTTGGGAGAGGGGAAACTTACTTTCTTCAAGACACAGCTGTTCATGGTCATGGTAGTTTTGAGTGTCCAGTTCATCATAAGGTAGCAGGGACAACTGATGTGTTGAATCTAAGTCTATGTCAGCTTCTTCTGACTCTTTCTCCATGTTTACATCAATATGCATAATGAAAGAGTTTAAGTCGGAGCGCAAGGAACACATTGGAATGTTATCTGGCCTATCTTGGCTGCTAATCATGTATTTCATGTGGGATTCACGGTAGAGTATCCTATTCTGACCAAACACAGGGATGGTGGCATATGACATGTCCAGTTGAATATTCCCTTGGAGTTTGGCTCCCCAAGATCTAGATAGAAGCATCCCATACTTGGGAGGAATGTCTGCCACTACTAGATCCATGATTAGATGTTTCGCGGGTATTTGGGCCAGACTAAAGCAAAGGTCTTTGATCAAACCCAGGCATTGGACTCTGCTTGAATCAAATGAATACAAGTCTTTGTATGGTATTGTGATTTCCAAGCCTAATCTTTCCATTACTACCTTCGGCATAAGATTATGAGATGCGCCGGAGTCTAGCATGGCATTGTGGAGGATTTGGTCGTGAATGTTTAGGCTAATGTAAAATGGAAGAGTAGCTCCTTCTTGAAATTTTCCCTCTACCTTTGGACCAAACAATACTTCAGGAATGTCATCAGTGAGATTAATAGTGTTTGCATCATTCCCTAGATTTAAGACCTTTAGTACTTGGGATTTATAAGAGTTTTGGGCAATGAGTTCAGTAAGAGGCATGGTGATTTTGATTTTAGCGATTTCGCCTTCAAAGCTAAAAGGCACTTGAAGTTTAGATATGTTTGTTTCAGCTCTTTCAGCTGAGATCTTGTCTATGTTCTGAGCTTGTTGGCCTTGTTTAGGGATTTTTTTTGCCATAGTTGTTTTGGTGACCTTGGTGGAAGTATCAGGGGTATATGAGAGAGGACTAGTTTGGGTAACTTTAGCTTGGCTTTGATCAGCCTTTTCAACCTTGATTTTGTCACTGCTTGATGCTTTTTTGAGGATGATATCTGGAGCTTTAGCAGTATCAGAGTTACCTTTCTTGACATTATCTTGGTTTCTTTTGCTCCTAAGGTCATATTGCCTATGGGCTTCTTCGATAGCATTTTGAAACTCTATGGCAAGGTCATCAAGATCCTCATAATTCGTCTCATCTTGATCAGGCGAAAAGAAGGCTTGTTCTTCTTCGGTGAGGTACACCTCACCTTCATTGTTAGACCCTATGAGGTTTAAATGATGTTCATCAAGAGGTTCTGAGTCCCTATCATCTTCTTCCACATAGTTTTCATTGAATGGTGGTCTGATCTGTTGGTCATTTTCCCTTGGTCTGTTTTGGGGTTGTTCCCTCCTAAAGTTTTGGTTTCGGTTTCTGATTGGAGGATTTGGCTGGTTGTCCCTAATAGGAGCTTTTTCATTGATATTTTCCCACATTTTGGCCATGGATTTGACTAAGTCATCTATTCTGGGATCTAGGGAAGGTGATGAAGTAGAAACCTCATCTCTATATGTGACCTTTCTTTCTGACCTAGTTCTAGCCCTTTTTTCAGCTAAGTTGGCATCTGCTTTTATAGCTATTTGTTGCATTTCCTCCAAGGTAGGGGGATCCTTATCTCTCAGATGATATGTCATGTCCGGATCAAAACCCTCAGGAAATTTTGCCAAAGCTAAACCAAGTGGAGGTTTGAAATGAGGTGGAAGGGAGTTATATACACTGTTGAACCTAGTACAGTAAGCTTGGACACTTTCCCCATTCTCCCGTTTTAGATTGTTATATTCTGACAAGATTTGAATGGGGTTTCTTCGAATTTCCCACCTATTTCTGAAGATTTGATGTAGTTCTGGGATATCATGGATACTGTTTGGAGCTAAGCTTTTGAACCATGCTTTGGGTTCACCACCAAGACTTTGGGCAAATATTCTCATTCGGACAGTCTCGTCTTGTACTTCTAGGTATTCATAAGCATCAGTCATTCTACTTATATGCTGTTGAGGTGTGGTGGTATCTTCTCCAGTAAAGTGTGGGATTTTGTCTTGATATTTGTTTGGAAGAGGAGCTAAAGGTGGTGGTAACACCAAAGGTGCGTACCAGGCCGCCATGATTGGAGGTAATGGATGATGTGCAAGATGAGGGCTAGTAGGCTGAAATGAAGTGGTATGAACAGTAGTGGTTTGACCAGGTGTGGCGGATGAACTTGGACTAGTGATCTGGTTTTGAGCAGATCTGGGATGATAAGAGCCAAACTGATAGAGAAGTTGGAAATCAGGAGGAGTGGTGGGTGAAGCTTCTCTAATAGGACTCTGTGGTGGGTTTAGGGTTTCAAGATCGTCAAAGTTAATCTTACTATATGATTTGCTTCTGGGAAGAACTTGTGATGGCTCTAGCTCAAAAGGT
This sequence comes from Pinus albicaulis, assembly GCA_034641835.2. Taxonomy (NCBI): domain Eukaryota; kingdom Viridiplantae; phylum Streptophyta; class Pinopsida; order Pinales; family Pinaceae; genus Pinus; species Pinus albicaulis. Next base: position 674,439,393 of record CM076574.1, on the reverse strand, counting down.
GAATCTAGTAAGATAGTGCGATGTTTAGGTACAGATCTTGCTCTACGGATGGATCTACCAGTAGCTAGATGGTCAGTTTCAGAAGCTTGCCACAGAATCTTTTCTGGGTCATCTACTATGATAGGGGGATTTGGGTCTGGATGGGCTCTGGTATTGATTCTTCGTGAAGCCAGGTTTTAGATCCAGGGTTTAGAGAGAATGATATTGGTGAATGTTTCTGGATGAGTGATTTTTCTAAAGTTATACTAAGGCGAAGGATGGTCAAAAGTAAAGGGATGGATTAGTGGAGTCGCCAGGTGGAACTGGGTTGTTTTTGTGAAGATAGCTATGGTCCACCACCAGTAACTAATCTGAGAATGTTTTTGGATTTTCTGAGTTTTATGTGCAGCCTATGGTTTAAAGTATCCTAGACTTGTTTCAACACTTTTCTAGGGTGATGAGAACAAAAGAGTTTACTCTAAAAATGAGTCTATGGACTGCTTGCTTGTTTATGGTACCTAAAGGACCAAAGAGTCTATAAGAGTTTGCTGGACTATTATGTACTCAATGTCTTACCATCTCCCGCTATGTTAGTGAGTGATGGGATAGGTCTATCGGATAGTAGCCTAGAGTTTGGTGAAATAGTAAGGCTTACTAGAAGTTAGTGGAGTCGCCAGGTGGAAAATTAGTTGTTTTGAGATATACTTGTATGGTCCACCACCAGTACTTGACAAAAACCAATCTAAAGGAGTGTTTTTTGGGGTTTTTTGAGTTTTATGCGCCTATAAGGTTTGGAAAGGTTTTCTATAACTGACTCATCATTTTTCTAAGATGGTGAAGGAGCTATTTTCTACCTTTCAAACAATCTCTAAGTTTACTAAGCTTGATTGAGACTTCAGGAGTTACTAAGTTGTACTTAGATTGTCACTAACTCAGAAGGTCCTACTGTGAGTGTCACTATGTTAGTGAGCAGGGGGATAAGTCAATCAGATAGTATTCTCAAAGGTTTCTAAAGATGAGGGAAACTAAGCTTTTAATCACTCAGAGTCCCACCGTGATCGCCATTATGTTAGTGTGGCGATGAGGTGGATAAATCGGATGGTATTCTAAAATTTAGTAAGGTAGTAAGGCCTACTGGAGGCTAGTGTAGTCGCCAGGTGGATTTTTAGTTGTTTTGAGGTATATATGTATGGTCCACCACCAATACTATCAAAAACCAATCTAAGGGAGTTTTTTGTGGTTTTTTCTGAGTTTTATGTGCAGCCTAGGATGTAAGAGTGTTATAAACCTGATTCATCACTTTGCTAAGATGGTGAAACAGAGAGTTTACACTAAATGATTCTAAAGGCTGATGGTCTGAGTTTAGGATTGAAGGACTAAAGAGTCTATAAGAGTTCGCTAGACTGTCATGAACTCAGTAAGTCCCATCGTGATCGCCATTATGTTAGAGTCCCGTGATTTGGCCGATTGGCTAGCCAAATGACGATGTAACATCAAACCAAGCTTTGGAGCCCAAGGACCTAGCCTTCCTGGACTCAGAGAGGGCTCTCTCTATAAGTGTAAAAGATGTCTGTGTGTTTACTTGCGATGTTCTGATATTAGGCTAGTTATGAAGTATGTTTTTGGTTTTTAAGTTTGTGAGGGATGAAACTGATCAAATACATAAACTGGATAACAAGATGTAGATAAATTGGGCTATGGGGTCAAACAGGTCAAGGAAGCTAATGAGGCGATGATGTAAAGCTGTTGTAGGGCCGATTTGATTCACAATAGAAGGGATCTCTGGGCAAAATGGATTAAATGAACAATAAGTTGATGAAAGACAAGGGATTTCAAGTGCAAACTAGTTAATAGCAGACATAAACATGTAATAGCAAGCCATTAATCATGCTAGGAATAACTATAAGCTAATCAATACATAAGAAATCAAACATTCCAGCCATACATAGAGGTATATGACCCTCTAACTTCGGGGAAAAGGCTATCAGACTTTGGAGAAAACACATGAGACAAACTAACAACTCATAAACTATGCCGGAACGCCTAAACATAGTCTCTAAGTCATTGGGCACTTGGACAAATAAGTTTTCATAGTTTTAGGCAAAGGGCTAGATCGGGACTAGGCCTCCTTGGTTCAACAAAATGAGCAACAAATCAGTCAAAGAGAAAGTTTTATGGACATAACTATGGGCAGCTGATAGGTAGGTAGGGCAAACCATACATCCTACTCAACATACATGGAACTGATGAATAAAACTTAGCAACAACACCTTAGGTTACTAAAGAGCAGCTAAGAATTCTTTAGCATAACTAAGGGAGAAGAAAACATCAAGCTATGAAGATTCAGGGGTTTTGAGGTGCCTCCATGGGCATGTCTCAAAATCAATCTTTACTGATCTATAGCAGCAAGAAAAATGAAATATGAGTGAAAACTAGAAGACAAAACACATTAAGAAGCACTATACCATTCTACCATGTCAAGGAATCCATCAACAAGCCTTCAGCATTCCTCAAAAGCATCCAAGAGGCAATCCAAACATCATAACTCAAGTGTATTCTTCAAAGCTCATATGACCAATGCATTAATTCTTCTCTCAAGTTTCAGCCTCTGATTTACAAAGAGAACCATGGAATAAATAGGCTTGAGGGAGGAAAACCTCATGCAGCAACTAGCTATCCCATTGGCCAAGTCAAAATATCTAAACTTGTCCTTGAGGCTTTGCAAAGCCCAAGGCACAAAATATCTCATAAAATATCTTAAAAGCTGCTAAAAACGGAAATTATATTGACTTTACATGATTTTCCCCATGAGTTCCCAATGATAAAAATAGCTTAACGCACATTTGGGAAAAGCAGATTTTTGGAGTTCAAAAATTACAAAAATACTTCATATTTATGCCTAAAAAAGGTCCCCTGACTTGCTGGATGCAAATGGAAGCCTTCCCGATGTCGAAATGAGGCTCATGATGGCTCGTTGGAAAGCTCTCTATGTCTGATTTCCAATGCAAGTGGAATCATCTCAATCTGATCTCTGAAAGTCCCTCAAAACTGTACCTGTGTGCAAAAACCTAGAAAATAGCAGGCTGCTGATATGGCGGGCAGAATGTGCAAAATGAGGCTGTTTTTCGCCAATTTGGAGGGGCGAATGATCTTCAAATCCCCTGAAAATCGCTGGAGAGCTGCTCATGAAATTATGGAATCCATTGGTATCACCCTCCTCCCTTGACGACTCATCAAACTGAAATGGCGCATTTATGAGTTTTTGGCGAAAAGCCCAAAAATGCCAAAAAACAAAAAGTTTCTGAAACAGGCCCAAAATTGGCATGCATGACCCTCAAGGGTCCATAGAAACATGCTCCGAAGCTGAAGCCAAAATATCAAGGGCTGATGTGCTTTTTGCTTCTTTCCGTGCTAGGTGCCTCTCCTTCAATTTCTTCAATTTTTCTTGTGCCACCTTCAATTTGCGCCTGGCAAATTGGTTTAGCTTCTGAAAGTGAAGATTTCTCTTTCTCTGTAGCTCAAGATCCCTGTTTGCCTTCTCAAGCTTTGTCTCCAAATGCTGGTTAGCCCTCTCAAGCCAAGCTTCCTTGTTTTCCTCAATTTCCCGCTCAAGGAGGGTAGTGAGAGGAAAAGCTTCGAATTGAGCTTGTTCTTCAGCTTTCTGTTTCTCCAAGGCTCTTCTAAGCCCGATGGTTCTAGGCCTCTTTTGCCTAGGCTGGTCCTCCTCCTCTTCATCATCAAATTCGCCAATAATCTCTTAAATTCTTACTTGCGCCTTTTCTGCCTCCTTTTTGTACTTGATGGCCCTTGCCTCATGAATGGCTGCATGAAACTTCATTTGTTTGTTCTCAGCCTCCAAGAAATGATTGAAATTCCTTGCCCTTTGAAGATCTTCTTGTAACACCTCAATTTGCCCTTCTTTGTGAATGAGGAGGTTTTCAAGGATGCGTGCCTCATTGTCACTGTCATCGCTTGGGATAGGGATGACAGCTGATTTACCTCCATGCTTGGCACTTTCTCCAACTGCACTTTTGCCTTTGAAGGCCAATCTAGCGCTCTTTCTCCTTGGCAAGCTAGAAGTTGTCTTTTTGGGCAATTTCCTCTTTTTAGGAACAGTTTTGGTCACTGTCAAGGAGGCAGCTTCAGCTTGTTGTCCTTCCTCAACATCCTGTCCAGCTTGTGGCTCAAAAGATGCTTCAATTGTTTGCTCAACCTGCTGCTCTTCAACCTCTGTCTGCTGCTGTTCCTCTTCCTGTACTTGCTGCTGTTCATCAACCTCTAGCTGCTGTCCCTCTTCCTGAATTTGATGCTGTTCATCAACCTCTAGCTGCTGTCCAATGATATCCAACTGCTGCTGTCCCTCAAAATCTGGCTGCTGCTGCTCATCAACCTCCTTTTCTCCCTGTGGCTCACTGCCCTCTTCTTCTCCTTGTTTACTTGGCTGCCCAGTGGTCATCTTGAGTTTTTTAGGGGTAGGCCTACTAGATAAAGGCACTGGGCGATGGACAGGCTGAGTAGGAGACACATGAATAGGAGGGACAGTGGCGAAATCGGCATGGCTAATGAATAAATCCCATGAAACTCCTTTCTTCTCCAGCTGGTGTAAGAAGATGATTTTGATCAAGGAATGGTGAAAGAGAGAAGGGATTTGCTGAGGTGGAGCTTTCTTTTGGACAGTAGCTGCCATTTTCTCTATGCTTTTGGACAAAAAGTATGGAAGGTTTAATTGCCTGTTCCTGGTAAAATGCATCAACAAGCGAACATGATAGGAAAATATTTGGCTAAACCTCCCTTCACAAGTGAAATATCTCATTATGGCCTTCATCAGTGGAGCATAACTGTCAAGAAGATAGGAGAAAGGAAAAATAGCAGTGATGGTCTCCCTATGTTCCGGCTTGATGAAAGGTTTATAATCCTCCAAATCAAGATGCGCTTGTTTAAACCACTTTTCACCATGATACGAGATCTTGGTAGCTTTGGATACATACCTTGGAGAGATTTTGAAGTCAAGACCTGCTAACCGGAAGTGTTTGTCCTTGAATCTCAAAGCGCACAAATGTGTAAGTGGCGAGAAACTCTTGACTTCTTCTATCCTCTGACAGAATTCAAGACAACCTACTTCATGGAAATTGAAAAGCACTGAGGGATGAGCATTGATTTCTTCTATGGAGATAGGTTCATATCTCTTATGTTGTCCGCCTTTGTGATCTCTTTTTGGAGGCATTCTGACTTTGAAACAAGCTTTGGAAGAGGCAAACTGCCTTCACTATATGAGAAATGCTCTGCTGGATTGAAACAGGCCACCAGACTATTTGGACAGATATGGACACTGTGGTTTGGATGAAATGCAACAATGCTTCCTTGAATAAGCCCCCTCTACACTTCCTAAGAACAGTCCTTCAATTCTGGATACACTTCAGCTATGTAACCCTTTTAACAATGGGACCATGTGTAAGAAACTGTTTTGTAGATTCTCTGTGCACAGTCTTGAATAATCACCCCTCTTGTGACTTTGTTAGAGGCCAACTTACACTTGTATTTGTGTCTTCAAAACCAAACTTCAAAAATTAAAACCCTGCTCTTCAGATCATTCACCTTGAAAATGCTTCTGTCAACAGGTTTCTCTGGCTTCAATGTAAACTTGATTATCAACAAATGCCCAATCACCAACAACCCTGCCTTCTAGAAAATGGCCCTGTTTCACCTTCAGAAAACTCTGTTCAACAATCTTCAGAATGATACAATGTAGTGCAATGAAAAAAATGGCTTAGTTTAGGTGTAAAATCAGTGCAACAGTGGTTTAGGAAACAAACTCTCTGCTTTGTGAGTTTAAAAAGTCAACATAATACCTACACCTCTGTTTTAATATCAAATGCAGTCACCAAGTACTCTGCCCTTTAGACAGTGGCCATTTTCACTTGTGAAGTTTTGAGAAACCTAACACCACCTTGGTACCTCTGCCTTTAATGTCAAAATCTAACCATCAACAATATCTGCTCCTCAGTGTACTGTGTACTCCTGGCTTCAAATGTTAAATTTGATCATCAACAACCGAGCCTCATAGAAAATGGCCTTATTTTACCCTCAGAATACCTTTGTCAACAAATCTTCAGAATGGTATAATATAGTGAAATGAAGAAATAGACCTAGCTTGGGTGAAAAAATCAGTGCACAGTGGTTTTTAGAAAACACCCTCTTTTGCTTGTGAGTTTAAGAGAGCCACCCAAATACCTGTACCCCTGTTTTAATATCAAATTTCAAACACTAACAAACTGTTCTTCAGAAAAAGGCCCCTTTCTTTGTGAAGTTTTAAGAGAACAAGAAAAACTGCCTTTGTACCCCTGCCTCCAGAGTTAGAAACACATCAATGAAATCTACCCTCCAATGCAACATTTACTCGCAGAGTCTCTTTGTCAATCAGTTTTTTAACATGATAATGAGGTGAAGAAAGAGGGCAAACCTAGGTTAACAATACACAGTGCTTTATGAGGGACACTTTCTTGTGAAGTTTTAAGAAATCACTTGTATACCTCTGCCTTCAAAGTTCAGATTTGACCACCAACAAACCTTGCCCTCTAGAAAAATGGCCCTATCCACCCTTAGAAATTCTCTGTCAATAAACTTACAGCATTGAAAACTAGTGAAATAGGAGGGGCAGTTTGTTACAAAGGAGTGCTTGTAAGATAGGCAACAGTCACTCTGCTCTTGAAACCTTTGCTGTCAATAAATACAATGATTTGAAAACGATACAAACGGGTTCTCAGCCACAAAACCTCGTATTTCAATCACCTCATCTCACTGTGTAGGAAAACTGCTTTTTTTTTTAGCAAAATAGCAAGGTCCGGGATTTTTAAACAGTTTTGTCACTTATCAACACCTTGCACACGATGGGAGTTCATAAAAATACCTCGAATTTGATGGATGCTCGCTTGAGAGGATGCAAGAAACCCTGGATAGCTCGGAAAAGTCGCGCGACAACCTCTGGAGAAAACCCGTCGCGCAGGAGAAAGGTTGTCGGGTGGACTTGTCGTGTGGTCCGGCGGCCACCTACAGGCACGTCGCGCCCACCTACAGGCACGTCGCGCCGACGAAGAGGCCCCGTGTATTTTGCTGCCCAGGCACGTCGCACCAAATTCCAGGCACGTCGCGCCGCCTCTGATTTCAAATTTGTGAAATTTCGCCCGGTTTTCTTGCTTGTTTGATGCTGTGGAAGCACGGGCTTTGATTCTAGTTTTTGAAAACGAATTTCCACTCTCACATCTCAACCTTATATCATTTTCAAAAGAACATTCTCAACGGTCATTCCTTTTGAAGTAAAAATAGAACTGTGGTTTGGCTTTCTCTGCGGAGTTTTTGTGTTTGAAAAAACTTCGAATCTTTTAACTTTGGTACGTTTAAAACTTGCTTTGGAGATTTGCCAATCATTTGATCATATGTAGATTTCGGACATTAGCACAGGTGTGAGGTGGAGAACCTCCGGCTTTGTTCTTTGGTGGACCTTTCATAACTAACCTTTGGACCCTAAAACAAAACTCCATAATCTTGGGACTATTTTTGCCAATGTGTCTAATGGTACAGGTACCAGTGGCTGCATTTTTTTTATGACCTGCAATGTTCTTCAAAGAGGGGCATTCATACTATAATCCTCTGCTTGACAAATCACTATGCCACATCTCTGCCACTGCTTTTTCTATATTGTATCTTTGTGCTGAATCTGTCCTTTGGAATGATGACCATTGTGTCTTGGGACTGTAAGTGTGCTCTCTTGATGGCTTGCTTTCACACTTTACTTCACTGTTTACTCAAAAGGACCTTCTTTAGATTTCTGGGCAGGTGACCATGGAATGTCTTTAAACCCTTTTTAAATCAACTGCTCCTTTGGCATTAATAGCATACAATATGTTCAATATTTTCTCCTCTCTACTAGATGTACTGTCTGACAGATAGCTTTTTTGAAGAGGGATATCAATACATTTATATCATAAACAGTAACACTTTCCTTTATTCAATTTCTTTGTGTCTTTTCCCTGCACTTTTTAGACTCACCAGTTTTCAACAGCCTGCAATGATTTTGGCCATCTGCTCATATATGGAGGAGGCTCTTCATCAGGTAAAGTATCAGAAGGCCCTTTTTACCACTATGTTAGACACAGCCTTTCTCTGAATGTGGTGGTAAGTCAACCATTTGAACAACATCAATCTAGGCATCACTACTTGCAAGCATCACTGTGTTTTTAGAAGGAAACCTAGCAACTGTGACACTGTTCTAAGGTTGCTGAGATATTTATCATTTGGCTTGTTCATCTCATGACCTGTTACTTTGACAAAAACTCTTTGTGACTATGAAGGTCAGTGCTTTCTTGAAAAACCAAGACCTTTCTCCTGTTTGTGTAATGGCATTGGTTACCATCTGTTCTATTTGATTTTGAACAAAACAGGCCTCTTATGATTTGGATGTTTACTGATGACAGGTCCTTCTAGAGTTCAACAATCCATATGGTTTGCAAGTTTGAAATGAGCTCTTTTATCAGGCCCAACTCCCCTTTCCTTTGAGCTTATCATATTTCCACTATATTCCTGTTATGGTCAGCAATTACATTCATGAGACCTGAAGATATTGTTTCATTGTTTCAGTAAAGGCAAACCTGGACTTCTGCAACCTTCTGAGTCAACACTGGCCTGCGCCCTCCGCTTATGTATGAAGGAGGCGCCCTAACCCTCTGCTTGTAATTGGAGGTTGTGGGCCTTGACAATTTACCATTTTGCTGAGACAGTGGCGACCCTTTCTTACTGTGATTTTCATGCTGGAAAGAGCTGTAAGGTCCTGATGAGTGACTTTTGTTTTGCAGCTTCATCTCAGGCTCATAATACACTTAGAAGCAGCTGTTCCTCTAACTGTAAACTCAAACATTTACTCCATGAGATGAAATGTATTTCCTGTCTTTGTAGAACCATAGAACACTGTGAAAAACCTAATAGTCAGCTTGAGATTGGATTTTATGCAGTGCTGAGATCTAGGGGGTATGAGTGGCACGACTTAAGGCTGTTTGTCAACTTCATTTGCAAATTAAGGGATCAGTCATGGTAGGTCTGCTGCAGATGGGGGCTTTTTTGGCTTTTTGATGATTGCCAAAGGTGAAATGTCCTAAACGCCACTTCCTAACATAGGGTAGACTTTTAAAACAGATGTGGATTTGCCTTTTAAGGCTGCTGGGCAGGTCAATAAGGCTGAAGCTAGATAGGATTGTGATATGAGGTTTTTAATGTTGCCAGGGGTGGACTGAATAGGTAGAAAGGCGAAAAAAGTTTTGGGAGGGTTTTCTGGATGACATATTGACATAAGGAAATCAGTTTCTAGAAAACTCAGCTGAAGATATAGTCATCACTAACATGTAAAATAATGATACACACCACGTATATTAAAAGGTATCTCTTCGTAAAACTTATGCCATACGCACTTTTCCTTGCTGCACTCGTATACACGTTTTCAACTCAGATTTCATCCCTTACTTCAGAGAGTATTTCGCCTCATCTCAGATTTAAACAATCCATAATCAGATCTAGAAAATACATATACATTTCAGATCTAGAGATCCCTCTTCATCATTTTCTTCATAGGTGCATCATAGATTCAGATCTATCAATCAAGAACAGAGTTCATCCATGTAGATATTCCTTAGAGAGATTTATTCATTCACAACCCTTACTTATGCACACCCTTGCACTATGGTTTTCTTCTCCTTAAATAGATTTGGTCTTTATCAATACCATGAGCCAAAGCCACACAACTTTTGATGGTATTCCTGGACGAGATCAAATAGATAATCCAACGCTCAATACAATGGGTCAATACCATGGTAATGCCCCTAGGTATCATAGTTTTTAGAGCGCAAAAGGCATACGCGAATTTGAGGTGCGTATTCGCGTGTATACGCAACTTTGCCTCATAAAAACTGCGTATATGCTAATCCTGAATGTATACGCGGGTTCCCTTCACAAAAGTAGAGTATATACGCGGGTTGCCTTCACAAAAGTAGCGTATACATTGTGACATATTATATTTATCATTTTTTTGGCACTTACTGGAAATGTTTTCTCTGTCACATCTGAACTGATCTGTAGATACATCATTCTTACATCTTTAGCACATAGGTTGCTTATCATAGGCAACTCATCAAGTAGGTTTCCATCAAGGACAACTTCATTAAGCAGATTCCATCAAAGTCAACACACTATATCACTTGCCAACAATCTCCTCTTTAACTCATCAAGAAGGTTGTCATCAACTTTATCAAGTAGGTTGCCATCAAGGACAACACTCTGCATCATATTGCCATCATCAACTTTATTTCATCAAGTAGGTTACCATCAACTTCATCAAGTAGGTTTCCATCAAGGACAACATATGCCAACAATCTCCCCCTTTGGACTTGATGGCAATCATGATGGTGTTTGATCATCACAACAGATAGATACATTGAATATAACCATTATGCAAACACCATGATGCTCTCCCCCTATTCAAACACCATGTTACTCTCCCCCTTTGACATCAAGGGCAAAGGGCAGATCAAAACCAAAACAAGGTTTTTCTTCTCATGTAGAAAGAAGAACTCTGCAGATCTGATGTGCATTGAAGTTACCATGCTCCCCCTGAGTTCATGTTGAATCTTCAAACATATTTGTTCAATGAATTACATGACTCTATGACCTTTCCTATCAATAAGGACTCATACTTACAACAATGATCCAACCAAGTGGATTTACATATGTGACTCAAGTACCCAACCAAGTGGGTTTACACATTTTGACTCAACTACCCAACCAAGTGGGTTTACAAATTTGACTCAAGTCCTTACATGACTAAATATTACAATTTTACATCATAGGTCTCAACATGACCTTTTCATCAAATTACAAATATGACCTTTTGTAACAAATACCAAAAAGACTTCAAGAGAGATCATAATTCAGAATCAACATAATGCCAACAATGCATTACATTCAGCAAGGCTAATGCTCCCCCTGAAACTGTGCATCCAATGCATCCTTTCCATATGACCAAAACTCCTCCTTAGCTTGTGCAATCTGAACACTTTCAACAGCCAATCGGCATATTTACCCAATATCAAAGAATGAAACAGAAATATAAGAGCTGAAACATCATCAGAGATACCAAACAGTACAGAAGTTGTGCTAAGGAATGCTGATCCCAAAAAAAATGTCAGCAACTAACCATACGCGGTTTTCTTTGTATAAACTCGTGTATATACGTGACTTTCTTTCAGGAAACCCACGTATCCAATTTTAATCTTCTGATTTTAAGCAGTTCTGATCTTGTACAAGGCAGAGACTAATCCCAGCTTCTGTCTGAGGTATTCGAACGCTTCCCTGGAATATATGACAGAAGATAGGGAGGCCAATGTAGTTGTGTTTTAAGTGTCATCCAATAGTTGTAGTATAAGCATATTAGTAACCAAGCCTTCAGATGCTTTGCAGCATCAATCATATTCTTCCCAAGAGGAATTATCATACCAGAACAACTTCTTCAATAGACAATATATGTCAAGCAATCATCCATGTAACCAAGATCTTCAAAATTTATCATGATGTACCATCTGTAAGGAAAATATATCAACCATAGCAACAAGCTCTGCATGATCTATTCTTATCTCTGAATCATAAGACTTCCATAAAAACAAAAGATATTCTTCAGCAAAAAGCAATCAGGGCTCATCCATAATCTCATCATAAGAAACCATGTATCAAGTCATCATCATTTAAGCAAGAACTAAGGTATAATCAGATATACTGCCAATAATGCAATCATTAGTAGTCAGACTGATGCTCCCCCTGAACCTGTGCTCCTGAACTTCAGCTGTCATAAAAATTTTCTTATCATAAAAGCATACGCATCTGTCTCCACTGTAACTCGCGTGTATACGCGACTCTAGTTCATCAAACCCGCGTATGCAAAGTGAAACACTGAAAATTTCACATTCCTTCATCTCCCCCTGAATTTGTACCACCTGTACCTGTCTTCTTCACATCAGATGCTTAGTCAGAAATAAACATAACCAGAATAACCAAACCAACCATGAGAATCATCATACATTGTTCCCCCTGTGATGATACATTACTAATCCCTATAATGTATCTCACATCACTTCTGCAGTCATTAAGAGAAGTAAGCTTTAGAAGCGGATGACTGCAGTAGGGTCAATATTCCCTACGTTTCTGACCGGTCCTCCTTCTTTTTCCAGCTTTGCTTGAAACTTCTTATTGTGTGCTGGAAATTATCCAATTTCTCAATTCTGTTCATCCTACACTCCTTTTCCACATGTCCATACTTGTTACAAGCATAACATCTTACATGACCAGAAAAATAAGCATAGGGATCATAATGTGTTTCTCTACTCTTCCTTCTATTGCAATCAGCTGCTTTATGACCATACTTGTTGCATGAAAAACAATATCCCTTGAAGTAACCAGAGTACCTTTCTAAATAGAATCTGTTTGATTGTGAATGAAATTATCTGCTTCTGCAATTTACTGCAACATGCCCATAATTATGACATTTAAAGCATTCAACATTATTGAATGATTTCCTTTGAGAATTTTTTGGTTGACCTTTTGTTTCTTTCAACACTTCAGGTTTTGCTTTGACATCCTTTGAATCTTTAGCACTTCCTTGTGAACTAGATTCTCCTTTAACCGTTTCATGAAAACCCAGACCAAGTTTAATAGAGGGAGACCTTTGACTACTAACAATATTGTCCAAAATCTTAGTACTATCTTGAAAGCTCAAAAGTTTATCCTTTTCTTCTAATTTACGTTTGAGAATGTTTACCTCAACTTCCAATCTTTGGCATTGCTTCTTCATATTTTATTCGACCCTTTTTCCTTCTTCTACTTGATCAGTCAAATTTAGAATCTCTTCTTTCAACCCATTTTCTTGATCTTCAAAAGTTTGTAAGAGTTCTTCCTTCTTCTTATTCGATGATTCGATATTTTCTTTCAGAGAGATGATTTCTACTTCAAGTTCTTCATTCTTCTTATTTGATATTTCCGAATCTTCTCTGAGCGAGATGATTTCAGCTTCAAGTCTTGAATTCTTCTTGTTTGATGTTTCGAGGTCTGCATTTAGATCGTTGATTTCTGCTTCTAGTCTTTTCATTCGATTGGATGCATAAGCATGCAACCTTTGACACTTGTCTACCTGTCCATTCAACATTTCTATTTTTTCTTTCATTCTAGAGATCATCTCATCGTAAATAGATTCTTGTCTTTTAGATGCTCTCTTTTGTTCTTCAATTTTGATCTTGATAGCTTCCTCTAGATCCAAAACATTACTTTCATTATCTTCACCATTGCATGCACAAGAAAGTGAATCACAAGAACAATTATCAATACCTATTTTATCTTCTTCATTTTCTGCTGCATATGTTTTCTGAGATATCTCCTTTTCAGTAGCCTTCTTCTTTTGCTTCTTTGCCATGAGCACTTGTAGATCTTGGTCAAAATCTTCTTCATCCACATCATTCTCTTCATTTTTATAATAACTCTTTCTCTTTTCAAATTGTTTCCCTTTACCATGATTTTCTTCATAAGCACATTTAGCAGCATAATGACCAACTCTTCCACAACCAAAACATTTGAAGGGAAGCTTACCTTTGAATCGTCCAGTTCCTAGTTGGAGTTTTCTCACAAAATTTGCTTCTTCTTCTTCAGATATATAATTTGATTCCTTGACATCTTCCTTTCCTTTTCCTTTTGCACAAGCCTTAAACGCAGCTTCTTTGATTTGAGAGGGACCTCCTTGTCTCATTTCATAAGCAGTCAGAATACCATGAAGTTGAACAATAGTAAGAGTTTGCAGATCTTGCCTTTCTTCAATAGCAGATAATTTTGACTCAAATTTAGAAGTCTAAGATCTTAAGACCTTTTCAACCAGAGTAGTATCAGTTATGGTTTCACCCAAACTTCTCATACGATTTACAATATCATCTAGACGTAAAAATAAAATGGAAATACTCTCATCACTATGCATCCTTAAATTTTCATATTCAATTATGAGAGTTTGGAGTTTGGCATTTTTTACCTTTGTATCTCCTTCATAGCTTAGAATGATTTTGTCCCATATTTCTTTTGTTGAATTTAGCTGCATCACTTTAACAAATTCTGATTTAGACAGGCTTCCTAATAAAACATTGACTTCTTTGGCATTGATTTCATATTTCTTCCTTTCTGCTACATCAGTAGGAATAATTACCGGATACCAATAACCTTCTTCCATGATTGCCCATACTTCTGCACCAAGACTTTGCAAATAAGATTTTGTTCGTATCTTCAGATCGGAAGTTATTTCCATTGAATAGAGGTGGCCTTATAGACATTAACCCTTCATAACTTCCCATTTTGACGGATCTCCTTCAAGCGATCAAGCTTCTGCAGAAGGACCGGCTCTGATACCAATTGTTGGGAAAAATACTAAGAGGGGGGGGTGAATCAGTATTTAGGGCATCCTCAAGACTTTTTACTTTTTCTTACTTGAAAACACATACGCGACTTTCATGTAGCCAACTCACGTATACACGCGGATATACTTAATAAAACATGTGTATGTCCAACAATCTTATTATGTAGATAATTCTTCCCTTATATCATTCCATCATTCATTCATTAGATGTTCAATAAATAGTAAGCATGAGCAGTAACAATAGAATAAACCATCACACATAAGCAACACACATGAACACCAGGATTTTAGGTGGAAACCCAAGTCGGGAGAAAACCACCACTACCGTTGTCTCAGCCTTCAATATTTTATTATAGAGAAAACATCTTACAACCATGTACTGGCGCAGACTCATACCAGCACGCAGGCACCCACTGCCCAGGCTACAACCTTCTCATTTACAGCCTCTCACGGAAGGCGCAACCCCGCTCTCATTTACCGGCCTCTCACCGGGAAGGCTACGACCCCTGCTCTCATTTACCGGCCTCACACCCGGAAAGGCGCTACAACCCCACGGCGAAGGCTACAACCCTTAGCACCACCATGGACCACGTTTCATCAATTTTCATACTGGATCCAACAGCTTCCATACAACATATCTTGTAGGCCACTTTTCATCAGATTTTCAGATTGGACCCACTCCACACATTCAAGCTCAAAATTCATCAAACTAAAACTTATAACCCCATCAATTCATTCATTGAATCATCAACCAATCAACCAAAAAATTGATCTTCAATTAACATAATCAACAACATATTCATCATTCAAACAACCCAGTTCTGTATGAATAGATCATTGACAGATATCAGTAAAACAGCAGAACAGATCAGATATTTCATACCACATACTTCAGTAAAACCCTAGATTCCATACGCGCTTTTACTTCACTAAACCTGCGTATGTACGCGCTTTCATATAGACCAAACTGTGTATACTTCAATGCATTCTTCAGAAAATCCTTTCTGCCCATACACGCTTTTCCTTAAGCAGACCCATGTATACACGTGCTTTTGTTGAAGCAAACCTGCGTATATATCTGTAACTTTTCAGGACTGTGCAGCTCTTCAGATTAGATAAACAACTTAGATTTCATCCCTTACTTCAGAAAGTATTTCGCCTCATCTCAGATCTAAACAATCCATAATCGGATCTAGAAAATACATATACATTTCAGATCTAGAGATCCCTCTTCATCATTTTCTTCATAGGTGCATCATAGATTCATATCTATCAATCAAGAACATAGTTCATCCATGCATATATTCCTTAGAGAGATTTATTCATTCACAACCCTTACTCATGCCCACTCTTGCACTATGGTTTTCTTCTCCTTAAATAGATTTGGCCTTTATCAATACCATGAGCCAAAACCACACAACTTCCGATGGTATTCCTGGATGGGATCAAATAGATAATCCAAAACTCAATACAATGGGTCAATACCATGGTAATGCCCCTAGGTATCATAGTTTTTAAAGCGCAAAAGGCATACGCGACTTTGAGCGTGCGTATCCGCGTGTATACGCAACTTCGCCTCATAAAAACTGCGTATATGCTAACCCTGAATGTATACGCGGGTTCCCTTCACAAAAGTAGAGTATATACACGGGTTTCCTTCACAAAAGTAGCGTATACATTGTGACATATTATATTTATCATTTTGGCACTTCTTGGAAATGTTTTCTCTGTCACATTTAGGCCCGTGCGTAGATACCTCATTCTTACATCTTTAGCACATAGGTTGCTTATCATAGGCAACTCATCAAGTAGGTTTCCATCAAGGAAAACTTCATTAAGCAGATTCCGTCAAAGTCAACACACTATATCACTTGCCAACAATCTCCTCTTTAACTCATCAACAAGGTTGTCATCAACTTTATCAAGTAGGTTGCCATCAAGGACAACACTCTGCATCATATTTCCATCATCAACTTTATTTCATCAAGTAGGTTACCATCAACTTCATCAAGTAGGTTGCCATCAAGGACAACATATGCCAACACTTGGCACAACCTTTTGTCCACAAAACACTGGTATTTTGGAAATCTCAGATGGGCAGTTGGCTCTGGACCCATTCCACAAATTGGCCTAGATTCACTTGCAGTTATGAATGGCCTACACCTACTATCTCTTGATCTCATCATCTTCTTAAATAAAAAGGGATTATTTGCGATCAAAGTTTTAGCAATTTTTTCCCTCTCCTCTTCCTTTCATACCCACTGGAAAGATGAACTACAGTTTGGGATTCCTGAGACAATGATTCTAGAATGGTAAGTTTACATTTCCAATCTAAAATTTTCTGGGGTAGTCCTATCCCCCAAAGATGATAGGTTGATATGGTATGGGGGATCAATGCAAGGGAGATTAAATGTAAAGGAAGCATACAATCTCATCTCTACACCCCTATACAGATGAGGGTTCACTCGTGGATGGTTAGGGTTTCGAAATGGAATTTCCCTTTGAAACTCAAATGTTTTTCATGGGTTTTTTCCCACAATTGCATCCTCTACTGGGAAATCTTAGGCAAGAAGGGTTTTCAAGGCCTCGGTCGCTATAGTCATGCCTCTCCTTTGGAGAAGATTCATTTCACCTCTTTTTTCTATGCCAATTTTCCTCTTTAGTGTGGAATGAGGTGCTCCATATGGTAAACTATCCAGCTGATTGGGAGGGCTTGGATATCCCCTCTTTCCTTGATCGATTGACAATGGACCACAAATATCATCGTACTCTGGCTTTCTTTATCATTTGGGGTATCTGGAAGTCCAGAAATGCCTTCATTTGTTAACATGTTTTGCCGAATATTTGGAGAACCTGTTGCAGCATCCTCTCCTACTATTATGAATTTTTGGCTCCTTTGACATACAATCGATTATGTCCTTCTCCTCCTAAGGACCTTTGGTCTTCCTATCCCATAGGATTTTTTGATGGAGCTTCCTCTTTTGACTCCTATGGAGGTGGCATGGCCATCCACATCAGCCTTGAGCACTTTTCAAAGATTCTATTAGTATTGTGGCTTGGGTACCAATATTCGGGCCGAGCTTCCTGCACTCTGGGCGGTCCTTTATTGTGCTTTTTAGATTGATCTCGGCTCCATATCTATTTTTGGAGACTCCCAATCAGTTATTGAATGGGAAAAAAATAGGGGATCCTTAAACTATGTCACTCTCAAATCATGGAAGGCTCGCATCAAAGCTATATTGACGATTTTCCATCATTTATATTTTCATCACATCAGCAAAACTCAAAAGAGTGAAGTTGAACGTCTTTCAAAACAAGGCTACAACTCTGTCCTAGATCAGATTATTTGATCTCAGGATGTTGAAATGGGAAGGTGTCATTCCTATTTAAAAATGAACACTTTACTTGTTGGGATACTCTGTCTACCTTGTTTTTTCCTCTATCTTTCTGTGGATTTTGTACCTCTGCAGCATTCTTAAGCGTTTATTTTTGTAGTTGCTAGTTTTTTCAGTTTCAGATCTATTCAGCACTAGGAAAAAGCAGATTTGTAAGCTCGAATTAACAACCCCTATTCCAGTTCTCTACTAAGGGATCAATTGTATGCATTTTGTCTTTTCATTCTTTTTTTTGGGATAGAAATGGAGAATCACATATCCTAGACACATGTACTTTCTATTATAATATAAATCAATATTTTTTCTCTTTGAAAAAAGACCGCCTCTATAAGGTCTTTCTACTTTGAGAAATATCCCATTTCTAGTTTCTTAATTGTTACCACATACAACTATTACCCACAACCTAGTAGTTTCCATATGATTATGATATTGTTTTTTCTATCACTCTGCTATCTCTCTTTGTAGGTAGATTTTTAGTATTAAAATTGCAGATGTACTATTCTTTTTTTTTTTAATGAAAAAGAGTAGTGTTTTTTTAGTTGGGGAAAAAAGTATTTTTTAGCATTACTCGGCAAACATGAATCTATAACAACCTCACCATGGTTGCTGGATGGGGATACATATCGTTATATAAAATCACATGGTACAACCATATAATCTCAATATTTTTAGCCACTATAAATCTAATCCTCCCCATTCAAAAACCCAAAAAACCAATAGAAGCACATAACGATAAGGCTGAAAGTCCATTTAAAAATACAAATAAAAAATAGAAAATTGTCACTACCATTTATACATTACCATAAATAAATAAAAATTCTTACCATGTCCAAACAAAATTACTATTTCATAAATTTTATATATCTATGCACATGAAGTTTTCATGACCATGCTACAGTAATCTTTATTGCTAATAATCAATTATTGGGTGCTTGATTATTACAATGACTTAATACTTTTCATCATAATATTCAGATTGTTAATCTTCTTCATGTGCATAGTACAATACTTGAGATTTGGTTTTTAAATCTAATTTTTTAAATTGCAATAGTACTTAACCTCTAAATCCTGTCTTAACCGGTTTCTTGTCTACTTGGAGACTTCTCGAATACTACTCACTATAGACAGTTGTCGGTTGCCAGCTTTCTAGGTTATTGTGCTGACCGTTAATCTTCATGACCTAGATCTGATGGTGGGATTCATATGGGAGGGGGTTAGGGTAACTAACCCTACCTAGATTGTAAGAAAAAGTCATTATCATTGCACATTATGTAGTGAATTATCTATGTAACCATGGTCAAATTCAATTCAAAAGTTGTACCAAAATAAAATTAATAAAAAAATTGTATTGATGTGACTATAAATAAGAATGATATTTTCAAGAAAAAGTCATTATCATTGCACAACTAATGCATTTGTACTTTGTACTTAAATAACTTAAAATAAAATATAAATATAAATTCATAAATTCTTAATTATAGAATATACTATTAATTAAAATTTATATTATTTAAATTATATAATAACATGTAATTAATATATTATATAAAAATAATATAATATAATATATTGTTTTATGTATGAATTTTATATTACATATTGAATTGATTTGATTTATAAATAAATATTTCAAAATATACAAATACAATAATTATTGAAAGTTGTGTAAATACATGAAGATTGTGTAGGGATATGCATTGTTTATTTAAAAAAATATGAAATGACAATAATAATATTTTATTCAAAAAGTGTGAAATGATATTTATTATGAGTACTTTAATTTATGACTTTAAAAGTGCTTAGAGCACTACCATGGTTAACCATGAATTTTTATCCACCATTGAGAATGTGACAAGTAAGTACCTTTAACTCAAACAATGCCACCTCAACCATTAGGGATGATGTCATCCCCTAAAATATGATTGGTTCTCATAAAGTGAATTTTGATTGTACATTTTCCTTAGAAGGCCCATTTTAGACCTCAAAATTCCCCTAATGCATGTTATTTAAGGTATGGATGACTGTATAATTTTAATCTATTTAATTCTTGAAGGTTTTTTACCTCTAGACTGCTCCGCCATACACGGGCATGTTCTTCTCCTTGATGTTGTGTTAATTTACATGTATCTTTTTTTCTCTTGTAACACATGTTTAATATATGTTTATTTTAATGTTGATTCATTCATGGTGTATAGAATTGATTCAGTCATGGTGAATGGAATCTCGCTTTGGGGGTAGTCCCGTAATTTTTTCAGGAAACACATCCATAAAGTTCTGAACAACTGGAATCTTTTCCATCATAAGAGTCTTGTCTTTAGTGTTAGCAAACCCCACTTGAATATCATAAAGTTGACACCCTTTTCTGATGCATTTACCCAGCTGGGATGCAATGATGGGACACAATTGGAGTGGTTTCTGAATTCCTTGTAACTCCTGGTGAGTACCATATTCAACCTTAAAATGGATGATTTTCTCATTGCAATCTACGAGTGACCAATTCCCTTCTAACCAATCCATTCCCAACAATATATTGTAGGAACCCAAGGGTAAAATATTCAGTTCAACAATTATATTATGGTTTCCTATTTCCAAAAAATAGTTTGAGGCTTTAGCATTAAGTCTTCTCTTTGCTCGAGTAGCCAATTGTACCAACCAGGGACTTTTAAATTTCTGGCTTTGAAAATTACATTTTTCAACTATTCAGGGATTTATATAACTTAAAATAGCACCAGGATCAACCAAAATAGAAACGGTTTGGGACTATAACTTACCTTCTAGTTCTATCATGGTTGGCTGGTAATCTTCTTTCCAATCTTCTAGTGCAGCATTGATCCTTGGTATATTTCGTGCAACATCCCCTAATGTGGATGCTTCCTACAGATTGGTTGTAGTTTAATTTCTTCCACGGTGAGGACATATCTTATAGTAATGTGCCTCACCGCATCCCCAACATTGTAATTGTGTTTTCTGGATCTGCCCATGGTCTGTTCTGCTGGATGCCTCAGTAGGCCGATGTTCTGTTGGCCATTTGAGCTTTTGCTGGTTTTTTCCATATGGTATATTTGTTTGGTTTCTTGCAGAATTTTTATAATTTCCTGTTCTGCTACTTTTAAAATCTGAAGTACCTTTCTGCCCCTTCTTTAGTGGCCAA
Source organism: Pinus albicaulis (assembly GCA_034641835.2). Lineage (NCBI taxonomy): Eukaryota > Viridiplantae > Streptophyta > Pinopsida > Pinales > Pinaceae > Pinus > Pinus albicaulis. The sequence goes on along the minus strand of CM076574.1, from coordinate 674,418,389 downwards.
CTTCTGCCAGCTTCTCCTTTTACATTGGACTGTTGATAGCACATTCGTGCTTTTCGAATCACCTCATTCATAGTCTTTGGATTCAAAAACTTGATCCTCTCCTTCATGTGAGCAGGTAAGCTACTCAAGAATCGTTGTAATTTTGCTTTTTCATCTCTCAAATACGGTACATACCTCAGTAAGGAGGTAAATTTAGCTATGAACTCATCCATAGACAATTGTCCCAACTTCAAGTCATGAAATTATCGAGATTTTTCATCGTAGAATCACTCTGTTAGATACTTGTATTTAAAATACTACTGGAACTCATCCTAAGTCACATTTTGGTCTTCAATTCCCCGCACATGTTTAACTTCCTCCCCCCATAATTTGGCTTTTTCCCGCAGTTGGTAAATAGACAAGCGAGCTTTGAGCTTGCTGCTATACTCATAAACTTGAAAATATTTGTTCATATTAATTATCCATGCTTCTGCCACTTCGTCAGCCTCTCCATCGAATGTAGGAGGTTTAATTTCTGGAATTCACCTTGCAGCTCTACTTTCTATTTTTTCAGCTCTTGTTGATCTGAAACATTCCCAGAATCTGCTTCATTGTAAGTTCTGCTTTTGTTACTTCGTTGGGTACGAATTCCTTCCGGATTGTCATTAACTTGCTCTTTTTGCTCGCCTTCTTCATGGGTGTCCCTCTCTGGACTAGGTTGTGCTACGCGATGATTCTACTCATCTGAGAGGCTTTTAAGAATCCTCTCTTGTTCCCACATTAACCTTTCATTGTCGCTTCTAACTCAAATCATTTCTATCTATAGTTGTTGCACCGTATCCAAAAATTTGTTGGTCTGACGTTGATGTTCTTCCTGTAATCTACTAGTTTGTTGGTGTTGATCCACACTCAATTGTACCCACATCTCTGGCTTAATCTTCGAATTAAATAGAGGATGAGCTTCCCCTGTAGCTCTTGGTGTTTGATGACCAAATCCTCTCCTCATCGAGGCTTATCAACAATTTCCTGTCACTGTGCACATTTTTTTTTTAAATTGAAAACACCCATGGTTATTTAAATGCCCATCTAGCCATAGCGTGTAACCATGCTCTGATACCACTTGTCAGTACCATTTATACATTACCATAAAAAAAATCTTACTATGTCCAAATAAAATTACTATTTCATAAATTTTATATAAATATGCACATAAAGTTTTCATGATCATGCTACGGTAATGTTTATTGCTAATAATCGATTATTTCGTGCTTGATTATTACAATGACTTAATACTTTTCATCATAATATTCATATTGTTAATATTCTTCACGTGCATAGTACAATACTTGGGATTTGGTTTTTAAATCTAATGTTTTAAATTGCAATATTACTTAACCTTTGAATCTGGTCTTAACTGGTTGCCCATTTGCCTAGAGACTTCTCGAATACTGTTGGTTGTAGACAGTTGTCGATTGATGGTTTTTTGGGTTATTGTGTTGACCGTCAATATTCATGACCTATATTTTATGGTGGGATTCATACGGGAGGGGGATAGGGTAACTAATCCTACCCCGATCACCGCATTCATTTCTCATTTTCCCCTGCACTTTGACATAGCTACTCTGTAACCCCCTGATGCATTTATCTTCCAGCAGTAAGAATTTCACCTCTCTATCAGAAGATGTGAGTTCACCTCTGGTTCTTTTCTCTGAGCTCTAGTTTCACACTGCCAAACTCTGTTTTCAATTGCTTTCAATGAGGTATTGTAAGCTCTATTTGGGAAAACCATGAGAAACGGCTTTGTGTTAACTCCTCTGTTTGTTGAGCTACTTTGTCAAGCTTATCAAATCCCTCTTTTAACACAGGTGACTTTTCAAATTTCTCTTTCATTTTTCTTAAATGTATAGGTTATTTATCTATTCTTGAAATTGTCTCCAGTTTTTGAATTGTCTTAACCCTCTTTGATTCCAATTTATTTCCTTTCTCTGGATGGAAGGACTAACAATGGTTGGAGGTTTTCTTACGACAGGTGCTGAGGTGCTTCCTTAACTTGATTCGAAATCCAGGGTGTCCCCCATTCATCTCTCCATGGGCTTCAGTACAGGTGTTAACCATTGGATGTGAATTTTGGTTTTCTTATCATTATTTCTAGAACATGATGCTCTCATACTTATAGCCATGATCATGGTTCTGCGCCAAGGTTTGATTGCGAGAGCCTAGGCAGTCCCAAAATATTTTCAGGAAACACATCCATAAAGTCCTGAACAATTGGTATCTTTTCCAACATAAGAGTCTTGTATTTAGAGTTAGCAACCCCCACTTGTATAGAATAAAGTCGACACCCTTTTCTGATGCATTTATCCAGCTGGGATGCAATGATGGGGCATAATTGGAATGGTCTCTTAATTCCTTGTAAATCTTGGCGAGTACCATATTCAGCCTTAAAATGGATGATTTTCTCATTGCATTCTACCAATGACCAATGTCGTTCTAACAATTCCATTCCCAAAAACATATCGTAGGAACCTAAGGGTAAGATATTCAGTTCAACAGTTATATGCTGGTTTCCTATTTCCGAGAAACAGTTTGAGATTTTAGCATTAACTCTTCTCTTTGCTCCAATAGCCAATTGTACCAACCAGGGACTTTTAAATTTCTGGTTTTGAAAATTACACTTTTCAACTATCCGGGGATTTATATAACTTAAAATGGCACCAAGATCAAACAAAATAGAAACAGTTTGGGAATATAACTTACCTTCCAGTTCTATCATGGCCGGATGGTAATCTGCTTGCCAATCTTCTGGTGCAACATTGATCCTTGGTATATTTCGTGCAACATCCCCTACTGTGGATGCCTCCTGCAGATTGGATGTAGTTTCATTTCTTCCACGGTGAGGACAGATCTTATAGTAATGTGACTCACCGCATCCCCAACATTGTAATGGTGGTTTTTGGATTTTCCCATGGTCTGGTTTGCTGGATGCTTCAGTAGGCCGCTCTTCTGCTGGCCATTTGGGCTTTTGCTGGTTTTTCCCATATGGTCTATTTGTTGGGTTTCTTGCAGCATTTAATAATTTCTTGGTCTGCTACTTTTAAAATTTAAAGTACCTTTCTTCTGCTTCCTTTGTGGCCAACTTCTGTCAGCTTCTCCTTTTACCTTGGACTGCTGATATCACATTCATGATTTTCGAATCACCCCATCCATAGTCTTTGGATTCACAAAATCGATTCTCTTCTTCATGTGAGTAGGTAAGCTACTCAAGAATCGTTGTGATTTTGATTTTTCATCTCTAAAATATGGTACATACCTCAATAAGGAGGTAAATTTAGTTATGAACTCGTCCATAGGCAATTGTCCCAACTTCAAGTCATGAAATTCTCGAGAATTTTCATCATAGAATCACTCTGTTAGACACTTTTCTTTAAAATACTGCTGGAACTTGTCCCAAGTAACATTATGGTCTTCAATTCCCCGCACATTTTTAACTTCCTCCCACCATAATCTGGCTTTTTCCGCAGTTGGTAAATAGCGTCGCGAGCTTTGAGATTCCTGTTATACTCATAAACTTGAAAATATTTGTTCGTATTAATTATCTGTGCTTCTGCCTCTTCTTCAGCCTCTCAATCAAATGTAGGAGGTTTAATTTTCCGTAATTCAACTTGCAGCTCTACTTTCTATTTTTTAGTTCTTGTTGATCTGAAACATTCCCAAAATTTGCTTCATTGTAAGTTCTGCTTTTGTTACTTTGTTGGGTACGACTTCCTTCTGGATTTCCATTAACTTGTTGTTGTTGCTCACCTTACATGATGATTCTGCTTATCTAAGAGGCTTTTAAAAATCCTCTTCTTTTCCCATATTAGCCTTTCATTGTCGCTTCTTACTCGAATCATTTCTGTCTAGAGCTGTTGCACCATATCCAACATTTTTTTGGTCTAACGTTGATGTTCTTCCAATAATCTACTAGTTTGCTGGTGTTGATCCACACTCAATTGTACCCACATCTCTCGGTTAATCTCTGAATTAGATAGAGGGTGAGCTTCCCCTATATCTCTTGGTGTTTGACGATCGAATCCTTTCCTCATCAAGGCTTATTAACAATTTCTTGTCACTGTGCACATTTTAAAAAAAAATTGAAAACACCCATGGCTATTTAAATGGCCCATCTAGCCACAACATGTAACCATGCTCTGATACCACTAGTCAGTACCATTTATACATTACCATAAAAAAAATTCTTACAATGTCCAAACAAAATTACTATTTCATAAAGTTTATATAACTATGCACATAAAGTTTTCATGACCATGCTACGATAATTTTTATTGCTAATAATCGATTATTGGGTGCTTGATTATTACAACGACTTAATATTTTTCATCATAATATTTGTATTGTTAATATTCTTCACGTGCATAGTACAATACTTGGGATTTGGTTTTTAAATCTAATGTTTTAAATTGCAATAGTACTTAACCTTTGAATCTGGTCTTAACCGGCCCATCTGCCTGGAGACTTCTCGAATACTGTTGGCTATAGATAGTTTTCGATTGTCGGTTTTCTGGGTTATTGTATTGATCGTCGATATTCATGACCTAGATCTTACGGTGGGAGTCATACGAGAGCGGGTTAGGGTAACTAACCCTACTCCGATATTCGCATGAGTTGATCATTTGTCCTTGCTCTTCGACAGAGATTCTCTGCAACCCCCTGATGCATTTTTCTTCCATTAGTCTGAATTTCACCTCTCTTTATCAGGAGATGCGAGCTCGGCTCTAGTTCTTTGCTCCGCACTCTGGTTTCACACTGCCAAACTCCATTTTCAATTTCTCTCGATGTGGTATCGTAAGATCTGTTTGGGAACACCATGCGAAATGGATTTGTGTTAACTCCTCTGTTTGTTAAGCTACATCTTTTGACATAAGTAAATTTTCAAATTGCTCTTTTGTTTTTCTTAAATGTACATGTTATTTATCTATACTTGGTATTGTCTCCATTTTGCAAATTCTCTTAACCCTCTTTGATTCCAGTTTATTTCCTTGCTCAAGATGGAAGGACTAACAATGGCTAGAGGGTTTCTTACAATAGGTGTTGAGGTGCTTCCTCAACCTGATTCAAAATCCAGGGTGTCTCCCATTCATCTCTCCGTGGGCTTCAATACAGGTGTTAGCCCTTGGATGCAATTTTTTTTTCTTATCGTTATTTCCAGAACATGATGCTCTCATACTTACAGTCATGATCATGGTCTTGCGCCAGGGTTTGATTACGAGAGTCTGGGCAGTCTGAGTACCTCTCGAAGACTCCCAACAATCCTCTACGGGTCGCCACCACCGAGTTTCGGTAAGCCGAACCCTTAAAGTTGCAAAGGAATTGGTATTTTTCTTTACTCTATGTTTTTGGTATTGTTATGAGGGCCTAACCCTCTAGCTGTAACACGTACCGAACTTCGGCCCTAGTTCTTATCTTACTATTTTTAAGGCTTGCACCACTTGAGGGTTGTGCTCTAAGTTTAATTGCAGAGGAAATTTGTGTAGTAATTTCTTAGGTTTTATAGATAGAGACGGTTTATACACCTTCCTTATCTTCGAAGGAGTTCCATGCAGGGATAATTTTAAGGATGGAAAATTATCTTGAAGTTTAAAAAATTGGCGAATCTCACTAGTCCCTAATATGCAAACTATAAAAATAGTATGGATGTATTTGTAAAATTATTCAAATTTATAATGATATTATATATATTGTCTATATAATGTTGGCGATTTTTAACGTAAAATAATTTTATATTGTAAAATTTGGGCGAATCATTTTTATAAAAAAATGGAAATTGGCGAATCATTTTTCTAGAAAAAAACCATGGAAAATTAGCCCACCTACGAATATTAGCCCCTAAAATTTTCCATGGTTCCATGTTATTTTTAGTATGGATGACTGTATAATTTTACTCTATTTAAGTCTTGAAGGTGTTTACCTCTAGACTACTCTGTCATGTGCGAGCCTTTTCTTCTCCTTGAGACTGTGTTAATTTACATGTATCTTTTTTGCTCTTGTAACACATGTTTAATATATTTTTAGTTTAATGTTGATTCAGTCACGGCATATGGAATTTATTCTGTGTAATGAATATGCACTCTATCCCTATTTCTGAATGCAAAATGATATAATGTCTTCTAGGATGGAACCGTCCATGACAATTTATGGGTTTAATTGTATCTGCTATTTTAATTTTTTTTATATATGTTTCCATTCACAGTATTGATAAATATTAAGAAGTTTACCACTTCCTTATTCTTTTTATGTACAACTTTAAATGTATTGTTGAGGAGGGAAGAGGACATTGGACTCTGTCCTGTTTTCCATGGAACTAGGGTCCTAAACCTCACTGCATACCTCTGTTTCACTACTGAATCTTTTCTCTGTTTTTTTGAAGATAAGTATGTATGAATTCTTTAAATAACAGGAATATAATTTATTCCTAAAACCACCTACGAACTATCTGTTCTCATTTTAATTCTTACGGTTCTCAGTAGTTTGTTATTTACATACATGCACATATATTATATTTATGCAATACACTTGATAATGTTGTGAACATCTGGTTTTACTATGCACAGTATAATTATGGAATTCAAATTCTTCTATCGCACATCACTGTTTCCATGTAATAGAATCTACTCACAATAATAGTACTCTTTTTGTAGAGAAAAGGTTATGTTCAATCTTCACAACATATTCATGGAATATAACAGATCTCCTGTCTGTATCTAGAACATTTCATCATTATTCTAGATAAGAAATTCGAGTGTAACTACATTGACCTAACAAATAATTCTCTAATTCCTGTAAAGATTCATGCACAGAAATTGAATAAAAAATTGTCAATTCATTTCTATGACTTAACCAGGTAGCTCAAATACTTATCTCTAATTCCATTAAACTGATTATGCCTCCCAACCATGAGAGAGGTGATCACATCCTCAAATCCCCCTATGCTCCACTCCAGAATCTAAGGTAGCAGTAATATTCAGAAGCTAGGCCTCAGGACCTTTGTATGACCTATACTCCTTTCGAGTTACAGAGCTCCACTGGTTCTAATCGAGCTCTGGACAACTCTCTTCTGCAAAAAAATTTTGTTAACCCTTTTCTTCCTTTAATTCACAGAACAACCCCTTCCACTTCCTAGGATTTCCCTTTTATCCTTTTGGGGAAGGTAACAATCAAAAATTGCCTCTACCTTTTTACTCTGGAATATTGGAATTATTCACCAATAAGTTAACTAACTACTGAATGTGACTTTTATTCATAAAATAGAACTCAAGTTCACTAACGAATGATCATATTCATTAATCTGTTTTTCCATTTAAAAATTAAATGTATTTTATAAAAGGCTTTTAAACATAAAATATTAAAATTAAATTGTGTGTTACAAAAATCATGCCATTCCATTTAAAAATACAAATAAAAAATAGAAAATCATGCCCCGTATATATTTATACAATAATGAAAAATTGCAATTGAATCCATAAAATTCTTCAATGAATCCTTTCTCTCCTTAGCTGAGGTTTTATAGGTCAAATGCATGAATAAAAGAAAGTTTAAAGTAAATACAAATTATTTGTGATCGTCATCATGTAGGAATTAATTTATAAGATTAAAAAATCAGGGGCACAAGATATCCAAGTTATAAATTAAAAACATTGGATTCTTTCTCAAAATACAGTCTTGAAGATTAAATCACAATTGATTTGCACAACCAAAATTCAAACAAATATACAGAGAGGCGAACAAAGTAAAATAGAGTGACCTCTTAGACTTACATCTGCCACAATACAAAAGACTTATACATACTTTTTATATCAAAACATACATTTCTCATACATTAATAAATGACAAGACAACATTTAAAACCTAGAATGAGCTATTACATACTTAAAACATAGTTTGCTGAACTTACAAAAATAATTTTAATAAACACTTAAATCAAATTTATTTTAGAAAATATATAATGATTATGGTTTAAAGAGATAATATTATAAGAAGGGTATACTACTTTAACATTAATATATTAAAAATAAAAAATAAATATATCATCTCACTCTTTATTTTTCAGTTTCTTAAACCCATTTTCTCCATATCATCTCACCCTTTATTTTTGAGTTTCATAAACCCACTTTGAGTTCCTGAGAGGCTTTCACCTTCTCTGTGGGCTATTACAAAATTTTATGCCACTGTAAAATTTCCTTACATAAATTAGCTAGTAACACCGCCCTTATAAGGTCTTTCTACTTTGAGAAATATTCCATTTCTAGTGGTTGAACTATTACCACATACCCCTATTACCCACAACCTAGCAGTTGCCAAAATATTATGATATTGTTTTTTCTATAACTCTGCTATCTCTCTTCGTAGGTAGCTTTTTAATATTACTGGGTAAACATGAATCTATAGTGTGAGGTTGTGAGGTTGCTGGCCGAGAATAGGTACATTTATAGAAAATCACATGATACAGACGTAAAATCTCAATATTTTTACCCACTATAATTCTAATCCTTCCCATTCACAAAAGCAAAAGACCAACAGACAAAATTAGCATAGAATCCATTTAAAAGTACATATAAAAATTAGAAAATCATGCCCAGTATATATTTATACAATACAAAAAATTTGCAATTGAATCCATACCATTCTTCAATGAATCCTTTCATTCCTCTCTGTGGCGTTTTTTACAAGAATTGAAAACTAAAAATAAGTGGAGAAAAGGATTTCTCTTCTCATTATTACGAATTAATTAAATAAGATTACATTGGAAATATCGGCAATAAATGACTGTAGTGTAACTCGACTAAACTGGACTAACTCAAACTGAGTTGGAACACTTGGACTGACGGTTTCCACACCTAGCAGGTGGTTGGAATTAGATTCTCCAACACTCCCCCTTTATTACAACCACATAAAAATTTAATTAAGATACTTGCTGGTCTAAGTCTTAGTGAGGCTTACAATTTAAAAAATTGACTTCAACTAGATTTAGTTTTCTTCTTCTCTTCTTCCAAGTTCTAGAGCCTCTAAATTGTTTCAAATTTTTCTCTTTGTTGTATCCTTCAAACCTCTGTTTCTTCGTTTGTGGGTGTTGGACTTCTATTGTTCCAGGTTGTGCAAGCATGTCCTGGAATTATGCAAGAATTGACTTCTATGTGGGCTGCTGCCACATTTTTCTTCTATAGTGCGATTTTCATCATCAATCTGCTGCAACATAAGATGAGAATAATATTTTATCTCTTAAAAACTCCAATACCTAAAAATTTCATTAACGTGTTCTTCATGCATACTGTCTTCAACATTCATATCTACATATTCTCTGTAGACCTCATCAAGACATGGTGATGCAAGCCATGTTTCAAGAAAATTCAAATCTTCTTCATAATTAGTCTGTGTACCTGCACATTGGAAATCAATTGTAAGCGTAAAAAAATCTCCAAAACCACATTGGTTTTGTTCTTTCTACTCTGTAATGGAAACATTCTCCTGTTGCGCTTCCTTCTCTACTTCTGCCTCTATCTTTGTCTACGCTTCCTCTTTGCGGGATTATTTCTTTGCATCAATATTTATCTCTATTTTTGTCCCTGTCTCTATCTCTATCTTTGTTTTTGTCTCTTCTTCACTAACTTATGCTGCTAAAAATAGGTTGTCTTCCACTGAATCAAGTGGGCATTCATCACTAAATAACATCATTTCTATATGATGTTTCTATTGCATCATCTGCAACCAATCATCATTACCCAAAAATTTTCTATCAAAATTTACATCAACAATATTAATCACTGGATTTACCACAGTAGTTTGACTCTCATCAACAAGTTGTGTTGCTAGATTCACCAAATATTCATTAGCAAGTTTCGTTGCTCGATTACCATATCATCATCAGTAACCTCTGTTGCTGGAATCACAAGGTTGTCATCAGCAAGCTGTGTTGCCGGAATCACCAAGTCGTCATCAACAAGCTCTATTGTTGGATTCATCATATCATAATCAACAAGCTCTGTTGTTGGATTCATCAAATATTCGCCCACTTGTAGCTGTGTACAGTGGGGTTCACAAGAATATTTGTGCTACTTCTACAATTTTTTCACAGACATCATCCACTTGTGGCTGAGTCATTTCATCTCGTTGTAGATTTGATACTATAGATCCACCTTCATTTTCAACTTCAATGCCCCCCCTTGCACCAAAACACCTCTTAAGGGTATCCCATGCCTCCTTGGCTGTCTTGGGATTTAAAATTAAGGGAAGAATCCTTTCATCCACAGATTGTTTTATGCATTTTAATGCAAAGATTTTCTTTTGCCTCTTTATTTTTAGATCTAAAAATATCTCAAACATCTTTTTTTTTTTGCTTTAGCCTCTTGTCTTTTCCCATGACCTCGTTGCTTGGCTTCCATGAGTCTACATATGATGAAAAAATACCTTGCTTCTAAAAAATTTCCTTTTCTTAAAAAATGCTAACTGATGATTAAGTTTTATTGTTAAGACACTAAGACATTTATTGTTATTGTTTTGAAATAGTACATTATGAACAATAATTAAATTTGATTAAATAAAATCAATTATGGAAGTGATTTCCATAAAATAATAATAGACTGATGGTAAAAAGTAACTCAAGAACTGAGACTTAGTTGAATAGAATCAATTCAAACAGTTACTCCAACCTCTGAGGATAAAGAGTTATCCCAGTGAGGAAGAGGGGTTTTGTTCGGTAACTGGAGAAGCAAATTTGCAGGGAAGAATTCCCGAGCTCATGGTAACCAGTGGAATACTCTGATTTTTTATAATTGATTGAAATAGAAGACTGGACCGGAATGTCCCAAGGTCTCTTCGAGTAATTCTGTCAACTCGAAAAGCTCAGACTCGGAGCACGGGGGAGAGACAAGGACATGATTTCCTCTGTTGAGGAAGGGAGGAACAACATCAGTCAGTAAATGAGAAACAAATAATTTTTTCTACCATGGGACATATTAATGGTTTATGAATGGAATTAACAAATTTAAATGTGAAATCTGAAGAAAATTACAGTACTTAAATTATGTAAAAAAGGTTCTATGAATGCTCTATTTGAAAAAAAGACAGCTAGTATTGATTTCTTAATTTATTTCTGATAAAATATAGACATGAAACTGTTAACTGAGAACCCTCGAGGAGAAGGTTTTGATTTGATCGTTCCCTGCAATTAGTGTAATCATGGACAGAATGGTCTAGCCATTTTCATGTTTAGGACAATGGAAAATAAAAGTAGGGACAAAACCCTTTAACTTAAAAGAAAGATGTTATGTAGATAACCAGAGTATAACAAATTCCTACTAAGCACATAGTCAAAAATTAATGTTATGCTCGCATTAATTTAAAAACAAGCAGAACTATGTGGGAATGGAATTTATTCTCTAAAGTGGTAAATAGCATTCTTTATGGGCAGAGTACAATGCAAAAAGAACAGACCCAAAATATTTAACGATAAATAATGTAAAGCATTGTACATTTAATTTGTAATTGAAAACGAAAGAATACGAAAGTTCCCTTTGACTACACTAGAATGGTAGAGTATTACTAATTTGATATAAGCATTATACATTTAGGAAAAGAAAATATAGAATTTATGTTACTGGTGTTGAATAAAATACACTCTGAAAAATATCCATATGAGTCTTACTTCATTTATATATATATTCTTGGAATTTGGAGTTACTGCAGTCACCACTTAAACCCAAAAGTCACTATGATAAAACAATGGAAATCATAAATCAATGTTGAAGGGAACTACTTCTATTTACAGTCTTGAATTTCAAGAAGATACTGTACAGTCTAGGCAACTGTAGACACGACAAGTATATCACATGCATAAAGAAATCAAGAAACGTTTCCTCGGTGAGTAAAGAAAACCTTGGAACAAATCCATAACAGTATACAACCAAGATTTTGGGAAAAACTGTAATTTATAGGCCGAAGCTTAGATTAAACATGCTCAAATATGAGTATCCTGACATAGGAGATGATTTAAGACATTCTATAACATATAAACGACCCTGGGTGCCCAGTTGAGGGTATTGGCCAAGTGTAGAAATTTGCTGAATAATGATATTTATCCACCGATATTATCCTGATCACATATCAATTCGAATTCATATGCAACACATAATCTCTTCCACTCAGATCATCACACATGCGGAAATAAAACAAGTGATAGCACATCAAATCATCATGCACATTAACACAGTATGTATGGGGAAAGCCTATAGCTGAAAACCCCACAGCTATATGTATATTATAATGGAGAAAACATGTAACAACTCAGTACAAATACTCCTCACAAGTACTCAGTACTGTCTCATGAAGTTACACACAAACTAGCTTGGTTTTGAACAAGTCACGGGTTCAAAACTCAACCATTAATTGCCTGCCTCTATTGCACAATCACTGCTGGCCTAATGAGAGATTCAAGGTTCGAATATCCTTGCCTTGACAGTGCAATCATCATTGGAAATTGCCTCCAAGTGTGGTGCAAATCGCATGCACAAGTGATGTCACAACTGATAGCTGTACTCACCCTTTCATCTACCTCTTTCACTGGTCTTCACTGAACTGTCCATGCACTGTAGTGAACCGATGTGTTCTTGAGTTGAATAATGAGTTACTAATTAGTGAATTAAATAATATTTAATTCACTCCACTCATAACTAGTTGATTAGCTAGTTAAACTAATCTCAACCAGTTCAACTAAGTTAAACCGAACACAACTCCACTAGCTGTCCCATTAACTCCACCAAACTTCTGCCACTGAAGTCCTAACTGAAGTCAACCATGCATGAGCTCACCAAACCCCTAGGAATAGCGTAATTTCTCTGTCAGATGCATGAGCCACTTCCAAGGCTCGAACTGAAGTGCTCCAAGAGAGTAAACTGAAGTTTAGAGTCCAAATATTATTAAGGGTAAATAATATTTGACTTCCCTATTTTTAGGATAGGCAGTCTAAAATAGACTTCGACCTATAGGTCCAAAAAATAGAGGTCCATATATTTTTACCAACATGACAAATACTCCAAGAATAACATACTGCAATCCCTGGACCATGCTCCATATGTCTAAAAATAGACATAGTCTAAAAATAGACTTTGCGCCAGAATTTGCCTGCGGGCCCACTTAGTGAAGGCGACTTCATTTCACTAAGCTCCATCATCTTCCTGCATTCTCAACACTCCCTCTCAGCAAGATATGGATTATCTGCAATCCCTATCTTGCCTCTGTGGAATTCGAACTTGCTCCTGGTGAGCGCCTTCGTCAGGATGTCGGCATCCTGATCCTCCGTGGGAACATATGAAAGCATCATGATTCTCCGCTGAACACAATCTCTGATATGATGGTACCTGATGTCGATGTGTTTGGACCTATCATGAAATAATGGATTAGCCGAGAGTTTAATGCAACTCTGGTTATCACAGTAGATCACTGTAGGCTCCAAATGAAACCTGAACAATCCTGCGAGGATCTTCCTCATCCAAATAGCCTCGCATGCAGCCAAGCTAGCTGCCATGTACTCGGCCTCTGCTGAACTGAGTGCCACGGATCTCTGCTTCCTGCTGTACCAGGAAACTGCTGTCGACCCAATGCTGAAAACTCCTCCGGATGTGCTCTTCCGGTCCGTTGGGCTCCCTGCCCAATCTGCATCAGTGAAGCCAGAAAGCTTCGCTCCATCCTCCTGTCTGTACCATAGACCATATCCCGATGTGCCACTAATATAGCGCAATACATGCTTGCCTGCCTTCCAAAAGAGCTTGGTAGGCTTAACCATAGCTTGCGAAAGCTGGTTAACTACATAGCATATATCGGGTCATGTATTAACCAGATACATAAGCGACCCCACCAACTGTCGATAGACAGTGGCATCCACTACCTCCGCTGAAGTAGCATCCTCCTTCCTCCAACCACCAGGAAGAGGAGTGTCAACAGGCTTGCAGCCTTGCATGTTGAACCTCTCCAGAATCTCCTGGGCATACTTGCCCTGAGAAGCAAACAGTCCTCCACTGCGTTGCCAAATCTCCAATCCCAGGAAATAATGAAGGATGCCCAAGTCCTTCATCTCAAACTCTCGTGCAAGATCCTCCTTGCATGAAAGTATCAACGGCTCATCTCCCATCAAAATCAGATCATATACATACAGTACGATGATCAACAGCTTCCCCTCCACCACAATCTGGTACAGGTTAGGATCCGCCTCACTCTTGGAGAATCCAAGCCCGGTGAAGTAGCTGTCTATGCGAGTGTACCAAGCACGAGGTGCTTGCTTCAGCCCGTACAGTGCTCTCTTGAGTCGGCACACATGCAACTCACTGCTGAAGATCTCAAAACCTTCAGGCTGCTCTATGTACACCTCCTCCTCAATAACTCCATTGAGGAATGCAGTCTTCACATCCATCTGATGAATGTGCCACCCCATCTGCGCTGAGAGAGCAAGGATCGTCCGCATGGAAGAGTACCTTGCGACAGGTGCAAAGGTCTCCTCATAGTCAATCCCCTCGATCTGTGAAAAGCCACGGGCGACAAATCTCGCCTTGTACTTCTCCACACTCCCGTCAGCCGCCTGCTTCACTTTGTAGATCCATCGCGAACCCACCACTGATTTCCCCTCCGGTCTTGGGACAATCTCCCATGCACTGTTCCTGAAGATCGAATCATATTCTTCGATCATGGCATCAACCCATGCGGGTTCCTCCACAGCTTCCTCAAAAGAGGATGGCTCCGTCACAACACATTGACTCACAAGAGCCATGTATCCAATGTACCGATCCGGTGACTGCCTCTGTCTGCGCTGTGCTGTAGGTGGTCCTACAACCTTCTCTGCATCTCGAGCCAGTCGCTCAGCTTCTGTAGTGCGCATGCGCCCTCTGATGGTTGGCGCCGCATGGGTGGTTTCTTCCACCTCCTGAACTTCCTCTTGTGGCTGATCCACATCCGGAAGCTCCTCCTTAGGAACTAACAGCTCCTCATCTGCATGCAAGTGTAGCTCCCTCTCAAGCGAACACTGCATGGCTTTCTCCTCCTGAAACTTGATATCCCATCGCACAACAGTCTTGCGACTGTCTGACAAATACACCCGATAGTTGTGAGGTGTATCAGTGTACCCCACAAATATTCCAACCTCTGCGGTCGGATCCAGCTTCTTTCTGGCATCCTTCGTCACATGCATGTAGACAAGTGAACCAAAAATTCTCAAATGAGAAATGTCAGGTCTCTTACCAGAATAAGCCTCCTTCGGTGTACTCATGCCAAGAACCTTGTGAGGACAACGGTTCTGCACATACACTGCTGTATTGCATGCCTCAGCCCACAAGTGAAGGGGTAGGCCCTGATCATGCAACATCGCCCATGCAACACCCACGATCGTTCTGTTCTTCCGCTCAGCCACCCCGTTCTGCTGTGGGTTATGGGGTGCGATGAGCTCTCTCCGAATCCCTTCTGCGCTGCAAAAGTCTTTGAATTCAGCCGAGATGAATTCACCACCATTGTCGCTCCTTAGAGCAATCACCTTCTTCCCCGACTCCTTCTCGACCAGTGCTTTAAACTCACAGAACTTCGCGAATGTATCGCTCTTCTTCTGCATGAAGAAGATCGAGCACTTTCGAGAGAAATCATCAACAAAGATCACATAATACCTGTGCTTTGCTGTCGAAGCAACTGAGAAAGGACCACACACGTCTGTGTGAACTCTCTCAAGGATCATCGTGGCGCGATTATCCTTCTCGTGAAAGGTGGCTTTCACATACTTCCCTAAAGTACACCCCTTGCACTGATCTGACTGCGCAAGAGTGCCCTTAGGAAGCCCAGTAGAAATCTGCTGCAGGATCTTCAAAGCTCCATGGTGAAGGTGGCCCAATCTCCTGTGCCATAGTTCGCCCTCATCATCCCCGCTCACCACTTCTCCTGCCTTGCATGCCATTGCTGCGCAGCCATCTACTTGCAACTGATAACGGTTCTTGGTTTGAACCCCGATCTTCTGAGTCTCTCCAGTAGTCTTACTGCGCAGGAAGGCTTTTCCTTCGCTGAAGACCACATCATAACCCTTATCTTCCAACATCGCCACAGAGATCAAGTTCTTCTTCAATCCATGTACATGCATGAAATCCTTCAATACAAAGGGTTTACCAGACTCCCTCTGAAAGGATATGGTACCGATACCAGTCGCACTGTATCTACCATCATCGCGCATCTCGATGTGCACACCCAAATCTTTGTCCTCCAGATCTGAGAACAAATCCCGATCTCCTGTCATATGAAATGACGCACCGCTGTCCAAGAACCACACTGATCCCATCACACTTGAAACCAAGCATGCGATTAGTGAAAATTCAAGCTCGAACTGTGAAGCCAAAGCTTCTCCATTTGCAGATCTTCCCGCTTGCTTGTTTTTCTTCTTCTTCGGACAATTGGTAGCATAATGTCCGTGATCATGGCAGTGAAAACACTTCACTTTCGCCATATCCTGCTTCTTGCCCTTTGCACCAGAATGAGAAGGTTTCTTACCCTTCCCCTTCTTTGCTTTGGCAACTAAAGCGCAATTTTCTTCATCAGCTCCCTTTGATGAAGATCCATCTCTGGTAGTCCTCCTTATCTCCTCCTGCATGAGATCCGCCCAAAGGCACTCCCATCTCGGAAACTTCTCCCAACCATTGAAACTATCTTGATATGAATGCCAAGCCTTCGGAAGACCAAGGAGAGCCAGGTCGACCATGTCCTTGTCTTCGACAGTCACCCCCACACTTCCCAGCTCATCTCTGCACTGAGTGAACTTCGTGAGGTATTTGGCGATATTGTCGCCTTTCTCCATCTTGATGTTTCTGAGCTTATCTTTGAGCGCCAGCTTCCTTTGGTCACTCTTACTCTGGAATAGATCCGTCAGTGCTTTCCACATTAAAAATGGAGAAGCCTTTCCATGCAGGCTGGATACAATATGATCCTTGACGCCCTCCAACAGGATCCTTCGACATTTCGCCATCTTCTTTTGCCATGCTTCGACTTCAGCAGGATCAGTGGGCTTTTGGACATCCGTATCCACAAACTCCTTAAGACCATTATCTTCTAATACTGCCTCCATGCGATCCTTCCATGCAACATAATTCGAACTGCCTTCAAGAGCATATTCGAGTCGCAAACCGTTGAAAGACATTTTCAACTCCGACACCAAGAAAACAAACTGCTGCAAAATTCGAATTCCAACTCAAAGCTCAACCGCTCTTGATCTGTGAGAACAAATTATTTCTAGCACAGAGATCGACTGCAGGGGCATTTACTGGATGTATCACCTTTCAAAGGAAAGGATGGATCCAGAGGCTACCTGGCCCGCATGCAGACTCTGTCTACCGAAATAAGTTTGTAATCATTGTGATGATCAATCTCTGCTCCGATAATTAATCTAGCTCCGATACCATGTAAAAATTTGCCGAATAATGATATTTATCCACCGAGATTATCCTGATCACATATCAATTCGAATTCATATGCAACACATAATCTCTTCCACTCAGATCATCACACATGCGGAAATAAAACAAGCGATAGCACATCAAATCATCATACACATTAACACGGTATGTATGGGGAAAGATTATAGCTGAAAACCCCGCAGCTATTGTGTATATTATAATGGAGAAATCATGTAACAAACTCAGTACAATACTCCTCACAAGTACTCAGTACTTTCTCATGAAGCTACACACAAACTAGCTCAGTTTTGAACAGGTTACTGGTTCAAAACTCACCGCCAATTGCCTTGCCTCTATTGCGCAATCCAGGCCTGTCTATATAGAGATCCAAGGTTCGAATCTCCTTGGCTTGACTGCGCAATTGTCATGGACAAATCCTCCAAGTGTGGTGCAAATCTCATGCACAACCGATGTCGCCACTGATAGCTAACTCCACCCTTTCATCTACCTCTTTCACTGGTCTCCACTGAACTGTCCATGCACTGTAGTGAACTGATGTGTTCTTGAGTTGAATAATGAGTTACTAATTAATGAATTAAATAATATTTAATTCACTCCACTCATTACTAGTTGATTAGCTAGTTGAACTAATCTCAACTAGTTCAACTAAGTTAAACCGAACACAACTCCACCAACTGTCTCATCAACTCCACCAAACTTCTGCCACTGAAGTCCTAACTAAAGTCAACCATGCATGAGCTCACCAAACCCCTAGGAATAGCATAATTCCTCTGTCAGATGCATGAGCCACTTCCAAGGCTCGAACTGAAGTGCTCCAAGAGAGTAAACTGAAGTTTAGAGTCCAAACATTATTAAGGGTAAATAATATTTGACTTCCCTATTTTAAGGAGAGGCAGTCTAAAAATAGACTTCGACCTATAGGTCCAAAAAATAGAGTCCCATCTATTTTTACCAACATGACCAATACTCCAAGAATAACATACTGCAATCCCCGGACCATGCTCCATATGTTTAAAAATATACATAGTCTAAAAATAGACTTTGCGCCAAAATTTGCCTGCGGGCCCACTTAGTGAAGGCGACTTCATTTCACTAAGCTCCATCATCTTGCTGCATTTTCAACACCAAGAAAGAGGGTTAAAATTTTAAATAACTAAGATAAGACTGAATAACTCCATAGCAAGTCAAAAATCTCATGCAAGTGTGATATATCTATGACCAAGATCCTTACAGCAAATATGGTACTTGACAGAGCCAGTGAGGAGAGGTTAGAGGATTCAACAACTGAGTTCCATAGGAGCACAACCGTCACTGTATCAACCAGCGAGCTTACCTGCAGCCATTCAAGAAGATAAGGGTAAAAAAGCTAGTTTCAAAGCCGAAAGGTAAATGAAATTGAGTTAATAAGTTAAGCAAGAAACTTAATTTAAGGGTTCGTCACTGGAACACGGAGAGACAATCTGCATGTTTTTCCAGCGGGAGTATGTCAACAAAACCCTATTTATTCAATAACAAAACCTGAAACAAATGAATAATGAGGTAGCAAAGGGTCAGCACCTTGGTTTTCACCGGAAGTCGCGCTAAGGAAGGAAGTCGCGTGGAAGAAGGGTGGAGTATCGATCCATAGAAATTTCAATAAACATTACAGTGGACCTAAAAGGAAATAATTCAGACTTAAGACCCAGTCAAGATGAATTAACACTTGGGACTGTAACTATGAATCCTGTGCAGAACCACTGTAAAAAAAAAAAAAAAACAACAACAACTCAAATATCGTAAATGCTACCTCAGGGAAAATCAACAACTAATATGACTTACCATGCAACTGGAGGTTGAATCCCTGTTAATGCCAAAGGAACCCTAGAGGGCGTTGTTACAAAGGCAGTAAACATCTTCCGCAGAGTGATGGGCGAAATGCTTGAAATTCTAAGGAAGCAGTTAGGGTGGGAGGTCATTACCCATAACCCTAAAAACCAAATCACCATCAGATTCCAGGTAGGTCAAATCGATGGCAGAGGATACCCCCACTTGTCCACCGTAGTTTTTGACAACACAAAAGTGATGTTTACAAAAATTCGTATTGAATAGCAATAATTCGATACGAGATATACCGTGCAAGAAAGATAACCTTTTAAGCAGAGATTTGATTGCCAAAGGTACTAGTACTGCTGATCATTTAAATCGGATTAAGTAATATGACAGGTGCTCTCCTTGAGAGACTCGAGATAGGAAGTTAACCTTAGAGAAATGTGTATTATGGTAGTCATATAAATATAAAACCTTAATGTGGATTGGAGAGCATCATCGGTTAATTTTAGTAGAGTTATTATTAAGTCTAATAACTAATGTGAAAGTATTGTAAAGATAATGCCAAAGTAAGTGTGTATAGTGGTAGCTACATGTGTATCATTGAGAAGAATTAGATGTAATCAAGAGTGCATAGTTGCAAAACATTATAAAGTAAATTTTTTATTTATGAGTTAAGTGTTGAATGTTATAAGTGGTATTAGAGAAGCGTTCGCACGCTGGGACCCTATGGGTCAACTAACGAATTAAGCTGTGTATATATTGATGCACAGAGAAAAGAAGTATAACAGGAGACATTATGAGAAGGGGGAAAACACAACAACCACCCCAGAACACCGGGGAACCCCAACCCCAACCTGAAATGAATCCTAAAATGTGGATTCAGCTGAGTGTGGATCAGCACCAGCAAACAAGTAGACTATTGGAGGAACAACAGCATCAAACTAGCATTCTGCTAAGTACAGTATAGAAGCTACAGGAAGAAATGGTGCGGGTTTGAAGCAACAATGAGTGTTTGATGCAAGAACAAAAGAGGATACTAAAAATTCTCTCGGATAAATAGAATCAAGGAATGGAACAACCCAGCCTTAATAGGGACATGCAATAAGGAAATGAACAACAAGCAAGAGACCACACTACTGACAGAGTGGAGAGAAGTCATTCACAACAGAGTAATAAAAATAAAAACTACAATGAGGCTGAGTCTGGTAATGTGTCGAATCAGAAAGAAGATAAGAGGTAGAAAGTAGAGCTGCAAAGTGAGTTTCGAAAGATAAAACCACCTACGTTCTATGGAGTAGAGGAAGAAGTTGTTGAGGCATGGCTAATAAACATGAACAAGTATTTTCAAGTTTACGAATATAGCAGCAAACTTAAAGCCATATTGGACATCTATTAGTTGAGGGAGAAGGCCACACTCTAGTGGGAGGAAGTTAAGAATGTCTGCAATATTGATGATCAGGACGTGACTTGGGATTAGTTCTAGCAATATTTTAAATATAAGTACTTAACAAAGCACTTTTATGACGAGAAATCTAGAGATTTTCACGATTTAAAGCTGGGGCAATTGACAATGGATGAGCACGTCACTAAGTTCACTTTTTTACTTCATTATGTACCTTATCTAAGGGACGAAAAGGCTAAAGTTCAGTGATTCCTGAGCAGTTTACCAACTCATATGAAGGAAGGAATTGAGTTTGTGAATCCCAAAACCATAGACAAGGCAATCCGGAAGGCAAGAATGTGCTATCAGCAATCTAAAGCAAAAGGAGAGTTGGGTAAAAGCTGGCAGACAAAGAAAGAACATAAGGGCAGTTCAAATTTCAAGAGAAACAAAACCAGTAATTTAAAGAGTGCTGCTAGGAGCTCATTTAGCAAACAGTTTGGTAGAAATCATCAGAGAATAAGATGGCCTATGGAGGATAAACCCAAAGAAGCTTCCAACAAACCAGAATAAGTACAAAATCAGAAACCACCTCTACAGTGTTGGGGTTGTGGTGAGGCTCACTACTACAGAAATTGTCCGCAGCGAGGAAGGAGCGAGGTGGTTACCAACTTACAAGAAGCTTCAACTGTAGGAGATGTAGCCAAAAATATACCCATAATTAATGCAGCCTTGGAAGATCGGCAAGCAGATTACCAACCAAAAATTATAGAGTTGGAAGGTAAGCTACTCTCTCAACCTGTTTCTATTTTGGTAGACCCAGGTGCAAGCTTAAGCTATATAAGTCTTAAAATAGTAGAGATTTGTAAATTGCAAAGCCAGAAATTCAGAAATCCATGGCTAGTACAGTTAGCCATGGGATGAAAGAGAAAATTTTGTGCCAAGATTCCGAAATATGCACTGGAAATTAGTGAACAATAGCTAACCGTAGACTTGAATATATTACCTATGGGATCCTATGATGTGCTACTTGGTATGGACTGGTTGGAGAAGCACTGGACGTTAGTAGACTGTAAATAAAAAGTTACATATTACAGAATGCAAGATGGAACCCGTAAGGAAATTCAAGGTATAAAGAAACCTCTGTAGTTGCGTCCTATAACAGCATCTCAAATGGGTAAGTGCATGAGGAAAGGATGCCAGTTATATGCCATCCAAGTGGGATTTACTAATTCCAAAGAAAAGGCTCCAATGGTGGAAAACATTCCAATAGTGCAAGAGTTTATGGACGTATTTCCAGAGGAAATACCAGGCTTACCACCTAGAAGGGACATTGATTTTACTATAGAGTTAATACTTGGAGAATCACCGATTTCAAGGACACCATAATGAATGAGTGTACTAGAATTAACTGAATTGAAGATGCAGTTACAAGAACTACTGGATAAAGGGTACATCCGACCAAGTGTATCCATTTGGGGAGCACCAGTGCTATTTGTAAAGAAGAATGATGGAACCATGCAAATGTGCATGGATTACCTCCAGCTCAATAAATTGACTGTTAAAAATAGATACCCTCTACCATGAATTAATGATCTATTTGATCAGGTGAAGGGAGCTACAGTATTTTCAAAGATAGATCTAAGGTTGGGATACCATCAGATCCAGATAAAAGACAAAGAAATATATAAAACTGCTTTTCGTACTAGGTACAGACACTACGAGTTTGTGGTGTTACCATTCGGATTGACTAATGCACCAACAAACTTTATGAGGTTGATGGATGGCATATTTTACCCCTATCTGGATAATTTTGTGTTAATATTTATTGATGACATTTTAGTTTATTCCAAGAATGCAGAAGAACATAAAGAGCACTTATGGATAGTGCTGTAAATGTTACGGAAGCATCAGCTATACGCTAAGTTTAGCAAGTGTGATTTCTTCAAGGAAGAAATACAGTACCTTGGTCATGTTATTTCTACTGAAAGAAATGCAGTTGACCTAGAGAAAATCAGAACGATTATGGAATGGAATATACCCCAAAATGTGGTAGACATCTGATCCTTTATGGGTTTGGTCGGTTATTATCGGCGGTTCATTGAAGGATTTTCAAAAATTGCCTTCCGAATTACTCCCTTACAAAGGAAAGGAAAAATATTTAAATGGACAAAGGAATGTGAAGACAGTTTTGAAAACTTAAAACTTTTATTGACTACAACTCTGGTATTAAGGGTAGCTGATCCCAATAAAGTGTTTGAAGTTTGCACAGATGCATGTAAAGAAGGAATTGGGGAGATTCTATCACAAGAGGGTAAGGTAGTTGCCTATGAATCACGGAAACTAAAAGAGCATGAACAACGGTACTCATCTTATCATTTGGAGTTGACAACAGTAGTCCATGCACTCTGGGTATGGTGGCACTACTTGCTTGGAAAGAGATTTGTACTCAAAACTGATCATAGCAGCTTTACTAGTTATTTTAAGCAAGTTGACCTTAACTCTCGCTAGGCAAGGTGGAATGCTTTCTTGAGCGAGTTTGAAATTGATATGTAGCATGTGAAGGGTATGGAGAACAGAGTAGTTGATGCATTGAGTAGAAAGCTGCATGGTGTTTATGAACTGTACTATAATCAGGTTGAATGCAAATTTCTGGAGCAAATAAAAACAGAAGCTGAGAAATATCCTGAATACCAATTTATGTGGCAGCAAGAAGAGGATTTCAAAAAGAAAGGTAAATCTCCTTATTACGGAATTAATAAAGATGGGTTGCTAACTTTCAAGGAGAGGATTTTTGCTCCAAATAGAATGGAGTTGAAGGAACTAATTCTAAATAAGAATCACCGAAGTAACTACTCTGGACATCTCGGGTATCAGAAAATGCTAACAGCAATTAGGAAGAACTACTTCTGACCAGGTATGAGAAGAGACATTGTAGAATATCTAAACAAGTGTTTAGAGTTCCAGCAAGTGAAAGTGGAACACCGGCACACAGCCGAGCTGATGCAGGCTATACTAGTACCTGAGTGGAAGTGGGAAGTGATATATTTAGACTTCATCACTGGTTTGCCAAGGTCAAAGAAGCATAATGATTCTATAATGGTAGTGGTGGATTGGTTAAGCAAATCATCACATTTTATACCAGTGCAGTCTACTTATAATACGATGCAAATAGAAGACATATTTATGCAAGATATATTTAGACTGCATGGTATCCCAAAGACTGTCATATCTGACAGGGATGTGAAGTTTATTTCATCATTCTAGAAAACGTTATTTACAGGATTTGGAACTCAAATTAATTTTAGCACTGGTTACCATCCACAGACAGATGGGCAAACAAAGCGGGTGAATCAGATCCTATAGGATATGTTATGCATGTATGTAATGCAACAACCAAATAGGTGGGAATAATATTTTCACCTAGTGGAGTTTGCATACAATAACGGATATCAGGAATACCTTAAGGTGAGTCCATTCGAAGCATTATACGGATGACAATGTAGAACTCCTATTAACTGGAGTAGCCCAGAAACCAATTTGATGCTTGGACTAGAAATTTTAGCTGAAATGGAGTCAGAAGTAAGGAAGATCAGACAAAATTTGAAGGCATATTAGGATAGAAAAAAAGTGTATGCAGATAATAAAAGGACTTATCGTGAGTTTGAGGTGGGGGACCATGTGTACGTAAGGATCAAACCAAAGAAAAGCACTTTAAGGTGGGCCTCTTGTGCCAAGTTGGCACCCAGATTTTGTGGCCCTTTCCAAATATTGGAAAGGGTAGGACCCATGGCTTACTGATTAGCCCTGCCTAGTCATATCCGTGTACACAAAATTTTTCATGTATCGTTATTGAAACGATACGTACACGACCCAAAGCACGTAATTCACTAGAAAAGTATTCAGGTATGATATGAATACAAGACTCGATTAGAAATGCTAAAGTTTGTGGGAAAATTAATTCAAGTTTTTTATTGTAGGTTGAACCAGATGGTGAGTTCCTGGTCGAGCCTCAATGCATAATCAATCGGAGAGAAATCATACTCCGGAAAGGAGCCATCACCCAAGTTAAGGTGCAGTGGAAGAACTTTGGCCCGGATGAAGCTACTTGGGAGGATGAAGGTTTTTTCAGGAAGCTTACCCAGAACTGTTTGCTAGAGCACAATGAGAACACCAAGGATGGTGTTCACTTCCAGGGGGGGAAGCTGTAACAGCTGGCTTAAATGCTAACTGATGATTAAGTTTTATTATTAAGACACTAATACATTTATTGTTATTGTTTTGAAATAGACATTATGAACATGAATTAAATTTGATTAAATAAAATTAATTATGGAAGTGATTTCCATAAAAGAATAATAGAATGATGGTAAAAAGTAACTCAAGAATTGAGAGTAAGTTGAACAAAATCAGTTCAAACAATTACCCCAACCTCTAAGGATAAAGAGATATCCCAGTGAGGAAGAGGGGTTATGTTCGGTAACTCGAGAAGGAAATTTGCAGGGAAAAAATTTCGAGCTAGTGGTAACCAGTGGAATACTCTGATTTCTGATAATTGATTGGAATAGAAGACTGGACCAGAATGTCTCGAGGTCTCTTCGAGTAATTCTGTTAACTCACAAAGCTCAAACTTGGAGCATGGGGGAGAGATGAGGACGTGATTGCCTCTCTCGAGGAAGGGAGGAACAACATCAGTCAGTAAACGAGAAACAGATAAGTTTTTTCTGCCATGGGACATATTAATGGTTTATGAATGGAATTAAAAAATTTAAGTGTGAAATCTGAAGAAAATTACAGTACTTAAATTGTGTAATAATAGGTTCTGTGAATGCTCTATTTTACAAAAAGATAGCTAGTATTGATTTCTTAATTTATTTATGATAAAATACATACAGGAAACCGTTAACTCAAAACCCTTGAGGAGAAGGTTCCGAGTTGGTTGTTCCCTGCAATTAGTGTAATCACAGATAGAATGGTCTGACCATTTTCATGTTTAGGACAACGGAAAATAAAAGTAGGGACAGAACCCTTTAACTTAAAAGAAAGATGTTCTGTAGATAACCAGAGTATAACAAATTCCTACTAAGTACATAGTCAAGAAGTAAAGTTATGCTGACATTAATTTAAAAACAAATAGAACTATGTGGGAATGGAATTTATTCTCTAAAGTGGTAAATAGTATTCTCTGTGGATAGAGTACAATCCAAGAAGAACATACCCAAAATATTTAAGGATAAACAATGTAAAGCACTGTACATTTAATTTGTAATTGAAAATGAAAGAATACGGAAATTCCCTTTGACTACACTAGAATGGTAGAGTATTACTAATTTGATATAAACACTATACATTTAAGAAAAGAAAATATAGAATTTATGTTACTGGTGCTAAAGAAAATACACTCTGAAAAATATCCATATGAGTCTTACTGCATTTATATATATATATATATATTCTTGGAATTTGGAGTTAGCACAGTCAGCACTTAAACCCAAAAGTCACAATGATAAAACAATGGAAATCGTAAATCAATGCTGAAGGGAAGTATTTCTATTTATAGTTTTGAATTTCAAGAAGATACTGTACATTCTAGGCTACTGTAGACATGACAAGTATATCACATGCATAAAGAAATCAAGAAACGTTTCCTCGGAGAGTAAAGAAAACCTCGGAACAAATCCATAAGAATATACAACCAAGGTTTTGGGAAAACTGTAATTTATAGGTCGAAGCTTAGATTAAACATGCTCAAATATGAGTATCCTGACATAGGAGATGATTTAAGATATTCTATTACATATAAACGACCCCAGGTGCCCAGTTGAGGGTACTAGCCAAGAAAAAGGGTTAAAGTTTTAAATAACTAAGATAAGACTGAATAACTCCATAGCAAGCCGAAAATCTCCTGCAAGCATGATATATCTGTGACCAAGATCCTTACAGAAAATATGATACATGACAGAGCCAGTGAGGAGAGGTTAGAGGATTCAACAACTGAGTTCCATAGGAGCACAACCGTCACTGTATCAACCAGCGAGCTTACCTGCAACCATTCAAGAAGATAAGGGTAAACAAGCAAGTTTCAAAGCCGAAAGGTAAATGAAATTGAGTTAATAAGTTAAGCAAGAAACTTACCTTTAAGGGTTCATCGCCGGAACATGGAGAGTCAATATGCATGTGTTGCCAGTGGGAGTATGTCAACAAAACCCTCTTTATTCAATTACAAAACCTGAAACAAATGAATAATGAGGTAGCAGAGGGTCTGCACCTTGCTTTTCACTGGAAGCCGCGCGGAAGAAGGGTGGAGTATCCATCTGCAGAAACTTCAATAAACATTACAATAGCCCTAAACAGAAACAATTTAGACTTAAGACCCAGTCGAGACGAATTAACACTTGGCACTGTAACTATGAATCCTGTGCAGAACCACTCTAAAACAAAAACAACTCAAATACCGTAAATGCTACCTCAGGGAAAATCAACAACTAATATGACTTACCATGCAATCGTAGGTCGAAGCCCTGTTAACACCGGAGGAACCCTGGAAGGGTTTGTTACAGAGGCAGTAAACATCTTCCGCAGACCGACGAGCGAAATGCTCGAAATGCTAAGGAAGCAGTTAGGGTGGGAGGTCATTACCCGTAACCCTAAAAACCAAACCACCGTCATATTCTGAGTAGGTCAGATCGATGGCGAGGGAGACTTCCACTTGTCCATTGTAAAGTTGTTGACAACATAGAAGAGATGTTTACGAAAATTCGTATTGAATAGCAGTAATTCGATACAAGATATACCATGCAGGTAAGATAACCTTTTAAGCGGAGATTTGATTGCCAAAGGTACTAGTACTACGGATCATTTAAATCGGATTAATCAGTCTGAAAGGTGCTCTTCTCTAGAGACTCGAGACAAGAAGCTAACCTTAGAGAAATGTGTATTATGGTAGTCATATAAATGTAAAACCTTAATGTGGAATGGACAACATCACCGATTAAGTTTAGTAGAGTTATTATTAAGTCTAATAACTAATGTGAATGTATTGTAAAGATAATGCCAAAGTAAGTGTGTATAGTGGTAACTATATGTGTATCGTTGAGAAGCATTAGATGTAATTAAGAGTGCATAGTTGCAAAACATTATAAAGCAATTTTTTTTTTCAATGAGTTAAGTGTTGAATGTTACATTAATGTAAATAAAAATTATTTGTGATCATCATCATGTGAAAAATTGTTGGGAAAAAAACTGAGAGGGGGGGCGGGGGGGGGGGTGAATCAGTATTTAGGACTTACTCAAACTTTTACTTTTTCATTCTCTAAAAACCCATACGCTACTTTTTTGAAGCCAACTAGCGTATACACGCGGATATCCTTCATAAAACTTGCGTATATACAGAGATCTTATTATGCCATTAATTCTTTACTTAGATCTATGCAACATTCATTCTTCTGGTGATTAGATAATAGTAAGCATGTGCAGTAATAATAGAATAAACCATCACACATAAGCATCACACAAGAACACTAGGATTTAAGGTGGAAACCCAAGTCGGGAGAAAACCACTGCTGCCGTTGTCTCAGTCCTCAATATTTATTATATAAAGAAAACATGTTACAACCATGTACTGGCGCAGACTCATACCAGCACGCAGGCACCCACCTGTAGAAGGCTACAACCTCTCTCGTTTACCAGCCTCTCCTGGAAGGGAGCTACAACCCCCTGCTCTTGTTTACCAGCCTTTCCTGGAAGGGAGCTACGACCCCCTGCTCTCGTTTACCAGCCTCTCTTGGAAGGGAGCTACAACCACCTGCTCTCGTTTACCAGCCTCATCTAGAAGGGAGATACAACCCCCTGACTAAAGGCTACAACCCTTAGTACCACCATGGACCATGTTTCATCAATTTTCATATTGGATCCAATAGCTTCAATAGATCACATCTTGCAGGTCACTTTTCATAATATTTTCAGACTGGACCCACTCCACACATTTAAGCTCAATCATACATCAAAGTAAAACTTATACCCTTATCAATTCATTCAATGAATCATCAACCAATCAATCAACAACTTGATCTTTTCTCAACATAGTCAGCAACATAATCAATATTCAGAAAAACCAGATCTGTATGAATACATCATAGACAGATGGCAGTAATACAGCATAATAGATCAGACATTTCATACCACATACTTCAGCAAACCCTAGTTTTCATACGCACTTTCCTTTCACTGATCTGTCGTATATACGCGCTTTCATGTATATAAACCCGCGTATATATCTGCACATATTACAGAGCTAATTTCACAACCCATACACGCTTTCTCTTAATCAAACCCGCGTATATACGCGCTTACTCTGTTACAAACTTGCGTATAGATCTTCAAAGATGGTAGGCATCACTTCTTCGCATTTGAAATATAGTTCAGATTTTACCTCACTTCGCATACATGTTCGCTCATTCGCATCTAAACATTCCATAAACAGATCTAGAAGATACAAATACATTTCAGATCTAGAGATCCCTCTTCATCATTTTCTTCACTTGTGCATTATGAATTCAGATCTATCATTCAAATGTTACCCATTCCCATACGTATATACTTCAGAGTGAAGTATTCATTTAATACCCAGACACTTGCACACATTTGCACTATGATTTTCTTCTCCTTATATAGATTTAGCCTTTGTCAATACCATGAGCCAAAACCACACAACTTCTAATGGTATTCCTGGATGGGATCAAATAGATATTCAAGTGCTCAATACAATGGGTCAATACCATGGTAAGAACCCCTGGTTTTATAAATTTAGAGTGCAATTAGGCATACACGACTTGGAACGTACTTTTCCGCGTACATACGCTATTTTCGCTTAAACAAACCTCGGCTGTATGCATGAGTATATCTTATCCATCATCGCTTCCGCACACACCAAATATTGCTTTCTCTGGTCCTTCCGAGCTACTTGTAGAACATCAGATTTACATCATTAATAAACTCATCAAGCATCAAGAACAACTTCATTAAGTAGGTTGCCATCATCTTCATCAAGTGGGTTGCCATCAAGGACAACACTCTGCATCATATTGCCAATAATCTCCCCCTTTGGACTTGATGGCAACCACGATGGTGTTTGATCACCAAAGTATGTTTGTCGAAAAATGAAGGGTTGAGTTGAAGCTATTTGATCACCACAACATATAGATACATTAAGCATAATGATATTCTTCCCCTATTAAACACCATGTCACTCTCCCCCTTTGACATCAAGGGAAAACGGCGGATCAAAACCAACACAACGTTTTTCCCTTCATGTAACATTGTAGAACCGATGTATACTGAAGTTACCATGCTCCCCCTGAGTTCATGCTGAAAGTTCAAACATATTTTCATTGAATTACATGACTCTATGACCTTCCTATCACCAAGGACTCATACTTACATCAAAGATCCAACTAAGTGGATTTACATAAGAGACTCAAGTACCCAACCAAGTGGGTTTACACATTTTGACTCAACTTCCCAACCAAGTGGATTTGCAAAATTGACCAAGTCCTTACATGACTGACTATTACAATTTTACATCATAGGTCTCAACATGACCTTTACATCAAATTACAAATATGAATTTTTATAACGAAGACCAAAATACCTCAAGAGAGAGATCATAATTCATAACCATCATAATGCCAACAATGCATTACATTCAGCAAGCTTGTGAAACCTGAACACTTTCAATAGCCAGATCATCAAGGCATATTTATCAAGAAACATCTGAGAATGAAATAGAATTATGAGTACTAGAACACCACCAGAGGTACCAAACAATACTGCAGCTCTGCTGAAGAATGTTGAATCAAAGAAATTTGTCAGTAACCACACATACGCGGTTTTCGTTGTATGAACTCGCGTATATACGTGACTGTCATTTAGGAAATCCGTGTATCCATTTTAATCTTCTGATTTTGAACAGATCTGATCTCCTGAAAGGCAGAGATAACTTCCAGCTTCTATCTGGGATATTTTGAATGCTTCCCTGGAATATATGAGAGAAGAACAAATAGGACAATGTAGCTATGTTTAAAAGTGTCATCCAGCAGTTGTAGCATAAGCACATTAGTAACCAAGCCTTCAAGCTCTTTGCAGCATCAACATATTCTTCCCAAGAGGAATTATCATTCCAGAACAACTTCTTTAATAGACAATGTGTGTCAAACAACCATCCAAGTGATCTCATATCACCAAAATCTTCAAGATTTATATCATGATGAAATATGTGATGGAATTATGTATAAAAGGTCTCAATCATGACAACCAAAATCAGCAAAAAGTTCTGTATGATCTATCTGTATCTCTGAATCATAAGTCTTCCATCTCATTCATGTGTAAAAGCAAGGAATACTCTTCAGCAAAGAGCAAACATGGCTCATCCATAAACTCATCATAATAAATCATGTATCATGTCATCATTATTTAGAACTAAGACATAAGCAGATATAATGTAAATAATGCAATCATTAGCAGTTAGACTGATGCTCCCCTTGAACCTCTGCTCCTGTTCTTGAGCTGTCATACTAATTTCCTTATCATAAATGCATATGCATCTGTGTCCACTCTAACTCATGTCTATACCCGACTTTACTTCATTAAACCCCCGTATGGAAAGTGAAATACTGAAAATTTCACACTCCTTCTTCTCCCCCTGAATTTGTACCACCTGTGCCTGTATTCTTCACAACAGATGCACTGTCAAAAATAAACATAACCAGAATAACCAAATCAACCATGAGAATCACCATACATCGCTCCCCCTGTGATGATACATTACTAATCACCAGAATTTATCTCACATCATTTATGCAGTCATTATGAGAAATAAGCTTTAGAAGTGGATGAATACAGTAGGGTCAATATTCCCTACGTTTATGATCGGTCCTCCGTCTTTTTCCAACTTTGCTTGAAATTTCTAATTGTGTGCTGGAAATTGTCCACTTTCTCAGATCTATTCATCCTGCATTCCTTTTCTACATGTCCATAATTGTTACAGGCATAACATCTTATGTGACCAGAAATGTAAGCATATGGATCATAATGTGTTTTTCTATTCTTTCTTCTATTGCAATCAGTTGCTTTATGACCATACATGTTTCATGAAAAACAATACCCCTTGAAGACACCTGAGTACCTTTCTGTGTAGAATCTTCTTGTTTGTGACTGAAACAATCTGCTCCTGCAATTGGCTGCAACATGCCCATAATTATGACATTTAAAGCATTGAACACTATTGATCAAAGGAGGGAATGATTTCTTTTGAGCGTTCATGATTGTTGGTTGACCTTTTGCTTCTTTCAACACTTCAGGATTTGCATTGATATCCTTTGAATTTCCTTGTGAACTAGATTCTCCTTTAATAGTTTCATGAAAATCAAGACCAAGTTTAATAGCAGGAGACCTTTGATTACTAAGAATATTGTCCAGAATCTTAGTACTATCTTGAAACCTCAAGAGTTTATCTTTTTCTTCTAATTTACCTTTGGTGAATGTTTACCCCAACCTCCAATTTTTGGCACTCGCTTCTTCATGCTTTCTTTCGACCCTTTTTCCTTCTTCTACTTGATCATTTAGTTTTAAAATTTCTTCCTTCAACCAATTTTTCTTGTTCTTCACATGTTTGTAGCAGTTCTTCATTCTTCTTATTTGATTTTTCCAGATCTTCTTTGAGAGAGTTGATTTCTGCTTCAAGCCTTTCACTTTGATTGGTTGCATAAACATACAACTTTTGATACTTGTCTATCTGTCCATTCATTATTTCTTTCTGTTCATTCATTATAGAGATCATATCTTTGTAGATATATTCTCTCTTATGAAATTGATTCCAATCATTGCTTTAATTATTGATCTTGAGATTTGCTTCTAGACTTATACTGTTACTTTCACTATCTTCACCATTGCATGCACAAGGAAGTGAATCATAAGAACCACATTCAATACCTGTTTTATCTTCTTCATTTTCTGCTGCACATGTTTTCTGAGGTATCTCCTTTTGAGTAGCCTTATTCTTTTGCTTCCTTGCCATGAGCACTTTCAGATCTTGGTCAAAATCTTCTTCTTCCTCATCATTATCTTCATTTTCATAATAACTCTTTCTCTTTTCAAATTGTTTCCCTTTATCATGATTTTATTCATAAGGACATAAATAGCAGCATAATGACCAACTCTCCCACAGGTAAAACACTTGAAGGGTAGCTTACCTTTGAATCTTCCAGTACTTGGTTGGAGTCTCCTTACAAAATTTGCTTCTTCTTCTTCTGATATATAACTTGATTCCTTGACAACTTCGTTTTCTTTTCATTTTTCACACGCCCTAAAAGCAGCTTATTTGATTTGAGAGGGACCTCCTTATCTCATTTCATAAGAAGTCAGAATACCATGTAGTTAAACGATAGTAAGAGTTTGCAGATCTTGCCTTTCTTCAATAGCTGACACTTTTGACTCAAATTTTGAAGTTAAGATCTTAAGACTTTTTCCACCAGAGTAGTATCGGTTATGGTTTCACCCAAACTTCTCATACGATTTAAAATATCATCTAGATGTAAAACGAAACTGGAAATACTCTCATCACTATGCATCCTTAAATTTTCATATTCAATTCTGAGAGTTGGAGTTTTGCACTTTTTACCTTTGTATCTCCTTCATAGCTCAGAATGATTTTGTCCCATATTTCTTTTGCTGAATTTAGCTGCATCAATTTAGAAAATTCTGGTTCAGACATGCTTCCTAATAAGACATTGACGGCTTTGGCATTGATTTCATATTTCTTCCTTTCTGTTGCATCAATAGGAATACTTGTCGGATATTGATAGCCTCCTTCCACGATTTCCCATACTTCTGCACCAAGACTTTGCAGATATGATTTTGTTCGTATCTTCCAGAACAATAGATTATTTCCATTGAATAGAGGTGGCATTATAGAAATTACCCCTTCATGACTTCCCATTTTGACGGATCTCCTTCAAGCGATCAAGTTCTGCATAAAGACCTG
Organism: Pinus albicaulis; assembly: GCA_034641835.2. Classification (NCBI taxonomy): domain Eukaryota; kingdom Viridiplantae; phylum Streptophyta; class Pinopsida; order Pinales; family Pinaceae; genus Pinus; species Pinus albicaulis. The sequence continues at coordinate 674,384,698 of CM076574.1, read as the reverse complement.
CCTCGATACCAATTGTTGGGAAAAATATTGAGAGGGGTGAATCCGTATTTAGCACTTATCAACTTTAAATTTTTCATTCTCTCTAAAAAACGCATACGCTACTTTTTCTCGACGCCAACTAGTGTATACACGCGGATATCCTTCATGTACTCGTGGTATATACGTAGATCTTATTATGCCATTAATTCTTTACTTAGATTTATGCAACATTCATTGTTCTCGATGATTAGATAACAGTAAGCATGTGCAGTAATAACAGAATAAACCATCACACATAAGCATCACACAAGAACACCAGGATTTTAGGTGGAAACCCAAGTCGGGAGAAAACCACCACTGCCGTTGTCTCAGCCTTCAATATTTTATTATAAAGAAAAACATCTTACAACTATGTGTTGGCGCAGACTCATGCCAGCACGTAGGCACCCACCTGCACTCGTTTACCAGCCTCTCCTGGAAGGGAGCTACGACCCCCTGCTCTCGTTTACCAGCCTCTCCTGGAAGGGAGCTACGACCCCCTGCTCTCGTTTACCAGCCTCACCTAGAAGGGAGCTACAACCCCTCGAAGCTCAAGCACAAATTTCTCCCCGAAGACAGCCGCAACCCCCGCTCCCCATTTACCAGCCTCACCTGGAAGGGAGCTACAACCCCCTGACTGAAGGTTACAACCCTCAGCACCACCATGGACCACGTTTCATCAATTTTCAAACTGGATCCAATAGCTTCCATACAACACAACTTGCAGGCCTCTTTTCATCATATTTTTAGACTGGACCCACTCCACACATTTAAGCTCTATCATACATCAAACTGAAACTTATACCCTTATCAATGCATTCAATGAATCATGAACCAATCAATCAACAACTTGATCTTTTCTCAACATAGCCAGCAACATAATCAATATTCAGAAAACCCAGATCTGTATGAATACATCATAGACATATACCAGTAATACAACAGAACAGATCAGACATTTCATACCACATTCTTCAGCAAACCCTAGTTTTCATTCGCGCTTTCCTTTCACTGATCCTGCGTATATACGCTCTTTCATACATATAAACCCGCGTATACATCTGCACATACTTCAGAACTAGTTTCACATTCCATACGCGCTTTCGCTGAATTAAACCCGCGTATATACACGCTTTCTCTGCTGCAAACAAGTGTATATATCTTCAAAGATTATAGGGCAGCATACTTCTTCAGATCAGATATATAGTTCAGATTTTACCCTTCACTTCAGATACATGTTCGCCTCATCTCAGATCTAAACATTCCATAAATAGATCTAGAAGATACAAATACATTTCAGATCTAGAGATCCCTCTTCATCATTTTCTTCACTTGTGCATTATGAATTCAGATCTATCATTCAACTGTTACCCATTCCATACAGATATACTTCAAAGAGAAGTATTCATTAAAACCCAAACATCTTGCACACCTCTTGTACTATGAATTTCTTTTCCTTATATAGATTTAGCCTTTGTCAATACCATGAGCCAAAACCACACAACTTCTAATGGTATTCCTGGACGGGATCAAATAGATATTCAAGCGCTCAATACAATGGGTCAATACCATGGTAAGAAACCCTAGTTTTATATCTTTAGAGCGCCCTTAGGCATACGCGACTTGGATTTTACTTTTCTGCGTACATACGCTACTTTGCCTAAACAAACCCGCGTATGCATAGTGACATGTCTTATTCATCATTGCTCTCGCACACACTAAAGATTGCTTTCTCTGGTACTTCTGAGCTACTTGTAGAACATCAGATTTACATCATTAATAAACTCATCAAGCATCAAGAACAACTTCATTAAGTAGGTTGCCATCATCTTCATCAAGTGGGTTGCCATCAAGGACAACACTCTGCATCATATTGCCAACAAAAATTGCAATTGAATCCATACCATTCTTCAATGAATCCTTTCATTCCTCTCTGTTGTGTTTTTACAGGTCTGGATGCATGAAAAGACAGTTTAATGTAAATAAAAATTATTTGTGATTATCATCATGTGAAAAATTGCAATTGAATCCATACCATTCTTCAATTAATCCTTTCATTCCTCTCTACAACGTTTTTTGCAGGCCCGGATGCATGAAAGGGATTTTTATGTAAATACAAATTATTTGTGATCATCATCATGTAAGGAAATAGTTTATAAGATTAGAAACTCACGGGCACGAGATATCCAAACCCGGGGGAGCTGGATTTTCTTTAGGGTAGCCTGCAAGTGGTGTTGAAAATTTTTCTTCGCTGATCAGCTTCCTCTCCCCAGAGATGCAAACAGTTTATAACAGAAAAAGCTGGTGACTTTAGACAATTTTTAATGAACTTGGTTTTTAATGAATTTAGTAATCTGTCTCATAGCCTAATTTTAGCTTTCTCCAAATCATTCCAACAAGTTACAAATGGTATTGTATCCCTCACAGCTGGTAATTAATGACGATGAATTTTCTCTTCGCTTACCCGTAAAAGAAATCCACATCCTCTGGGCCATGTAGTAGTCAGAAGCATAATAGCCCCACTTCCTGCTTAGCTTCCTCTTTCTTAGAATTACAAACGATTCATAACACAACAAAGAGCAAATAACCTTATACAATTTTTAATGAATTTGTTACTCTGTAGCATAGTCTAATTTTGGCAATGTCCAAATTAATCTAACACTAACAAATTACCGATTTAGATTAAAAAAAAATATGTCTTATTCGTATTAAAAAGAGAACCGCAAACAATTCATAACATTACAAATACCAATTAACTTTTTACAAATTTTAATGAATTTGGTAATCTATACCATATAATATTCTCCAATCTTGACATTGTCCAAATTACTAAAATGTCGTATTCTCATGCATCATTGACAAACCAAGCAGTTAGCGTAGTTACCATTTATATTCTTTCACAAGATATAGCCGATATAAACAGATCCTTGATCACCAATCAAATATATCACAAACTTTACTATTGCTTGCTTCAAGCACTGCAAGCATCATGCACTCAACAATTCTCGGTATCCATATTTAGTCAGCTAAATCTAAAATACTTTTTAAATATATGATAACCAACCATATGATATAATTATATAAATATAACATTTACTAATCAAATCAATTACAAACTTTATCATTAATTACTTCCAACAAACTTCATCATTGATTACCATTCCAGACATTATGCAATCAACCATTCCATCAACAATGGCAGCTATCTACTAATCAACTATATGTATAAACCATTCGTGAAATAATAAATGCATATATCTGATACAGTGAGATAGATATAGTAAAAGAAATACACAAATCATCATACAAATAACGTCCACTTACAAAACGATAACTACATTATATGTTTAGGAAAATCTAAAATACTTCAAATATTATATATATGCATGCCAAGATGTATATAAGAAAACAGAAAATGCCCTAATTCCTAATATCTATCCTGACTTCGTAGCTATTGATTCACACCACCATCACACCTTTAAAAGAAAAAAAGAAACAGAGCACGTAGTCTAATTACTACAAGCCCTTCCGACAAACAAAAACTATGTCTAAAAAAATTAAATATGATCCTGAACCTAGAGGAGGCTGTCTTCGCAGATGTCTCAGACAATATGGGGACCCCATCCATTTCTTTGTGAATCATTAGTCAGCGCCCTCTTCAATGATTCGGGCATTTGTTTCCGGCGCTAGTTGCAGGCTCACCTGTTTATTGGGAAGTACCTCAACTTTGAGATGGGACAATAGTACTGCCTTCCGAAGCTTGTACTGATTGATCCGCTGCAGATGATTGGTGTTGCAGACAGATCAATCTTCTTACATCCGTCCATTGGTGTAACTGATTGGTGTTGCAGACAGATCAATCCTCTTACATCCGTCCATTGCATTGAATCCGAAGGAGTGGCTGTACTTGATTGATTGTTGTTCATGATGGATACTGATACTGGAGCGCCTTTCAACGTCCATAAATAGACGAGCTTGGATATTCCAGCGGGCAACGTCTTTAGATTTTTGCAGCCCTTGACATTCAAATGTAGCATATATTTGTGCTCACCTATCCCCGAATGCAGGCTGCTCAGATTTTCGCACCCACTAACGTCGAGGTACTGGAGGTGCTTTAGACCGCTCAAGCACTCCGGTAGCTTACTAATTTTTGTTTCTGACACATTTAGTAACTTCAAATGCTTTTCATTTTCAATGGATGTGGGCAATGACTCGATGCAAGTTAGACTTAAATCTAACACAACCAAATATTTCAAGCTATCGAAAAACTTCTTAGGAATGGATTCAAGCTTGGTGTTGTTCCATAGCAATAAAGTGCGTAGCCCCGGACAAGGAAGGGGCTGATCACTGATTGTGGAGATTTCGTTCTTAATCAAAGAAATTCTACGTACGGCCTTAATGCACTTATCCATTGGTACTTGCTTCATTTCCTTTCCAGGCTCTAACAAACAGTTCTTAGATTCCTTGCTAGATTCACGAAGAGCTAAATCATGCAAAATATCATGAAGCCGACAATATTTGACTCACCCATCAGAAACACGCCTTGAAATTTCGATCATGCATAGATTAATAAGTTTGTTTAGATAAGAGTGTCCCACCACTATTGCATCTCCTGCATCTCGAGTAGGAGTAGGAATAAAACCTTCAGCGATCCACAGATGCACTAGGTACTATGATTTTATATGAGAATGTGGAGGAAAGGCAGAGCAATAAAGGAAACAAGGCTTAAGGCGAGGTGGCAAAGCTTGGTAACTTAACCGGAGTGAGTGCATAACCTAGGTTGTGTCTCCTTCTCCTTCATCCGGACGATCCAAGGCTTCTGTTGAAATATTAAAGTCACCTACCAGCCTTGGGCAGGAAGAAAAGAGTACAAAGGCAGCAGCAGGAGAAGTTTTGAGTGCACAGCACTGTAAATTAAAGAAGAATGGAAGAACAGTAAGGAAGAAATTGCTTCTTGATGGGCCGCATACACAAATTTCAGAGGAGATTTGATTTTGTTACGGGCGTAGCCATTCTCACACTGGAAGGACAAAGCTTTTTGTAGTTCAGTTCTACGGAGGAGCAAAACTTATTAAAACCAGTCACTTCAGGCTTTTAAGCCCTCAACAACCAGAAACAAAGAATTTGTTTAAATTAGGCGGAAGTCCTTTACTTTTTTGAAAGGCGGGACAAGTGGTCCCCACCACTTTAGCTCCAATCTGAATGGAAAATCGCAACATACATATAAACCAAGTGTCTTGTTGATATGGCAGAGTTCCGCAAGCGGAACGGTTTCATATAATATACAACCAAACTTTATTATATATTCACCCTCCACCACAGCCGAGGCCCGTGGGTCCACAGACCACGCGGCGTTTTATAATACGATCGCAAGGTTGAAATCGCAATGGTTCACTCGGAGGCCTTTTTATTGTGTGCTCTGATCGCACCAACCAAAGGGCAGACTCAATGGTCCTTTTATGGCGCAGTTTATTGTTGTATTGCATCCATATTCCAATCGCAATCGGAAGTTTTGGATGGGTGCATGCTATTTTTTAAAGCCCGGACCCGATGGAGTTTATGCAGCGGAATTGAAAGGATTCATCGCATCCGGATGTCAATCGCAATCGCAATGTTCCATCGGATGCTTGCGATGTGATCCAATCGCAATCGCAACATCGCACAACGCTAAATTGCAAAGTTTTTTTTGTTAAGCCGATCCGCCGATCGCCGATTGCCGACTGCGATGTGGTCCCCACTCGTACGTCACGCATTTGAATTTCTTTTGTTCTGCAAAGTTTTTTCCTTTGTAATTTGGTTTATTTCTTTGTTTTATGTTTTATGTTTTCCGTCGCGTCATATATAAAGTGAAACATCCCGAGAGCCTGTAGGCTGTAATGTGTTATTTTGTTTTCATTTGGTTCTGCACAGCAGCGCGGAGAAGAAGAACACAGCAGTGTTGGTTTACAGAGATAGAGTGTGTTGTTTGATAGGCAGTGAAGGTTTGTGCACTGCGTTTGAAGCAGTCACCATTTATGTTATCCTTCTGTGTTAAGAAGAAGATTTTGTAACAGTTTTTTGAAAGAAATAGAAGTTTGTTATACAGTCTAGAAACTCTGTCTTCTGTCAAGAATTTTTATATCTCTCTTTGTTTAGAGGAGAGGAGTTTACTCTCTCCATTTCTATTGTTCTGGAATTTTCAATATTCCAACATGGTATCAGAGCTAGTTTAGGCTCTTTGAAGGTTTCAAAGAAGCTGAAGAAGAAGAAGACTTGTTGCAGTGTTTTCTCCAGCAGCGTGAAAACTCAACAAAGGTCAAGGATCAGGTATTTCTCAAAGATAACAGAGCTATTGTTTATTGTTTAAAAGAGCTTGTTCTTTCAGAGAAGTAAAGATAGTCTGTTTAAGTTCAGAAGTTCAGTTTAAAAGCAATGGCTTGACCAAGCACTGGTATGAGTATTGGAAATACTCAGCTTCCACAATTTAATGGAAATAATTATGACGATTGGGCCATTACCATGAGAGCCCTATTTGTCTCACAAGACTTATGGGAATTTGTAGAAGATGTTTTTGCTGAACCAACTGATGAGCAGGCTTTTAATGCCTTAACTCAAGAAAAGAAGGATTTACTGAAGAGCAATAGGAAGAAGGACTCTAAAGCCCTCTACTATTTGTATCAAGAAGTAAATGAGAGTGTGTTTCCAAGGATAGCAGTAGCTAAGAGATCCAAGGATGCATGGGACACTCTGAAAGTAGCCTATCAAGGTATGGAAAAAGTAAAGACAACAAAAATTCAGTTGCCAAGAAGAGATTTTGAAACTCTTTGTATGAAAGAGTCAGATAATGTAGACACATTTTTTACACATGTGATTGGGATTGTAAATCAGATAAGGTCCCATGGAGAAACTCCTGAAGAAAGAAGGATTGTGGAGAAACTTTTGAGGAGCTTACCCTCAAAGTTTGATGTTATTGTTACCACCATAGAAGAGACCAAAGATCTCTCAAAGTTCACAGTGGATGAAATTCATGCCTCACTGATAACTCATGAACAGAGATTGAGCAGAGATGAACATTCATCACTAGAGCATGCCTTCAAGACCCAAATGCCTTCAGGAAGAGGAAGAGGTTAAGGCAGAGGAAGAGGAAGAGGCAGAAGTCAGAACAGAGGTGGAAGGAACAACCCTTCACATTCACATCGAAGGAGCAACAGTCAAAATCAGAGCCACAACCAAAGTAACAGCTAGCAAGGTGGAAATCAACACCAACATGCTCATGGACAAAGGTATGAAAAATCCAATTTCCAATGTCATTATTGCAATAAATATGGGCACTATGCCAATGAATGTAGAAAGAAGCAAAATGAAATGAAAAATAACCAGAATGCTAATGTAGCAAAAGAAGAAAAGAACCCAAGTAATGTGCTGTTAGCATGTAATGTAGCACAAGATAGAGAAGATGATGTTTGGTTCTTAGATTCAGGATGTAGTAATCACATGACTGGAAACAGAGCAATGTTTGCCAACCTAGATGAAGAAGTAAAATCTGAAGTAACCACGGGGACTGATACTAAAATCTCTGTCAAAGAAAAAGGTAGAGTTAGTATTCGAGCAAGAAATGGTGAGCAAAAATTTGCTCCTGATGTGTATTACGTTACAGGTTTGAAGTGTAATATTTTGAGCGTTGGGTAGCTCATAAACAAAGGTTACAATGTAATTTTCAAGGATGATGTGTGCACAATAAAAGATATACCTCCAAGCAAGAAAATCATTGCTGAAATACAAATGACTAGCAATAGAATGTTTCCTCTCAAGCTCAACACTGACTTGAAGGGAAAAAGAAAGAGCATAGCAGCTGTAACACAAGAAGCCTTTCAGAAGGAAGCAAAAGATGAAAATTGGTTATGGCACCTGAGATTTGGACATCTCAATTTCGGAGGATTAAATTTGCTGCACAGAAAAGGAATGGTAAGAGGTTTACCATTGATTGAGAAGCCTGACAGCCTATGTGAAGGCTGCATCTTGGGAAAGCAACACAGAGAAAATTTTCCATCAGGGAAAAGCATAAGGGCGAAAGAACCCTTAGAAATCATTCACTCAGATTTATGTGGACCGATGCAAACAGCATCAGTTTCAGGTAGCAATTACACGCTGACCTTCATAGATGATTTCACAAGAAAAGTGTGGGTTTATTTTCTGAAATATAAGAGTGAAGTTTTTCAGAAATTTTGCTATTTTAAAGCTCTTGTAGAAAAACAGAGCGGGCTGCACATTAAAGTTCTCAGAACTGATAGAGGAGGAGAATATATATCAAAATAATTTCTGCGTTTTTGCAGAGAGAACGGCATACACAAGCAGTTTACCACAAGGTACACACCGCAACAAAAGGGAGTTGATGAAAGGAAGAATTGAACCATAATGGAAATGGTGAGAAGTATGTTGAATGCAAAACACTTGTCGAATGAGTATTGGGCAGAAGCAGCAAATTGTGTTGTGTATATTTTAAATAGATGCCCTACAAAAGCAGTGATGAACAAAGTTCTAGAAGAAGCGTGGAGTGGCAGAAAACAAAGAGTAACCCACATGAGAGTTTTTGGATGTGTGGCATATGCACACATTCCAGACAAGTTGAGGAAGAAGTTGGATAGTAAGGGGGAGAAGTGCATTTTCCTTGGATATTGTGAAGATTCCAAAGGATACAGATTGTATAACCCATCCACAAAGAAATTTGTAATAAGCAGAGATGTGCAATTCATTGAAGAGGAAGCATGGGATGGAAGCATTGAGAAAACAGTTAATGTTAAAAGTTGTTTATCTAATGATGAAGATGAGGGAGATGTAGTTGAAATTAACAACTCATCCGTTGCACAACCTCCACCAACACAAGGACAGCAAGGGATGCCTCAAGCGGCAGCAAGAACACCCTTGAGAAGAAGCGAGAGTGCATCACCGAGCACACCACATGGAGTAGAATTTAGTGCTTCATCAAGCACGTCTACACCAAGTGAAAGAGGAACAAAGTTCAGAAGTATTAGAGAAATCTATGAGCAGGGAGCAGAAAATGAAGGTATGAATTCCCTATTTGCTTTTTATTGTCAAGTTGATGATCCTATTCATTTTGAAGATGCTATTAAAGATAGAAAATGGATAGAAGCTATGGATGATGAAATTAATGCCATAGAAAAGAACAAAACATGGGAGTTGGTTGATATCCCAGAAGGCAAAGAAGTCATTGGAGTTAAATGGGTCTATAAGACCAAGAGCAATGCTGAAGGAAACATAGAAAGACACAAGGCCAGACTTGTTGTCAAGGAATATAAGCAGAAGCATGGGATAGATTATGAGGAAACTTTTGCACCTATTGCAAGAATGGAGACAATAAGAGAAGTGTTGTCCATAGCAGCACAAAACAAGTGGAAAGTATACCAGATGGATGTAAATTCTGCATTTTTAAATGGTGTGTTAATAGAAGAGGTATATGTGGAACAACCTCTCGGCTATGAGAAGAAAGGCCAAGAGCATAAAGTCTGCAAATTGAAGAAATCTCTTTATGGGCTGAAGCAAGTGCCAAGAGCGTGGTACAATAGAATAAACTCCTATCTACTAGAAAATGGATTTGAAAAATGTGAGGGAGAACCCACCCTCTACATCAAAGAAAAGGATTGTAAAATGTTGATTGTTGTCTTATATGTTGATGATCTAATATTTACTGGTAATGATGATTACCTTGTTGAAAATTTTAAAACAGTCATGAAAGAAGAATTTGAAATGACTGACATGGGTTTGTTGAGATACTTCTTAGAAATAGAAGTAGAGCAAAGTGAAAAAGGGATTTTTATCTCTCAAGCGAAGTATGTGAATCAGGTTTTAGAAAGATTTAATATGCAGGAGTGCAAAGCTGCAATTACTCCCACTGTAATGGGATTGAAGTTGAGTAAAGATGACAGTAGTAAGGATTTTGATCCAAGTTTGTATAAAAGCATAGTTGGCAGCCTCATGTATTTGACTGCAACTAGGCCAGATATTATGCATGATGTTAGCTTAATTTCCAGATTTATGGAGAAGCCAAAAGAAGCACATTGGCAAGCCGCAAAGAGAATTCTGAGGTATGTTAAAGGAACTAAAAGATTTGGTGTTTTATATACTACTTCAGAAAATTCAGAGTTAGTTGGTTACACTAACAGTGATTGGGCTAGAAGTGTAGATGATCAGAAGAGCACTTCTGGTTATGTTTTTCATATGGGTTCAGGAGCCATTTCATGGGCTTCTAAGAAACAGCCGATTGTAGCATTATCTATAGCAGAGGCAGAGTATGTGGTAGCTACAGCATCAGCATGTCAAGAAATTTGGATGAGAAGGATGTTGAGAAGTTTATGTCAAGAACAGGTAAAAGGGACAGTGATTTATTGTGACAATAGCTCAACTATTGCATTGTCAAAGAATTCAGTGTTTCATAAAAGGACAAAACACATAGATACAAAATTTCATTATATCAGAGAATTGGTAAACAATGGAGAAATTATTTTACAGCATTGTAAAACAGAGGAACAATATGCAAATATTTTGACAAATCCATTGGGGCAGAAGACATTTGAATTTTTAAGAAAATGCTTGGGTATGACAAATAACCCAGCAGCTGACTTTAAGGGGGAGTGTTGAAATATTAAAGTCACTTGCCAGCCTTGGGCAAGAAGAAAATAGTACAAAGGCAGCAGCAGGAGAAGTTTTGAGTGCACAGCACTGTAAATTAAAGAAGAATGGAAGAACAATAAGGAAGAAATTAATTCTTGATGGGCCGCAGACACAAATTGCAGAGGAGATTTGATTTTTTTACGGGCGTAGCCGTTCTCACACGGGAAGGACGAAGATTTTCATAGTTCAGTTCTACAGAGGAGCAGAACTTATTAAAAACAGTCACTTCGGGCTTTTAAGCCCTCAACAACCAGAAACGAAGAATTTTTTTAAATTAGGCGGAAGTCCTTTAATTTTTTGAAAGGCAGGACAAGTGGTCTCCACCACTTTAGCTCCAATTCGAATGGAAAATCGCAACATACATATAAACCAAGTGTCTTGTTGATATGGCAGAGTTCCACAAGCGGAACGGTTGCATATAATATACAACCAAACTTTATTATATATTCGCCCTCCACCACAGCTGAGGCCCGTGGATCCACAGACCACGCAGCGTTTTATAATACGATCGCAAGGTTGCAATCGCAATGGTTCACTCGGAGGCCTTTTTATTGTGTGCTCTGATCGCACCAACCAAAGGGCGGACCCGATGGTCCTTTTATGGCGCAGTTTATTTATGTATCGCATCCGGATTCCAATCACAATCGGAAGTTTTGGATGGGTGCATGCTATTGTTTAAAGCCCGGACCCGATGGAGTTTATGCAGCGGAATTGAAAGGAGTCATCGCGTCCGGATGTCAATCGCAATCGCAATGTTCCATCGGATTCTTGTGATGCGATCCAATCGCAATCGCAACATCGCACAGCGCTAAATCGCAAAGTTTTTTTGTTAAGCCAATCCGCCGATCGCCGATTGTCAACTGCGATGTGGTCCCCACTCGTATGTCGCGCATTTGAATTATTTTGTTCCGCAAAGTTTTTTCCTTTGTAATTTGGTTTATTTCTTTGTTTTATGTTTTATGTTTTCCGCCACGTCATATATAAAGTGAAACAACCCAAGAGCCTGTAGGCTGTAATGTGTTATTTTGTTTTCATTTGGTTCTGCACAGCATCACGGAGAAGAAGAACACAATAGTGTTGGTTTACAGAGATAGAGTGTGTTTTTTGACAGACAATGAAGGTTTGTGCACTGTGTTTGAAGCAGTCACCATTTATGTTATCCCTCTGTGTTAAGAGGAAGATTTTGTAACAGTTTTTTGAAAGAAATAGAAGTTTGTTATACAATCTGGAAACTCTGTCTTCTGTCAAGAATTTTTATATCTCTCTGTGTTTAGAGGAGAGGAGTTTAATCTCTCCATTTCTATTGTTCTGGATTTTTCAATATTTCAACAGCTTCGTGATGATGCAACATATATTCCCACTCATTCGGAGTCATCTTTAGCTTTGTCATGAACGCTCCTATTGTTTTCACTGCCAGTGGTAGTCCCGAACATTTTTCTACAATACAGCAGGCGATGTTGGTCAGTGATCGGTCATGCTCTTGGCTAGATGCTCTGACGTTTGAGTTACCAGGAAAATTAGCAGGAAGAATATCAGTCAAATTAGCATAAACAAGGAACAATTTCCAGCTGTCATCCTTAGTCAAATGCCTCATTTCGTGAATGTGACGAGTTTGCACTGAATCAGTCCCTATACTCTCTGCAACAATTTTGTTACAAGTGGTCACCACAATCTTATTTCTTCTGTCAGATGACAAATTGAGCCCAATATTTTCCCAAGCTTCTTTATGCCACACATCATCTAGAAAAAATAAACAACATTTTTCACGTAAATGTTTATTAATTCTCTCTGCAAGTTCCACCACCTCTAAATTTGACAATTTATGACCCTTATCGTCTTCCTCCTCTAGCCTTAGGTACTGCCTTCCCGTCACCAAAAGGAGCTTTTTAACCAAAAATGTCGGCGAAACTGTGAGCCACACTAGATGGTCGAAACCCCCTCGGACCTCTGGGCTTTTGAACATGTTTTGGACCAGATGAATTTTGCCTAGCCCCCCCATACCCACAACTGCAATGACCCCATATCCGTTGTCTTCGAGTATCCAATTTTTAATTTTAACAATGTCATCAGTCATGCCCACAATTTGAGACTCACTACTGTTGAGTATAGCACTCTGTTTCCTCCTGCTGTATTGCTCTTCTAAATCATATGCGTTGAATGGGTGAAGACGAACATCTGCATCCAGGAAGGACGTAGCATATTTGAGATATTTAGCACTATTGTGCATCATCTTGATCCTTTCCTTTAATGCCCTAATCCTACGGCCCATCTGATACTTGAAGAGAATGCTGAAAAAATTAAACTCACGATCCTCGCATTCCTCTACTAAGTATACAACGTCGTACATAAATCCTGAACTTTGTCCACCCAATTCACAATTGAATTGGAAGCTTTCCTTCCTCTAGCATCGTTCAAGAGGGAATTAATGGAGTTAACCTCCTCACAAATGAATTCAAAATCATCTTTGAAGTCAATAACCAGGGATACCTCTTGAAATATTTTATCGCCTATCATTGAAGCCATTTGTTCTACAAGCGTGCCAATAACCGCCATTTCCATCTTCGGTCTTCCAATTCACAACTTCTGCAAGAAAACCCATGCACAGAAATCAGAGCCACAGTAAAATATGTTACTTATTGTTTTACCCAGTATTGTAATTAATGTTCCTGCATTTCATGAGACAGAATGTAATATTCCCTTTTTTTCTGGATCTAGTCAAAATGGACGGAATCATGAGACAGAAAGTAATTTTCCTTTTTTTCCATGATCTAGTCAAAATGGACAGAATCTGTCTATGTGGTATCAGGCCATAGTATTAGGTTTTAGGAAAAAAAAAAATAAGGCTTCTATGATATGTATTGTGGTATTAGTTCATAGTATTTGCTTTAGGTTTTAGAGGAAAAAAATAAAATGAGGTTTCTAGAGAATCCATCAAACTTATAAAAGGGATAGGAGCTAGGTATTGGATCATTAGGGTTTATCTATCTTATTGTGTTTTTCTTGAGAACTTGGAGCGACCAATTCCATTTTAATTCTCACCACAAAAACTCCATGGGTGTTATTTTGTCTAGTGAATCCATATAGAGTGCACAATTTTGCGTCAATTTTTTGTTTCTATTTTAATGAGCAGTTGAGCATGCCACTGCAAAAGCTCAGATATTTTTGTATAGACATGTACTAGTTTTTTAGTTAATAATATAAATCAAGAGCTCACACATTTTTGTATGAACATGTACCAATTTCTTTAGTTAATAATATAAATAAAAGTTGCATTTCCACATCCCATTGTATTCAATGTTTTGATTGCAATTAATTTTTTACTAAAACACCTAGATTTGCTAGATCTATTGATTATTTCCCTAATAAGAGATATTACACCTAAGAGAAGGCATAAGGACTTGATTGGATTCTAACAACAGAAAAAATCACAATATTCTACTCTGATAACGATTTTAAGATAACTTGTCTGACCTCTTACACAGAAATCGTTACAGCCACTGATTTCTTTCTCCAATTGCAGTCTGCAGCCAGTGATTTCTTCAAATACTCGGAGAATGGTATTCAATTTATGCCCTGATTCTAGTGCTTATCTATCTCAAGCACTTTGCAGCCTCTACAGTATTGTTTCCCCACGCTCTCTCTGCTACACCCTCTAATCGATTTCCGATTTCCCAACAGTAGCTTTTATAGATTCAGGAAATGATATGACAAAATAGTATGGTGCAACCTAGCTGTTTCATGCCCTTTTCTTTGCTCTTTACCGCTTCTGGGTCTGTCATTACATTGTAATTTCTGTCACAATGTAGATTTTTTAACATTTTAAGATTTCTTTTAAGCCTTGACTCAGGAGGGAATCGTGAATCACATGGACACTCTTGATTAACATTTTAATATATATGTGGAGATATTAATTTCACTGTCTTCATTGTCTGCTAGGTGTCATAGGTAGTTTATTTTCATTTCAGTTCACTTCAGTCATTTATTCCTGATGTTTCCAATGTATTCCTATTTATCTATTTGTAATATTGTGAAGAGCAATTCTCTGCTCCAGTTCACGTTTCAGTGTTTCAATTTTTTTCTTGGTATCAAAGCGAGCTTGCATAAGCCTCCCTGGAGAGCAGCAACAGAGCCACAAAGGAGTAGAAGAGAGGAGCAATTGATTGGCGCGACTGTGAGTTGATGAGCGCGAGAATACAGGTCATATCCGCGCCAATTTTTGAAATAGGCGCGACTATTCCCCTAGGGATCGCGCAAGTTGAATGTCAACGCATATATGCTTGAAGCTGTGGAGCAACTGCATTAAGATCCAATTGATTCATGAAGGTTTCAAGCGAATATGTTAAGGTATTACGTATTAACGTATTCAAGTTTTAAAAAAGAGAAAATTTAAATTCATGTCAAGGATTTATACGAGGGTCCCAAATTTTAATGGAAAGTTTTTTTTTTAATAAAATAAAACTTAAAATATAAAAAGGGCTTAAAAAAAGAAAGTGGGGAGCGTGTTTTATAAAAGGAGAAGGGAATTTTTCATGGTATGTCAAAGGAGATAAGAATTTTTTTGGAGTTTTTCTTATTTTAAAAAAAAAACTTAAAAATTGGGAGAACCTTGTGAAAGTTCTTATGAAAATGCATTTTTAAAAGGAGATCTTTGAGGAAAAGAAAATTAAAAGAAAAAAAGGGGTTTCAAGAATATTTTTTCAAATGGATTTTTCTAGTTCTTTGCCACAGACACCAAATCTGATTGGCAAAAATTATGAATTTTGGAATTTGAGAATGAAAACTTTTTTACAAGCACAAGATTGTTGGGACACGCTTCTGATTGCTTATGTAGAGCCGACCCAAGAAGCATGGGTGGCCATGACCAATAATTAGAGAAATGCAGCTATTGAACTCAGAAAGAAGGAGCACAGAGCCAAATGTTGGATACAAAATTTAGTCGATGATTCTATTTTTGACAAAATAACTAGTGCGACAACAGCAAAAGAATGTTGGGATATTTTGCAAGCTGCGTATCAAGGAAATGATATAGTAAAGACCATTAAACTACAAACATTGAGAGCTCAGTTTGAAACCCTCAAGATGGCTAACACTGAGAATGTGGATCAGTTCATGACTAGAGTCATGGGAATAGTGAATCAAATCAAACTCATTGGCGAAACCATTACAGATCAGAAAGTTGTTGAAAAATTTCTTTGAAGTCTACCAAAGAAATATGACATGATTGTCACAGCCATTTTGGAATCCAAATATTTTAAAACTTTCTCAGTAGAACAATTGATTGGATCACTTCTGGCACACAAAACAAGACTTAATCTGACAGAAGATTCCACGGAACAAGCCTTCAAAGCACACCTCTCATTTGGCAGAGGCAGAGGTAGAGGATACAGAGGCAGCAAAAAGCGAGGCAAAGGTCGAGGCAATGGTAGATCTGATCATCATCATGCAACAGAGCAGTGGAGACCTCCATAAAACCGAAATCAGAGAGGAAGGTCATGGAATAGATCGAGTGTTCAAATTTACTACTGTAAGAAGTTTGGCCACTACAAACACAACTGTAGAAAGAAACGGTCAGATCAACACATAGGCTATATCAATCTCTCCAATAGTGAAGGAGAATCCTCAGAGACCATGTTTCTTTCATGCCATCTCTCAGAAGACAAATAGAGTGAAGATCTTTGGTTGCTCGACAGCGGATGCAGCAATCACATGACATGCAACAAGAGACTTCTTTCTTCTCTATATGCTTCCATAACATCAGAGATAACGCTTGGAGATCGTAAAAGTATTAAAGCTAAAGGAAAAGGTATTGTTCTTATTCTTACTAAGCAGAATCAAAACAAATACATCCCTGATGTTTATTATGTTCCTCAGCTCAAACATAACCTCCTTAGTGTAGGACAATTAATGGAACATGGCTATGATGTATTGTTTCAAAAGAACACCTGCTATATATATGACAAAGATCCTCATAAAAGGTTGATAGAAAAATTTGAAAAGACCAAGAGTAGGATGTTTCCATTGACCCTTAGAAGCCAAAATACCAACCAATCTTTAGTCCACAATATATCAAGAATAGATGAAACTCATCTATGGCATTCTAGGTATGGTCACATTCCAATCTTGAGTCTCATTTTGCTTTAAAAGAAATCTATAGTCATTGGTCTACCTACTATCACTGAAAAATTCTGTAATTGTGAAGTTTGTGTCTTGTCCAAGCATAAAAGAGACAGTTTTCCCTCATCAACCTCAAAGGCAAAAGAGCCTTTGGCACTTGTCCATACCGACATTTGTGGTCCAATGCAGACATTGTCCATTGGTGGTAGTTTCTACTTTCTGACATTTATTGATGACTTTAGCAGGAAGATATGGGTGTATTTTAAAAAAAAAAAATCAGATACCTTCTCTAGATTTCTGGAGTTCAAGGAAGAAGCAGAAAAACAGAGTGGAAAACTCCTGAAAGTACTCAGATCAGACAGAGGAGGGGAATACACTTCAAATGAATTCAAAACACTTTGTCAAAAATAAGGTATCCTAATGCAGTACACAACCAGATACACTCCACAGCAAAATGGAGTAGCAGAAAGAAAGAATTAGTCGATCATGAACATGGTGAGATGCATGCTACAGGAGAAGAAGTTGACAAATAACTATTGGGCTGAAGCAGTGTCGACAGCAGTTTATGTTCTTAACAGATCTCCAACATCCAACCTACAAGATAAAATACCTCAAGAAACATGGGATGGAAACAAGGTAAATGTGTCACACTTTAGAATCTTTGGATCAGTAGATTTTTCTCATGTTCCTAAAAAACTAAGAAAAAAGCTTGATGATAGAAGTGAGAAATGCATATTTGTAGGTTACAGTGAGCAGTCGAAAGCCGACAAACTTTATAACCCCATTTCCAAAAATATCATTATAAGCAGAGATGTGAAATTTTTCGAAAATAAATCTTGGTTTGACCATGTAGATGAAACTTCAAATCAGCCTTTTTATCTACCACAGACTCCAAGATTGCAGGTTCAAGAACAACCAAAACATTCTGAAATTGGAACATCATCAAGCACTGATTCAACCAGTGATCAAACATCTTAAGAAGAGGGAAAAAAAACAAGAAGTATCAGAGAGATATATGAATAGGAGCATGAATCTGAACAACAAAATATGTTTGCATTCATTTCAACTCAGCCGACTTATTTTGAAGAAGCAGTCAAAGAAAAGCATTAGGTCGAAGCAATGAACTAAGAAATTGCTGCCATAGAGAAAAATCAAACTTGGGAATTAGCTGATCTCCCAAGAGACAAAACAAAAATTGGTGTAAAATGGGTATATAAGACCAAGCTAAATGAAAAAGGAAAAGTTGAGAAACATAAGGCAAAGTTGGTTGCCAAAGGATTCTCACAACAGTTTGGTGTCGAATATGGCGAAACATTTGCTCCAGTGGCAAGGTTAGACACTGTCAGAACCATTTTGTACACAACATCTCAACACAAATGGAAAGTCTATCAGCTTGATGTAAAATCTGCCTTCCTAAATGGTGTATTACAGGAAGAAGTTTATGTAGAGCAGCGTCGAGGTTTTGAAGTAAAAGGACAAGAGAATAAAGTATATATATTGAATAAAGCTTTATATGGTTTGAAACAAGCTCCAAGAGCTTGGTACAGTTGTATCGACACCTATCTCATCAAAAGTGGTTTTTCCAGAAGCAGCCATGAACCCACTTTCTATACCAAATCTCATGAAGGTATAGAGAGGTTAGAGAGTGAGGATAGAGAATGCAGAGTATGGAAAATTGAGGCAAAGAAGATAAGGAAGAGAGGAGCAGAAAGAGATGCTACAGAACAGAGCTGATATCTGAGGTAAATCAGCAAATAATTTCTTTTGATAAATTGAGGAAGTTGGAGCTTCCCTATCAATTTGAAGCTTGATAGTTGTCAGTTGTAGCTGACTGAGTTTGGAGCCTCCTGTAGGTTGGTTCCTGCAGAAAAACAGTGGTGAGAAGGAGTTGGAGCTTGCCTTTGCATCACAACAATAATAAGATGTGGTTTTCTCCCTTTATGGGTTTCCACTTATATCTGCTGTCTCTATGTGTGTTGCCTATGTGTTGATATGGTCTACCCAATATGCTTAATGTTTATTGCTCTCATAATAAGTTTGGTGTCACACTAATTTAAAACTTGTTGCAACATATTAAGACTGTTATAAAGTTAAGATGTAAATAAGTTTGATGAAAAATTTAAAAAGCTTATGTATGTGTTAAACTGATTCACCCCCCGCCCCCCCTCTCAGTTTAAATAAGGATTCAACACTATTTTCCTCCCAGGACTTATGGGAATTTGTAGAAGATGGTTTTGAAGAACAAGTTGATGAACAAGAGTTTAATGCCTTAACACAGGTAGAGAAGGATCTGTTGAAGTGTAATAGAAAGAAGGACTCTAAATCCCTCTTCTATCTCTTTCAAGCAGTACATGAGAGTGTGTTTCCAAGGATAGAAGTAGCTAGGAAATCCAAGGATGCATGAGATACTCTTAAGATAACCTATCAAGCTATGGAGAAAGTGAAGACAACAAAACTTCAACTTTTGAGGAGAGATTTTGAAACTCTTTGTACGAAAGAGTCTGATAACATAGACTCATTCTTCACACATGTGATTGAGATGGTAAATCAGATCAGGTCTCATGGAGAGACACTTGAAGAAAGAAGGATAGTGGAGAAACTGTTGAGGAGGCTACCCTCAAGGTTTGATATTATTGTAACCACCATTGAAGAGACAAAGGATCTCTCAAAGTTCACAGTAGATGAACTTCATGCATCACTGATGACTCATGAACAGAGATTGGGAAGATCAATAAACCCATCCCTAGAGCATGCCTTCAAGACCCAGATGCCTTTTGGAAGAGGAAGAGGTCAAGTTAGGGGAAGAGGAAGAGGCAGAAGCCAAAACAGAGGAGGAAGAAGCAACTCTTCATATTCACATGGAAGGAGCAACAGTCAGAATCAAAGCCAAAGCCAAAGCAGCAGCCAACAAGGTGGTCACCAACATGCTCATGGACAAAGGTATGACAAATCCAATGTCCAATGTCATTATTGCAAGAAATATGGGCACTATGCCAATGAGTGTAGGAAAAAGCAAAATGACATGAATAATAGGCAGAATGCTAATGTAGCAAGAGAAGAAAAGAACCCAAAGAATGTGATGTTAACATGTAATGTAGCACAAGATAGACGTGATGATGTATGGTTCTTAGATTCAGGCTGCAGTAATCACATGACTGGAAACATAGCAATGTTTGCCAATCTTGATGAAGAAGTTAAATCAGAAGTAACAACTGGAACTGATACTAAGATATCTATCAAGGTAAAAGGCAGAGTAAGTATCCGTGCAAGAAATGCAGAGAAAAAATATGTGCAAAACGTGTACTATGTTCCTGGCTTGAAATGTAATCTTTTGAGCATTGGGCAAATCATTAACAAAGGTTACAATGTAGTTTTTAAAATTATGTTTGCACAATAATGGACATACCTCCAAGCAAGAAATTTATTGTTGAAGTGAAAATGACCAGCAATAGAATGTTTCCACTCAAGCTCAATACAGACTTGAAGGGAAAAGGAAAGAATGTAGCAGCTGTAACTCAAGAGGTTTTTCAGAAGGAAGTGAAAGATGAGAATTGATTATGGCACTTGAGATTTGGAAATCTCAATTTCGGAGGTCTGAATTTGATGCACAGAATAGTAAGAGGACTACCATTGATAGAGAAACCGGATAGCCTATGTGAAGGCTGCATCTTAGGAAAACAACATAGAGAAAACTTTCCATCAGGAAAGAGCATAAGGGCAAAAGCACCCTTAGAATTATCCATTCATATTTATGTGGGCCAATTCAAACATCATCAATATCGGGCAACAATTACGTGTTGATCTTCATTGATGATTTCACAGGGAAAGTATGGGTTTATTTCTTGAAATATAAAAGTGAAGTGTTTGAGAAATTTTGCCACTTTAAAGCTCTAGTAGAGAAACAGAGTGGGAAGCATATCAAAGTCCTTAAGACTGATAGAGGAGGTGAGTACATCTCAAAATAATTTCTGCGTTTTTGCAGAGAAAATGACATACACAAACAGTTTACAACTCGGTACACACCGCAACAAAATGGAGTTGTTGAAAGGAAGAATCGAACCATCATGGAAATGACAAGAAGTATGCTAAAGGCAAAACATTTTCCAAATGAGTATTTGGCAGAAGCTACAAATTGTGTTGTGTATATTTTAAATAGATGCCCAACAAAGCAGTAATGAATAAAGTTCCAGAAGAAGCGTGGAGTGGTAGAAAACAAGGAGGCACCCACATGAGAGTTTTTGGGTGTGTGGCTTATGCACACATTCCAGATCAGCTGAGAAAGAAGTTGGATAGTAAGGGGAATAAGTGCATCTTCCTTGGATACTGTAAAGATTCCAAGGGATATATATTGTATAACCCATCCACAAAGAATTTTGTTATAAGAAGAGATGTGCAATTCATAGAGTAAGAAGCATGGGATGGAAGCATTGAGAAAATAGTCAATGTTAAAAGCTATTTGTCTCATGATGAAGATGAGGAAGATGTGGCTGAAAATAACACCTCATCGGTAGCACCACCTCCACCAACATAAGGACAGCAAGGGACACCTCAAGCAGGAGTAAGAACACCCTTGAGAAGTAATGAGAGTGCTTATCCAAGCACACCACATGGAGCAGATTCGAGTGTTATTTCAAGCACAAGTACATCAAATGAAAGAGGAACAAGATTCAGAAATTTAAATGAAATTTACGAGCAAGAGACAAAAAATGAAGGTATGAACTCCTTATTTGCTTTATATTGTCATGTTGATGATCCTATTCATTTTGAAGAAGCTATAAAAGATAGAAAATGGATAGAAGCCATGGATGAAGAAATTAATGCAATAGAGAAGAACAAAACATTGGAATTAGTTGATCTCCCAGAAGGGAAATAAGTCATTGGAGTTAAGTGGGTCTACAAGACCAAAAGTAATACTGAAGGTAAGATTGAAAGGCACAAGGCCAGACTTGTTGTCAAAGGTTATAAGCAGCAGCATGGAAGATATTATGAGGAAACTTTTGCACCAGTTGCAAGAATGGAAATAGTGAGAGCGGTGTTGTCCATAGCAGCACAAAACAAATGGAAGGTTTACCATATGGATGTAAAATCAGAATTTTTAAATGTAGTTTTAATGGAATAGGTTTATGTTGAACAACCACTAGGCTATGAGAAAAAGGGCCAAGAGCACAAAGTTTGCAAATTGAAGAAACCTCTTTATGGGCTGAAGCAAGCACCAAGAGCATGGTACAGTAGGATAGATTCCTATCTACTAGAGAATGGGTTTGAAAAATGTGAAGGAGAACCCACATTATACATCAAAGAAAAAGATGGTAAGATGCTCATTTTTGTTTTATATGTTGATAATGTGATATTCACAGGTAATGATGATTACCTTATTGAAAATTTTAAAATAGTCATGAAAGATGAATTTGAAATGACTGATATGGGATTGTTGAGATAATTCTTAGGAATAGAAGTAGAGAAAAATGAAAATGGGATTTTTATCTCACAAGCTAAATATGTAAATGAAGTTTTGGAAAGATTTAATATGCAGGATTGCAAGGCAGCAATTACTCCCATAGTAATGGGATTGAAATTGAGTAAAGAGGACAGCAGCAAGGATTTTGATCCTAGTTTGTATAAGAGCATAGTTGGCAGCCTCATGTATTTGACTGCAACTAGGCCAAATATTATGCATGTTGTTAGTTTGATTTCCAAATTTATGGAGAGGCCAAAGGATGCACAATGGCATGCAGCAAAGAGAATTCTGAGGTATGTGAAAGGAACTAAAAATTATGGTATTTTGTATACTACTTCAGAAAATTCAGAATTAATTAGTTATACTGATAGTGATTGGGCTAGAAGTATTGATGACTGGAAAAGTACTTATGGTTATGTTTTTCATATGGGTTTAGGAGCCATTTCATGGGCTTATAAGAAACATCCCATTGTAGCATTATCTATAGCAGAGGCAGAGTATGTGGCAGCTACAGTAGCAACGTGTCAAGCAGTGTTGATGAGAAGAATGCTGAGAAGTTTATGCCAAGAACAGGTAAAAGGGACAGTGATTTATTGTGACAATAGCTCAGCTATTGTGTTGTCAAATAATTCTGTGTTTCACAAGAGAAAAAAACACATCGATGCCAAGTTTCACCACATCAGAGAATTAGTGAACAATGGAGAAATTGTTTTACAACACTGTAAAACAGAGGAACAGTTTGCTGATATACTGAAAAAGCCATTGGGGTAGAAAAGTTTTGAATATCTGAGAAAATGCATGGGTATGACAGATAACCCAGCAGTTGAACTTAAGGGGGAGTGTTGAAATGTTAACTTCAATTTCCAGAATGTACATCCACAACAGAGGCTGTGCAGAAGCAGTTCATTGCTCTGCGAACAACTGCTTTGAGTTTCACGGGACCCAGCAACAGCCAATCAAATGTCGTTCATGCAGGTTTTGAGTTCGCTGGCGTAGGGCCATTTTGTAACGCGAAGTGTTTCCAATCCAGCTTAATTTTGATTTGGAGTCTGGGTTTATTATTTTATGTTTTTCGATGAAATGTAGTGTTACGGGGGTGTATCAAAGGTTTTCAAAAGACCATCGGGTGCCCCCGCAGTTAACCAAGGCAGTATATGTTGACCAAGAGATCAACGGTGGAGATTTAGTACGGGGGCACGACACAGATCAATTGAACCCACAGAGGAGTGCCTCCGCAGGGACCCACAAAAGATTTCACATTAGTTTGTTTATGTTTTAATATAGTTTGTTTATGTTTTGAAAAAGCCGTGTCATATATAATTTTTTTAGCATAGCTTATTGTATTAGAGTGTGTGTTTGTTGTGTAATATGAAAAAAAAAATGCCCGCAGGCAAAGAAAAAACACAGTAAAGTGAAACAAAGCATTGTATGTGCAATTTTGTAAAAGACAAAGAGACAGTTTGTTTTTTAAAGCACTGTGTCTGTAGCAGTCCAATTCATAGTGTAATCCCTCTGATAGAGGAAGATAGAATTTTTGTAATAGTTTTCATAGTTAATGAAATAGAAAAAAAAATTGTGCCATCTCTGTCTAGTGAGCAAAAATTGTTCGCATTTCTCTGTGTTAAAGGAGGAGAATTTTTATTCTCCCTGTGTGTTCGGAATATTCAGAAATTTCAACATTCATTAACCTGCCTACATACAAATCAAATCAAATATATGTTGACTCACAATAATGGAAGATTCAAGGAATCAGATTTCGGAGTGTTCAACCTTCCTGCAACTATATCAAAGAAATTGCACCTTTCAAGACATGAATTGGTGTTTAGTTTGTAATGAATTGGGATAAATTTGGGCACTAGTTTAATAGGTGAGTCTTGCTGTAGCCTCTAGTGAAAGCTCCTTAGCATTGTATTTTATTTTAGATCGTCTGTTTAAATTGATTTTTGATTAATTTCTCTCACGAAGTTCTGTTACAAAGTTTTAAATTTGGCATTATTTTTTTAAATAGTATTTTGAGTTTTATAATATTTTTAATTTGATTGGAATATTATAGTTTTAAATTTAATTTGAAGATTTATTATATTAATAATAATTTATAATGATCATTCTCATATTTTTATATTATTTTTTAATTATAATACACAATTATGTATATTTAGTATTTTTTTTTTATAAAAATAAATAAATAATATAAATATAAATATTTCTATACAAAATAGTATAGAGTAGATGTGCAGATGTAATGTAAACAAGCTTATTTACATTTTTAAATGTTAATTTAATATGTTGAATTTATATTAATATGTTCAAATTTTAAGATGAATTTATAAATATTTACATGTCAATTAAAGAATAATAAAAGTTAAAAGTAATCTAAATTCGAGAATTTTTTTATAAAAAGTTAAGAATAATAAAAATAATACTATAAGTTAAGATCCATTTTACCTTATAAATTAAAATAATAAGCACATAAAAACTTTAATACTTACAATAAACTTACAATATAAAAATATCAATTTATGGCCATGGGTTTCTCTCCAGTAGCAAGGAGGTATTCTTCTATCATATCAATTCTAGCACTTGTAGTGCAGATGAGTTGGAATATCCATCAGATGGATGTGAGGAATTCATTCCTCAATGGAGTGATTGAGGAGGAGGTGTACATTGAACAAACAAAAAGATTTGAGACTTTCGATTGAGAGTCGCATTTGTGAAAACTCAAGCGAGCGTTGTATGGATTGAAACAAGCACATCATGCTTGGTACACCAGGAACGATAACTATTTCATTAGGCTGGGCTTCACCAAAAGTGAAGCAGATACAAACCTTTACCATATTGTTGTTGAAGGTAAATTGTTGATTACAGTATTATATGGTGATGATTTGATTTTAACTGGTGATGAGAAGTTGGTCAAATCTTGCAAAGAGGATATTGCAAGAGAATTCAAAATGAAGGACATGGGATTCATGCATTATTTCCTCGGTCGGAAGTATGGAAAGGATATGGGAAACTGTTTGTCTCTCGGGGCAAGTATGCCAACGAGATACTGAAAAAGTTCCACATGGAGAGTAGCAAACCCATGGACACTCCTCTAGCAAGAAGTTGGAGGAAAGAGGATGTCACCTGAGGTGAGGAGGTGGAGGCCACTATTTACAAGAAGCATGCGGGTTCACTCATGTATTTGGTGAACACATGACCAAACATGTGTTATGAAGTTAACCATCTTAGTCAACCAATGGTTAAGTCAACCAAATTGTATTGGAAGGCGTCCAAACATGTGTTGAGATACCTTAGAGGCACTACTCATTATGGTCTTTGGAACAAATAGATAGAGGGAGTGAAGATTCAAGGCTTCATATATGCATATTGGGATGGTAGTCCATGAGATTGGAAGAGGAATTCAGGAGGATTCTTCAGTATTGGGTCAGTAGTAGTTTCTTGGTACAACATGATGCAGAGATCAGTTGCACTAAGTTCAGCAGAAGGAGAGTACATGGATGTTGGTAAAGCAACTTGTGAAGCTATCTAGATGAGGAATATTATTGTTCGTTTATTTGGCTAGATGATGGATCCCACTGTGATTTACTATGCAATCAGAGTTGCATCAAAATCTCTAAAAATCTAGTTTTTCAAGATTGATCCAAGCATATCGACATCTAGTATCACCATCTATGATATTTTATGTAGAGGCGAATCATCTTGTTGGAATACATTCCTATAGAGGAACAAGATGCATATATTTTGACAAAGGAAATTTCAATAGGAAAATATGAGTTCCATAGAGGCAAGATTTGGGTATCTGATAATCCCTTTCTCCTTGAGAGGTAGTGCTTAAAAAAACAAGAAAATAATGATTTAATTTTCCCTTGAATTAAATTAGGAGAAATTTGTTATTCCAAATCACAAAATAACTTGTACGAGAAACATTGGTCGACTTTTCGAATCCCAACGGGGATCCATCTTCAGGAAACGTCAACCAATGTTTTTCGATACTGTGGATAATCCGGAGATTTCTGCAATTAATGATAACCACAGAAGCTTAAAAACCATAACTTGTACGAGCTAACTAAGTCAGTTTCACTTAGTTGGCTCAGTTAATTTAAGTTGAGGGCCTAACTTGAGTTTTGTAAAGGGACTCCTAAATTTTAAGAACCTATTTTGAGTTTAATTAAATTTAGGAGCCTAGGTTGAGTTTAATTTGATTTATAATAATTTAATTTAGTTAAATTGGATTAAAATAAGTTAAACTAGTTCCAACTGTAGGAGAAACTAGTAGGAGGTATAGCAGTGGGGTGTGGCTTCAATGTTCAATTAGTTAACTAATAAATCAACCATAATTAACTCATGGATGCATGAAATATGGACATCAATGTGCTTTTTATTTGAATGATAAGAATCATTCTTAGCCAAGAAAATTGCACTTTGGCTATCATAGTATATCCTTATAGCTCGCTACACCAAACCCATACTTGAACACAATCTCTGCAACCAAACTGCTTCTTTTCTTGCATGAGTGGCTACCATGTATTCTGCCTCTTTAGTTGAAAGAACCACTACAGACTGTATTTTACTTATCCAACTGACTGCACCTCCAAATAGCCTAAACACATACCCACTTGTAGATCCTCTTTGATCCATATCTCTAGCCCGATTTGCATCAACAAACCCACGGATGTCCAAAACTCTGTCCAATCCTAGTCTTCCTTGGTAGAATAGACCATAATCACTAGTGCCACACAAATATATGAAAACCCACTTCAATGTTGTCCAATGCTCCTTCCATGGTTTTGACATAAAATGGAGTGTAAAAACTTTGGTAAACTTGAATAAGTATATATTATTATTGATAAAAAATGAGATGATTACAAGTGGGAATCACCAAGGCTTTAAATACAGCCCTACGGTGTCCCTTGGCGAAGAGGCATGATCGTTGATCATGCCCTTCCACATTAATAAACCTATGACAACTATATTTAACTAATAATTAATAAATTATATATAACATTTCCCCTATCTTAAAGATGCTTTGTCCTCAAAGCATACATAATGATGGACATTGTTGATAAATGCTTAGGTTTCCCGAGAGGCCGGCTCTTGCTTCCCACATTTTTAAAATATCGTGGAGCATCTTCTTGAGCTCAATATTTTGGTGATGTGGATAGCGACAAGATTTGATATTGACAGGTCGGATCCTATCTTGACTTCTATTGGATGTTTGATTTCCCTATTAGGAGACAATTTCATTGGCAGGTCTTGGAATACTTCGTGTGTATGAACTATTCCTTGTACTTCTGGTGACCCTTCGCTGATATTTTTTGTAGATAACATTTCTAACTGATGACATTGTACTATATAGGTTGGCGCTCCTTTTTTAATCATCTTCCTCATCTGGGATGATGACATGATTTGATTTTCTGGTGCTTGGAATCCATACAGCCTATGCTTCTGCCCTTCCCACTTAAAACTTATAAACTTCTTCTGATGGTTGGTAGAATAAGTACCTAAGGTTTGTAGCCATTGAATTCCTAAGACCACATCTACTCCTTGTAATGGCACGGTGTAGAATGGATATTCTAAATTAAAATTTTGAATCTGCAATTTGACCTTATGGCATTTCCCTAATTTCTCAATTTTCTTACCATTGGCCACCATTACCTTCATATTGGGCATGGGAAACATAAAGATGTTGAGCCTTTTGGCCATGGTCGAATCTAGAAAATTGTGTGTACTGCCAGTGTCAAGGAGAACCCTTATGTTGTTCTTCTTGATATGTCCTTTTAGTTTTAGTGTGTGAGTTTGTGATATACCTGTCATAGCTGATAAGGACATTTGCGTAATGCTTCCATCATCTAGTTCTGGAGGGAACTCTGGGGTGGTTGCATCCGATTCATCATTGTTAGAGTCATTAGTTGCTTCACAGTTATACAAATACTTTGTCTCGTTTCCTTTAGCACACCTGTGCTTAGGGTCCCACTTTTCACCGCAACATTTGCACTTGCCCTCTCTCATCCTTTTTATTTCCACGTTAGATTTTTCTTCTTCTTGAAGATGAGTTTGGACATATTTTGTGTTATCTATATTTTCAGATTGGGGAAATATTCGTCTCGAATATACTCTTTCTGATTTTGACCAAGATAACCTTTCAAATTTCTTTTCAGCAGCTTTTGCCTTTTGCCTTGCTAGTTCTACTGATGTAATGTCGTGAAGTTCGAGCTCTTCTTGTATATGGACTTTAAGTCCTGAGATGAAAGACTAGATTAAACGAGATTCTGACAATCCAGGTACTCGTGTTGCTAAGGTCTCCCATTTTCGAGTGTACTCATCCACATCTCCTTTTTGGCGTAATTTGATGAATGTTGAAAAAAACTTTTCTTCTTTTATACCTTGAAATCTTTTAAAGAATGCATCCTTAAATTTCGTCCAAATAATAGCAAGCGTCTTCTTTTTCCACCACATATACCAATTATATGCTTCTCCTTCCATTTTCATGGAAGTGTGCTTAATTTTTTCGTCATCACTATTAATGTCATAAATCTCAACTCATTCTTCACACAGTTTATATAATAATATTTACATCCTCAATGGATATCTTGATATTTCAAGTCTTCTGGAATATTTAACTTGAGAAGGAACTTTGTCCACATCTCCTTTTTGGCGTAATTTAATGAGAGGGCAAGGGATGCAGAGTGTTGGTTTGTAAGGTGCTCAATAAGAGTTAATGGCAGCAATTGAGTGATAGAGATCGACCACAGAAAGCAGCGGTAGTGATCACACATATCCTAAAGAGTGACTGCTCCAATACCAATGGAGTGTAAAAACTCCGGTAAACTTGAATAAGTATATATTATTATTGATAAAAAATGAGATGATTACAAGTGGGAATCACCAAGGCTTTAAATACAGCCCTACGATGTCCCATGGCGAAGAGGCATGATCATTGATCTTGCCCTTCCACATGAATAAACCTAATACAACTATATTTAACTAATAATTAATAAATTATACATAACATAAACCTGCTCAATACTCCCACTGCATGTGCAAGGTTTGGTCTAGTACATACCATTGCATACATTAGGCTACCCACTGCACTAGCATATGGAACATGAGACATGTTCTATTCTTCTTCTTGTGTCTCGGGACATTGTTCAGTAGATAAATTCACACCTACAAGAATATGAACCTTCACTGGTTTACTATCCTGCATATTGAACCTCTGCAATATTGTCTCGACATACTTCCTTTGGTTTAAACACTGTTACCGATCAAATAGGTAACCTGACCTCAAAACGGGAACTCTAGCCCAAAAAGACTCAAAAAACATGAAAAAACACCCCAAAAACAAAAAGTGTGTATTCTAGAACGCACTTCGTTTTTTTTTAAGGTCAAATTTCAACATTTTATAAAATTATGGTAAAAACAAAATTGTTTCTTGAAAAAGGATTGAAAAAAACACCCTCAAAACAAAACAAGTTGATGCTGGAATAACAAAAAAAAAAAATTGTGTCATACTTTTGGAATTTTTAAAAATAGCAATAACATTTTTTAATTTTTAAAATTCAAACATTAAAAAAAACCTAAAATTTAAGAAAAAAAATAAATTTAAAAAATAAAACATTTAAAAGCTTAAAATTTAAAAATATATGAAGATAAAAATAAATAAAAATAAAAAATAAAAAAAAAAATTTACTTCAAACATTAAAAAAAACCTAAAATTTAAGGAAAAAAAAAATTAGATTAAAATTTAAAAAATATAGAAATTAATATATATATATATATATATTAAATTATAAAAAAAATTATAAAAAGTAAAATATAGAGATTAAATTTAAAAAAGAAAAAGAAAATGCTTATTAAATTTAAAAATAAAAATATTTAAACAAAAAATTAAATTTAAGAAAATATATTAAATTTTAATAAATTTAAAAATTTAAAAAAAAAAAATTAAAAAAAAACATTATTTAAACTAAAAGTAAAAAAATTAAAAATTAATTAGAAATAAAAAATAAAAATAAAATACAATGAAAATATTAAATTTAAAACAATATATATTAAAAAAACAAATAAACTATAAAAAATAAATTAAATTTAAATTATAAAAAATAAAATATATATATATGAACTTAAATTAAAATATGTATATATATCAGATTTTATTACATTTAAAAAGATAAGATTAATATTAAAATAACAAATTAAACTTAAAAACAAAAATATTAAATTTTAATAAATAAATGAATAAACAGAAAAATTATGAAAGAAAAAATAAATTTTAAATATAAAAGAAAAGAAAAAAAACATTGTTAAAAGAAAAACTTTTAAAACTTTTTAAATCAATTAAAATTTGAAAATTGAAAAATATATATATATATTAAATTTAAAAATTTAAAAAAATACACAAATTAATTTTAAAAAAAATTAAGTTTAATTAAAAAAAATCTAATTTTAAATACACAATTTTAATTGAAATATAAAAATATAAAAATTTTATGTAATTAAAAAAAAAAAATTAATAAAAAAGTAAAACATTTAAAAGACAATATTAAATCCAAATGAATTTTAAAAAAAATACAAAATTTATTAAATTTTATAAAATTATATTAAAAAACTAAACGTAAAACTTAATAATAAAGGAAAATTATGAAATTAAAAAAAAAATCAATTAAATAAAAAAAAACAAAATTTAATAAAAATTATTAACTAAAAAAAAAAATTAAAACAAAAACAAAAAAAATTAAAATTAAAAACAAAATAAAATAAAATAAAAACAAAACAAATTTTATTTCAAGTAAAAAAAATTAAATTTAAAAAAAATAATAAAAATAAAAAACAACGAGGATGGTGGTGGTAGGGGCGGCGGGCGGCCGTGAGGCCGGCTGGGAGGCCGCCGTGGCGCCGCCCGACAGGCCACCGGTGCCCAGCGGGCAGGCAGTGCGCGCGCAGCCTGCCAGCTGGGCGATGGGGGTCGGCCGGGCTGCACCACGGCGGTGGCCCTGCCGACCTCACAGCCCCCGCTGGGCACCGGGGGCCTGCCGGACGGCGCCATGGGGGTGGCCAAGCCGGCCTCACGGCTGCCCGCCGCCCCCACCACCACCACTTCGTTGTTTTTTTTTTTTTTTTTTTTTAATAAAATTTTTTTTTTTTTTTTTTTTTTTTTTTTTTTTTTAAAATTTTATTATTTTTTTGTTTTAATTTTTTTTTTGGTTAATACTTTTTATTAAATTTTGCTTCTTCTTTTTTTTATTTAATTGATTTTTTTTTTTTAATTTCATAATTTTTCTTTATTATTAAGTTTTACGTTTAGTTTTTTAATATAATTTTATAAAATTTAATAAATTTTGTATTTTTTTTTAAATTTATTTGGATTTAATATTGTTTTTAAATGTTTTACTTTTTTATTAATTTTTTTTTGTTAATTACATAAAATTTTTATATTTTTTTATTTCAATTTTTAAATTTATTTTTTTTATCTAAATTTTAATTTTGTGATTTTAATTATTATTATTTTTTTTAAATATATATATTTTTTAATTATTATATGGTTTTTTTTAATAAGTTAAAAAAAATGTTTTTGATGTTTTTTTTTTTAATTTTTTTGTCAATTTTTGTTTTTTTTTCTTTAAATTATGTGTGTTTTTTTTTCAAATTTTGTCATTTTCTTTGATATAATTTTCAAATATTTTTGTTTTTATTTATTTATTTATTTATTTTTATTTTTTTTTTACGAGCTATTTTTGTTTTTTTTTTACATTTTTATTGGTTTTTTTTTATTGTTTTTATATATATATATATATTTTTTTATCTAAGTTTTGTGTTTTATTACCAACATGAAAATCACCACTCTAAAAAAAAAAGGTTGATGCAGCATCAATACGTTTCAAAATTAGCATGAAAATCACCACTCTAAAAAAAAAAAGTTGATGCTGCATCAATACATTTCAAAATAAGCATGAAAATCACTAACATTTTAAAACAAATATTCATATTTCATAAATAAAAATATTAAAGTGTAAAAATGTGCACCAAAAAAAAAAATGGTGATTCTTCATCACCACTTTTCAAAATCGAGTGCTTTTTATGCTACCAAAAAAAAGTAGGTAACATTGCGGTTACCTATTTCATTGGTAACATTGTTTTTAACCAAAGCTTCCTCTTTGCCCGATCTCTCTTAATTTCCATGTCCAAAATATAGTTTGCAACACCAAGATCTTTCATGTAAAATTTGGAGAACAACTGGGTCTTCAAATCCTGGACAATTTCTTTGTCATTTCCGATTAGCAACATATCATCCGCATACAAGACCAAATAAATAACACAGTCACCAATTAATTTAAAATACACACAGTGATCCTCTTTGCTTCTGGTTAAGCCAAGTCCCCGTATATAGGTATCAAATTTCTGATACCACATCCTTGGTGATTGTTTTAACCCATATAAAGAATTTTTTAACCTACATACTAGTTCTTTCTGACCCTTCACCACAAAACCTTCAGGTTGCTTCATGTAGATCTCCTCTTCTAGATCCCCATGAAGAAATGTTGCCATCACATCCATCTGTTCTACCTCAAAATCAAATGC
The DNA here is from genome assembly GCA_034641835.2 of Pinus albicaulis. NCBI lineage: Eukaryota > Viridiplantae > Streptophyta > Pinopsida > Pinales > Pinaceae > Pinus > Pinus albicaulis. The sequence goes on along the minus strand of CM076574.1, from coordinate 674,351,862 downwards.
ATCAGCAACAGATAAAAGTAATCTAAAAGAAGTAACCTTGGCAACAGAAGAAAAAATATCACCAAAATCAATTCCCGGCACATGGGAATAACCTTTTTCTACCAACCAAGCTTTGTATTTCTCCACCTTGCCTTCTTCATTCTTCTTCTTCTTAAACACCCATTTTCTCCTAATGGGCTTCCTTCTAGCTAGCAACTCTGCTAGAACCCATGCCTCATTTTTGTGCAAGGATGCCATTTCATCAACCATGTCCTCCTTCCAGAGTTTTCCATCCTATGAATCCACTACCTCCCTGACAATTTTGGAATCATCATCAGTGACATTTAAAGAAAAATTTGAACAGAAATAATATGGACTATACCTTTCTGGCTGCCTTATTTCTCAAACCGATCTTCTCACAGCCGAAGTTTGTGGCTCTTCCTCTTCTGAATACTTTCTGTTGTCACTAGTACATATGGTCAATTTTCTGACACTTTAGTTCCCACAGTTTTGATGTATTATCGAAAAGTTCCCAACTTTTCTCAATTTTTTTAATCCCGCCAAAAAGCGTCGGAGAAAACGTCAGAATTGCGACGAACCTCTCTAAACATCAGACTTGCGAAAAAAACGCTCCCAGTGTCGGAATAGCGACGAAATGCTCCAACCGTTGGTATTGTGACGAAACGCTCCAAACTATCGGTCTTGCGATGACTTACGATGAAAATGCTTCCAATGTTGGAATAGCGATGGAAGGCTCCAACTGTCGGTATTGAGACGAAAAGCTCCAAACCGTTGGTCTTGCGACGAAGCCCTCTAAACCGTCGGACTTGCGACAAAAGTTTAGATTTGCGATGAAGGTATCCAAACTGTGTGAGGATCAGGCCGGGTCGGGTTAGGTCGGGTTGTGTCAGGTTGGGTCGTGTCAGGTCAGGTCGAGTCGTGTCAGGTCAGGTCGTGTCAGGTCGATTCGTGTGAGGACACCCAAGGAAATGAATTTGGGTGGGTCGGGTCATGTGAGGGCACCTAAGGAAATGCACTCAAGCGGGTTGGGTCGGGTCGGTTCGTGCCGTGTGAGGGCGCCTGAGGAAACGCATTCGATTGAGTCGGGTCGGCCCAGGTCTTGTGAGGGCGCCCAAGGAAAGGCGTTCGAGCGGGTCATGTTGGTTTGGGTCATGTGAGGGTTGGGTTGGGTCAGGTCAGGTCTGGTTGTGTCGTGTGAGGGTGCCCAAGGAAACGCATTCGGGTGGGTCGAGGCGGGTTGGGTCGGGTTAGTTTTTGTGAGGGCACCTAGGGAAACACGTTCAGGTAGGTCGAGTCGAGTTGTGTGAGGGTGGCCATATCAAAAATTCTAAGTTGTGATTACCCGTGTGCCTTGTGCATGTTTGTGCAATCCATTTTTGTTTTCTCTATCGTGCCTCCGTTCGAGCGGGTCAGGTCATGCCGTGTGAGGGCTCCGCATGAAACACATTCGGATCAAATCGTGTGAGGGAGGCCATATAAAAAATGCTAAGCCGCGACCACCTGTGTGCCTTGTGTATGTTCGTGCGACCCAATTTTCGTTTTCTACCTCGTGCCTTACTCGACATTCGAGCGGGTCGAGTTGGGTCGAGTCGAGTCGTGCCCTACAGTGAGGGCACCCAAGGAAACACTTTCGGGTGGGTCAGGTTGGGTCGGGTCTTATGAGGGTGCCCAAGGAACACGTCTAGGTCGGGTCATGTGAGGGCACCCAAGGAAACACGTTCAAGCGGGTCAGGTCGGGTCGGGTTAGGTTGTGTCGTGTGAGGCCGCCCAAGGAAACATGTTCATGTGAGTTGGGTTGGGTCGTGTCATCTAAGGGCGCCCATCGAAACACGTTCGGGCGGGTCGGGTCGTGTCGTGTGAGGGTGCCCAGGAAAACACAATAGGGCGGGTCAAGTCGGGTTGTGTTGTGTGAGGGCGCCTGAGGAAACATATTCAGGCGGGTCGTGTCAGGTGAGGTCGTGTGAGGGCACGCAAGGAAATGCGTTAGTGCAGGTTGAGTCGAGTCGTGTGAGGGCACTTAAGCAAATGTGTCTGGGTGGGTCAGGTAGGGTCGTGCCATGTGAGGGCACGCAAGGAAATGCATTCGGGCAAGTTGGGTCAGGTCAGGTTAGGTCGTTTCATGTGAGGTCGCACAAGGAAACACATTCGGGTGGGTCAGGTCGGGTTGTGTCTTGTGAGGGTGCCCAAGGAAACACATTCAGGTAGGTCGGGTCGGGTAGTGTCCTGTGAGGGTGCCCAGGAAAACACATTCGAGCAAGTCGGGTTGGGTCATGCCATGTGAGGGCACCCGAGGAAAAGCATTCGGGCAGGTTGGTTTGGGTCGTGTCATGCGAGGACGCCTAAGGAAACACGTTCGAGCGGGTCATGTCATGTGAGGGTGCCCAGGAAAATGCGTTCGAGCAGGTCAAGTCAGGTCGGGTCGTGTCGTGTGAGACGCACTAAGGAAATGCATTCGGGCGGGTCGGGTCGGGTCGTGTCATGTGAGGGTGCCCAGGAAAACGCGTTCCGGCGGGTCAGGTCGGGTCATGCCGTGTTAGGCCACCCAAGGAAACGCATTCGGGCAGGTCGGGTCGAGTCGTGTCGTGTGAGGGCGCCCAAGAAAACGCATTGGGGTAGGTCGGGTCGGGTCAGGTCGTGTCGTGTGAGGGTACCCAGGAAATACGTTCGAGTAGTTTGGGTCAGGTCAGCTCAGGTGAGGGTGCCCCAGGAAACACGTTCAGGTGGGCTGGGTCGGTTAGGGTCGGGTCGTGTGAGGATGCCTTAGGAAACGCATTCGTGCGGGTCAGGTCAGGTCGTGTGAGGGTACCTAGGGAAACGCATTCGGGTGGGTCGGGTCGGTTCGTGTGAGGTCGCTCGAGGAAACGCGTTCGGACAGGTTGCAGGGTTGGGTCAGGTCATGTGACGACGCCCAAGGAAACGCATTGGAGCAGGTCAAGTCGGTTTGGGTCGGGTCAGGTCGTGTGAGGGCACCTAAGGAAATGCGTTCCGGTCAGGTCAGGTCGGGTCATGTGAGGGCGCCTAGGGAAACACGTTCGGGCAAGCCAGGTCATGTGAGGGTGCCCAGGGAAATGCGTTTGGCCAAGTCAGGTCGGGTTGGGTCGTGTAAGGGCGCCCAGGAAAATGCATTAAGGTGGGTTAGATTGGGTCGTGTGAGGGTGCCCAGGGAAATATGTTTGGGCAGGTTGGGGCGGGTCAGGTCGTGTGAGGGCGCCCAAGGAAACACGTTCGGGTGGGTCGGGTCGGTTCGGGTCAGTTCGGGTTGGGTCATGTGAGGGTGCCCAAGGAAATGCATTCGTGCGGGTCAGGTTGGTTCGTGTGAGGGCACCTAAGGAAATGCATTTGGTTCAAGTCGCGTCGGATCGGGTGAGGGCGGCCTGGGAAACATGTTCGGGTGGGTCGGGTCGGGTCAGGTCATGTGAGGGAGCCCAGGGAAACGCGTTCGAGCAGGTCGGGTCGGGTCGGGTCGTGTGAGGGTAGTCGTATAAAAAATTATAAGTTGTGACAGACGCCCATGTTCCTTGTAGACGTTTGTGTGATCCATTTATGACTATCCCATCATAGCAGATCATTGATCAGATCACATAGAAAGGCCATTATATTCTTAAATAATTTTCCCAGTTCTTTCACTCCCTTATTTTGACAAAAAATTCCTTCTCTTGATGAGATTGAATGAATAAATTCCTCATAGGGATTTAATCCAGAAACAAAGGATGATTTAACAAGTTCACAAACTTCAATCGAATCTTTCTTCTATGGATTGAAAGAAAGAGAACCATTGAATGGAAGATGTGAAAACATGTGAAACATCATCACAATTCGATGTTTCTATATTGAAGTGGTGGTCGTTGCAGCTTTAGGTTTCAGCTGCCCCTTAAACAAGTGTTACTGCTGAGAGGTAATATTTTGAATCAATAGAAAAAAGGTTATTAAGAAACAATGAAGACATATGATTAAAATTTTAATATGATATACTGGCATAATACTGGATATTGACATCATACACAACATTATCTATTCTCTATAGCATTACACTGTAGTTGGGATAATTTTGCATCGTAGCCTAGTTGTGGACTACAACTGAAGCACAATGAAGCCCTACATGATAGAGGACTCATAATAAAAGTCCATCCAAGCATGTTCTAGTGGCAAGTGTGAACATGGTTCAGCTTGAACTCTAGTGCAAGTATGGAACGAACTCCAAAAGCTTGTCTCTTAAGGCTTGTTTTCCGAAAATCTCTTCTTGTTAGGCATTATTAACCACTAATTATGTGGGTTTATTACATGTTGTTTATTATGTCAAGACAAAAAATAATGTCCATAATTATAGTGTACATGCTAAACTAAAATTATGTATTTATACAAACACGTGAAAATTTTGCTTATGACTTTAATTGATTTTTGGTTTGTTCATATTCTATTTCATAGATTGGGTATTGGGGAAATGAGAGTGATGTGAGGGGGATGGAAGGGGCCATATGAGCTTCCACCTTCACGTGGTTGGCCCTATTTAGTAGAGAATAAATTATTCTTGAAACCAAGAGAAGCTCATTCATCTTTATTTGCATCATCATAAATGTCATCATTATTCTCAGATTATTGTAGCGCCGAAATTTTTGAAAATGTTAGAAAACATTAGGTTACTTACGAAATGATATTACCCTGCACCATTATCTTTATAAGCTAAGAGTGATCTGTGAATGGGGCCAACGTTGATTATATGTTTCTCGGAATGGTCTTCAGTCAAAAATTAATTAATATATTCCATTGTTCACTATTAATTCCTTCATATTTCACTACCTCAGGGAGTTCTATTTGTCAAAAATTACCAACAGAAAATCCAGTCATGAATTTGCTCAATTTTCACTCGTGTGTGCTATGTATTCTCTACAAATTCTTCTTCCTCACTTCTTAGGCACTCAACACCTCCTATATACTCATTAATAAACTTGTCCAATCAAACACCACCTGCACTTCCTTGCTCTAGCCAAGGAAGACTTGTGATTTTCTTGGCCTGTAATATGAGTTTTCATGGGTCAATCACATAACGTGAAATGAGTATTTCTTCTACTCTTGGTAATCAACATCTAAGGTAATAGTATTTGGAAGAGGTCCTTACCTTCACAACAATATTACATGATCATTAACAAAACCTTCAATTGTAATGACATCCTCAATGCTTATTCACTCATTTAATATCCTCTTATTCACTCTTTAAATAGCATTATAAATAAATTATATTTTATTTTTCATTTGTTTAAGCTTTTTCAAATTGGAACTTTTTTTAACCTCTTCCTTGTAAATATTTCTAGCAATCATCTCCTTCACATGACATAAGTCTTAACACACATGGAATTTTATCCTTTTCCTTCACATAATGTAAGTCTTAACACACATGGAATATCATCATTGGGAATGCCCAATGTTAAGTACGGTAAAACCTAATGGAAAAATTTACTTTTTTTTATAATAAAAGTGCATTTCTTTTAGGCATTGTCTAACGAGGCCATAATTTTGTCCGGATGATGATTTTCTTGCTATAATATGACAATAAATTCTTCAAAAAATCCCACTATGGTAGTGTTTAAATTTCTCTTTTGATGAAGAAAATGGATTCAACACCATCAAGGACCCTTCGGGGACCCCAAAATCTTGAAGCTTGACAACTATAACCTAGATTTTCAAAAACTTCCACCAGATTTTCTCAAAATCATGCTAGAATTTCTATTGTTTTATGGATGAAATTGTGACTTCATTAGACTACGTGTTTCTTTTATATGAGGTTTAAGAATCTTCCCTATATCTTGTGTTGTTAGAATGACATGATAAACTTTAGCCATACTATAAACACATGATCTCATGGTTTTATTCCCTTGAGTCCTCCTACTTCTTTGCGTTTCATGTTTATAATTGAATGGTCTTTCCCTTCACTTATTGTTAATTCTTTGGAATTTTATAAATCAATAGCTCTAGGGGATGTTCTATCCTCTTCACATTGATGGTTTGATTTGTTCAAAATAAAATGATTACATTTTATGTAACCTTGAAGATGGTCTTTTGAAGTTGGCAAAACCTATTATAATCTTGTGGTCAACCATCACTTGTTATTATGTTCGAATGCATGTTGATTTATCAATGCTATTTAAGGAAAATCATATCATTTGAAATATCTTATTAATAGTCCATAAAAGAACAAACTTTATATTAATTAAATATTTAATTAACATTTCTTGGTCTTAGACTATTAATTTATTTCCTTACAACAATGAAAAAAACATAAAAAAACAAATTTTACAATAGTCAAATATTTCTAAATCTTAGACTATTAACTTATTTCTTTACAACAATGAAAAAAACATTAAAAAACAAACTTTACACTAGTCAAATATTTCTAGGTCTTAGATGGTTAACTTAACTAATGAAAAAACAACAATAAGGGAGCCACAACAGACAAGAAAGAAGAGTGAGAGGAGAGGTGAACCCTCGGTCTCGTCCTCCTCCGCAGGGAATAAGAGTTTACTATGACAGTCGAAGGCCCACCCCTGCCTAATGAATCGTGATTCAAGACTGTCACCGCAGCTCAGGTAGGCCCCGACTTAGGTAGAGCGGTGGGCCAAGGAATCCCCACAGTGCCCCTTGTTCAAGCGCAGCCAAGCTTAGCTGGTCCCGTCAGAGGAGTTGGAGGCCCTTCACCAGGCATGATGCAACCCGAAATCTCAAGGCCTCCCGTTCTGCAAGTCTTAGTGGCCCCCATGACTTATTCTGCCCCATTGCCAATGCGTCCTCCTGGCCCTCCACAACATTTTCATCACAGGGAGGTCCTCCAGGCCATCCCGGGATGATGCATCCTCCTCCACCCAGGCCTGTAATGTCCCCTCCTCCACTCGGTGGTGGTGCCTCTCCTATGTACGATGCTCCTCCTCATATGCAGCTGAGACTTGGCATGTTGCCTCTGTCACCTAGTGAGCAACAACAACAACAACAACCACCTCCTGGACAAAAATAGTTGCATCTATCATTTGAATCAGGTATTTTGTTAATTTCCCTTCATATTTTTTATATAATAAAATGTATTTTTATGGTGTGCACAATGACCAGTCATTTCTTTTAAAAATTTATTGTGATTTCATCTGGATAAATCTCAATATATATTTGAAATAACAGTATGTTGAAGATTAAGAACTCTATTTGTGCTTTTATCTTCTTCATTTCATGTTTATGTACCATAGATAGTTAGGGTTAGTGTTATTTATTTTATTCAATTTGAAGCCATATGCATTATTGTTGCAGAAGGCGTGGGGCCATGTATAAAAGATGGTCTTTGCATTTTTTATCTTCTATGATCACCATGCAACATTCAAAAAACACATTTCTCACATCGTTATTAGACCTAAGACTACGTTATGAAATTCTAAATCCATGTTCTCTAAAAATCCATGACTAGAAGGCACAATTGTTCCTCCATAGTTAAGGGTTAATTCTAGCAAAAAAAAACTTGAAAAGAGACTTATTTAGCGATGGTTCTATTAAAGACTTGTTTTATTTTCTTCCAGCATGCCTGATCGATCCAGGGTAAAATAAAAAGCTAAAAGCAAAATCAAACCTGAACCTAAATGATAGAAAATAAGCAGGAAATGCAAATCAAACTATAAATGAAAGCAATTTGAATACAAGAAAGCAAACTTAATGAACCAAAACAAGAAACTATTGAAAAGAAAAGAACTATCAGAACACTAATAAATACAATATTGCTTCAAGGTGAGATCATCAAATAGGATCCTCATCAGATAAGACAACAAAAGCATAGGAATCTAAAGTTTCCAATGAAAATCCAACGCAAAGCAGTAATCTTCCAAGCAAAAGAATCTCACGTGAAAAGAAAAGCAATAAGAGCCCCAGAATCAAGGAACAGTAAGTGCAAGCACTTCATTTATTTCCAATCATTTCATTACTTGTTCTGCAAAAATATCCCTTTATAAATCCACTGAAGGATAATGAGATCAAAAATTTCTACCAAATCATCCCCCATGCTCAACATTATCAAACTTCATGAAGTTAACAAGATCTTTACCAAAGCATATAGCTAGGTTTTCAAACTTCTCCACTCACCAATGCTTCATATTTGTCTCGGCCATAATTGGGTGTTTTAGCCAAACATTTTTCAATCTCCCATTAAATGAAAGGAGACAACTTCATCATTACCCATGTGACTTATCAATCTAAACCAAAAGGAACTGAAGTCATAAAGACTGCCAAGTAATAAATCACCAATCACAACTCCACTACTTACTCCCCCATACCACATAAATGTGTCACCAACTTTTTGGCATACTTGATCTTATCCAGTTTAGCTTATTCCATGATTTTGTATTGTAGTCTGGATGAGTTTAAACTCCTTTTAAGTGTGGCCATGAGTTTAGAGTGCAATCATAATTTACTCATTTAACAACCCCTTTAATTCAGAGATCTTGAAATTCTTTGTCTGGGGTTTAAACATTATATATATAACAGGCAGAATCAGCAACTAGGGCTATTTGTTACTCTAATAACATGGGGTTGATTTCGACCACTACACGTACCATTATGGCACCTAGGTGTAGTCAGAGGTTTGAACCAGTTACGACACAAAGAGTGCACTTAACTATGCATTTTATCAGGAATTGATCTACACTGTGGGGGCTAAACATAATATAATATTAACATTTCTCGTTATGAGAAACTATTTTTTGTTCATGGGAATACGACATTTACATTTTTTTTTTTAGGGGGGGGTGTGATATGGGTCAGGGGGGGTGATATTGGTCAAGCCTTTGTGACTATATAGATCATTTTTATTATAGTCTTATGTATTCTGGTAAACATACTACTGTTGGAAATGCACAATGAATGTGATGCTTAAAGTTAGAAACTTTAGCTAGATCAATACAAAGGAAAATATTAAACTGGTTTCTGCTTTGCATAGGTAAGATCATAAGTTTTTCTCAGACGATTCAAGAAGCCCAATTGTGTTGAGTTTTTTTCATGACACCTTTAATATGCCGCAGTGATGTCTTTGGTTCCATCCCCAAACTTGTCCTATTTTTCTATCATTTATTCTATGAAGGTGTTACGAAATTCAGTCACATCATCCTGTTCAGTTTCTAACATCTCAAAACTAACATAAAGGTCCGATGAACTACTTGGATACCAATTTATAAGAGCTTCAAGAATAATTTCATCTCCAAGAATAATTTAATTCTTAAGTGAAATTCATGAAAGAGCATATGAACCATAAACTGCCCATCACATTCAAAGACATTGGTCCAAATGAAGAGATGGATATCTTCAAATTTGTTTATTAGGTCCTTCCATTCATAAGGTGGTTCGTTGTATTCCATCTCTTGGCCTTCTTTAATTTTTTGATTAAAATTATTATAGGATTTTATATAGGTGTATATGATTTTTTTTATTATGTAAGACAATACCTCACCCTCTAGCATGTAGGCAAGGGTAAGATATTCCATAGGGCACAAGGTTGTACAACAATAGGGCTCAAAGTCATGAGATCAACATGCACTTGTGGTAATCGAACCTGTGTGGGGAAGATGACAGTCATACCTCCCAACCAACTTTGATAAACCCAATTTTCATACATGTGTATATGATACTAACACTAATATTTGGGGAGAATAATAAATGTAGAAATGATGTATAGGAGCCTGAAATATTCATACCCCCAACATACATTACCACTCTATCAATTTATTCCCTCCCATTATACCATTATATTAAACCTAACTCTTAGCCACAATATTTAATACTACATTGGTAACATGTTACCAAATTATAAAGTGATAGTATTACAAAAATATTTATTGTTGTTTATGATGGGAACTATATATGGATTCACCTTTATTGATCAAGTCAATTATTTAACCAGTTGTGATGCTTGTTGCTTCTCTAGGTGGGTAACCTGAGTACATCTTCATCACATAATTTTCATTAATTTTTAAATGCCACAATTACTCCATTTATTCTAATTTGTGCATCCCTTGGGCTACGCACTTTGGAACTCATAAAATGACCATATTACATCAATATTTATTTTGTCAATTATTACCAGCTTGAATTCCGTAAATAACCAATATTTGTGCATTAAAGCTACAATTAAAGTCTCATTACTCAAACCCATCGAATAAGGCACGACTGATTTATTTATTTTTATTCTTTGATGACTTTTAATTTTCTCCAACTCCTGCAATTCCAGGGTTACCCTTAGAGATGTCATCAAATATAAAAGTGGTATAATTTTCTATAACGTTTTTTCAAGGGTATTCTTATTACAACATCACTTAATGGTTGCTTTTAAATACTAAATATATTGTTATAAATGTGAGTACCACTATTTTTCTCACTTTTCTTGAGCATATTTGTTTGTAATAGGAAGTTACACACATAAACACATATAGAAAAGTTTATTTTTTCCCCAAGTTCTTTAATACTTACAAAAATGATAGTAGTCTTGCTATGATCTTATGATTCTAGTCCCTTGAACTAATCATTGTCCTAAATTCTCTTATTTGGACTATATGCTTTTAAATATGCAGGTGTTGATCCCAAATCTATAGTATGTGAATTATTTAAGGCTGGGCAATGTGGAAAGGCTTTTAAGTGAAAACTCTCCCACGAGTTGAATGTATAGAGAAAGGGTGAAAATATTGACATATATAGTGATAAGTGAGATGAAGGTGTGCTTTATCACGCCTACTTATTGCGAGATTTCTCTATTTTTTGTTTACTGGAAGATTTGTATGGTTTAGTCAGAAATGTTGTTTCCCTGATGTTGATCAACATAATGTTAGGTATAATGGCTGAAGACCATTGGTTGCTTCTAGTCAGTTGAGTAATCTCTTGTTTTTTGTGAATGCATGAATGGGACTCCAGGGAACATGGGATTCATTTTGACCTTTATCTGCATGTTAATAAAAATTATGATTTTATTATATCTTTGTGGTTATTGGCTACCATAGGAGGGAAATTCTTCATTTTAGTTGAGTGGCATAGGCTCACAAGTCTTGTGTAATCTTCTCAGTAGTGGTATTTTTGATTAGTTGTTTATGCCCTACATCTACCTGTGGGTTCCATTTAGGAAATTAGATGTTTACCGCCTATATGAAAGAACTTGATTATGTGTGCATGATCCTAGACCTTTCTGTGGGTGCCATTTATTGAAACATATTGCATTCAAGAACCATAGTGAACAATAGTGCATTCAAGAACGTAAAGAGAAAGAAAAGAGTACAAGGATGATGAAAAAAACTCTCCTTCCTATAGATACGTGAGAGGTAAGGGAGGCAACAATGCATATGTGGGCCTAGGCCCAACTTACAAAGCCATGTGTAGTCTTGCACATGCTAAGTGCTACACTCCAAGGATATACACACGTCAAGGTCCAAAGGCTCCATGCAAGTGCGCACCATGATATCAACTCACATTATAGGGCTATCAACATGCGAACATTAGAATTCCTCTTAGACATCTGAAAACTATTAGCTACTGTAGAACCAACCTAAGCTAGGTCAAATTCCTCTTTGTGAAAGAATTGAAGCAAGAGTATCATCGAGGTGAACTCCTCCTATTTGGGAGAATGACCTTGCCATTGTACTCTGCAACACCTATATCAGTTGGAAGCTTGGAACCAACCCTTGATTCTACAATAGCTTTTGAACCTGTCACCTAGAATCTTACCATGCATGTTCCTTCTCAACTCTAGATGGTTCATCTAGTTTCTCATTGGAATATAGAATTCCAGAGGATCAAAAAGTAACGTGTAAAGGCCACCTGTCAATGCCCTTGTCGACCTCAAGTTTATATTGCTACATATATTTTTATCTGACCTTTATATATTTTTATAATTTGTTCAAAAAATTGTTTAATATAGTTATAGGTTGTGCTTGTCATGTGCTAGTTGACCATATGGTAGACTAATCCCTTTTGAAAATAGTTGCATAAATCTTTGGGACAACAAGGTGAGAGTATATGTAAACTATTGTATTAGGTAAGTTAAGGCCATAGGCTTGGTTGCTTGTTGAGATAGCCATGACAACATGTCATGTACATAAAGCCAAAATATAAAAAAACAAACTAACAAGACCGTGGAATATGTTGATAATCGTTTGGTGTGGGGGTTATAGAGTGTTTGAATGCATAATTTTAAAAATTATAGTGAGATCCAGGTGGTGTAAGCATATTTTGAGTTGAGAAAAATAGTGAAAGCTAAGTACGACAACCTGAATGTGAAGGTGAGTAGGGTTGTTTGAGGAGTTTTAAACAACAACACTCAATATCATGGCATGCATAATATGAAACAAAAACAAATGGTAGAAATGAAAATAAAAGTGTAGTTGGGCTTAACTCATGGCATGAGGTTCAATGGATCAAATAGTTCATATTTTGCAAAATAATCACTAACAATGAAGTTGAGATGAAATAATCCATGTACATGTGACCAATGTGTTTTATCTATTCTAGAACTAGTTGTTTTCAATTCCTTTTAGTCATTGTAAGCACTAGACAAGAGTTATAGTGAGCCTTTGAGCTTAGTTTCTCCTCAAGAGCTAGAGCATATGCAAAATACGACCCTTCAGTTGCAAATCAAGATGTGTTCTCCAGGGAGTTGTGAGATAAAATCAAGTCACATATAATAACTTCAGCTAGTAACCAAATATTATTCTATATTATATGAGTTGTTACTACCACAAACCAAACACTTATGACTTCATAAGGATTATTTGCACGAGGATGTATACATCACCAATATCATCCATGTAACAAAAATTTGCAATGAAATGGTTGACAATATTTTATCATGTTGTATACATGTTATCCTTTGCTGGTAGGGGCATATCCATTTTACAATTGTAATTCCTTATATGGCTCTTTTGACTTTGTTTACAATTAATGCTACATGCATGGCATAGATGATCCTTGTGTGGTTTAATTTACACCATGCACCAATCTGAGTATGTTACATAAAGCGTTGGAAGCTTACATAGGGTTTAAAGATCCAAAGGGATGAGTAAGCTTTCACCATTTTATTATTGGTCATATTTAATGTATCGGTTAACTTTGGCAAGGCTAGGCCATACTGAAAAGTTCATGTGAGAGAATGTTCTTATGCCCATAGTGAGGGCCATGACACAACACCAAATAATATGGCTAATATTTTAACAAACAACATTTACAACCATGCTTCCCCCAACACTATAAATGATATGGCCTAGGTTATTCTATATATACTTTTAGTGCTTGAGGGGGTGGGGCAATCGATTTTTTTTTTAGTGAAAATCTTCTTTAGTGACACTCAATTTCCTATTGTACAAAGATTCACAACCAAAATTGATCTTCCCTTTAAAGTCAGGTTGAAATTGTAACCACCATTTCTTGTCTAGTGAGAGGCTTGGATTCATGTTGATCCAACTAGCTCTATAATCAGATATCACACCAATGGGAAATTATATTTGAAAGAAAACAGGTTTTGAACCACCAACTATAATCTATCAGCAATATTGCAAATCATATCAAAGAAAATAATTGCATTGAAGGTCACCCCACAACAGCTTGGGCATTAGATATCTGCAACAGATATATGAAATCCTTCCTTATCACCTACGAAAATAAGAATTTCAGAGTCCCAAATCTTGCAATTGAAATTTTGTCGAAATCCAAATGCCCAAGTTGCTATTTCTTGCAATAATTACATATGTACAGGACCTTTCAAAGGTGAAAATATTTTTTGTGTGAAAGGTCCAACTAGTCTTAGAAAGTGCACAATGAAGGGTGACTAGAGCTAAGCCCTCTCCAAGGACAAACCAAAGCAGAAGGGAATGAGTTGTATTGAAGGAAAAATGAAACTGTATGCAATTCTTTTGATTAATCCTCCAACATTTTTTTTTTAATATTCTTTTGTTTCGGTAGAAGATATTGTGTCTATGTCGCTGAAGGAATTTCAAGTGCATAACGCATTGTCATTATTATCTGAGGACTTTTCTGAAGGCACACAGAGGGCAGGGATAACTTATTGGGAACAGGTTCAAGAATTGTGCATCATTTTAGTGTTAAAGTGTATTCTCTATTACTTAGAAGGAGTGCCTTGAACAATATAAAAGTGGGATGTTGCAGTCTATGTTTTATGGAGAATTGTTTTTATGATAATAATAGACAAGGTTACCTACAACATGCATCATTAGCAAAACAAGGTAAGACACAAATGAAACAATCTAACAAAAAAAAACTAGATCAAGTCGGCCTCTGGAATTAAAATTTTAATTTCAATTAATACATATAAATCTTTACATGTCGACTCTCATGTTGACTTATTTCACCCAACTGTCATGTCTCTTCATAGGGACACACAACTATAAATATAAATCTACGCTCCATTTCAGCTCAAGAAAATCAATGAATACTTTAAAGACAAGTTCAGACCTTGACAACCACCTGTGCCCTTGTATTGCAGGAAGGAAGATCATAGTTTGAGGAGGCCAAGGAGGAATACCTATGTGGATATGTGGAGAGTCTTCATTGCAACTTGGTTCTATGTATAAAGAAAAAACTTGTTTGGTGTAGACTATCTCCAACAACTCGGATAAGGGTTATAGACCTCAAAACAGTTCCTTACACCTCAGACCAATCAAGATTGATTTCAGGACTATGTCATCTCACAACTCGGATGCGTGTGATGGATCACTAAAACTCAGTTTAGTGGATCTATAATATTCCTAGGCTCGGATCCATGGAGGGATTCTACTAACAATATGTAGTGACTTACTTCTAGACATGACTACTTAGCTCATCTCAGACAATAGAATTTGTTCTTTATCCTTTTGTGGCTTAAATATGTGGGAAATATCAGTCTATACTCATATTCGGTCATGTGGAGAGGCAGTGGGAAGTGACACTTGGAGTTTGGAAAAACTTAGTTTATTGAATAGTTAAAGATCTCGGATCCTTGACAACTTGGTTGAAGCTCATCCTTTGGAGACACAGTTGTTAGGCTAAACTGCCTAGACTCAAGCTCAGACTTGTTGCTGAATTGTGAGGACCATAATTTCAATTCTTGGGTCGTCTACCTATTATGGACTGTTATTTTTTATCCTTGACTATGGAAGGTTCGGATCACCAGCTCAAAGACTTGGATTGCAGACCCTTATTAAAGGAACAATTACGTCTTGTATGAAAAGACTATTTTTGCAGACAATATTGAGGTTGTTTGGAAACCCTTTGAACTTTAGATAACTACGGACCTTGAATACTACTTGGAGGTGATCCTTTATGCATTTTGAGGTAGGTTTATTGAAGAACCATTGAAGGATGTTTGTGAAGTTTTTAACATCTTGAAGAGCTTTTGTGGAAACTCTTATAGAAGCATTCGTGAATATTTGAAGCATATCTTGAAGGATCATCTAGAAGACATCTCTGACGTTTTTTTTTTAAAATAATGTTTTGTTGTCGTTGGTATTCCGACGTTTAGAAACATCGGTTGGGGCCTTGTGTAGCGTCGGACTAGCGATGCTTGTTTTGGTCGAAAGAGCGATGCTTAGAAGTGTCGGTTGGGGTCTTGTGTAGTGTCAGACTAGCGACGCTTTTGTTCGTTGGAAGAGTGACGCCTATAAATGTCAGTTATGGTGTTAGTTGGTGTCAGAATTGTGACGCTTTTGTTCGTCGGAAGTGCGACACTTATAAACGTTAGTTATGGTGTTAGTTAGCGTCGGAATTGCGATGCTTATAAACATTGGTTATATCGTCGAAAGAGCGACTTGTTGGTCGGAAGAGCGACGCTTATAAACGTCGGTTATGGTGTTAGTTGGCGTCAAAATTGTGACAATTATAAACATTAGTTAAAACGTCGGAAGAGAGACGAGGTTTGCAATGTCAGAAGTGCGATGAAGCATGAAACGTCGAAAAAGTGACGACCAATTTGAATCATTGGAATTACGACACCACCAAAAAAACGTCGGAATTGCAACACCACCAAAAACACGTCGGAATTAGCGTCGCTCTACCGACAGTTAACTCAAGTGTCGTAATTGTGACGGTATTAGAACTGATGTTTTGCTATACCTAAAAGTGTCTCTCTTGGGACACCTATGTGTCGCAAGAGAAACATTTTTCCCGTCAAAAATTGGGCCAAATGTGCTAGTGTGTAGAGTCTTATTCTTCCTCCTTTAGCTGAAACTCTATCTTCTCAGGTTCCTTTGGTAAGACTTCATGTTTAACAACATATTTCACCTCTCTAAACACCACATCTCAGTTTTACACAACCTTCCTTTTCTCTAGGTTCCAAAGGTTGTTTTGAGTTCTACTGATGTGTTGAAAAGATAAATGATTGAAAACCACTGATATAGCTTTGATGCAAACCTTCCATGATTTGAGAGCAGCATAGTTTAAGGAGCCCCTGTTTTTTTCCCATTCAATAATTGAAAGGGAGTCTCCAAAAATAGAGAGGGACTTGAGATCAAGCCAAAAATCATAGTAAAGGACTGCCCATAGTGTAAAAAAATCAGCCTGAGTTTTGGTACCCAAGCCATAGTACCAATATAATTTGTAAAAGCGCTCAGGGCTGATGTGGATGGCCATGCCGCATCCACAGGAGTCAAAAGAGGAAACTCCATCGAAAAATACTACAGGATAGGAAGACCAAAGATCCTTAGGAGGAGAAGGACAGAGTTGATTGAATGTCAAAGGAGCCAAAAATTCAGAAGAGTAGGAGAGGATGTTGTAATAGGTTCTCCAAATATTCGACAAAACATGTTCAACAATGAAGACATTTCTCAACTTCCAGATACCCCAAATGATAAATAAAACCAAAGTACGATGAGGTTTGTGGTCCAGTGTCCATCGACCAAGGAAAGAGGGGATATCCAAGCCCTCCCAATCGACTGGATAGTTTATCATATGGAGCACCCCATTCCACACTGAAGAGGAAAAGGGGCATAGAAAAAATAGGTGAAATGAATCTTCTCCAAATGAGAGGCAATGAATATAACGATTAGGGCCATGAAAACCCTTATTTCACAAGATTTCCCAAGTGAGGAAGCAATTATGGGCAACAAGCCATTAAAAACATTTGAGTTTCAAAGGGGGATTCCATTTCTAGGCTTTGAGCATCCACGAGTGAACCCTCATCTGTCTACGGGGGATAGAGATGAGATTGTATGCTAAAGTTTATGTTTACTCTGCCATGCATTAATCCCCCATACCATATCAACCTGTCATATTTGGGGGATAGGATTATCCCATAAAGTTTTAGATTAGAAATGTAAACCTATCATTCTGGAATCATTGCCTCATGAATCTCCAGTTGTAGCTCATGTTTCAAGTGGGTATGAAAGGAATAGGAGAGGGCAAAAATTTATAAATATTTGATCACAAATAATCCCTTATTATTTAAGAAGATGATGAGATCAGGAGATAGTAGGTATAGGCCATTCATACCAGCAAGTGAATCTAGGCCAATTTGTGGAATGGATCTGGAGCCAACTGCCCATCTAATATTTTGAAAATACCAGTGCTTTGTGGACAAAAGGATGTGCCAAGAGTAGGAGACATGTGAAGGATCCAGAGCCCCATTGCACATCCAGAGAATGAACTCCCGATTTTGTAAGTATTTTGCATGGATAACTTGTTTCCAAAGGCCTTCGCTGGTGACTTATCTCTAGAATTTTTTTAGTAAAAGAGCCAAGTTGAATAAAGCGATATTTTTTGTCCCCCATCCACCCAGGGTAGTGGGAAGGTTAATCAGTTCCAAACTTGCAAGGTGAATTTTTTGCTCTCTTTGAGTGCTTGACCACAGAAAACAAGATGTGATTTAATTTAATTTCTTAATCACACCCTTTGGGAGCTTGAAAATATGCATCCAATAGATAGGGATGCTATGCAAGACCAATTTAATTAGAACAAGACGACCTCCAAGTGAGATATAGGTGTGAGCCCAATGACTTAGTCACTTCTCAAATTTCTTAGTGAGCCAATCCCAGTCCCGGATTTTGTAACCATTTAATTTCAAAGTGAAGCATAGGTATCTAAAACCAGCATCCATATGAAAAATTTCAAACCAAAAGTGGTAGCAATCTAAAGATTCGTTGCAGGGTTGGGGTTATCTGTAATGATAATGGACTTGGATTTATTAATAAATAGACCTGAGGAAAGACCGAAGTCCTGCAGAAGACATAAAAGGCAGTCTGTTATTTGGGATTCGGTTTACCAATTGCCATCAGATCATTCACAAAAAATAGGTGAGAGAGTATGACTATTGACAATATTTTGCAACCTGTTATGATGACCTGTGATCGAGCATATTTGATTTTCCTGCTGAGCCCATCTATGATTATGCGGAATAAAATTGGGGACATTGCACAACCTTGTCTAAGTCATCTAGACACCGAGAAAAAGTCCATAGGAAGGTCATTGATAAAGATAGAAAAGGATGCAAACTTTATACATGCTTTGATTCAGTTAAATGATTGTTCTTCCCAGACCAATCTTCTCCATAATCATTCACAATAGTTCCCAATAAACACAATCAAAATCTTTTGTTAATTCAATCTTCATGAGACAAGCATCCATTTTTATTTTTTACAGAATGAATAGTCAGAAAATCATACCTGATTTGTAATCTTTGGAATAAGGCAGATGAAGGTAGCATTTGTGGTGCCAGATACCCAACCAAGTCCCCTGGATTCTTCAACCATATCAGTTAGCTCATGGATCACTTTATCCTGAAAATGCAGGGAAAGTTCCATGGTTCATCCATTCGGGCCCATGCTTTTACCTCTGGCCAGATATTTTATAACTTGAATAACTTCATCCTATGTTACCGGGCGGTTCATTTGATTTATTTCCTCCAAATGCGACCAAGAGGGGAACAGGTCACATACTTCAAGTTGTTTGCATAAAGGAACCTGAGCCCGAGAGAAATGTAGGTTGTTGAAATAACTTCTAGCCTCATCTTTGATGCCCGATTGATTGGTCAGAGTTTCACCCGATTCCAATTTCATATTCCAAATTATGTTTTTTTCCCATCTGGAGGAAATTTGGTTGTGAAAAACTCTACTATTCTTGTCACCAGATTCAACACATAATATTCTTCTCTTTTATTGTAATTCTTCAGCCTGACAAAGAATATTTGTTTACCTTCGAATTTCTTGTTGAAGGATCACCTTTTTCTTCATGTCAAAAAAGTGTGTAGGAAAATTTGGGTCTAAAATTTTCACATGTTGATCAATCATAATGAGATCTTGGATGTTCTCCCACTTCTTTTCCTTAGCCCATAGTCTGACCTTAGTTTTTAGCATACACAACTTGAGGTTGATTGTTTCCATCTTTCGATGAGCCAAGTATTCATAAGGGGACTTCCAATTCGAGTGAACCAAAGCAACGTAATCTGGATCCTTCAACCAAAAATGATTAAATTTAAATGGAGGTGCCTTATGACGAAGAAAACCAGTCCAATTTAGTAGGATGGGGAAGTGATCAGAGATTTTGATTGGAAGGATGCATGATTGAAAATCCTTTAGGATGTTTGCTAATGGAGCTTGCATATTGAATCGATCAAGGTGTTTGGATAGGCCCTGCTCATCTTGCTTTCCATTCATCCAAGTCGAACCCAAATGGTTAGGCATGATGTCTCAAAGGCCCTTCTGCATGAAGAGATATTTCAAGTAGCCTCCTGACGGGTCCACACGACAGAGTGAACCCCATATCTCTGTAGAATAAATTGTGAAGTTTAGGTCCCCAGGCAGGATTAGAAATTCAAGGTCCAATATGCCACTATTTTCAGCACATTTCCATAATTCCTTCCTATTTATGTATGGGGCATAAACATTAACAATCCACATTTGATTCTTGGTGCCTCTTCGTCCACCTGCCCATCGTAGTGTTGTATTATTTGAAGTGGTATATTTCAAGGTTCCACATAACAACCAATCTCCCAGAGAGGACTTTAGCGCTGATGGCACATACAAACCATTTTGGACATATCTTAACAAGTGTCTGCAAGCCTTATCCTGACTTATCATAGTTTCCTATAAAAGAACTGTAGTATGAAGTTTAGTAGAATTTTTCTAAGTGAATACTCTTCACCTTGCCTCAGCCAAGGAGTTTGGTTTTCAAGAGAATATGTTTAGTATTTTTGGACATCCAGACATGAGATGTCCCATATCATGACAACAAAGGCATCGAAAAGGAATAGGCCAGTAAACAACTATTTTCTTGCGTGAACAGGGGCACCAATATAAGTTAATTTCTGCAGGCAACCCCCCTGTCATCGATCTTTAAACCAATACCCATGCAGTGCGTTTTATCAGTCCACCCAAGCTTCCCTCGTCTAATAAATATAATTTTCCAATTGAGTTGGTGATATCTGTAATGGATTTCCTTTTCCATAATTCAAGTGGGACTCCTGGGAATTTTACCTAGAAGATTTTTCATCTTGGTAAGTCGATGGCAACATCAAAACCAAAGGTCCATCATTGTAAAGATAAGTAGTCGCAACCATGTACCCATGGATGAGCTGCAATCAAATTTGTGTCCATTAGAGTCAAAAATTGAAAAGTGAACCAACCGTTTTGAAGGGAACTAATGCATAGATGGTATTTGAGGAGAGGGAGGCAACTGGTATCAACCCATTTTTTCATTTGTACGCCATTGTATCGCCCGAACACACATCGGCCAACCAGGGCTTGGGATTTTAATTTAATGGATTCATCCCAGTATCCATTGGCCTCAAGAACTAAATCTTGTGACAGAGTCGCAACTATGATGGCCTTCGGTTTGCGATGCAGAAAAATAGGCTTCTTAGTGGTCCTTCAGCATTCCACGACCCGATCTTGTGTGAGAGATCATGTTCATTTTTCCTCCTCACAATTTGTGCGTCTATAGGTAATGCATAATGGTACTGGGAAGACGGAGATAAAATTTTGTCCATTTTCTTGGCCAATCAAATAAATTAGTCAATAGCCAGCTAGACCAAAATCTGGAACGATCACTAGTAATATTTTGAGAGGGGGCTCGTCCTCCAAAATGATGTGGAGAGCTACTCAAAGACACCTCAGCAGATGTTCACGATCCAAAATAAAGTGCTCATGAGAATGGTCCAATAAGATAGTGTTGAGCGGAATTCAATCATATTTAAGAAAGATCCAAAATATCTTGACAACGATTGGTTGGTATAGCCAATTGTGGCCTGTGGAATCTCCAGTTGCTTCATTGGATTGTCAAAACTGCCGCATAAAACCCTGGGCCAATTTTACTTCTGTCAGGTGTCTAGGAGGGCCCAAAAAATAATTCATATTTTGAACCCGCCCAAGTCTGGTCACCGCCATTACACCCACCAAAGGCAGTTGCCAAAAAATAATAGGCCTGGAGGGATAATCAAATCCCAATGAGAGAGCTTTCATTGTCATGGGAGGGGAATGTGTATCGTTCCATGCTGTCAGAGAAAAATACCCCTTACCTTCTATTCCATGACAAAAGAATACTTATGTGGGAGGATCTGAGCAAAAATGAAGTTGTCACTACATAATTTCTTTGTCGATTAAGGGTACCAACCACCAGCTACCCAATTAATGCAGTTTTGATGCCTGTTTGAGATTGAAGGTGATCCCAGGACATTGTGTAGCAGCATCGGTCCATGGTTCAATACTTTAGGAAGAAAAACTGAGACCCTGACATGTTGAAATACTTTAAGACTTAATAACATTCCATGGGATTTTAGCACACCATGTACAAAAATGACACCAATTGAGATTTATCCATATCCTAGAAAAAAATGGCAATTACAACCAATACAATCTTTTAGGATTTCTTCCTGATTTGTTGGTGCTTCTATCCCTAAGTGCATAACATTTTTTTTCTACCCAATCACCATATGTGTTATGAATCTTCTTTAGATTTCCTGAATGGAGGCATCTTTTTCTGGGGTATAGTTCTACAATTGTCATTGTATGAAATATAGTTGCGACAATAATAAAGTCAATAGTCGATAGAAAGAATAATTTATGGGAAGAGATCACTCTCTATGTGCATGCCTTGACACTCAAAGATCCCCAGGATTAGTCCCCCAAAACCCCTCTAATTCCAAAGAAACTGAGAGAAGGAGAAGGGAAAAATATTATGAGAAGAGTAAGTACCAATCATATGGCTCCACTATTATCTGGTAATGAAGCTTTCATAGAGCTATAGTGCTTTCTGCTAACAGGAAGAAAAGCTTGTTCATGGCGCTTCATTTCACATATGTTGTATAAAAACCTTCAGGGTCGCTTCCTTGTTGCTCATGAGCATTATCAAGATGGGATTAAGAAACTCAAAAATAAAGGGTGAGATGATATGGATCATGATATATTTATTTCTTATTTGTCTATCTATTAGTGATAAAGTAGTATACACTTCTTATAATATTATCTCTCTAAACCATAATCACTAAATATATTTTCTAAAATAAATTTCGTTTAAATGTTTATCAAAATTATGTCTACTTGTAACAATTTATTAATAATATAAATAATCTCTCTAAACCATAATCACTATATATCTTCTAAAATAAATTTAATTTAAATGTTTATCAAAATTATACACATAACAATTAATTAGTAATATAAATTCTTTATTTTAAAATTAAATTAATTAGCTAAAAAAAATAATGTTATAATTTAAATCTAGATTACAAAATTTTTTTTCTAAATTTTTTTTTTTTTTTACTGTCTTGTTTTTTTATTTTTGATAAAAAAATTATATCATTTTATTATATTAAAATTGTATTTTGATTTATATAAACATCTCTTTTAAAATTAAAATAATTTATATTTTTTGTAATGGTTAGTTATTAAATTATACTCAATATATATAATTACAAAATGGATCATTCATATATATATAATAATAATAATTTTCATATATATATATATATATATATATATATATATATATATATAGATATATAGATATATAGATATAGATATAGATATAGATATAATAATTTTCATATTTTTATTATATTACACTTAGTTATAATATTACTTGAGTTTTTAGCATATAAATACTTCCACAAAATTAATTATATTTGTTTTGGCCAAATTAAAATTTAAGGTTTAGAAAATTGAAAAATATTTTAATATTTTTAATTTAGAAGATGAATAAAAAATTAAAAATCTTGAAAATCTATTATTCACTAGATTTTCTTCTTAATTTTATTTTATTTTATTTTCACCAAAAATATATTAATAACTAGTAATTTTTCTTCTTTATTTTATTTTCAATTATTATTATTTAATTTTATATCTTATATCCCTTTCCTTAATGTTATTATTATTATTATTTTCTTGTATTTTCTTGAATGGAAAAAACTTACACTACAATCATGGTCGGATAAGGAGAGGGACGAACAAAAATAGGTTATCACCAAAGTTATTTTAAGCATTATGGGAGAATTCTCCTCTTGATTTCAATAATTTTGTTTATTTATTTATTTTTAATGTGGATTATGGCAGGATCCTTTATTTAAAGCTTTTTAGACATTATGGTTTAATATTGATTTTTTTTTTTTTTTTCTTTTCTTGGTGTAGGGTTAAGTGAGTTACACTTACGTATTTAACTTAAGTGTGTAACTAAAAATGTTAGGTAGGGTTAAGTGAGTTACACTTACTTATTTAACTTAAGTGTGTAACTAAAAATGTTAGATATTTAATTTTTCAAATTATATATTGCATAAATATGTATATTATAAAAAAATTTCAAATTATATATTATTTAAATTTGCATAAATATATATGTTATAAAAAAATTTGAACATTTGTATTTATTTTGAAATGTAAAATTATCTGAAAATTTTGAGTCTAAATGCCTCTGCTATATGGAAGATAGAAGCTTAACACATGCCCCTAATCTTTATGCTTTGTCCACCCTAGTACTAGGCTCATACATTTTTAGTAACAATGGTTTGTGGTATGATAGTCATAGTATTAAGCTAATTACAATTTTAACAAAATATATTTCTTAAATTTAATAGTTCATTTTAGCTTTTTACAATTTATAAATATTTATCATCACATTTTTTTATCATTTTTTTATTTTAATAATAAATCATAAATAAAATATCCACTCAAAATATTAAATATTTCAAAATTTTACATAAATTATTTTTAAATAAATCTAAATAATAATTTGTATATTGATAAGAAAATTTTTAGCTCATAATCACATTAGAAATCATTTATTCCAAATAATTGATGAAGGTCAAATAAAAAATAATAACAATAACAATATTAATATTAATAAATAAAAGTGTGAAAAATATGGTCAAAATAAAATCAAGATCAAATTAGTAATACTAAAAATTCTCCATATAATCCAGTGGTGAGAGGTTAATAAACTGATTATGAATAACAATATAAAATTAAAAAATTAACAGATAAATAAAGAAACCATTTAAAATTATAATATAAACCAAAAATGCAATAATGAGACTAATAAAAGTTACAATCAATATAAAATTAAAAAATTAACAGATAAATAAAGAAACCATTTAAAATTATAATATAAACCAAAAATGCAATAATGAGACTAATAAAAGTTACTTTGAAACTTAAAAATAAATAAATAAATTTATTTTAACAAACACATATATATATATATTAAAAACAATAATAAATAAATATTATACTATTTAATTTAAAAATAAAAATAAAATTGAGAGTTTTATATAAATTTATTAAAAGACTAATAAAACAAAATTGAATAATTAACTCGCCGACTATCCTATTTAATATTCTATAACACCAATTAGCCTATTTAATATTCTCTATATTAAATAACTGATTTGGAATCAAAGAAGGTTAAGATAATTCACAAATTGGAGATAATATCAAGTATAGATAAATAACCTGTACATTTAAGAAAAATGAAAGAGAAATTTGAAAAGTTACCTGTGTTAAAAGAGGGATTCGATAAGCTTGATGAAGTAGCACAACAAATAGAGGAGTTAACACAAAGCCCTTCTATATGGTGTTCCCAAATAGAGCTTACGATACCGCATCGAGAGCAATTGAAAATGGAGTTTGGCGGTGTGAAACTAGAGCTCGAAGCAAAGAACCAAAATTGAGCTCACATCTTCTGACGGAGAGAGTTGAAATGCTTACTGTCGGAAGAAAAATACATCAGGGGGTTGCAGAGCATCTCTGTTGAAGAGCAGGGGAAAATGAGAAATGAATGCGGTGATTGGGGTAGGGTTAGTTACCCTAACCCCCTCCCGTATGACTCCCACCATCAGATCTAGGTCATGAAGATCAACGGTCAGCACAATAACCCAGAAAACTGGCAAGGGTTAGTTACCCTAACCCCCTCCCGTATGACTCCCACCATCAGATCTAGGTCATGAAGATCAACGGTCAGCACAATAACCCAGAAAACTGGCAATCGACAACTGTCTACAGCCAGCAGTATTTGAGAAGTCTCCAAGCAGATGGGAAACCAGTTAAGACCGGATTCAGAGCTTAAGTACTATTGCAATTTAAAACATTAGATTTAAAAACCAAATCTCAAGTATTGTACTATGCACGTGAAGAATATTAAAAATCTGAATATTATGATGAAAAGTATTAAGTCGTTGTAATAATCGAAGCAACCAATAATCGATTATTAGCAATAAACATTACCGTAGCATGGTCATGAGAACTTCAGGTGCATAGATTTATAAAATTTATGAAATAGTAATTTTGTTTGGACATGGTAAGAATTTTTATTTATTTATGGTAATGTATAAATGGTAGTGACAATTTTCTATTTTTTATTTGTATTTTTAAATGGACTTTCGGCCTTATCGTTCTATGCTTCTATTGGTTTTTTGGGTTTTTGAATGGGGAGGATTAGATTTATAGTGGCTAAAAATATTGAGATTATATGGTTGTACCATGTGATTTTAAATAAATATACCTATCCCCATCCAGCAACCATGGTGAGGTTGTTTTAGATTCATGTTTACCGAGTAATACTAAAAAATACTTTTTTCCCCAACTAAAAAAGCACTACTCTGTTTCATTAAAAAAAAAAGAATAGTACATTTGCAATTTTAATACTAAAAAGATACCTACAAAGAGAGATAGCAGTGTGATAGAAAAAACAATATCATAATCATTTGGAAACTACTAGGTTGTGGGTAATATTTGTATTTGGTAACAATTGAGCGACTACAAATGGGATATTTCTCAAAGTAGAAAGACCTTATAGGGGTGGTATTTTTTCAAAGAGAAAAATATTGATTTATATTATCATATAAAGTACATGTGTCTAGGATATGTGATTCTCCATTTCTATCCTAAAACAAAGAATGAAAAGACAAAATGCATACAATCGATCCCTTAGCAGAGAACTGGAACAGGGGTTGCTAATTCGAGCTTACAAACATGATTTTTCCTAGTGCTGAATAGATCTGGTACTGAAAAAACCAGCAACTACAAAAATAAACGCTTAAGAATGCTGCAGAGGTACAAAATCCACAGAAAGCTAGAGGAAAAAACAAGGTAGACAGAGTATCCCAACAAGTAAAGTGTTCATTTTTAAATAGGAATGACACCTTCCCATTTCAGCATCCTGAGATCAAATAATCTGATCCGAGACAGAGTTGCATCCTTGTTTTGAAAGACTATTGACTTCACTCTTTTGATTTCTGCTGATGTGATGAAAAGATAAATGATGGAAAACTGTCAATATAGCTTTGATGCAAGCCTTCCATGATTTGAGAGCAACATAGTTTAAGGATCCCCTATCTTTTCCCATTCAATAACTGATTAGGAGTCTCCAAAAACAGAGAGGGACCTGAGATCAATCTAAAAAGCACAATAAAGGACCACCCAGAGTGGAAGAAGCTCGACCCAAATATTGGTACCCAAGCCACAATACCAATAGAATCTTTGAAAAGTGCTCAAGGCTGATGTGGATGGCCATGCCACATCCACAGGAGTCAAAAGAGGAAGCTCCATCAAAAATCCTATGGGATAGGAAGACCAAAGGTCCTTAGGAGGAGAAGGACATAATTGATTGTATGTCAAAGGAGCCAAAAATTTAGAATAGTAGGAGAGGATGCTGCAACAGGTTCTCCAAATATTCGGCAAAACATGTTAACAAATGAAGGCATTTTTGGACTTCCAGATAGCCCAAATGATAAAGAAAGCCAAAGTACGATGAGGTTTGTGGTCCATTGTCCATCAATCAAGCCAAGAGGGGATATCCAAGCCCTCCCAATCAACTGGATAGTTTACCATATGGAGCACCTCATTCCACACTAAAGAGGAAAAGTGGCATAGAAAAAAGAGGTGAAATGAATCTTCTCCAAAGGAGAGGCATGACTACAGCGACTGAGGCCTTGAAAACCCTTCTTGCCTAAGATTTCCCAGTAGAGGATGCGATTGTGGGAAACAACCCATGAAAAACATTGAGTTTTAAAGGGAAATTCCATTTCCAAACCCTAACCATCCACGAGTGAACCCTCATCTGTATAGGGGCATAGAGATGAGATTGTATGCTTCCTTTACGTTTAATATCCCCTACATTGATCCCCCATACCATATCAACCTATCATCTTTGGGGGATAGGACTATCCTAGAAAATTTTAAATTGGAAATGTAAACTTGCCATTCTGGAATCATTGTCTCAGGAATCCCAAACTGTAGTTCATCTTTCCAGTGGGTATGAAAGGAAGAGGGGAGGGCAACAATTGCTAAAACTTTGATCGCAAATAATCCCTTTTTATTTAAGAAGATGATGAGATCAAGAGATAGTAGGTGTAGGCCATTCATACCTACAAGTGAATCTAGGCCAATTTTTGGAATGGGTCCAGAGCCAATTGCCCATCTGAGATTTCCAAAATACCAGTGTTTTGTGGACAAAAGGTTGTGCCAAAAGTAGGAGACATGTGAAGCATCCAGAGCCCCATCACGCATTCAAAGAATGAACTACCGATTTTGTAATTATTTTTCATGGATAACTTGTTTCCAGAGGCCTTCACTTGTGACTACTCTCCAAAAGTTTTTTAGTAAAAGATCCAAGTTGAAGAAAGCAATATCTTTTGTCCCCCATCCACCCAGGGTAGTGGGAAGGTTAATTAGTTCCAAACTTGCAAGGTGAATTTTCCGCTCTCTTTGAGTTCTCTCCCACAAAAAATGAGATGTGATTGAATTTAATTTCTTGATCACACCCTTTGGAAGCTTGAATATATGCATCAAATAGATGGGGATGATATCTAGGGCTATGTTAATTAGAACAAGATGACCCCAAAGTGAGATCTAGATGTGAACCCACTGACTAAGCCGCTTCTCAATTTGCTTAGTAAGATAATCCCAATCCCATATTTTGTAACCATTTGGTTTCAAAGTGAATCCCAGGTTTCTAAAACCAACATCCATATGAACAATTGTCACCCCAAAAGTGGTAGAAATATGAAGAGTCGATGCAGCATATGGGTTGTTTGTAATGTGATCTGGAATTATGTAAAAACACAATAAAATACATAAATAAACATAAGCGCAGATATGTAGCAGGAATAACACTTCATTTCATTAATATAAAATACTGAAAAATGCTTACAGACAGAATGGAAAATAAACTAGCTTGGGCGATGGTAGATTATCTCTGAGAAGAGATGCGGCGGCTACATGCCTCTAAACTATGTTACAATTAGGCTCAAGGGCCTTTTTATTACTGAACAATAAGAGAAAACCCTAAACAACCAAAACCCTAACCTGAGGAGATGTAACACCAAGAGTTTATGGGCCTCGTTGGGGTTAGTTGGGTGGCCAACTTCTTGGGGTCGTAACTTAGTCATATTATCTCCGGTTGGCGCGTATGATACATAGTTAGAAATATCTCTCTAAGGACTATAGGTTTTTCCACAATTCCATTCCCTTGGCCACGAGACTGCAACAAACCTAAAAAAACGTCGTTTAGGGGGTCAAAATTTCTCTAGAAGATCAGGACCCAAAAATTGCTAAAAATAGTAAATAAGAAAACTGACGAAACTGTCTAGGTGGAATAGGCAGGCGGCCACCAATATCCACTTGGATCATTCCTCCCCCCTTATTAAGAAATGGTCCTCGTTGTGTGCAGAGCCTCCATGAGGTGTAGAAATTTTTGTTGAACCTAGTCCTTGGTGAACCACTTGCCCTGGTGAAGGAGTTGCCTTGCTTTGGAAACTTGATATAGTTGTATCCTCTACTGGCAGGTGTTCTTGATCTGTGTGTCCATGATCTGATTATTTGTGGCTTGTTTCATGTACTTTGGGTTTAACCCTGTTGGTTTGAGTTGTTCTGCCATGTCGGATGTGTCTAATAGAGGTGGAAAGTAGGGACGAAGGCTGTCCACATTGAACACTGGGTGAAGACCAAGGAATGGTGGAATACCGAGCTCAAAGGCATTGTCCTTTACAGCCTTGGTGATGTTGTATGGTCGATATCGGAGCGGGCGAAGCTTTCTATGGGGCCTAATGACGCTCCTTTGGCAAATGTATCCACACTATGTCACCCACATAGAATTTGTGTGGCATCCTATGTTGATCATTTCACTGCTTGTACTTAGCACTGGCTCTGTCCAATATGTCATGAACTTGTTTTGGATGTGTTGAATGTGCTCAATGAAGTTGTGCACCTTGTTAGCTTCAGACTGGACATGAGCTGAATTTTCCTAAGTAGTTGTAAATGGCATGACTACGTCAATGAGACATAGTGGTTGGAATCCCAAGCCCACCTAAAAGGGTTTGTGGCCAGTTTAGTTGTGAAGAGCCCGGTTATAATTGTATTGTACATAGGGGAGACTCCCATCCCATGTGCGTGGATTCTTTGAGTTGTACAAGTGTAGAATGTGTATGATCATCTGATTCTTGGTGCCTCTTCATCCACCAGAGATAATAATGCCCATCATAGTGTTGTATTCTTTGAAGTGGTATATTTCAGGGTTCCACATAACAACCAATCTCTCAGAGAGGCCTTTAGCGGTGATGGCACATACAAACCATTTTGGACATATCTTAACAAGTGTCTGCAAGCCTTATCCTGACTTATCATAGTTTCCTATAAAAGAACTGCAGTATGCAGTTTAGTAGAATGTTTCTGAGCGAATAATATTCGCCTTGCCTCAGCCAAGGAGTTTGGTTTTCCAGAGAATATGTTTAGTATTTTTGGACATTCAGACATGAGATGTCCCATATCATGACAACAAAGGCATCGAAAAGGAAAAGGCCAGTAATCAACTATTTTCTTGCATGAATAGGGGCCCCAATATAAGTTAATTTTTGCAGCCAACCCCCCTGTCATTGATCTTTAAACCAATACTTATGAAGTGTGTTTTATCAGTCCACCCAGGCTACCCTCGTCTAATAAATAGAATTTTCCAATTGATTTGGTGATATCTGTAATGGATTTCCTTGTCCATAATTCAAGTGGGACTCCTGGGAGTTTTACCCAGAAGATTTTTCATCTTGGTAAGTCGATGGCAACATCAAAACCAAAGGTCCATCATTGTAAAGATAAGTAGTTGCAACCATGTACCCATGGATGCGCTACAATCAAATTTGCGTCCATTAGAGTCAAAAATTGAAAAGTGAACCAACTGTTTTGAAGGGAACTAATGCATGGACGGTATTTTAGGAGATGGAACCAAATGGTATCAACCCATTTTTTCATTTATACGCCATTGTATCGCTCGAACACACATCGGCCAACCAAGGCTTGGGATTTTAATTTAATGGATTCATCCCAATATCCATCGGCCTCAAGAACTAAATCTTGTGACAGAGACTTAACTATGATGGCCTTCGGTTTGCGTTACAGAAAAATAGGCTTCTTAGTGGTCCTTCAACATTCCACGACCCGATATTGTGTGAGAGATCACGTGCATTTTTCCTCTGCCTAGACTGTAACGTCTATCAGTAATGCATCGTCTGGAGAGGAAGGCAAGATTAAAATTTTGTCCATTTTCTTGCCCAATCAAATAAAATAGTCAATAGCCAGCTAGACAAAAATCTGGAACGATCACTAGTAAGATTTTGAGAGGGGACTTGTCCTCCAAAATGATGTGGAGAGCCATTCAAAGACACCTTAGTAGATGTTCACGATCCAAAATAAAGTGCTCATGAGAATGGTCCAATAAGATAGTGTTGAGTGGAAGTCCAATCATATTTAAGAAAGATCCAAAATATCTTGACAACGATTGGTTGGTATAGCCAATTGTGGCCTGTGGAATCTCTAGTTGCTTCATTGGATTGTCAAAACTGCCGCATAAAACCTCGGGCCAATGTTACTTCTATCAGGTGTCTAGGAGAGGTAGGCCATTTATGAGCCCAAAACATAATTCATATTTTGAACCCGCCCAAGTCTGGTCACCACCATTACACCCACCAAAGGCAGTTGCCAAAAAATAATAGGCCTAGAGGAATAATCAAATCCTAGTGAGAGAGCTTTCGTTGTCATGGGAGGGGAATTTGTAGCGTTCCATGCTGTTAGAGAAAAATACCCCTTACCTTCTATTCCATGACAAAATAATACTTATGTGGGAGGATTTGAGCAAATATGAAGTTGTCACTACATAATTTCTTTGTCGATTAAGGGTACCAACCACCATCTACCCAATTAATGCAGTTTTGATGCATGTTTGAGATTGAAGGTGATCCTAGGACGTTGTGGAGCAGCATCGGTCCAGGGTTCAATACTTTAGGAAGAAAAACTAAGACCCTGATTTGTTGAAATACTTTAAGACTTAATAACATTCCATGGGATTTTAGCACACCATGTACAAAAATGACACCAATTGAGATTTATCCATATCCTAGAAAAATATGGCAATTACAACCAATACAGTCTTTTAGGATTTCTTCCTGATTTTTTGGTGCCTCTATCCCCTAAGTGCATAACATTTTTTTTCTCCCCAGTCAGCATATGTGTTATGAATCTTCTTTAGATTTCCTACATGCAGGCATCTTTTTCTGGGGTATAGTTCTACAATTGTCATTGTATGAAATATAGTTGCGACAATAATAGAGTCAATGGTCGATATAAAGAATAAGTTATGGAAAGAGATCACTCTCTATGTACATGCCTTGACACTCAAAGATCCCCAGGATTAGTCCCCCAAAACCCCTCTAATTCCAAAGAAATTGAGAGAAGGAGAAGGGAAAAATATTATGAGAAGAGTAATTACCAATTAATGGCTCCACTATTATCTGGTAATGAAGCTTTCATAGAGCTACAGTGCTTTCTGCTGACAGGAAGAAAAGCTTGTTCATGTCACTTCATTTCACATATGTTGTATAAAAACCTTCAGGGTCACTTCCTTGTTGCTCATGAGCATTATCAAGATGGGTTTAAGAAACTTAGAAATAAAGGGTGAGATGATATGGATAATGATATATTTATTTCTTATTTGTCTATCTATTAATGATAAAGTAGTATACACTTCTTATAATATTATCTCTCTAAACCATAATCACTAAATATATTTTCTAAAATAAATTTCATTTAAATGTTTATCAAAATTATGTCTACTCATAACAATTAATTAATAATATAAATAATCTCTCTAAACCATAATCACTATATATCTTCTAAAATAAATTTAATTTAAATGTTTATCAAATTTATGTCTACACATAATAATTAATTAGTAATATAAATTCTTTCTTTTAAAGTTATTGAAGAAAGATGCATTTTCATGGACTCCTGAAGCAACTAAGGCCTTTGAACATCTTAAAGAGGAAATGTGCCTAGCACCGGTCTTAGCTATGCCAAACTTCACAAAAACCTTTATTGTGGAATGTGATGCCTCAGGAAATGGAATTGGTGTTGTTTTAAAGCAAGAAGGAAGACCCATTTCTTTTGAAAGTTGTCCAATCAAAGGAAAGTATTTACAGAAAGCTATTTATGAGAAGGAAATGTTAGCAATACTAAATGCACTAAAGAAATGGCGACCTTACCTAATCGGAAGACACTTCAAGGTAAAAACTGATCATGATAGTCTTAAACACTTTTTGGAACAAAGAATATCTTTAGAAGAGAAGCAAAAATGGGTCACAAATATGTTGGATTATGACTTTGAAATAATCGAAAAAAAAGGGAAGCTAAATGTTGTTGCAGATGCACTCTCAAGAAAGAATGAAGAGGTGGAAGCATTGCTTTGTGCCATTTCGATTATCCAACCAGATTGGATAACCGAAGCAAGGGATGAATGGAAGAAGGATGAAGAAGTGTCGACACTCATTCAAAATTTGCAGCAAGATCCTATTACATCTAATACATTTAGTTGGAAAAATGATTCCTTATGGTGCAAATATCGCTTATATCTTTGTAATAATTCCCAACTAAAACAAAGTATTCTTTTGGAATTGCACACTTCTCCTTTAGGAGGACACTCGGGATTTTTAAAAACTTACCATAGGGTGAAGAAAGAATTTTTTTGGGATGGCCTTAAATCTGATATTCAAAAGTTAGTAGCAGAATGTTTGGTTTTCCAGAAAAATAAAGTTGAGACAATTAAGACCTCGGGTCTTCTACAACCTTTCTCCATTCCAATTCAACTTTGGGAGGATATTTCAATGGATTTTATCACAGGTTTACCTAAGTCCGAAGGAAAGAGTGTCATCATGGTGGTTGTTGATAGACTTACCAATTATGCACACTTTTTTGCATTATCTCATCCTTTTAAAGAAAGTACAGTTGCTACTAAATTTATGGACACAATTCAAAAGCTACATGAAAACCCAAAGGTTATTGTGAGGGACAGAGATCCCATTTTTACTAGAAATTTTTGGACGGAGTTATTTTCTTGTTTAGGTACTCAATTATTTCATAGCTCATCTTATCATCCTCAATCTGATGGTTGAAGTGAGATAGTGAATAAATGTTTGGAAGGATATCTTCGTTGTTTTGTATCTGATAAAAAAACACAATGGGTCAAGTGGTTACCTCTCGCTCAATGGTGGTATAACACTTCCTTCCATACTATAGTAAAAATGACCCCATTTATGGAAATTTATGGATATCATACACCATCCATCACATCATCTTTAAGAGAAAATTCTAAGGTTAAAGAAATGGAAGATCACATCGAACATCAACAAGAAGTTCTCCAACTCTTAAAGGATAACCAAAATTTGGCACAAAATCGAATGAAACAACAGGTAGATCAACATCGCAACGAGAGAAGTTTTGATGTAGGAGACTGGGTATTTTTATGGCTACAACCATACAAAAAAATGTCCCTCAAGAAAGGTAAGAAGGACAATAAATTATCGCCAAAGTACTATGGTTCTTACAAGGTGTTGCAAAAGATTGGTACTATGGCATATAAATTGGAGCTTCCTGCTTCTTCGCGAGTGCATCCAGTTTTCCATGTTTCATGCTTAAAGAAGGTTATAGGTGAAAATATTTCAGTTTAAACAATATTTCCAGAACTTAATGAGGAAGGAAAAATCATATTGAGACTTGAAGTGGTCATAGAAACAAGAACTCGATAGCTACTAAATCGATCAATTTCAGAGTATCTCATCAAGTGGAAGGACTTACCCACTGAAGATTCTACATGGGAGGATGAGAATTTTATACAGAAGCACCCAAAGCTTGTTGAGAACAACGCTTTTTTTGAAGGAGAGGGGCATGTTAGGTCCCTATATTACTAGTTTAGTCTCTTATTGTTATTAGTGTAGCCCCCTTATTATTATTGTTGTACCCTTGTAACCCCAATTTTGTTATTATTGTGCCCTTACATTATTATTGTTAGGTCGGATAGGATTATATTGTGGCTCCATGGACTCCTATATATAGAAGGAGGTTTTGGTCATTTGTATCATCCAAGAATTGTTCATTTATGTAAGGTATTGGAGGTTTCCCCCTCGAAGTGGCCGATTTCTAAGGCGTTGATCTCTCTTTTCTTCTATTTTTGGAGCTGGTTTCATAACAGCTACCCACAAATAGAGATAGTGGAGTTATAGAAGAATACAATATCCTAATCCTTTGGAAACTGCTAGGTTGTGGGTAATAGTCGTATGTGGTAACAATTGAGTGACTAGAAATGGGATATTTCTCAAAGTAGAAAGACCTTACAGGGGCAGTGTTACTAGCTAAATTATGTAAAGAAATTTTACATTGGCATAAAATTTTGTAACATGTGCACAAACAAGGTGAAAGTGTCTCTGAAACCTAAAGTATACATTTCGTGAACATAATGATGGGTTTAAGAAGCTCAAAAAATAGAGTGAGATGATGTGGAGGATGAGTTCATTGTATATTTAAATATAGCTTTATAATATGTGATATTATTGTTTTAATTTATTTCTTGGCTTCCCATATAGTAATAATAAAGTAGCATACACTTATTATGTTATTATCTCTCTAAACCATAATCACTATATATTTTCTAAAATAAATTTAATTTAAACGTTTATCAAAACTATGCCTACACTTTACAACTTTACAATTAGTAATAGATTACCTCTTTTAAAACTAAATTGATTCACTAAAACATACTTGATGTTATAACTTAAATCTAAATTAAATCTCACATTACAAAATTTATTTTTTACTAAGGAAATGATCATTTTTACTATCTTATTTTTCATTTTTTAATAGAAAAATTATACTAGCACAACCACATTTACCAATGTGGTTGATATACGTGGATAAACATATATCCACCACCTACCATATTAATAATTGTTAGGTGTATTTAGTTAAAGACTAACTATTTATAATTATTAATAACTATAAAAATAATAATAGTCATATTATTTATTATTTATATAATTATACTTATTATATAGCATTATTTTGTATATTAATATAATATTAATTATTACATAAACGTTTGCTAATATATTACTAGTTATATTTAAAACTATAATATAATTAGCATATAACATAATAATAATAACATTTTATTAATAATAATCTCTACCATTATGTTATTGTCAATTATTATTATATATTTATTAATATAATTGTCAATATATTTTATGTGTATATTGGAAGTATATTAATAATATTAACTATATATATGGACTATAAACTAAACTAAAATATATTATACTAGTGCTTATATATATATATATATATATATATATATATATATTATAAAATTTAAATCTATGGTTTAGTATTAAAAACCTTAGGTTTTAAAACCTAAGGTTTATTATATTATATTAAATATTAGATTTGTATTATAAATCTTATGAAGAAGCCTTAATATAAATTCAATGATTAATATTAAAAGAATTATCTCAACATTAATGTCAACATACGATATTTATATTAGACCCAAGGATTAATATTATAAACCCTATGAATAATATTATACCTTAGGAATAAGAACCCTTAGATTAATAAACCCAAGGGATTGACATTATAAACCCAAGAGAATATTGAACCAAAATTATTAATACTAAAAACCCAAGGGAATAATATTAAACCCAAGGGATAAATATTATAAACCCAAGGGATATAAACCCTGACATAAATATTATAAACTCTAAAATAAACATGTGGTTTACCATGGTTGATTTTCATATTCAGACAATCCTTGTCACAGTGCGATGTAGGATGATGGTTGACCATGTTTGACCATTATTTATTGTCATATTGACACAATATTTGCCATAGTGTGAGGTTGGGTCGTGGTTGACCAAGGTTGATTTTCATATTGACAGAATCTTTGTCACCATGCGAAGTTGGACCATGGTTGACCATGATTGATTTTACACATCACGACTGGGCATGGTTGACCATGGTTGGAAAAGGTTGACCATGGATGATGAGGATTGAGCTTTGTTGACCATGGTTGACCATGATTGACCACAGTTCAACAAGATTGATATTTTAAAGGAAAGGGAATAATAAACACAAAGAAATAATAATAAAAAAACCAAATAGATTATAAACCTCGCAAAATAAAATTATATACCATGTTTCTTTATTCAATAAAATGTAAAGGTTCCTTACAAGTGACATTTCCTACATGTGAATATATACCATATTTGTTTATTCAATAAAATGTAAATGGTTCTTACAAGTAACTGTATATTCTCTTGTACTTAATAAAACATATAGGCTCCTTTAATCAATAAAATGTAAAGTCTCTATTGTATACCACATCACTATGCACTAAGAAAATTATGTATTGCTCAACACCACATATCATGCCCACATAGAACATAACATAGTAAATAACATTGAAGACTTTGAGGATTACCTCATGTATTTTCTTGAATGGAAAAAGCTTACACCACAATCATTGTTAGACAAAGAGAGGGGCTAACAAAAATATGTTATTACCATAGTTATCTCAACCACTATGGGGGAGTCTTAAGCTCTTTCTTCCTCTTATTTTTTATCACTTCTCCTCTTTCTTTCAATCACTTCACATTTTTTTTGGGTTTAATTTACTTCATCACTTTTTTTTTTAACATGAGATGGCTGAGTGATAAATAAATAATTTGGGTCATGGTATAATCCTTTATTTAAAGCTTTAGACACATCAAATTTTAATATTTACCTTTTTGTCTTGATGTATGGTTAAGTGAGTTACTAAAAATGTTAAGTATTTAAATTTTAAAAATATATATTATTTAAATTTGTGTAGATATATATGTTATAAAAAAATTGAATATTATATTTATTTTGAAATGTAAGATTATTGTTTCTAAATTGGTTGAAAATTGTGGGTCTAAATGCATCTGCCATATGAAATATAGAATCTTAACACATGTCAGTTGTTATCACTCACAAATATCCTCTTGGATGTGAAAGATGAAGTCCTAAGGTAACCTTTTCAAACTAGGCTTGTAGATTGAAGGCTAGCCCCTTCAATCCAAAGAGGGCTCTCTGGTAGTTTAATCACTAAATGTTTAACAACTAACTGTATTCCCAAACAATGGCTAGATCTCTAGTAAGGTGGTATCAAAATATGGTTTGGTTGGGTAGGGTTACAAAAATATAATCTATTGGGAAATGGAGTGAAATCTGAGTATCTATAAAGATTATTAGTGATTCATAAAATGCTCCAGGAAACAGAGGCAAGTTAAATGATTTCTATATGTGAAAATAATCATTGTATTATGGAAGTGGAAAAAAGGATTAACATTCCATCACATTTAAAGAATCTAACAAACGATGAATTTCAAATGTAACTTCAGAGGAAAATGTGAGTTTTTAACTTTATGTAATGGAGCATCTAACAAAGGATGAGTTCAACAACACTTACTTTCAGCTTAAATACTTAGAATATTTACACATAAATGAACAACTGAGAAAGGAATCACATACACATAAGAAATGGGACAAACTTAAAAACATCATCATCATGAATCTATTTTATGAAAGCACTCTTTACTTCTACACTTGATATAATTAATACTCAGAAAAGATTATAAAATAAAACAATAGTTTCTTATCCAAAACTTGAAATCCAACATGTTTTCCTCCTTTGTGATGTATTATATAAGGAAGATACATAAAAGATAAGATCCACAAAATCTCGCAGCAATAAATGTAAAATATTTACAATATATGAGATTTTACTTAACAAAACATAATCAAAATCCTATCTTTCTAGCTACTCGGATCTCTATTTTCAATCTAAACATTGGTCAAACCATCTAACAGTTGTTGTACGCATCCTCCTCTACTATTCTTATGGGGAAAGGATGAGTCATAGCTAATGTATAGACCTGAAACTATTCACAACCATGTAGGATTAATATTTGGAATATCAACTCGTATTCCTTCTTGGTAGAAAAATTGATACCTGAACCTGCAAAATTTGTTGAAACTGTGCAACTTCCCTGTGTAACTGCTTACTCCTTTTAAGGCTCTTTTTCCATTTGTTGAATCATATTCTCCGAACTCCCTTAGCCACAAAAACCTTTGAAATATTACCATAGTATATCAAAAATAAACTGGTTGTAAAAAATATGAAATGAAGCATGCCAAAATACTGAAGTAGAATTACGGTTTCTTCAACAAAATTAGGGTATTTTATATTTCCCTGCCAATGAGGTAACCTAATCACTCTTCCATAGCTTTTGCAACCCGAGAAAGGAGGTTTAACTTGTCTTGGCTCATTTTCATACTTTTGGCACCTTTCTATATTGTTTTTCTAGCTTCTAGGGTTTATTTTCCTTTTCTTCCTACATCCTTTTTTTTTCTTTGTTTGATGACCTTCTTTCTGCTCTTTGAAACCTTCACATTTGCTTCATCTTCATCAAAAATCACCACTGCTTTGATGTTAGGGTTAATATTTTCCTTAAAAATCGATCTTAGTTTGTTTGTAAGGTGAGTATGGGGTTTTTTGCAGTAAACCATAGGCTTTATTCCCATATCTTCATCCCCTGTTTCCATTTTATGTTTCCCTTTTTCACTTTTTGCTATTGTATGCTTTGCCTCATCTTCTTCCAGCATTTTGTTATATTGGCTTCTTTTTCTCCTCTCATAGGACCCAACCTTTGGTTCTTTTGCAGAGTTTTCAATATGTTCGTCAACATGGATAAGATTAGGCTCTCCCTTTGTTTCTTGAGCTAGGGTTTTAACACAAATTCTAGTTGTACCTTTCATTTTCCTTCTTGGTGCAGGGTTTCTCAAATTTATTTGTGTCAGTTGTTCCACTTGCTTATTCAACTCATGAGTATATAATATCTTTATCAGGCCATGATGACAAATGCCATGAATTGTGTTAGGGTCCTATAAATTTTTATAGGTTCACTTGATTGTAGCTAATGATTATTATATTTTAGATGTTGTAAATAATATTCCATATTGTAAATTATTTCCAAAAAAGGTCAAAACCTTAAGAAAAATAAAAAAATATGCTTGCAAGTCGAAATGAAACATTAGAGGATAATTAAGTATTTTTAGGTTAAATTAATCACATCATTTAGTTGTGATTAAATAAATTGTAATAAGGCCTTGGTACTATAGTTTTGATTTTATTATAAAGTTGGAAAGACGAAAAAAGGCATTTGTCGTTTCTGGTAAAGTCAGGCGCTCCAATCAACTGTCTGATTATCATTCTGCTAGATCTACGACCCAAGATTCTTCCTCCCCCCCCCCCCCCCCGCCATCCTACCTTTACTGACAGGAGGGGGGTGTGTCCGAAAAGAGGTTTTACTCCCGCCGGTCCCACACAACGTGGCAGCCCTGCATTATTTCACACCCTCCTCTCAATACCATATACCACTTCTACCCCCTCTAAAAATGGTGTTCGCCCCTCCCACCATAATTTGCACTCTCAGTTATGTCACCCTTCACTTCCGCTCCACCTCCACTCCCCTACTGCCATGTATCTCCTCCCACCTGATCTCGCTCCCATTTACCATTCCATTCCTGCACCTTCCTTTAACGCTCACACATCAACTAGTTTGGAGAACGATGTGCCTCCACATTATTCCAGACCTAAATTTCACCTCCCACCTCCACGTCATATGTTTGTTTCATGGTCAGTTAAAACTATTTTTTTCCCTATACAACAATGTAAATTTAAACATGGTTTATAAACAGCTGGGAAAAAATTTTCAAAAATTGAAAGAGGTTTTTGTCGATAACATCCTCATATACAAAAAAAAAACCTCAGTTTTCTAACAGCTGTTATGGTTTAGGATATTCGAAGAAATCTTTGCAGGCATATTTTACCAATTTTTCCTATTTTTAGTCATAGTTTTCAAATACGGTTTCTGAACATATGGAAATGAATTTTCCAAAAATGAAAGAGGTTTTTGTTGGTAACATAATCATTTAAAAAAACCTCTCTCCGTGTTTACACAGACATTATGGTTTGGGAAATTTGAAATAACCTTTGAAGGCACATTTTCCAGAAATGCCGTGTTTAGTCATCTTGTTTCCAAACCGGTTGTGGCCAATCAGAGATGAACCTTGAGAAAATAGGGGATTTTTGTGTTCCTAAGATTCCAAAATACAAAATCCTATCTCACTTTTTACACAGGTATTACAGACTGAGAGATACATTCACATCTGCATAGCTTATTTTTCTGACTGTGCAAAGTCCAGTTTTAGACATCGTTTTGCAGAGAATATTGTGAACAGCTGGAGAAAAATTTTCAGAAACTGAGAGAGGTTTATCTCAAAAACATCTTCATATAAAATAAACTATTTCACGTTTTACATATCTATAATCTCGGATTGAGATATTAAAAGGGGTAACGAGACCCTATTTTTCAGAAATTTGGGAGGAAAAAGCTCAAAGACTATTAGTGACTTGGAGGCGACCTCATCAAACAAGAGTTGCTATCAAATTCGAATTGCTCTTCTTTGTCACTAGAAATCCAAAAATATAGTGCCAAGTAGATTCATTAGTTTTTAATGTATTATATTTCAGTTCTATTTTTTTAACATAGTTAGAGATATTTGTAATACATCTTGATATTTTTTCAAGATATTTTAGTTTAGAACTTGTATAAATACTTCATCATTTGAAGTAATAGATGTTGGGATTTGTAATGAGGAAGACTACCATTCATTGTAAATTTATTCGATGAGTTCAAGTGACCTCATCAATAATACAATGGCATTCTTCAAAGGATTCATGTGGTGTACGAATTGGTGATGTTTTTCTCTCATTCATGTGTTGTTCATTGTTTTATTTCTCTGTCATTTCTTAAAATCTTAATTACATAACAGAAACTGTGACAAATAGGATTTATTGTAGAGAGCACCCTATTTTGGCTATATCTAATTTCTATGTTTTATGTTGAAGTTAAATTAAGGAATTCTTAATTTCTCCTTAGTTTCTATTGAACCTTTCTTTTCTTCTATTTCATATAACCTTAAATTATGAAAGATCCAAATAGTGCAACCTAGCTATCCCTGAGAAACTCCTTTAAATTTTGATGCATATCAATTTAGCTCTTCTAACTCCATTTCCCAATGGCATTCCCTTGCTATTCCAACCAAAAAAATTCAAAAACAAACTCTAAACCCATTAACTAGCCTAAAATTCACATAAAAAATAGCTAAATTTTACAAAGAGATCCCTCTCTGAAGCTGGCAGGGCTAGATCCCAGCTTCCAAAGCAGTTTTGATGTTACCTCCATGGTTTTTTCTTCAACCTTGAAATTACGAACTGCTAACATAGTGGTGACCATACTGGGGAAAAACATTTTATCTTCTTTAGAAAAGTGTATCAGTTCCAGATCTGATTATTGATGGTGGACAGTGATCAGACACAATAAGGCTAAATCATTCACCTGGCAACTCCATGTTCAAAGTATCGAGATATTAAAATTTTTTAGAGTGACTCCACTGTCAAAGAACCCAGGTTTTAGAGAATTCATGGCGACTCCCTCACATGTTGATCATATTTCTTGATGAACGAGACGACAGGGCATGTGGAAAATCTTCTATCTTGTGAAGTTTTAAAAGAATTCAGGAATAAGTTAGCAGAGTTTCAAATTGATGCAGATTTTTTGACACCCGTGTTTCGTTGTTTGAAATCAAGAAAAATTTCTCCTGAAGGTAAAAAAAATTTTCTTGAGTTAGCTGCGGAAAAGTATTGAACTTTTGCATTTTCAGATTCAGTCTTATAATTTCCAAGATCCTAAACAATTCTTGGAAAATCTTCCTTCTCCAAAACAAGAGGATATTCTACTACCTGTTGATTTGTAGATTGATAAGAATTATGTTTTCAAGTACAAGACTGAAACTGTAGAGTTAGAATCAAGGTTTAACCTTGAGGATACAAGTGATGAAATCATCCATGATCGACTAGTCATTGAAGGCTTGAAAGCTAACAT
Source organism: Pinus albicaulis (assembly GCA_034641835.2). Classification (NCBI taxonomy): domain Eukaryota; kingdom Viridiplantae; phylum Streptophyta; class Pinopsida; order Pinales; family Pinaceae; genus Pinus; species Pinus albicaulis. The sequence continues at coordinate 674,309,060 of CM076574.1, read as the reverse complement.
AATAAATTATGTTTTTATTGATCCTATAGCAGACTACATGGAGGTTCTTTTCAGTTTAAGTGTTCAACCATGTTTTCACTATAAGGACCAGATCCATTAGCAGTTGCCATTACATGTTACACCTTTGATTTTGTGGAAAAATAGTCAATTTGTCATTTTGATTATGCTAACAAGAAGTCAGGTAGTCCACTTGTTTCAGCAACTACTTGACTGGCTTCATTGGAATTTTTGTATTACTTGATTCAGCATAATTTTCAGCAGTATAGGGTAGGTAACAGTGTGCAAATAAGCTCAACACTTTGAGCATTTTTCCAAAAATTCTTTCCAGTTTCAGTTTTAGATTGCATTTCATATTTTAGTTCAGTGTGTTTTAGATTTGAGTTTGAAAAAAAGTTTTGATTTCAGTTTGAGATTTTTCAGTCACAAAGATTTTATGGCAGAGCATGTTGCGGGCTTGGGATCAACCCAATGGATCAGGCTACTAATCTACAATGTACTTGGCACCTCACAGGGAGAGTGCCATCCCCAGCTAGAGCCTATGTTAAGGTCCTATAAAGTTTTATAGGGTCACTTGATTATAGCTAATGATTATTATATTTCAGATGTTGTAAATAATATTCCATATTGTAAATTATTTCCAAAAAAGGTCAAAACCTTAACAAAAATAAAAAAATATATACTTGCAAGTCGAAATGCAACATTAAAGGATAATTAAGTATGTTTAGATTAAATTAATCACGTCATTTAAATGTGATTAAATAAATTGTAATAAGGCCTTGGTACTATAGTTTTGATTTTATTATAAAGTTGGCAAGACAAAAAAAGGAGTTTGTCATTTCTGGTTAAGTCAGGCGCTCCAATCAACGAGACTATTATCATTCTGCCAGATCTATGGCCCAAGATGCTTTTCAGCCCACCCTTGCCATCGTACCTTTATCGCTCAGGGGGGGGTGGGGGGGTCAAAAGAGATTTTACTCCCGCCGTTCCCACACAATGTGTCATTCCTGCATTATTTCGCACCCCCCCTCTCAATACCATATACCACTCCTACCCCTCTCCGAAAACGGTTTTCTCCCCTCCCGCCATAATCGCACTGCCAATTATGTCACCCTTCACTTCCGCTCCACCTCCACTCCCCTACTGCCACATATCTCCTCCTGCCGGATCCTGCTCCCATTTACTATTCCATTCCTGCAACTTCCTTTGACACTCACACGTCAACTAATTCTACCAAAAATGTGCCTCCAAATCATCCCAAATTTCCATGTCACCTCCCGCCTCCACGTCATATGTATGTTTCATGGTCAGCTAGAACTAATTTTTTTCCCTATACAACATAGTAATTTTAAACATGGTTTACAAACAGCTGAGAATGAATTTTAAACAACTGAAAGAGGTTTTTTTTTATAACATCCTCATATACAAAAATTTCCCTTAGTTTTCTAATAGCTATTATGGTTTGGGATATTCGGAGAAATCTTTGCAGGCATATTTTCCCAATTTTTCCTATTTTTAGCCACAGTTTTCAAATGCAGTTTATGAACATATGGAAATGAATTTTCCAAAACTAAAAGAGGTTTTTGTTGGTAACATAATCATTTACAAAAACCTCTCTCCGTGTTTACAAATACACTATTTTTTGGAAATTTGAGATAATATTTGAAGGCACATTTTCAAAAAATGTCTTGTTTAGTCATCTTGTTTCAAAATAGATTGTGGCCAATAAGAGATGAATATTGAGAAAATGGAGGAGGTTTGTGTTCCTAAGATGAAAAAATAAAAAATCATATCTCACTTTTTACACAGGTATTACAGGGTGAGAGATACATTCACATCTTCACATCTTATTTTTCTAACTGTGCAAAGTCTTGTTTTAGACATCTTTTTGCAGAGAATATTTTGAACTACTGAAGAAAAATTTTGGTAAAATGAGAGAGGTTTATCTCAAAAAAATATTCATATACAATAACCTCTTTCAATTTTACATATCTATCTTATATTTAGATATCCTCGCCCCTCACCCTCCTTCTTAGGTTGTCGAGTGAGCTACTTAACTCTCCTCACCCTCGTACCTAATTTTCATCCTTCACCTACTTGCCTTCTTATGATGTTGAATGGTATATTTCACCAGAGGTTTATGTATGCCAAGGTGTAACAATAGAGAATAGGTATAGGCATACAGAAACACACCCTGAACCCGCCCCTGTTAGCATTTACATCTTGGTAGACCAGACGAACTCTGCCCCGCGATGCTCCTTTGCTGATACACTAAAGGTAGGCTGCAAATGTGATGGTTTTAAAATGAGAGCTAAGCCATGGATGGACAGATTAAGCTCAAGCTAGCCTGGCAGTTGAAGCAGACATTCTTCTTGGCATTACCATTCTTTCGTTGATTGTCCACATTTCCCATATTCATCTTGGACTCAATGTTTGTGAACTAGTGGAGAAAATGTTTTGGAAACTTGGAGAGGTTTATCTCAAAAAAATATTCATCTACAATAAACTCTTTCACTTTTTACATATCTATCTCGAATTGAGATATTCAAATGGATAACTGAACCCTATTATTCAGAAATTCGAGAGGAAAAAGCTTAAAGACAGTTAGTGACTTGGAGGCCACCTCATCAAATAACAGTTTCTATAAAATTTGAATTTATCTTCTTTGTCACCAGCAATCCACAAATATAGCGCCAAGTAGATTCATTAGTTTTGAATGTCTTATATTTCAGTTCTATTTTTGTAACATAGTTAGAGATATTTGTAATAAATCTTGATATTTTTTCAAGATATTTTAGTTTAGAAATTGTATAAATACTTCATCATTTGAAGTAATAGATGTTGGGATTTGTAATGAGGAAGACTACCATTCACTTGATCCGGATTTATTAATAATGCAACAGAATACATAAATAACCATAAACATATAGATGTAGCAGAAATAATGCGTCATTTCGTTAATATCAAATAACAGAAATATGCTTACAGACATAATGGAAATAAAATAGCTAGGGTGCTGGTAGCGAATCTTTGAGAAGAGATGTGGTGGCTACAGACCTCTGAACTGTGTTACAATGAGGCTCGAGGGCCTATTTATTATTGAGAAACAATGGAAAAACTAAAAATTCCAAAAACCTAACTCTAGGAGATGAAGCGCCAACATTGTGGGCCCCCGTTTGGGTAAGTTGGTGTTTCAACTTCCCGGGGACATAACTTTGGCATCCGATCTCCATTTGACGCACTCAATATCTCATGAGAAAGATATATCTGAGGAGTAAAATTTTTTATGTGAGCAACATCGGTCCATGGACCCATGATGCTCCTGTTTTTCCCAAAAAACTTTGTTTAGGGCCTCAAAACGGCTCCAAAAGTTCAAGACTCGAAAAATTGCTAAAAATAGTAAGTTGTGCTGCAACTTAAAAACTGAACGAACTGATGGTGGGGGTTCAAATGGAATAGGTGGGTGGCCACCAATATCCACCTAGATCATTAAGGCCCCAAAACGGCTTCAGGAGTGCAGGACCTGAAAACTTGCTAAAATAGTAAGTGGTGCTGAATGTGAAAAGCTGCAAGAATTGATGGTGTGGGTCCAAATGGAATAGGTGGGTGGCCATCGATATCCACTTGGATCATTCCTCCCTCCTTAGGAAGCAATGGTCCCCATTGCGTTGAGATCCTCCCTAAAATGAAGCAAATTCTGTTGAACTGGGTATTAGATTTGTTGAAGATGTCACGGATCTGTGGGCAAACATGATGGATGCATTTAGTAAATTTGGTTTCTTTATCAGCCTCAGCCAATACATGTGTGGATTCTGTATGTGTATTTTTAGGAGGTATGGTAACATCAAGTGGCAGTGCGTTGGGGGTCAGATCAATGAAGTACTTGTCCTGACGGTGTAGAGGAACCTCTGTGAGCGAGGAGAAAATGTCCTCGTATTCCTCCATGAGTTTTTCCATCTGTTGCAGCCGTGTAGGGGAGCCCTGTTTCAAGGTTGTGGCCACAACATTCTTCTTTCCCTGTGAGCGAGTTGTAAGGAAAATGAATTTCCTCATTTGGGAAAAAATCTTATTGCGTTGTTTTGAAGTAGTCAAAGAGATGACAAGAGGCAGTACTACCTCTAGTATCCTGTACAAGTTATTTCCCAAATTAATAATAACAACACAAGGCCTAGACTCATCACAGCATGTCGCCTCCACAAGTATGGTTGGCCTAATAATACATCAACTACATCAAGAGGAGCAACATCACATAATACATCATCCATGAATGGCTTAATGTTGTACGAAAGGCGACATTGTTGGCGGATGCAGATATCTCTCCCTGGGTGAAGCCACCTGATGGTATATGGCTGCGGGTGTGCTATGGTCAGTAGGCCTAGACGCTTCACAACCTTTGCTGAAACGAGGTTCTTTTGGCTTCTGCTATCGACAAGGAATTGCAGCGGAGAACCCTTCACCCACATTTGCGAATGGAAGCGGCGCTCCCCCTCCTCTGGATCCTTTGGGTCCTCCCTCTAGATCTGGGTGGTGGCAACAATGGCATTGGGATCCACATCAATGATCTGCTTCCCTTTGTCATTGCCTTTGTTTGGTTCTGACTCAGGATCAGAAAATGCATCTGATTCGGGTGCCTTTAGTTCAGCCACCAATGACTGTTTGGACCGACACTCGTTTGTGCTGTGAGTGGGGCTGTTATGAAATTCACACCACTTCCCTGTGTCCTTCTTTTGATTTGTGGTATTGTTCTGAGTAGCATCACTTTGGCATTGCCCCTTGTTTTTCGGTTCGAGGGAACCTTTCGAATTCGCAGATCTAAAGTCTCGCTTCTTCTGCTTAAATTTCTGCTCGATCTTGGTGACATAGTGATATGCCGTGCCAAGCGATGTAATGTCAAGGAACTCCATTTCCTCCTGAATTTTTTTGTGTAGATATCCACGGTATTTGAGCACCAAATGTCTCTCTGAATATTTAATACCCAACTTTGTGCACAGGGTATGGAACAGATTCGTCAGTTCGTGCACATCTTGATCCCTTTTTTGCCGTAGTGTGGTCCATTGGATGTATTTGTCCTCATAGCTCCCCACAGGGTAATATTATTCCTTAATGTCGTCTCGGAACGAATTCCAAGTGGGTATGGCCGAGAATAGAGAGGGTTCCCCTTCTTCCTCTTGCTCACGGTAGGTTTCCCACCAGTCTTTTACATGGGGGGCAGCTTTGAGGAGTGCAAAAATAATCTTTTCTCGATTAGAGAAATCATGGACCGAGAAATACCCTTCCAGCAAATTCAACCATCTATCTATGGTGTCTGCATCTATTTGGCCTTAAAATATAGGAATATCAAATTTTACCTGTACCTTGAAGGAAGTGGCGCCTCCAGAGTGGCTATTGGATGCAGATGCACCATAGGTGCGCAGTCGTTGAAGGATCTGAGCAAAGTTATCCATCATCGTGTTCCTTTTTTTCTCGAGGGCGTCCTCTAGCAATATCTTTATAGGATCTCCTGCTCCCTCGTCTTTCTTTTCTTCTGCCATGGGAGGTCATCGGGGTTTTCGAGGCTGATCTTACAAGGGTTCAACCAGATCGAGCCCTAACTCCTTATACCCTGACCGCATTGGGGACATGCAAAGAAAAATAAAGAAAGAGCAGACCGCTATGATACCACTGATCCGGATTTATGCAGGAATTAAACAGAATACAGAAATAACCATAAACATAGAGATGCAGTGGAAATAATGTGTCATTTCATTATTATCAAATAACAGAAATATTCTTATAGACGTAATGGAAATAAATAGCTAGGGTGTTGGTAGAGAATCTCTAAGAAGAGATGTGGTGGCTACAGAGCTCTGAATTTTGTTACAATGAGGCTCAAGGGCCTATTTATTATTGAGAAACAATGGAAAAACTAAAAATTTCAAAAACCTAACTCTAGGAGATGAAGTGCCAAAACTGTGACCCTCGTTTGGGTAAGTTGGTGTTTCAACTTCCCGGCGACGTAACTTTAGCATCCGATATTCGTTTGACACACTCAATAGCTCATTAGAAATATCTATCTGAGGAGTAAAAATTTTGATATGGGAAAAATTGGTCCATGGACCCATGATGCTCCTGGTTTTCCCAAAAAACGTCGTTTAGGGCCTCAAAACGGATCCAGAAGTTCAGGACCTGAAAAACTGCTAAAAATAGTAAGTTGTACTACAACTTAAAAACTAAATGAAATGATGGTGGGGGTTCAAATGGAATAGGTGGGTGGCCACCAATATCGACCTAGATCATTAAGGCCCCAAAACGGCTCTGGGAGTGCAGGACCCGAAAACCTGCTAAAAATAGTAATTGGTGCTGAATGTGAAAAGATGTAAGAATTGATGGTGTGGGTCCAAATGGAATACGTGGGTGGCCACCGATATCCACTTGGATCATCACTGCAAATTTTTTCACTGATTTCAAGTGACCTCATCAATAATACAAGGACATTCTTCACAGGATTCATGTGTTGTACGAATTGGTGATGTTTTTCACTCATTCATGTGTAGTTCATTGTTTTCTTTCTTTGTCATTTCTTAAAAGCTTAATTACATAACAGAAAATGTGATGAATAGGATTTGTTGTAGAGAGAACCCTATTTTGGCTGTATAAAATTTCTATTTTTTCTACTAAAGTCAAATTAAGGAATTCTTAATTTCTCCTTAGTTTATATTGAACCTTTCTTTTCTTCTGTTTCATATCACCTTAAATTATGAAAGATCCAACCAGTGAAACCTAGCTTTCCCTGTGAAAATCCTTTAAATTTTGATTTAGATATAGTTAGCTCTTCCGAATCCATTTCCCAATGGCCTTCCCTTACTGTTCCAACCAAAAAAATTCAAAAACCAAACTCTGATCCCATTAACTAGCCTAAAATTCACATAAAACATAGCTAAATTTTACAGAGAGATCCCTCTCTGAAGCTGGCAGGGCTAGATCCCAGCTTCCAAAGGGGTTTTGATGTTACCTCCGTGGTTTTTTCTTCGGCCTTGAAATTACGAAGTGCTAACAAGTTGAAAGCTTAGGTCTATTTCTAGCTTTGGTATACATTTAAGGAAAATTTTGATGAAGAAAATAAGGCAAATTCATTTTACGGAAACTTTTTAGATGACACCTAAAATTTAGAGCACCTTCCTTCACAGGTAAAGAAGAGTTGCACAGTCCTGAGAGCGTTAAACCATTAAATATTCAACATGTTTTAGGGGACTCCTATTTCCATTCTTGGTCTTGACATTCCTCCTTCAAGAAAAAGTTTAGGTCCACATTCTGTAGTCTTTGCTTTTTAAACGATAGTTCACCCTCAATAGGAAAATCCTTGGCGTCTGCAATGGATTCCTCAATGACTGAAAACTGTAGGGTTCTTATTTAGGTTGTGATTCCATGAAAATTAAATATAAATTCATGACACCAACTCAAATTATGTCCATTGAAGTGATGAAAGACTAACTCCCATCCTTCATCTTAGAATAGTGATAACATTTATGGATAAACCTAAAAATACATTCCATCTGGCTCAAAATGTTTCACATGGCATGATCTTCCCATCTTGAAAATGTTATGAAGTTGTAAATATTTTCCCAACCTTGAATCCTCCTGGTTGGATGATGCAAACCTTTCTAGAAGCTTCCTATGCACTCTAAATAATTTTATGGGTTTTCTAGAAATTACCATTTAGGGCAAACTGGGCATTATTAGGATTTCAGCTGAAAATGATTTATTATGCTTCAAAATGAAGCTAGATGTAACATCAAGGATGAAAAGGGATATGAATTTGTTAAAAAACACTTAGTCACTTGAAATGACAGTGTTGACAACTTGAAAACCTAGCTTTTAAATTTTTGAGTAAGTGCTACAAAAATATTTTGTAGCTCCAGCTATAGGCTTGCGATATGCTAATTTCACCGCAAAAAATTTAGGGAAACCTTATGATAAAATGAAATGATTTTTTTTTATATGTCCCTAGGTTTATATATTAATTACATACAAAAATGTATAGGCCCTTACATAACCATGACTTTGCATAATGAACTAATAAATATAACCTTTGTACCTTTAGGGAAAGGTGTAAACCCGATACGAAGAGTTGGATCCAATGGAGATATTGTCTTCCCAAGAGGAAGTAATGAACATTTTGACCTTGTGCCTGATCCATTTGGCTAAAAAAATTTGAAAATCTCCTATGAAGAAACTTGAAAATGTCAATCTACTTTATTTTGAAAAATGAACACTCTGAAATGGCATAACTGAAAAAATGGAACTGAAAATTCTTTGAAGTATGACAACCACTAATCAAGATCTTATGGCCTTCACCTCAGGCTTCAAATCATTCAATTTTTCTTTCCAATCCTGCAAACTACTCCAATCATGGATATGTACAATGAACTATGAAAACTGATATTTATCAAACCAGGAAATGGTTTAGGAAGCACCCATTTACTGGACCTCCGCTTAGTAGAACTACTTTTATATCTTCCAAAATGAAAGCATTCTTGCCTCTGAAATCAGAAATTATGTAAGGTATCTACCATAAATGAAAAAACTTTCCATGTTTCCCCTTTTCCTCAAATATGGCATCCCACTTCAAGACTAAATGTTGAATCTTAAAATCATCCTCCTTGACCTTCTTATCATGAATCTGCTTGATTTTTTCCTGGAAAAAGTAAGACTTCTTATATACCTTCTCTCAGCTCTTGTACTTCAATAAGTTGATTATTCCTTCTTTTAAAATCATCAGGCTCTGGATCATGTTCCTACAATAATCTCATCATGAGTGTACTCAAGGAAATTGGGAAAAACACTTGTGTGTCATAGACTAAGTGGAATGTTGATGTACCAATGGAATTTTTTATGTTGATCATATCTTCGCATAGTGTAAACTTTTTGATACGACAAGCCTTTTTGTTCTCTTCTAACAAATTCTTAATGATTCTAACTAAACTTTTTTTAGATGATTCAACATTCCATTACCCTGGGGGTAATAGGTTGTTCAGTGACCTAAGGTAACATGATAATTCTCATAGAATTTTACCATTTTATGAGATTTAAAAGACTAAGCATTATATGTTATTATCTTTCTAGGGAAACCAAATCTTGAAAAGATACACTCTAAAAACTAAATCACCACATTATCAATATCATGTCTTGTTAGTATCGCTTCAATCCATTTGGTAAAGTAATTTGTGGAAATTAATATCCACTTTTGCTGTCTTGGAGAATGTGGATGAATTTATCCAATAAAATCCAACTCCCACTATTGAAATGGAGTTTCTACTAAGATGGGCTTCAAAGGAAATGACAACAATTTTGTTTTTCATTCAAAAAATTGACACTTAAACAACCTTCTACTTCTTTTTGTACATATACAAAAAGAGTTAGCCAATAGTATCCTTCACTAAGGATTTTATTTGTTGTGTATTTCTAATTGTGATGCCCTCCAAACACTCCTTGATGACATTCTTCCAACACCTTTTTTGCTTCAACTTCAATGAGAAAATTCAAGTGATCCATGTTAGATCATTCCAAAACAAGTAACCATCAAGACAACTTAACTTGGCACTTTTTAGCCTCAAATATTGTGGTTTGGTTTTATTCATCCCTAGTTGGGCTTCCAATTTTTGCAAAAGATATATTATGTCATTGTACCAGGGGGAATTTATAAGTTCATCGGATACTTTAAGAACCAACCTTTATTTTGAGTCATTGGAAAAAAATGAGAAAAAAATTATTCCCAAAGTGTCACAATTGTTTTCAGTCATCAATTTTTATAGACCTTGAACTTTGATTAAGTTTGTTGGTTTAAATTCTAGGTCATACTCCAATAATATTGCAATCCACTTGAATATTCGACCATCATTGTAAGATTAACTCGGGGTGTCTTTTACAACAACATTGGGAAAAAATGGTTGTTACATGAGAGTGTTGAACAAATACCCTGAAATCCTAGAGTGCTTTCACCAATGCAAAGACCTCTTTTTTCATAATTTTTTTATTTTAGTTCTGCATCTCTTAAATTTCTCCTAAAAAATGAAATGGGTTGCTCCTAGTTATCCTGATTTTTATGCAACAAGTGTTGGAAATACTGAGAGGGGGGTGAATCGGTATTTATTTAAAATTGTTAATTTTACTAGTTAAAATCACTTATAATTCAAACAAATAATGAGCAATAATATAATAATAATTTTATTAATCAATGATGAGGACTTAAATGATCATTTTAAAATAATCAAGTACAACACTAGCTTAGGGTTCCAACCTTGAAGACTCCAATATTCAAATGACCAATCTTAAACTCGCAAGGTGCCAAGATCTAACTTGGAATTCTCGAGGCTCCAACTCTATCTTCCACAAGGCTCCAACCTTGTCATTATGAGGATCCAACATCAAAGGGCTCCAAACCTCTTAGCAGAGGCTCCAACCTGATCCTTATTGAGGATTCCTATCCTCTAGGGATGAAACCCTCTACTTCAACTCTTCAAGACAAGTACAATGGTTCTTCAAGGCTTCCTAAATATATTTTGCAACAAGCCTTGATAATCATCAATACCGCTCTTACTCAATCTTCAAGAATCCTTCTTTCTTCAATGACAACTTTAGCAATCATAAAAAGGTGTCGCCAACACTCTTCATGATACCCAATCAATTTTCTTCAAAGTTAATCCATGAGGGCTTCAATCACATATTAAGGTCTTCAAGGTTGCATCCAAGATGTCTATAAAATTTCCTCAAGGTGTCAATAATCAGGTCTAAAGGATGCCTTCAAGATGTGACTGTGTGTGCTATGTTCTAAAATGTTGTAATATTCAAAATAAAAATATAGTCTTCAAGCTGCTATCACAGGTCTGCAAATACTCTAAAACAATGATTATAACAAAGCTCAATAATGTGACATCACATTTCCTTAATGTAGGTCTAAGAGAAGTATCAATTCAAATAAAATGTGTCACTACAAGTCTTCAAGAAATGCAACTTCTTCTACACTGTCACCATAGATTCTGTAAAAATATCACTTTTTTTTTAAGTAGATAACAGCCACAAGAGATCACGCTCTTGGTAGAAGTATACACAAATTTTTACTTTTTTCATTGATCTACAAAAAAAAATTCTAAGATATCTCCTCAAGTGTGCACATATCTCAAAACCCACCTTAGATAAAGGAGCCACCAAAAGCTTTGAAAAGGGTTCCTTACAGGTCTTAAAAGCTTTGCAGGTTAGTCCATAGGTTTGCCACTATACTTCTAAACGTTTGAAAATTGTGGTTCCACAGGTCTACAATTCATTCAATTTTCCCTTGAGCTTATGCAATCTTTTTCTTACAGCTATGTGTTGTCCCTCATTGAGATAATGTGACCTTGTTTTGGCCTCTTGAAAAACCTCACAATCCTCCTAAGTAGCTGCTATAGGGGTCTCGACCCACCACAATGAACAACACTTTTCAAACTTCAAAGAATTAGAATAGAATGTATTCCAAACTTCTGCCTAATCTCATGTGTTCAGATGAAATTACTACAGAAAAATTTCAGCGAGTTCACAATTGTTCTGATGGCAGGTCCGAGCCTCCTTGAGAACAAATCCAAGGTATTTTAGAAAAAGGTTTGAGCTATATTTTTATGTGAAATATAGTTTCTCATACTTCCACAATTGGAGATATCACTATACATAGATATTATAACTGATTCTCACGAGCAACATTTTCAAGATTCATTCACACTTGTAATCTTTATAGGATATCTTATTCCTGTTCATTTCTATACCTTTGCTTGTTTTATTTCTATTTGGATTTATATACCTCACGCTAGTCAATCCAAATAAATTTAGAATCAAATTTTTGTCATCCTCAACACTCTTCTACTCTCGTCCCTCTCCTATTTCATGTGGCTACCAAATTTGATGTCCTCGGCTTGAAATAATTTGAACCATATGCTCATAATAGTTGATTCTTTAAAGAGTCATAACTTATAGTGAAATGGAGCCGACTTTTATGAGGCCGACTATATAAATATATTTTTATTCTAACCTTTTTGATGGTGGGGTTGTGTAATATGGCTTAGCATGGAGTGTGTGTTGGAAATACTGAGACGGGGGTGAAACAATATTTATTTTCAATTTTTGTTATAACCAATTAGATTCTAAACAAGAACATAAAAATGAATAATTTATTATAGAAAGAAGGATAATGATATTGTTACAAATGAATGAGTACAATGATTTTCAATCACCAACTTGGACTTAATGAGGCTCCGACCTCTAGTGCTTCGACCCTATCTTCTCTGTTAGAAAATTATATATTATGGAGCAATGCAACACATAAAATATGTGGAAAATACAAGCACACAAAACACATAAAACCAGAGAGACACAGATATACGTGGTTCACCCAGTTTGGGCTATGTCCACCCCGAACAGCCAGTCCTTCCTTTCTATTATCCAACAAAATGAAGAGACACAACCCACAGCAGATCCACTGTAATATCCTCTGTTCTCTCTCACAGTCTCCCTCTCTGTTTCTCACTCCGAGAATACACATGCAATACACAGCCGCAATAAAATACCCTCATAAAAGTGAGGGGTTGCCTTCTAGGGCAAAAAACCCTAAACTAAACATAACTTCTACCATCAGATCATTTTCCTAAATGAGCTTGACTCAGTTGACCTAAATTACTATGCTTTAAAAGCAATTTTACATACGTTTTTTTAGCTTAGAGCGCCGCCTCTGGACCGCCATGGCGTGACGATTAATTACGGGTCCAGTCCGGTGGATATTGATGGCCACCCGCCTATTCCACTTGGGCCCCCACCATTGTCTCTTTCAGTTTTTCAGTTTCGGCATAACTTACTATTTTTAGCAGTTTTTCGGGTCCTGAACTTCCGGAGCCGTTTTGAGGCCCTAAACGACGTTTTTTGGGTATCGTTTTACCAATGAATTTGATTATCAAATTTGTCCCAAAAGTTGTAGTCCTCGGATAGAACTTTCTAATGATGTATCATGTGCGTCAAACGGAGATAGTATGCCAAAGTTACGTCCCTGGGAAGTTGAAACACCAATTTACCCAAACGGGGCCCATAGTTTTGGCGCTTCATCTCCTAGGGTTAGGTTTTGGGATGTTTAGGGTTCTCCATTGTTTCTCAATAATAAATAGGCCCTTGAGCCTCATTGTAACGCAGTTCAGAGGCCTGTAGCCGCCACATCTCTTCTCAGAGATAGCTACCAGTGCCCTAGCTAGTTTTATTTCCATTCTGTCTGTAAGCAAATTTCAGTTCTTTGATATTAATGAAATGAAGTGTTATTTCCGGTGCATCTCTGTATTTATGGTTATGTGTTTATTCTGTTGCGTTCCTGCATAAATTCGGATCAGTGGTATCAGAGCGGTCTGCTTTTTCTCGATCCTTCTTTGCATGTCCCCAACGAGGTCGGGGTATAAGGAGCTAGGGCTTGATCTGGTGGAACCTTTGCAAGATCAGCCTCGAAAACCTCGACGGACGCCCATGGGGGACGAAAAGAAAGATGAGGAAGCAGGAGATCCTATCAAAATATTGCTCGAGGAGGCCCTCGAAAGACAAAGGAACGTGATGATGGATAACTTTGCTCAGATCCTTCAACGGCTACCCACCGGCGGCGCATCTGCATCCAGCAGCCACTCTGGAGGCGCGACTCCTTTTAAGGTACAAGTAAATTTTGACATTCCCCTATTTGAGGGTCAAATAGACGCAGATGCCGTAGATAGATGGTTGAATCTGTTAGAAGGATATTTCTCGGTTCATGACTTTTCAGACCGGGAGAAGATTATTTTTGCACTCCTCAAAGCTACCCCCATGTTAAGGACTGGTGGGAAACCTACTGTGAGAACAAGGACCAGACAGAACCCTCTCTGTTCTCGGCCGTACCAACTTGGAATTCTTTCCGAGACGCCGTCAAGGAACAGTACTATCCCGTGGGGAGCTATGAGGACAAGTACATACAATGGACCAAGCTGCGACAACAAAGGGATCAAGATGTGCACGAGCTGACGAATCTGTTCCATACCCTGCGCACAAAGTTGGGTATCAAAGATTCAGAGAAACACCATGTGCTAAATGTAGGCCCAATGCTGCCTGAGATACATTCGGAGGAAATGAGTTCTCGACATCTCCTCGCTTAATCACTGACCTCTGCCCGGTATCTTTGCCAGATTGACGATTCAAAACGGCAGACTTTGGATACGCCGTCAAAGCAGGGAAGGTGCTAAGCGCAGAACAAAGGACGAGCCAAGGCATGGCGTGAAAACTGTTAAAGCCACAAGAAAAGAACAACACCGCAAAGCCAAGAAGGACACGAGATACGAGAAAGTGGTGTCGTGATTTCCATAGAGCTCCTCAGCCTGAAAGTGAGTGTCGGGCTTGACGGTGTAGTGGCGAGATGGGGCTTACGAGTCGGATCGTGCTGACACCAGAATCGGAAGACACCTTAAGGGAATGAAAAAGGAAACAGTTATTGATGCGAGTTGCGCCACTATTGCCACTGAGTCCGAAGGAGGAACCGGAAGATCCAGAGGAGGAGGAAAGTCTCTTCCACTCCCGGATGTGGGTAAAGGGCTCCCCGGTAGAGTTCATTGTCGACAATGGGAGCCAAAAGAACCTCATTTCAGCAGACTCCGTGAAGCGGTTGGGCTTGCCGACCACAGCTCACCCACATCCATACACCATCGGGTGGCTTCACCAAGGACGAGATCTCCGCGTCAGCCGGCAGTGTCGCCTTCCCTATAGCATCAAGCCCTTCACGGATGAGGTATTATGTGACGTTGCTCCTATTGATGTTTCTGATGTATTATTAGGACAACTATACTTGTGGAAGCGTCATGCTGTGTATGAGTCTCGACCTCGTGCTGTTATTATTACTTTGGGAAATAAGTTGTACAGGATACCAGAGGTACCACCTCCTACGACTATCTCTTTGGTTACTGCAAAACAATGCAGTAAGCTCATTTCCCAAACCAGGAGATTCGTTTTCCTGATGATCTGCCCCCAGGGCAAGAAGAAGACTGTGGCCACGACCTCTAGGCAGGGCCCCTCTACATGACAACAACAAATGGATAAGGTCGTGGAGGAGTACGGGGACATCTTCACCTCACCCACAGGGGTTCCTCTGCACTGCCAGGTCAAGCACCCGATTGATCTGACCCCAGGTGCGCCACTACCCAATGGACCGATCTATCGACGCTCTGTTCTAGAAAATGATGAAATCAAGAGGCAGATTCAGGAGCTGTTGCAGAAAGGTCACATCAGACCAAGTTCATCGCCCTGTGGAGACCAAGTTCATCGCCTTGTGGGAGCCCGATCGTGTTGGTACAGAAGAAGGATGGGACATGGAGACTCTGTATTGACTATCGGGCGTTGAACAAGATCACTGTCCGGAATAGGTACCCAATCCCACGGATTGATGACCTTCTGGACCAACTCAAAGGTGCAAAATACTTCAGCAAGATCGACCTGAAGTCTGGGTATCACCAGGTACCAATTGAACTGCTGTAGCATCACGGTGCTAAGGAAGGCCTTTGAATGTCATCATGCCTTTCGGGTTGACGAATGCTCCCGCAACCTCTATGAGAGGATGATGGATGACATCTTGCGGCCATTCACCAACTCATTCGTAGTGGTGTACTTGGATGACATTCGATCTTCAGCCAGATAAGAAGCACCTTCATCACATCCGACAAGTCCTCCAAACACCGCGGCAACACAAGTTGTGTGCCAATTTGAGAAGTGGCATCGCTTGGCATGACCCAAATCTGAATATCCGGGATACATTTGATGAGTAAAATGGACCCAAACTCTAAGATCCAAGCTTCACTGATTGGCCAGCCTCGACTACTATAACAGAGCTTCGCAGCTTTCTGGGTCTTGCTAATTTCTACCGTAGATTCGTGTTGGGATTCTCTCATATCACTTGGCCCTCGAGTCAAGTCACCAAAGGAGGAGCGAGAGCAAAATTCTTTTGGTCGGAACCTCAACAGAAGGCGTTCAAAGAATTGAAAAATCGCCTCTGTTCTGCCCCAGTGCTCACCTTACCAGACTTGCAGCAGCTATTTGAGATCGAGACAGATGCCTCTGACTATGCTATTGGGGCAGTTCTTACTCAACAGGGACATCCAGTGGCATATCACAGTGAGACATTGTCTGAGACAGTTCGCAAGTATCCCACTTATGACAAAGAAATGTATTCCATTGTGCAAGCCCGTCGACAATGGAAGCATTACATTTTGGGGAAGGAAACAATCATCCACACAGACCACCGGCCCCTGCAGTTCATACAGACACAAGGGAAGTTGCAGAATGATCGCCATCAGAAGTGGTCCACATATCTGCAACAGTTTCATTTGAACATCAAGTACAAGAAGGGTAGCACCAATAATGTTGCAGACTGCCTCAGCCGACCACCGATCGTGGCGCTCACCGCCGTGCTCAACTCTTGTGGGCACGAGACTTCTGATTGGCCGCTTCTCTATGAGAGTGACCCAGAATTCGGCCACACTTACAAGGCACTCTTGGGGGGCACGCAAGTTCCAAATTTTTACCTCCAAGATGCACTTTTATGTCACCTGGGACACCTTTGTGTTCCTTCAAGCGAGCGTGCCAAGATGATATGGGAAGCACACTACAGTCGAGTCGCTGGGCATTTCGTGGTCGAGAAAACAGTAGCAATACTACAGAAGTATTTCTATTGGCCGAACCTTCGAAAGGATGTCGAGAAGCACATCAGATCCTGCACTGCTTGTGCCATTGCCAAACCGACCATCAAGAAGCAAGGCCTATATACTCCACTACCCACCCCTAGTCGACCGTGGGAATCCATCTCCATGGATTACATGTCGGGCCTGCCTTCTACTAAGAATGGAAATGACTGTGTTTTCGTGGTCGTTGACAGATTCTCCAAGATGGCCATCATGGCGGCCTGTAAGAAGAATATCACAGCAGAAGCCACTGCTAAACTCTTCTTTGAACGAGTGTGGGTGCACTTTGGGATCCCACAGTCTATCATATCATATCGAGATAGCAGGTTCCTCAGCACATTTTGGTCCAGCCTCTGGTCAATGTTGGACACAAAGCTCACCAAGTCCACAGCTTTCCATCCCCAAACAGATGGCCAGACAGAGGTCGTCAACAGAATGATTGTACACATTCCGCGCATGTACAACTCAAAGCATCCACGCACATGGGACGAGAGCCTCCCCTATGTACAACACAGTTATAACCGGGCTCTCCACAGTTCAATTGGCCATAGCCCCTTTCAGGTGGGCTTGGGATTCCAACCACTATGTCCCATCGACATAGCCATGCCGTACATTTTGGGGAAGGAAACAATCATCCACACAGACCACCAGCCCCTGCAGTTCATACAGACACAAGGGAAGTTGCAGAATGATCGCCATCAGAAGTGGTCCACATATCTGCAACAGTTTCATTTGAACATCAAGTACAAGAAGGGTAGCACCAATAATGCTGCAAACTGCCTCAGCCGACCACCGATCGTGGCGCTCACCACCGTGCTCAACTATTGTGGGCACAAGACTTCTGATTGGCCGCTTCTCTATGAGAGTGTGACTTAATTTGCCAGCACTTACAAGGTACTGGGCACGCAAGTTCCAAATTTTCACCTCCAAGATGCATTCTCATGTCACCTCCGGACACTTTGTGTCTCCTTCAAGCGAGCGTGCCAAGATGATATGGGAAGCACACTACGCCGAGTCGCCGGGCCTTTCCTGGGGTCGAGAAACATGGAGGACTACTGGCTGCAGCAGCCGACACGAACCTTCGAAGGATGTCGAGAAGCACATCGATCCCGCATCACAGGCCATTGCCAAACCGACCATCAAGAAGCAAGGCCTATATACTCCACTACCTACCCCTAGTCGACCGTGGGAATCCATCTCCATGGATTACATGTCGGGCCTGCCTTCTACTAAGAATGGAAATGACCGTGTTTTCGGTATATGAGCGATTTCAAGATACTATCATGTATACCAGAATATTATCCACAAATAGAATACCGCAACTCCTTGAACGAGTGTAGTAACTTTGGATCCCAGGTCTATTTACTGGACTCAAGATACAGCAAGTCTCAAAGACATTTTATCCACCTTCAGTCAATGCTTGGACACAAGCTCAATGTCCTTACAAACTTTCCATCCCCAAACTGATGGCCGTACAGAGGTCGTCAACAATGATTACACATTCCGCGTATACAACTCAAAGCATCCACGCACATGGGACGAGAGCCTCCCCTATGTACAACACAGTTATAACCGGGCTCTCCACAGCTCAATTGGCCATAGCCCCTTTCAGGTGGGCTTGGGATTCCAGCCACTATGTCCCATTGACATAGCCATGCCGTTTGCAGCTGCTCAGGCCGATTCAGCTCATGTCCAGTCTGAAGTTGACAAAGTAAGTAGCTTCATCGAGCGCATTCAACACATCCGCCAACAAGTTCATGATATATTGGACAGAGCCAATGCGAAGTACAAACAGCGCCATGATCAACACCGGGTGCCACACCACTTCCAGGTGGGCGACAAAGTATGGCTACATTTGCAGAAGGAGCGCCTCACTGGACCTCACCGCAAGCTTCGCCCGCTCCGATACCGGCCGTACACCATCACCAAGGCTGTAGGTAACAATGCCTTCGAGCTTAGTATTCCACCATTCCTTGGTCTGCACCCAGTCTTCAATGTGGATCGCCTTCGTCCTTACTTTCCACCTCTACTGGAGACCTCGGACATTGCAGAACAACTCACACCAACAGAGTTAAACCCAGACTGCATGGAACAGGCCACCACAGATTGTATCATGGACATGCAAATCAAGAACACTCGTCAACAACAGATCCAACTGTATCGGGTTGTCAAAGCTGGCCAACTCCTGCACCAAGGAAAGTGGTTCACCAGGGACCAAGTTCAGCAGAAATTTCTTCATCTCATGGAGGAACTTAACGCAATGGGGACCATTGCTTCCTAAGGGGGGAGGAATGATCCAGGTGGATATTGGTGGCCACCCGCCTATTCCACTTGGGCCCCCACCATTGTCTCTTTCAGTTTTTCCATTTTGGCATAACTTACTATTTTTAGCAGTTTTTCGGGTCCTGAACTTCCGGAGCCGTTTTGAGGCCCTAAACGACGTTTTTTGGGTATGAAAGCGCCAGCGAATTTTCTAATAAAATTCGTCCCGAAAGCTGTAGTCCTCGGATAGAGCTTTCTAATGATGTATCATATGCGTCAAACGGAGATAGTATGCCAAAGTTACGTCCCTGGGAAGTTGAAACACCAATTTACCCAAACGGGGCCCATAGTTTTGGCGCTTCATCTCCTAGGTTAGGTTTTTGGGATGTTGAGGGTTCTCCATTGTTTCTCAATAATAAATAGGCCCTCGAGCCTCATTGTAACACAGTTCAGAGGCCTGTAGCTGCCACATCTCTTCTCAGAGATAGCTACCAGTGCCCTAGCTAGTTTTATTTCCATTCTGTCTGTAAGCAAATTTCAGTTCTTTGATATTAATGAAATGAAGTGTTATTTCCGCTGCATCTCTGTATTTATGGTTATGTGTTTATTCTGTTGCGTTCCTGCATAAATCCGGATCATGTATATATAATTTTGGTGATTTTTAGGGTAAAATAATTTTATGGTATAAAATTTAGGCGAATCAATTTTCAAAAAATTGAAATTTGTGAATCTCTTTTTTGAAAAAAACATGGAAAATTAGCCCACTTGCGAATATTAGCCCCTAAAATTTTCCATGCTTGACTTACCGCTACATTAGCTGCCAAAGCTCATAAGAAATGTGTGAAAGCTCAGTATGATTGAATGTTGTGAAACCAACTCCAAAAATAGAAGAAAAGAGATATCAATGCCTTAGAAATAAGCCACTTTGAGGGGGAAACCTCAATACATTACATTAATGAACAATTCTTGGATGATACAAATTACAAAACCTCCTTTCTATATATAGGAGTCCATGGGGCCATAATGTAATCCTAGTGGGGCAACAATGTAATCCTAACCGCCCTAAAAATAATAATTTAAGGGCACAATAATAATAATATGGGGGTTACAAGGGTACAATAATAACAATAAGGGGGTTGCACTAACAACAATAAGGGACTATAATAGTAATATAGGGACCTAACATGCCCCTCTCCTTCAAAAAAGTGTTGTCCTCAATGCTTGAGTAGCTCTAGGTGCTTCTATATAAAATTCTCATCCTCCCATGCAGAATCTTTAGTGGGTAAGTTCTTCCACTTGATGAGATACTCTGAAATTGATCGATTCCGTAGCTGTCGAGTTCTTGTTTCCGTGACAGCTTCAGGTTCCAATAGGATTTTTCCTTCCTTATAAAGTTCTGGAAATATTGTTTGAACTGGAATATTTCACCTATAACCTTCTTTAAGCATGAAACATGGAAAATTGGATGCACTCATGAAAAAGCAGGAAGCTCCAATTTGTATGCCATAGTACCAATCTTTTGTAACACCTTGTAAGGACCATAGTATTTGGCGATAATTTATTATGATTCTTAGCTTGCTTGAGGGACATTTGTTT